>JAOXNO010000052.1:11393665-11419374 GCA_028565335.1 Limnodromus scolopaceus
CTCCAGGCCCTTAATCATCTTTGTGGCCCTTTTCTGTACCCTCTCCAGCAGTTCCCTGTCCTTCTTGAACTGGGGGGCCCAGAGCTGGACACAGTACTCCAGATGGGGTCTCACCAGGGCAGAGTAGAGGGGCAGGATGACCTCCCTCAACCTGCTGGCCACGCTCTTCTTGGTGCACCCCAGGATAACATTTGCCTTTTGCTCCACATGCTGCCCGGTGGGGAAGATGGCACCGGGCAGGGTGGGAGGGAGTCAGTCCGCTGAGCCATCTGCAAACACCGGTGTGGCTGGTGGGTGGGTAAAGCTCCCCAAGTTGGCTTTTATTGCGCTTTCTGGCTGCCCCTGCAGAAGGACCACAGACCTTAGCTCAGGGTGAGCCAGCCCCTTGGGCTCCAGGGAGGATGCAGGAGGAGGTCTAGTGCAGCCATACATTCCCAGTTGCTCCGAGCACCCTACGCTTAGACACAGGTGACCCATGGACATGTCTCAGGAGGACAGGGTACCCCCCAGGTGCCTGTGGTGGGAGTACGAGTGAGGCATCTGGCTCAGCCGTGCTCCAATTAATTTGAGGGAAAGCAAGACACAAGTTCCCCAGGCGTCTCCTAGTTGTGGTGACAGCCAAAGGCAGCACTTTCCAGACCTGGGCTTTGCACCTGAGCAGGTTATGGGAAGCTGGGAGAAGTTCTTCCCACAGCAGTCCATGGCTGCTGTGCTTAGGGACCGATGGGCGAGAGAAGCATCACTTCCCCACAGTGACCAGTTTGGGCAAAGCTCGGGAGGCTTCCCCTGCCAGGTCTCCCCAAGGGTGCTGGGAGCGGGCCTGGTCCCTGCCAGCAGATGAACTCACACCTGGGGAGGCACTTGCCCACTGCAGCCCAGGCCACACTTCTTCCCACGGCACGGCACTGCCCCACGCAAAGGGACATGCCTTGACCCTGCAGTAACATCATCAGGCACGGCAGGGACTGGATCCAGACATCCACAGCTCTGCAGGGCAATGGGAAGAGCAGTTGCCCACCAGACAGCAGTGGTGGTCCGTGGCCCTGCTCAGAGGGATGGGTGTTGCTCCTCTGCTCCCTCCTGTAGCAGCTCCTCAGCATTCCCAAGGAATCTCCCAGTTCAGGGCTCCGAGGAGTGCTCGCAGGCTGTGCGGCCAGCTCACACCCTCCTCTCTTGTTAAATTCTCATCAGAAATAAAAAGACTTCTGCTAGAGCCAGGGCCAGGAGGAGCAGCGCGCTCCTCTCTGCCTCTCCCCTAAATGCCAGACAGCAAAGGGTGACCTTCCTCCTCGCTTCAGCACAAGCGAAAAACTCAGAGAGGTTTTCTGTTGACTTCAGCATCCCCCTTCCCCACGCCAGGATTATTCTCGCCGGGGTTTCAGCTTGGGACGGGCAAGGGGTGTCGTATGGCAAAGTACTAACAGGCACTTTGTTCTCGTTCCTCGCAGGGCTTTGAATCCATAGTCCATTTTCTCCTGCCGTGGCCAGGCAGGGCCGTCCCCCAGGCAACGCCTAGAAGAGCAGAGACCCTCCCCAGATCGGACAAAAGATGTGGCTGTGTTTTTCTTTTTGGTACGAGGAGTCATGGCACCAGCTGTTTTGGTTTTGTTATTTTTTAAAAAAGTGCTCTCTATCTTATATATATTATATATACAAACACTCACCGAGACAAGGGACAGTGCTTTTCCAGAGACTGATGAAGCCAGCTGTATAACGTTGCTGTTTGTAAATTCATGTCATGCATAAATGTATTTATGTTGTAAAGCTATTTATATATTGTTTATAAAGAGATATTTATAAAAAAATTATTTATGTAACTAAATGAAAAGTCAAGCAGTGTAACATTTTTTGTCCTAAGTAGTTGAAAAACTTTAAAAAAAAAAAAAAATCATTCCACGTGGCATTTTGTAACCTGTCTTTATTTATCAAAACCACATACAATTTAAGTGTCAGATTGATTGATTTTAACAGAGTTAAAGAAGAAATTGTTCAGATGTTTTAGAAAAGTCAGGAGCAAGAGAATGGCCAGCCAGTATTTTAAGCTTTGACCCCATATGCAAAAGTAAACTCGCGCCCAATCCTGTGATGCTGTGAGGGACCGAATCCTGCCCGGCGCTGCGGGCGGCTGCAAACCTCTGCAGAGCCCAGCTGAGCTTCCTGCGAGGGAGGCCGCGGGAAACTCCTCTATCGCCCAGATCCTGGACGGCACCCACCGAAATCAGCCCTTCGGCACCTGCCGAAATCAGCCCTTCGACAGCCGAGCCCCGCATCGATAGGCAGCGGTGCGACAGGAGCAGCGTTTGGCTCAGACGCCTTTTAACCGCTTCCAGCCCGCAGGTTGGGGTCCAAATTTCACCCCGTAAATAAAGCTGTGTCGCTGGGTGCCGCACGGGGATGTGGTCCCTGCCCACAGCAACAACGAGACCACGCCGGACACGGCCACCGGCTGTGCCGGCGGGGACAGAGCTTTATGCCGGGGGCAGCGTTGTTATTCCGGGATCCAGCAGCTCCCCAAGTATCTTGTTGATATTCCCGTTTGCCAAACCTTCGCCACTAAGCTGTAAAGTCCCTTCCTCCTGCAGAGATTTATTTAACTGCGCTGGGGACAATCCGAAGTTTGGGAGAGCATAGTTTGGGACAGACCAAACTATACCGAGGGCTGCCTGGTAAGGATTCACGGACACGGCTGTTGCTACAGCTTCTTGCTATGTAAAGTGCATGAAATAAATCGTTAAAATGACTCAGAGCTCTAAAGGAAACGGCAAGCGAGGGGAAGGGGAGCGCAGCAGACACAAAAACTCCTGCATGAAGGCTCTTTGGTCTCTTTCTTCAAAGAAGCCTTAGAAAAAAAAAAAATGAAAGAAAAAAAAGAAAGAGTGGCAGGCACCCAGCCCAGCCGTGACGGGAGTCACAAATTATGCCCTGACCATTGTAGTGGGCTGGGAAACAACGAGCATTATGTTCTGCTGGGCTCCGGTGCCTAGGACAGGGCAAAAAGAAAGTCACCGAGACCTAGAGGCAAAGAGATCCTTTTCCTTAGCAACCACCAGGAAACCATAGAAACCTCCAGCCAGACTCTCCCCAACTATTAGAGAACATTAGGTTTCCAGAACAGGAGGATTCAGCCAGACACCTGACAGCTCAATCATCAGGTTAGGAGCATGCATGTGACGTGTACATGACGTTTCTAGTCTCGTACGAGCAAAGCCTCCATCAGAGACGGGTACCCACCTCATGGTGCCCCCAGAGTCTATCTGGACAGGGAGTAGCAGCTTGATGGACCACGTGAGATGTTACCTATGGGGAACAAAATCAAGACCCTGGGAGGCTGCGCTGGCAGGGAGGGAGGCAGGATGGGCAGCTGGCAGCTCAGTGCCCTGCCTCAGAGTCAGCTCGAGCCCTCCAGAGATGTCCGTGGGTAATGACAACCCACTGTCAGGGCTCTGTAAGGCAAATACAACACCTGCAAAGCGGACCCTACCATCTCCGCACACCTTTAGAGGGAAGGAGGGACTGTGCCAGGAGCTCCTAAAGAGATGTCCATCAGAGCGGACCACCTGCTGTCAGCCAGCAAACCAAAGAGATAACAAGGAATCACTTACTGTGCAGACCTCGAACACCAGATCTGAACAGTGGTGTCAGAAGATGGTACTGCAGGTCCTCCTCAGGGTCCTGATCCTTGAGCAAGAAGCCAGAGTAGTGACCGTAACAGAGCGCCAGGCTGGGACTAAGACGGGGCCAATTCCCCTTCCAGCTTTGTCTCTTCGCCGCAGAGCCAGAGCTGGAATAAAAACACCTGCCTGGTTACATAGGGCCTCTCCTCAACAGAGCAGAGAGAACTTTATCTCAGGCATTCGGCCCCCGAAATGTGACAACTTATGTGAGGAGCAATCCAAGCTCAGGTGGGGGCGATCCCAGAGATCACAGCCTGGGTTCCCATACAGTCTGGATTCCCATTTCTCCTCTGCAGTGTAGTCTGAGGGGAAAAGCGCAGCCCCACAGCATGGGTTCCTTCCATCCACTGGGCTTCCTGGAAGAGAGCAAGCCCAAGGAAAAGGACAAAGCTGCAATGCAAAAGGACACTAGTTTGGCAGAAGAAGAGCAATCAGAGAGGGAGGGAATAACAGCTTGGGTCCTCACTTGGCTGCTTCCACTCTGACCAGGGCTAAGTCACTCTGTCCCTCAGCATGCCGGTTTCCCACCTGCAGGACGGGAACATCACGCCCAGGACGGGGTGGGAGCTGATGTGGAGGAGAGAAGGCAGCACTCGGGGGTGAAAGAGCACTTGGGAACACTTTCAGATGCACCCCACCTCAGCACGGCCAGAGCGGTGGGTCTGGCAGGCAGAGAGTGGCCCTGCGAGCAGAGGTCAGTTTTCAGAGGGCTGAAAACTTTCCTCCTGTGTGGGACAGGCCAGAACGGGAAAGGGAAATGGCTCATTAGAGCACAGCAAGCACCTGGTAAGGCCACAATCGGGTCTCCCTGGCAGGGGCTCAGTAGGAAACAAGGTCAGCAGGAAAGAGAAGGGCCACAGGAATCTAATTAAGAGGGGAGGAGGCATCACGTGCAGCAGAAACAAATTGATCTCATGTCACTGCCTCCTTTGTGGGCCAGCTAGGTCAAATCCTCACGACATCCAGTAAAAGGATCCAGGGCCAGCACTGGAAAACTCCCTCATCATATCCCAGCCTGGAGGCAGCGTAGCTGAACAGCAAGAGCTGCCCTGGATGCAAGCTGCAGCTCAGGGGGTGGCATCTGACATCTCAACAGCGGGCTCAGAGAATGGCATTTAGCAGAGGTGGATACACACAGCTGAAGTGAGGGTGGCAGCAGTCCCAAGCTCCTCTGTCCATACTCAGGTCAAACTAGCACCCATGGGACCTACACATTTCCTGCTCTACCAGCTGAACGAGCTGGAGCCACCTTCAGCTTCCAAGCAGGAGCACCTGGGACATGACAGAGGACCGGCCTTGATTTCCCCCTCTCCAGGAGCTTTTCCCAGCATGAGATGAGCCATGGGCCCACAGCCTGAAAAAGCAAACTGCTCTCTAGTGAAAAAGGACAAGAGCTTTCTCCAGAGCTGTTGTACAAGTGCCTTGCAAAGCCCAAACAGGCCAGAGCAGACCTTGGAGCCCCCATAACAGCAACCCAGTTGCCCTCTAACGTGTGGGAAATCAGTTCTATTCCCCCAGCCCACACTGCATGGTTTTCCCTGGTACCACTAATGCAGCTTTTCCAAGGTATTTATTGCTGAAGGGTTACAAAGCCCAGCACAGGTGACAGCAAATCCCAAACCAATGAAGAAAAAGAAAAGCCCAGAGCCCCAGAGCAGGAGAGCAGTGGAATTTTCCAGCTGGAAAGGGACTTGAGGCATAGAGCAGGGACTGCTGGGGGCAGCAACACACATGCCCCTGCCACTTGCTCTAGGACTTCTCCAAGCATGGGCTGCTTCCCTCAGAACGTATCAAAACAAAGGGAAGGGATCACAGGGCAGCTTCCAGAGGGAGCCTGCGCTTGACACAAGTGCGAGTCGAAAACAAGAAGGGAATTGAATCCAGGCCCCTTCCTGTCAGTCAGCAACTAACCTTGTCAGAAGGGATGGCAGCACTAACCGAATCAGGCAATTCATTAGGTTGGGGCACACAGCAAAAGCCCACGCTCTCTGGAGCAGAACTACAGTGAAAATCCAGGGTAATGAGTTGCAAACTGCCTTTGTAAATGACACCTCTGCAGTGGCTCTGGCAGGCTGGGAAAAGAACTAATAGGAAAATCATTAGGTAGCATCCCTTTGATATTGTTGAAAATGGCACAGGCTATTTTTCCTGCCCCCTCCATAATTAACCTGGCATATTACCCATAATACTCGAGGCTGATGTTCCCATGGTGGAACACCTTATTTGCATCAGGGGAAAATTAGGGTATGGTACACAGGAGGAAGATGACTTTTCTAGAAGAGCTTAAAAAGTTTTAAGATTCCGTCCTCCCATGCACACACACATTATCTTCAATTCCATCGGCAATGAACCTCTGCCCAGCCAGGAGACCAAAGCACTTTGCAAACCTCTGTCACAAAGTCAGCGCGCAAGAGAGAGGCTGTCCTGGGAAACAGGGCTCCGCAGGAGCTGATTTGCCCAAGGTTGCTTTTCTGCAGCTGTAGCAGAGCTTGAATAGGACACAGCTCTGTGCTTTGCCCCTTGTTTGTAACACTGTCCTTGTCCTTGATTTCCATTCCTCCCTAGATGCGGAACAGCTCTGAGGCACAATGCCTACACCCACCTGGCTCGTCTGCCAGCAACGAGAGGTGTCACCTCACAGTCGTGATGTAAAAGGAACAGCATCAGAGCTGGCAGGTGATCCTGTAGGAACTGGTGTTCTCTAACAGCTGCGAAAGTGACAATGAAACACCAAGATGTTGCTTACTGCATCGGCGCAGATCAGCCATCAGACTGTGCTGACCATGAGACAGCAACTGAAATGTTAGGGCTGGCGAGATAAACAGTGTTTTCAGGAAGAGTCTGGAGGGCAAGACAGCACCACTTCCAAACTTCATACCCATGAAGTTACAACCCTACAGTCAGAGAAGCTCAACGTATTCAAAATATTAGCAAAAAGACAGATCCCTGACAGAGCAAGGCATCACTTATCCACCACAATCAGCTTTTCTGGAAACAGAGAGGTTTCATGTGTGCATGAGCATTTGAAAAATGACCTAACAACACCAAGGTTCACAAGTCTCTGTGGGGAGGAGCTGTGGAAGGGTGTCCTATCTTCTACTGAAATTACACCAAGCGAGGGCTGCTGGCACAAATTCTTTTGTGCTCCGTAGGGAAATACACACTTCAGGAGTGTTAAATGACCTTATGGCATCCCCTTACTACCTAGAATTTCCAGTGCGCATGTTCATTCCCTAGAGGGCGGACATCCTCTCTTCTTCTTGACAAGAAAAACCCCTGGTCACAGCCATCACACTCATGCAATTTGCAACCTGTAACAAATACATCAGGGCATCTCACGAGGTCTACACTCTGTGGGAAAAAGCAGCGTGTGTGCCTGTGTACTCGGAGACAGGGAGCAAAGCGCTGCTTTGCCTACTCCTTTTCCTGGGTCACTAATTAGAGACAGGGGTGCCACCACAGTGCCACTGAGCAGCACTCTCCTTACGCTACACACCTCTCCAGCTTCAATCACTTACCTCGGGTAGCTCTGCGGTAGGGCCAAACTTGATGAAATATCAGCAAAATGTCAACAGAGCCTGACACCAACCATTGCCACGGAGCAGAGTGAAACGATGACATATTTCTCAAAACTCTGCTGAGAAATTCAATCAGACCGTCAGGTTAAAATTCCATAATAAAAATACAAGGCTGAGGTTATAAGTAGGAACTGAGATCACTCTAAACTTTAATTTACCTTTCTTGATGCCCCTGGGTTACTCTCTCAGATTACACCCAAGTAAGCTGGACAGTTTCACTTCTTGGTTCCCTTGCATTAGATCAGATGCTGTAGATGACTTAGGGGAAAAAACAACTTGTATCAGAGTAAGTGCCAGAGATCTGGCCAGGTGGATCTCTGTACTTGTGGGGCAGGTTCTTTAATTTCTCCATTTCCTCATCATTTGGAACAATAAAGAGCAATGTTGTTTCTCTCCATTGCAAAGTTTGCCAGAGGCTCAGATGCTGAAGTAACAAACAGCAGCACCATCACCCCCAGGAATGCATAAGCTTTGACTGTTTCACCCCAGCAGGAGGTGGGCTTTATTTGGTTTTCAAAATCAGAGGCCTCTCTAACCAGCTTAGATGCACTCATATAAACCTGTACTGAATTGAAAGTTGAGGAAAAGTCTGATTTACCCATGTGATTTGTTACGTTCTAATACAGCTATCGGAGTTGATGGCACTCTCACTTCTGCCTCCCCCACAATTAGTAAGCCCAACTTCCTTCGTGCGCACATGGACCAATAGATTTTCCCCTCATAGGATAAGCATAACACTAAAAACATACACAAAACCACCCACTGGGTTCTATATCACTTTCCATTCTTCCACGAACAGAAAACTGTTCAGCAAAATTCACTTTGCAGGGCTGGTGGGAGAATGGCCACCTCTTACCACCACTCTCTTCTATGGGAACAAAAGCTTTGCTTTCCCCAGCTTCGCTCTGGAGAGCAGCTCTGCAGGTCTTAGTCCTGTTGCCAGTCCACAGAGAGAGACCCACAAGCCTGCGTGGGACTTCAGAAGTCTGCACAAGACTGATTGTGGGATGGATCTGTTCTGAACACAGAAGGGTCTGTCAGCTTCAGTGATCTTCCCTTCTGCTCTCAACAGAAGACTGAGCTAGCATTCAACCTACCTAAGGAGGTGAGGAGGGAAGTAAGAGAACAATGGATTCCAAGCCAAAACCTTTTTTTCTGTAAAAAGATTGACATCAGCACTGCTTTACCATGTTCCAGAATTGCCTGGTATCAACTGAGTCACAGCAGGAATGCCAGGGACATTTGTTAGCACGAGGCACAGCTTTAGGGCTAGGGCAGCCTACCAGCACTGCAATCAGCCGAGATCCTCTCTTCCATTTTCCAGCTCAGTGCTCAATTCCATATTAAACAAGCACTAGTACAAGCGGAGCTGCAGAACACCAAGCTAGACAATAAAGCCCTGAAGAGCAGAGGGAAGGCAGCTCCATCTACTTTGTCTCCCTCCGGGTGGAGAAGGCAAACAGAAGTTCAATAGCTCCAACTCTGTCCTGCTGCAATCTTGAAGAAAGCTGCAGCTGGAGCAGCCCACTGCTGTCATAAAATAAAGCAGGGCAGGATGCTCTCCCCACATCAGGGAGCAGCGTCCAGCAGCGCTCAGACAAGCTGCGGTAGCTGCCTCCAACAGGCACATGCAATACATGGGAGTTTGCACCAAATCCATCTCTGCTTCCAGCTCCTTCTTGTCCTCATAGCACAATTAAGCTCCCCAGTCACTCCCCACTCAAAACTGTCCACTATTCTGCCCCCAGTAGGCCCTAATTCACACAACTCTGCTCCCAGTTGCTGCAGGGAGCAGTCACAGGAAACCAACGCAGTCTTCATCTGTTGTCCTTCTCAAACAGCACAGCACCTCCTGCATCCTTCCCCATTAACAACTATGCCTTCTGCTTCGTTCCTGGAATAGCTTCTAACTCTTTCCTTCAAGCCAGATTCATTAACCAGCTGCTGCAGAGCTGTTTGCCTCCCCCAGGTACTCTGTGCATGTCATTTGTTAATGACTCATCTCAGACTGGGCTCATTGCAAAGACGCCCCCCTCCTTTTGCGGCACCAAGCGCGTCGCTGGCACTCCAGGAAAGCCAAGCATGCAAACAGCTCGGTTCCCTCCAATACCCCGCTCCCTTCTCCGTCCTCTATCACCAGCAGCATGGGACAGCTCTTTATTCGAAGTGCTATTTCCTCCCTTGCTTCTTTGCTGATCAAAGGCGATGTGTACCGAAGCATAAATAAGATCTTCACCCCCAGCCAGGCTTTGAGAACAGGAAAAACGTAAGAACAAACTTGAAAACTTCCAACGCACTAAAGAAGCTTCAGCAAACTAATGTGACTCCTGTCACTGGCAGGGAATAAACAGCAAGGATGCCAAATTCACATCTATTTCCCCAGTAGACTGTGGCTTGCCGAAGAACTAAAACGATTTCCAAGGGCATTTGTATTCCTCCTGCCTCTTTGCAGGACTGATACGAAAAACGGGAACGAAAGAAAACAGCTAGTGAGGACCTTTCCTAGTCAAATCTAGTGAGGAACTGGATGACCAGTACACTGTGGCTGCCCACGTGGGAAGCCAGAAACAGACTCAGTCCACCTCCACCACACAGATCTATTAGACTTGGGTACATAAAGTCCACCTACACCTCCCGAGAAGCTGTCAGTTAAACACCAGGAAAAGCCAGAAGAGAAACCAGTACTGCCAGTGCTTGGGAAACAGTTCCCTTGAGATATAGGGGAAAGCTTCGTGCTCTGGGCTTTTTCACTTAACATCCTTCCCCATGAATTTTGTGGCTAGTATTTCTAGGAGGAGAGAGAACTGGCAAAGAATCAGAAACCGAGGGACTTGACCCAGAGGCAACTGGATGGGAGGTATTTAGAGCCGCCTCTCCAGATTAAAAGCTGGTGTGCCTGCGCTGCGGGAGAAGAGAAGGAGAGGAATTCACTTTCACAAGTGCACAAGTCCAGTGACTGAGGACTGAAAACACGCAGATGGCAATGAATTCTGGTAGCACTAAGAGGAAGGCACGTGCATTGCACAAGCAAGTGCAGGTGACAGCTGGCTGCAGGACTGGAGCATTGTCACAGTTCTCTGCTTAAACTGCTCCCCTGCCTGCTCACAGAAAGCCCTTCTCTTTACAGCATGGAGTGGAGTGAAATGCAGGGGCCAAACTACAAAGCAGTTCTCTGCCAGACCCAGAGGAAGGAATCAACTGGCCTAAGAGAGAGCACAACTACTTCCACAATCGGGCATCGAAGGTGTTCAGGCTCAGGACATTGGACTCATCTACCGGCTTTGCCACAAATACTTCTGCACAAATTTGGACAAAGATAAACTGCTGACAAAATGGGAAGAACGCTTCCCTGCCTCCTGGATGCATCAGGGAGATTAGTCAGACCTTCTGACAACGTAACATCAAGAATCAAGTAAATGCTCAAGTGAACAAGTGTTGTGGGACTCCGAGCCTAAAGCAGCCTTGAAGCCAAGAATCCAGACTCTGACATTAAATCAGCATTTTTAATTTTTTTCTAAAATGTGCTTTTTCGTGAATTGCTGTTTCAATGCTGACCCCACCCTCCCCCTTAGAAAAAAAAAAAACCCACACCTTGACAAACTAGGTGCAAAGCACCTGAAGTTAGTCTGTAACAAATAAAAAAAAACACAAAACAAAGGCTGAAATGCTTTAGAATCACAACAATGTACAAAAAAATGGAGGAAAATACAACCTGAAAGTGTTCAAAATTCAGAAATACTAGTCGAGTCCATTGCTTCAGCAAGGGGATGCTGCTGCGACCCCTGCCAGTGGGTCCTGGGCCACCAGCCTGCCACGATGCTAAATGGGCTCTTCTCCCATGCAGACCACTGTCACCAGCATCCAAGGAAGAGCGAATGCGTTACCCTTTGAAGGTACCAATGGGGAAAAACAACTCACAAGCAGCTCTGGGAGGTCACATCACATTCAGAAGGAACGGTTTCTAGTATGCCCCTAACCACCTGCAAGAAGGAAGGCTCGAAAGAGCAGCCTGCTTCCTCCTTATTGTATTGATGCCTCAGAGATGCAAAACAGTGCTTTAAATCTGTGAGAGATTAAAGGGCTTAATAAGGGCAGTAAACAGACAGTTAAGTAAACAGCCCAGCACTGGATCTCATCTTCACAGAGCGAGGTAGTGTGAATTTCACCCCAGTTTAAAATAGACAGGGGTAGTGGAAAGGCTGAAGACTTCCATGTAAAGCAGTTCCTGGCCTAGAAACCTTTCTGCGCTCCCTTTGGGAATTAAAAGATCTGTGTTGATGGCTTCCTCGCTCCCAGCCTGGCTTTGGCAGCCACACTTCAACCCTGGGATTCAGACACTTGCTACAGAAGTTCTTCCAAGATCTGATTTAGTACAGCAGCTTCCTCAAGGTTAAGCAGCAATGAGACTGGCTGGGAGGGAGCAAAACTGTCCACAGACACTTTTTTTTCCTGCCGCTTTGGTTAGTCCCTCTCTTTAGAAGCCCCCCCTTTACAGGACCACAACAGGGACACCCTGGAAATTAATAGGGGCTGCACAGTGTAACTTAGCCAGGTACTGCTAACTGGGAGCTGGAATCAGACAGGGCTTTTATTTGCCAGCCTGGAAGGGACTGGCCCAGAACCCACTGAAAAAGGAGACGCAGGCCCTTTTTTGCTCCTCCTGTTGTCATTCCTAGCTGAATGACATTTAGACGGTATGTTCTAGTGACGGCTGGAGACCAGCCCTTTGACTTTGGACATCTTCTTTGTGGGCTGTCTTTGTTCTGTGTGTGGAGGGCACTCTCGCTCTACCAGCTGCTGTTCCATCTCCTGTGCCGACGACGAGGCTGTAGCCTTTAATGTTTTCTTTATGTTTGTGACCTGGCCAAGAAGAGACAATGAATCAGCACCTGCTTCTTCCCTCCCCTTGCAGCAGAAACTCTGTTCATAAACATATTGAAAAACTCCTGGAGTACAGAGCACAGATTATAAAATAAACTCTCCCACCAGAAACATGTTCTGCACTTGAGTTTATTAAAGGTAATGTTTCATCCTCACTTAGAGCCAGAAGTTGTTAATACTTTCAGTCTGGGTCCAATACAGACTAGCTAGAGATGACTTTTTTTTTTTTCCTAAGAGACAATGGCACAGTATTGCACCACTTTTCTGGCTCACTGGAGGGACCAACTACTGCCTTAGTGCAGAAGGCAGCAATCCTACCATTCTGTTGGCCCAGAAGCAGGAAGGACAAAGGAGACCGTAAAAGGAACAAACTTACACTTAGGACAGCTCTTGAAAATGCAAAATGCCATTTGGCCTAGCTGGCTGCCTGAGCCACGGATATTTGCTAGAAGCGGGAACAGGAACTGGTTTTGTAGGAGGCAGCAGTAGTGCTTCTGCTACTCTGGCTGAAAAGGAGAGATACAGCACCAAGCACCACACTCTGTCCCCTGGAACCCTGTAGGGCTCACCAGAAATACAATGAGCAAACCTTAAAAAAAAATCCCACAGACCAAAAGAAGTTTAGGAGTCAGGTGTGCCAACTCCAGGTCAAAGGCACCTGGCGAGCCACATCCACTATGGATGCCAATCAAGCCGCCAAGCATATGCTGCTTCAGAAGGCAGACGTAAACCTGCAGGGATGCAGCACTCTGCAAGAAATAAACCCTGAGCAAGTGTCTCAGGAGGACCATTTTCACCTTTACAGCTGTATTAGCCAAGATTTGTTCTCACAAGTAAATACACATCAGCTGGGGCTAAAATGGCATGCCCGTGCTGCCATCTACTGCCCAGCTGCAAATGCAGCAGAGGCAGGAGCACTCCCGGGTCACGCTGCTGAAGGGAGCGTGTCAGAGCCCCGTCTTGGTGGCTCAACTTGACCCCAAGAGAACGACCTTGAAGGAACCTGCTGAGGACACTTTTTGCAAAAGCAATGAGACTCGAGAGATTTTTGGTAACTACACCTTTGGGTTTAAAACTAAGTGAACTGGTTTTTCCTTCCTGCTTACCTTGTACAAAAGGAACACAATTCCACCCAAGCTCTGTGTTAAAAGCACACTTTTCCTAACAGATCAATTCAGGAAACCATAGCTAGTGCAGCCACCTAGCCTAGATTTATAAAAAATTATAAAGAAAGCTTCCAACCTGCTCAGAGTGGGCAAATTTGATGTTTGTGGTGTCAGTAGCACATGGAAGCAAGTGTGTGTTTTCTTCCTAGCCCAAACCAGCACATCTGATTTGTATGATTGCTAGCCTACTTCAGAGAAGCCATGACCATTAACCAGGTGTTACCAGATTATTTTCTTCAGTAAACAAACATACATTTATCAGAAAGCACAGAGCAGTCTGAATTGACTCTGTACTCACCTCCATCTCTACCTGCTGTTGAGTTCGGTGATGGTTCTCTTTGTATTGGTTGGCTCTAAGTACTTGCTGCTCAATTCCTAAAAGAACCGCTTCGCAACCATCGCACCTGCACGATACAGTGTCAAACAGTGGTTATGAGTTCTCTGTGGAACAGTTAACTAGGCAATCTGAAAAGCCATGCTTGCCTGTAAATTTAGGAGATTATGAAATTTATACTTCTGCTTACAATTCCAAAAAGGTGGCAAGAAAAAGCTTTGCTGTTCACCCAGTGTATTTCACAGCAATCTTTAGCTAGTCCATGTCACTCTTACCTGCTTGTCAAAAAGTAAATGCAGGTTCAATGCACTTTCAACTTCCTTTTCAATCAGAATTACTGCTTAAACAGGGATGCAGCCCACATTTTTCAAAAGTTAAGTAAAATAAAAATTAAACCAAAAAAGGCAGATTGAGAGAGTCCCCCTGCTCGTTAAGTGTTCAAAAGACAAGAGCGCTCCTCCAACACAGATACTGTAATGGGAAAAGACAGAAAGGGAATTGGCAGTGGGTTCATTGTTACCTTCCAAACACTGTTCTAAGGTCCTGGAAGCTACCAGAGCCCTCCCACTGAGATGGGATTGAGGGAGTTGGAGTAAAGAAGCAAAAAACTTGCCCCCACTGCAGGAGAGCAATATTTGCCCAGCAGTTTAATTTCTTTTCATGCACCCATTACCATAGCAACTAGGAAGCAATTCCCAGTCAGCTCAGAACCTGCCACAGGCTCCACAATCTACAGAGGAATTTCTTTGGGTGGGAAGGGAATCCTACAAAAAGATGAGAAGCAGCTTCCTGGCAAAGGTACAAAAAGATAGTACCACAGTCCCCATATGGTTACATGAAGGCTGCATTTGCAGGAACAAAAAGGAGGCAAACAAAGGCATTTGAAACTTAAAACTTGAAGAGACACCCCCTCCTAAGAGTTGTGATTCTCTAGAATTTGCACATGCAGTTCTCATCACAGTTGAAAAAGCCTGAAAAGTAACAGACAGTTCTGGTTTTGTTCTCAAGTGTAACAGCAGAAAGGGGAATAGCTCCCACTGTAAGACCATGAGTCCAGTTTGGCAAGTCTGTTTGAAAAGGCCTTGATTCCTCGCTAGGGTTCTGCTGTGTAAAAGCCACAGTGAGAGCAGAATCACAAGACCTACTATAGTTTGACTTGATACGTAACACAAATTGAATCCTAGATAGGATATTGGAAAACCTGTCCAATAGACTACTCCTCCAAGTGCCTACTTACAGCGTAAGACTCCTGATTAATGGAACATGGTGAAATTGCGCCAGCACTTGAAACTTTAAGGAATAAAAAAAAGTCAGGACAAGCTACATACAAGGCACAAGGAAGGTGGAGAGACAGCCTCACCATTCTTGGAGTGTTTTGACAATGTTACTGATGTCCTTCTTCTGAATGTCTCTGCCGATACAAAAATCCACCTCTAGCACCTGGTTTCGTTGATCCAGCTTCCCCTGGATAATATCTGTATAAACCGCTTCAATAATCAGGTCTTCCAGCTCCCTCAGATTCCTCATATCCAGGTCCTTCAGCAACACAGAATAGGGAATGCACTAAAAACAGCAAGTCCAAGAATAAGTTAACAGTCCTAGAACCAAAATGAACAGCTAAATCTCAGAAGGTCAAGACCCAAATGTTTATTGTATCCTACACTTCAGCCTGCAGGTACCGCAGTGAGGGAGCGTGGCAGAACAAACGCCTGTTACTGGGCTACGTAATATTCTGACATAACTTCGGTAATTCCGAAAGCTTTGACATAGCATGTTCTGGATGAAAAAAGGTAATGGGATTGTAGAAGAAATTAAGAGAGTTGATTATTTTTCTCCAGAACAAGAAGTCAGTGTTTTTAAGAATGATCCTCCATCTGCAGCAGCGAAAGAAGCCATATGAAGTTTCCAGTCCTTACTGACCAACTTGCATGGCAGTTCAGATACCCCCACGTCTCATCCATGAAAGTCCACTAAGTTAATATTCCAAATTACCTCTACATCACAAGTACTTTCCCAGTTGCAGGATTTTTTATGACTACTCATGCAGTCCAATGCAACTCCAATGCTATGAAATCGATGCTATTTTCAAAAACAAACAAAAAGACGACTGTTTTGCTACACTGTGTACTTTACCTTCATTCTGGAAGCCAGGCTTACAATGGTCAAGTGTTTCAGCTTGTTTTTCTGAGTCACTGTTAATTCAGGCAGGTTATCTTTGTTTGCTGTTAATGTTAAAAAGACAAGATTCAGGACTAGGACTTTTCTTCAAGAATTATATAATCCAGGCTGCAAAATTTCAGGCTAGTTACACTGCTCTAAACCCCAAAAGGCTGAACTCCTCCAGCTACTGGGGGATGCTGGTCAGCATCCTGCTGCTCATGACAGATTAGCACACCCAGGGAGAGACAGGAAAAGTTAAAAAACACATTGGCAATTCTATTTTTCTCTGCTTCTTTAGTAATGCTGGTTTTGGAATTAGAACATAATTCACATCTACACAAGTAGTGTCCTGACAAAATGGTTGGTCAATGCTTTATTTCATTAAGGAGCTGACAGAATAAAATCTTCCCCCCCTTGCTGATCTGGTTGTAAATACCGCTGGCCTTATTTCTCTGAAGAAGTGCAGAATTTAGGGTTGAAAGTGTAAAGTACCAGGCTAAGGAAGAAAGTACAAATTATTACTCTAGATACTCACATGGCCTCACTGTCATTGCATTATATTCATGTGCCTCATGAATATTTAAAAACAGAAAGGAAACTGGCAGATTTCCAGAGCAAAGAAACTATTTAAAATATCCACTTTAATGGAAATTAGTGTTTCAGGGCCACTCAAATTCTTCCATCCATCCCACCTCATTCAATGCTCTATATTTTGACTACTTTCCACCCCCCACCCCTTTCTCTTTCTTCACTAGAAAAAGAACAAACTGTACTGTCACATGCTGGGACATAAGACCCATGGCACAGCAAACACATCCTCTAATCAGTCACAGAATTCATGAGGCTCATGTTGCTCCACAGCCACTGGAATTTCCAGTCCTTGCACTTATGGATGCCACTTCTCCTTACAGGAACTAGAGAGCTCATCCACCACAGTGATAGCCAGCACTGTGACAGAATTATTTGTCATGCTCTGTAATGGTCTGGATTAGACTGCTACCCACAAATGAAGTATTAAATTGTACCAGAATGGAAGCATAAGCACCAGAGATAAAAGCACACCCCGACAGATACTAAGATGATTCACACATAGTCCTTGTGAAGCTGTATAGAAGTCATTATTTCGATTTGTATTCTTGCTAAGAAATGCTTAATTCTGTTGCAGTAATGCCATCACAGAATAAAAGGTTACCCCATAAACCATATAGGTTTTTATAAATAATGCAGAACAATTTTGTCTAAGTTTTCTGCAGCTTCCATAGCCACTGTCATCTAAATTTCAAAAAAGATGTCTGAAATTGCACTCCGCAGAGGTAAGCAGCCTGTGAACATCAATGAATACTGCTATAGACCAATTCAATCCAGTGCTTCAGTCCAATCCAAACCAGTAAGACACCATAGTATCCATAGTCTCTAGCCCTTCCTTCAAATTTTAGCAATTAAAAAGCACATATAACCCAAAGACTCCCTACAAACAATTGCCCTCCCAAGCAAATTCTGCTCTTGGACACTTTCACCCAGCTGCATTACACCAGGTAACACAGAAAGCAAAGAGCTGCCTCTGACAATTCCAAAGGGCAACCCAGTCTTCTACTCTGCAAACAGGTGGCAGTCTCTTACCTACATAGTCTGGGTACGTGCCATACGCAAACAGGTTCAGCAACTGGAAATAAGCAGCATTAGACCCTTCAGCAAGCTAGATGGGAAGAAAACAAAACAAATTCCATGTAACACCGTAATAGCCAATATGATGCCAGTAGGCAACTTCTCCAGAGCATGTTTTAAATGTATGTAGGACAAGCAGTACCCAGAAAAGCAATTATGTCCAGATCTTAAAGACCTCGAGATGTCAAGATCTCTAAGGCCTCATGAACAGCAGCAAATTCCAGCAGTTTCAGAGTCAAGATGATCCAGCCATTTCTATATACCAAAACTTAACTAGAGTTTGGACTATTAACTGCTTTGTGCAGCACCTCAGGAGGTAAAAGAAAAAGGTGACTCAATTTTAGCTGACAACCTACAGGGCCAGCTCTTCTCATCATGTGGCCAGCAAGCAGACAATGGCGTTGGTTGGTTCAGCATCCTTGCTATTACTGGGAAAGCTAAGACAGCTTATCTGCAGAGCCACAAAAACTTCAAAGCAAAGCAAGATAGAACATTTTAAGTTGAGTGCATTTGAAAGTTATAGCACCCCCTCACAAGCAGAATAACTGCAGCACCAAGCGGTGATTTTTATTGAGTGGGGTTTTCTTAATACCTTTTGCCGCACATAGATCCAGGCAAAAAAACATACTTGTGATTTGATGCTGAATAACCATAGAGGCATTTTTTCAGCATCTCTAATAGCTCGTTTGGAAAGCCAAACTTGCTGTATGCCACATTACCCCACCTGCAGAGATACTCAACCGAGATTCCCTCATTGCAGTAGAGAGGAGTGCTGGCGAGCCATTCCCAGGAAAAGCTTTGGAACTTACTCTCTACCTTGGTTAGAAATGGTTTGGATTTGGTTACCACCCAGGCCTGATACACTAGACATCTGTTCATGAAGACTATTGGAGAGCGTTGAAGTTATTCTTTCCAGGACAATGAAAGAGCAGAAAGGGATTTTTTTTTTGTTGTTGGCTGGCTAGGCGCCTTCTTAAAATTGTTACTGTGCTCCTGCCAGGTTTTTGCTGTATTAGCAATCACATTAAGGTAGCAAAGCTTTATATAGGTATTTTTTAGCATCTCATATATATATCTCATATATACAGACAAAAGTAACATCAGTGTCTCATGTACAAACATCTCAGAAGCAAGGTAAGTCACACCAGGCCCCTCTCGGCACAGAAATTTCACACACAGGCTGTCTGTGGAAACTTCTGGGGACCCCTTATACTTGGAATGCAGAAGGGGCATTAGGATAGAAACTCATCTCTTACCTCTTGCACATTTGTTAACTCCAACAGCTCTCCAAAGACGTAAACCCCAGGAGCCTCCAGCACTTGATTTATAAGGGCAGTCAGAGCTGAGCCACTTGTACCTTTGGCGAGTAAAATAAACTGCTCTAGAAGATTGCAGGACGGTTTCTGTTCTCCTGCCATTCTAGGTTTTCAATCTGTCAACAAAAGAACATGGTATTAATACATCCTTTCTCCTCTGCTGAATTCTGTCTGGCAGTGGATCAGAAGGTACGCTCAGCATAGTAACGTTTTGGTGTCAGCAGAGCCAGGTTTTTCATCAGCATTCAGAGGGCAGGCCAGGAACCCAGCAGGTTTGACTGCTGATTTATCTGGGGAGCAAAAATGATTCACACAATATCTGATCAAAATTTCTGCAGACTGTCTGGTCAGTTCCCTAAAAAGATCTACTCCTGCTAGTAGGAAAAGAGTTTAGGTTCCATGCTGTTTTCAGACTTTTCTTTCTACTGATGCTGCCAAATAATGCCAGCTGCAAAGGTGTTTATTATTACATCTATTAGAGGCCAGCTATGACTTCCTCTTTCCTCATTACACAGCATCAAAACAGCAACTAAAAATCCTCTCGGAAGAATTGATCCAGCTTGTAGGCCTGCAAATAGTACCTTTTCCTTTGACATCAGCTATAGATAAAGCATGCTTCCATAATTCCTATTGCCTTCTGAGCCTAAAGGGCAAAAATAACTGTGGCCTATAAGTAGCTTATCAGTCTAGATTACACAGTTAAAACATTTTGGGTTAACTGTAAAGCTGAAGTGATAAAAACATCCTTCCTACAAAGGCTCTATTTAAGTCCCCACAAAGAGAGGTCTTTGTCTTCAGCTGCTTTCTGACATTTCTGGTGTGCATGTTGTCTCCCAGCACCAACAAGTTGCTTTTGAAATGTAAACCACTATTTATTAACAAGTCCAACAAAATCAGTTACTTGTTTACAAACAACTAAAAAAAAAGCTTCCGAAGCATATCATTCAGACGCCAAACAAAGAACTTAGCAGATAAGGGGTTTTTTTTGTGTTATGTTTGTATCAGATAATTCTCAAGTACAGTATGTAACCTTTACTCTGGTAAAGAAAACCAGACACCAGAGAACCTGTAACATTCTGTGTGACCACTTGCACCACATCTGCCCTCCTGGGGGTGGTACAGTCACACAGATGTTTGCACTGTTTTGCCATGCCTAACCAATTTAAGACTTGCGAAGGCAACAGAATTAGCTTCGTCTATTAGTCGACTTCTAAATATACACTTTACTCCAGTCCATTACACCTGCAGGTACAAACGGTCTCAATCTGAGCAGGCAGTCTTCTGCGCTCTCCGCGCACAGATTTCTTCATTCTCGGTGTAAAGTCTCTTTGGGATTCTTTCCATCAAAGGCACGAGCACAGCCTGACTGAAGAGTACCTCAGTTCTGGCTGAAAAAGCCCTGCAAGACAATAACTCTCAATGTGGTTTCCTAATACACCTGAGGGTACATCAGTACTAATCTCACAGCTAAGGAGCAGACACAGAGGACAGCCAATTTTCTCAGGAGAGCACATGAAGTTACTGAGCTGGGAATGAAATCCAGATTTCACCATTCCCAAGCCGTTGTCCTCCCTCACAGGCAATCAAAACACATGTTGGTATGTGACATTACAAAAGACTGATGGGCTTTACCCATGCCCTACTAGGAAAGGAAAGCCAATTTTTTGCCCCTTTCTAAGTTTACATTCAGAGAACCGCGTTGCTATTGTGACCCCAGCCGTGTCACCGGGACCTACCACGCTGCTCTTCCCGCAACCAGCTCACCCTGCTGAGAACTGACTGAAACACAAATGGAAAGCACTTTAACGGAGCTCGCCCAAAGGCTTCAACAACCCACACACCGGGATAACGCACACACACACACACACACACCCCGGCACGCCTCCAAGGCCCTGAGGGGGGCTTCATGGCAAGCAGACCCCACAGGAGGGAGGCGGGCATCGGGGAGGCAACCAGGCCCCCCGGCCCTCCCGTCCCCACAGACCCCCGGCAGGACCCTCCGGCCCCACCGGGCGGGCCGAGCCCCGCCGCAGGGGGGCGATTTACCCGGGGTCCCGCCGCGGGGCCCTCTCTCGTCCCTCACCGCCGCCCCGGTCCCCGCTCGCTGCTCAGGGACCCGCACGCCGGGCAGCGCCGAGACGCGGCCGCGGAGCGGGGAAGGGAAGGAAAAGAGCCGGTGCGCTGAGGGAGGGAAGGACGGACGGGGTAGGCGGGCGGCGGCTTCTCCTTCCCCTGCTGTTACCTCTCCGCTCACGGCCTCCCCGCCCGGCGGCTCCCGGCGCCGTGCTCGCCGCGCCTCAGGCCGCCATGATGGCGGCGCCGGTGTCCCGCGCGCGGCTCCTTCCCCCGGAACGCGCTGCCGCGCTCGGAAGGTTCCGCCGCCGGGCCCCAGCACCGGCATCCCCCGGCAACCGGGCCGACACGGCCGGGACACGCCCGTTCGCGGCGGGGACGAGGCGGGCTGGGCCCCCCCCCACCCCCGATCCCCCAGAGTAGGGGGCGGCAGGCTGGCCGTGCCAGGGCAGGTCCCCCTGAGCTGCCCCCTCAGGAAATGCCACCTCTCCCTATCCCAAAAAAGTGGGTAATTACGGCAAGTGAAGTGTCTGCCGCTCTTTTTCAGGGAGGTGAGGTGCTGTGGCAGCATCGTGGGGTTTTTTGTGCTCTGAAATGACCCGTGCCAAGGGGCCACCATCAAACAGCCACGCTGCCGTGTGTTCTTTGTTCTGACAGCATCTTCTGTTAGACACGAACAGGTCCCACTCCTCTTTTGAGTCCTTCTCCACCCCTCACCCTTCACAGGGGAGTAAACCTTCCCTTTCTATGGCAAAAACCAGGATACACCTGAGAAGTTGAACTGGGGCCATCAGTTGCCCAGGGCGGGATGATGGAGGCCTCTGTCCCGCTGGCCAGGGCTTCTGAGGTGCGAATGGAAAAAAAAGATGGGGTGAAAGATCGCAAAGGTGCTGGAAGTGATTTTAAACTCCACAGAAAAATGGCCCAACCAAAGGGCAGAGCTCAGCATGAGACGTGGGCGAGCAGGGGGGGAGCTGGAGGGGTTGAGCTTCTCTCCAGGACACAGACCAGGAGCCAAAAGGCTGTTGAGTAGAAGAGCAGAGGTGGAAACGAGGGCTTTTGGGGTTGTTTCCCTCCCCGAGGACTGTACGCTCATCTGTCCCACACGGCGAATAAAGCAGGCTTCTATTAAAAATCCTCCAGTCAAGAGCAAAGTGCTTCTAGCCTTCAGTCATCTAGTCCCTGAAGATCACACTGTGGACTGGCACCGACAGGAGGGGGGAGCTTTCAGAGGATGAAACATCAGAAACTATTAGGAAAACTGATGGTGCTTAGCCTGCGCCTCAGAGCTGTCCGCAGCGGGTCCCTGGGGTCCCACCTTCCAGAGAAGGGGCGTCAGGTAAGCACAGAGATGCAGGTGTTGGGAGGCTGCTGTGACACTCTGGGCTTCACGGCAAATTGGATGTAAAAAACTAGGCTCTGCACAGCAAGGGAATTCAGCCAGGGCTATAACAAGCCGTTCAGTAATTTACTTAAGCCACGCTTAGATCTCATCTTCACGAGGAGGAAGAATTACCTCTTTAATCATACCCTAAACAGGCCTTCTACCATGGTTCGTGTCACCCTGCAGACACACTGGAACAGTTGCCTTGGGCAAGCAGTGCGTGTCCTCATTTGTCTCAAGACTCATTAAAGGTGAGATCCCAGGCTGAAATAGAAATGGAAATACAGGATTGTGAGCTATTTCCCAATGGATCATTTTTGCAGCCTCTTGCTGGAGCCTGCAGGTGAAAATCAGCTGCGTTAGCCCCAGGAAGGTCAGCCAGAAGGGTCTTTTAGTCAGCTTGTCCCGACACCTCCTGACTGCAGCCAGCCAGTCCGGCTGGCTGACATGGACTTTGCAGGGTAGTGTCAGCTAAGCTCAGCTTTTGGAATGGATTTCTTTTTCTTTTAAGAGAAAAATACAAGGATGGCCAGCTGTCTCATCCCCTTTTAAACTGCTATTGCAACCTCTTGCTCCACCCACGCAGCTTTCTGCGTGCACGGAGATGTTAATCCATTTTATCTTTTAATGTTGGCATTATCTCTTGACTCACCCCATCTCTTCCCCTTGTGATTCTGCAATCTAGGTCCCTTTTAGGCAGCAGATAATTCACCTTATTTCCCTGCATTGCCTGAGAAAAGAAACCATAAATCCAGAGTACTCTCTCCAAGCAGTGGGGTCATGAAGCCTCAGAGAGCAACTTTGCGAACATGGTTTCTCTCAGTCAGAAGCCAAGGCATGAGGCTGCAAAGTCACCTGTAAGGGACAGAGACCAGGAAGGGTGTGATTAATGCACAGTGACACCCCTCTGTCTTGCAGCTCCCATCACACTGAGTTTGGTGTCTGGTTCTTCAGGCTCTTCAGCGCCTGGCGGCACCAGCTTTATCCCTTGTAGGTGTGCACCTCCCAGTGCCCTGGGACACAATTCTGGAGCTGGTTCTTCCTCTCCTAAAGTTCCAATTCTGATGTGTCATTGGCAAGAAAATTACCACCCAGCCTCATCAAGGAGAGGGCCAACAAGTGAGTGCAGGTACTTTAGTGTTTCTTCACTCTTTCCTCAACTTTCATAAATAAGGTGGTTTAAATCAAAAACTCTTGTGAAAAGAGATACATTGGGACAACACAGGACCTTACCAATAACCCAGATAATAGACATTACATTCAGAAATCATACCTAGGCTAGATTTAGCTACCAGGGTTAGGATTTGGTTCCTAAAGCATCTGTAATAGTTTTACTTCTCAACCAACTTAAAGCAAAATGAAATCAACTGTTGGCACCACGGCCATGTTAGAGCAGGAGCAGGTGCATCTGCACGTGACCGAATGGCCAGTAGCTCTAGGGAAAAGCTGAGCTGCGTAAATACTAACACAGTTCTGGATGCAGTTTCATTTCTCATTTGTGTGTGCTTTCACCATGCATCATCTATTTATCCTCTCTCCTTCCAGGCTTCTGACCCCCGCAGCTGCCAGCACACATCTCCAGAACACGGGGTGATGGGAGCTCCCATGCTCTGCTGAAGAAGCTGTCAAGCTCTTCACATTTCACAGGATCCAGAGACTGGACACTCATCTTGTACTTGGTCAGGCCAGCAGAGGTGTGTGTCTGAGTCACTGCAGATACACAGTTGTACAACCCCTTCCATCAAGTGTGGGGTGGGATGAAGCCCTAGCTTATGAAACCATCTCCCAGTTAAACAAGCTGGTGTTTCTCCAGACCAGTGTATCTACACCTTGAGATAACAGCTTCTGGGGAAGCAGAAAGCAGGCTGGAGGCATCTTCTCACCTGCAATAGCAGCTCAGAAACTGTCACACCTGCCAGAGATGTGAAAGCAAAGGTGAATTTTTCAGTACAAAGTGGCATCAAGGGATAGTGAGACTTACAGCAACTTTCTTGTAAGCAGATTGGAAAGATGATGTCCTCAAAGGTGTCATTTGTGTTAATGCAGCCAAAGGATTTTAAAAGGAGAGAGATCCCAGGGTTTCTGTCACTCTCTGAGTTACAGTGTCACATGTTCCACTGCTGCTCATGCCCAGAGCAGTTACAAGAACTTCACACTTCTGCCATGACCTCTTTTGTGATTTTCAGAAGTTGAAAAATGAGAGGCCTGTGCTTCCCCCCACAACAAGGTGAATTTAGGAACTCTGAGATTTGGCCAGAAAACACAAAGGCCTCAGCTCTAAATTCTGCAAACACTCCTACCCCAGTGCTACAGAAGCCCTTCAGCGCTGGAAGAGCTCCTTGCTGCACCATCCATTTGGTCTCTGGCTCTTTCATCTCTAAGGAGCCTAAACAGAGGGAGGATTGAGTTCCTTATATCTTGAGTAAACCAGCATGTCACTCTTCCACCTGACAGTCTCTTCCCCCACCCACCACCATTTGTTTCTGCCTCATTCAGGTCTGCTTTTTTTTTTCTTGCTCGCCTTTTATCCCCATCAGTCTTTTCTCCTTGGTGATCTTTAGTCCCTCTTCTTTAGATAGCACGAAATTACATAACGAATCTAAAACTCAGGAAGGACTCTTAATAAAAGATAGATCTATATTAGCATAGCGTACCCCTGGCGCTCTGCCCAGATTCAAAATGATCTGTTCATACACTTTTCAACTGATGGTGTGGAACTGAGCGTGGGTCACATACATCAGGGAAATAAATGCTACCTATTTTTATTAGCAAGATCTCTTATTGGTTATACTGGCAGTGGCCTTGTCCTTATGCATTAAATGCGACCTTTATTAATGTTCATGTTCTCCTCGTTTGTACAGTGGCTGATCTGGAGGCAGGGGGAGCCATGAATGATCATTCACTGGTCCTGTTCTGAGCCTGGATTACAACTGCTGCCTTTATTTTCCTCATGACTTATTAATGCCTTGTATTAGCTGCACTCAGATTGTTAACAAAGGAGTTAATTTGTTGTGCTCATCTTAAACAACGGCCTGGCTTCTGGGAGGCACTAATGAACCCAAGACTTTCCCCCACAAACTACTTGGCTACACAAAGGCCCCATCTCTGCAGTATGAAGAGGGCTGCTTTTGTTCCAGGGAAAACATACCATTTATTTTAAACTTTATCCACAACGCTGGTCCCGTTAGCTCCAGCCTCGGCACATGCAGAGGATGCTCCGGGTCTGAACACAGCGAGGACCCGGGTACTACCCAAATTCACGGCTGGGCAAGCAGCCCGAGTGCCCGATTCGCCGCCAGACCCGCCCACCTGAGGAGAAGCGCCCCCACAGCCTCCCCCGGGTGGGGCTGCCGTCGGGCGGCTGCTGACCGGGTCTGTGGCGGCTTCTCGCCCCTTCGACTACCCCAACAGTCTCGGGCACTAGAGCATGCCCTGAAGTGCCACGTCTACACGTTTCTTAAATCCCTCCAGGGCTGGT
>JAOXNO010000052.1:11420013-11461384 GCA_028565335.1 Limnodromus scolopaceus
GGGGAGGGGGGGGCGGGAGGGGGGGTGTCCATCACGGGGCTGGGACCATCCGGGAACGGGGTCGACGGGGACGAAGCCCCCGTAGCGGTGGAGGCCGCTGTGAGGGGCGGGGGGCATCGGGGCGGCGGCCTCCCCGGTCCCCGCCGCAGCGGAGCTGTCCGCCGGGCGGCTGCTGACGGGCGGCCGGAGGAGAGGGACCGGGCTGGAAGGCGGTGGCCCCCGAGCGGCAGGAGCCCCCCGCTCCGGCGGCGAGGACAGCTCACGGAGGGCAGGTGAAGTAGCTCGGCGCCCTCGGTCCCAGGAGGATGTGATCCCCTCCCCTCCGGTCTGCGCTGAGGCACCTCTGCCTGGAAAGGAAATACCCGGTCCGCAGGTCCAGAAACAACTAAAGATCTTATTCCTTTTCTTATGGCGAGGTACTGGCACACCTTGTGTTGGTCATCGGGGGGGGGGTCACACAATGTCTTTTATTGCCAACGCTGACATAATCTAGGTGTTAACGCCTTTCTCTGCTCTTCATTTTAAAACTTTTCACATTGTGGCTTCCAAAAAAGCGTTCTTATTCCACATCTGTTATCTGAATATGAATTTAATACTGATGAAATGAGATAGAGCTGGGCTTGGAAGAGAAGTGAGATCCTGTGTCCACCCTTTCAACCCAGGGTTTCTTTCAGTGCAGTAGAGAAAGGCTTAACCTATAGGCCCACGTGCAAACTAAGGGTGAGAGAAATATGCTTCATGTAAAATAAAGCTACTATATTTTACTATAGCAGATTCCTCTAAGCTTAGAAGACAGATGCAAGCTTGACCTTTAGACGCCAGAAAATTCTTGTGGGTTGTTTTGTTTGTTTCCTTTTTTTTGGACAGAAGCAAACAAAATACCCTCTTGATCAAATACTATTATTTCTAAACAGGGGCTTTTTTTGCCCAGCGAGATGTTCATAATCTCTATGCCAGCTATAGCAGGATCTAATTTTCTAGGTTGGATTTAGGCAGATAGTGGCTGTCAAACTAAAGCAGATGCTTCTCTTAACTTTTGAATCAGTGTCTTCTCCCCTAGCTGTTAGTACTGCATCTGGTTCCTTTGCTTCTGCACTAGCATTGTTGACAGTTCTTTTTATTTATGAAGACATAGTATTTTAGCTGTCAAAACATTATTTAAAAACCTCTTGTGCTGACAATTAAAAGAAGAATAAGCTTCTGACAAGACCAGACTAAGCTGTTGGTAGAAGTAAGGAGTGCCTGGAAAATTAAGCCTAGGGAACAAACTTTTAAGTTCTTTTTGCACGTGTCTGTATATAGTCTTTGCTGGGTGGCAGAATTTACATGAAGGCCTTTGTCTAACTTTGAATGAAATAACTAATTTTACTGTTTGTTGGCTTAAGTAGAAAATGCTTTTTGCCCTTTGAGAGAAAGGATGTTAGACAAACCTATGGTAAACTTCTATTATCTCAAGCACCATATCATGGACAAGATTTAGTAGAAATAGCCTGCAGTTCTGTGTTGAAGTACCTCAAGTTTAGCCTTCCCTTGCTTGTCCTCACAAAACACTGATATCAATTTTACTTATGACAGGACAGTTTTAGGCAAGAACCTTGGCTGTGCTTCTCAAAACATGCTAGAGTACTTCAATAGATGCTATAAGGGCCAGGTAGTATAAAGTCTGAGAAAGGAGAAGGTTTGGAGGAACATTTCATAACTGGAACTTTTAGAAAGTTAAAATAGCTGAAAAACATTTATGTGTGCCTTTGGTAAGCCAGAGGAGTGGCTGAACAGACATTCCTCATTTATGAGGAAGCCTTGAGACACTGCACCATCCACACAGGAAACTACTCATGCCCAGATGTGACCATGCTCTCTGTCAGGCAGCCATCAGCTCAGTCTTCCACTTCATTTTCTAAGAGTGAGTTTATATTCTAGAGAGCATTACATTTTAAAGAGATGCTTTATCTGCCACCTACTCTACTCCTGTGTGTGCTAATTTAATTTACTTAATAGAAAGGAAGAGGGAGAAATATGTTCTGAAAAGCTGTTAAGTACTTGAAAACTTTTTCCTCCACTGCCAGGAGGGAGGGAGTTCAACTCCACCAACTTAAGCACACCCTGCAAACCTGATACTTCAAACTGAACTTGCTTTTAGTACAAGGAATTTGCACGGTATTACACCTAGAGTCTGTATGTATGAGATTCCTTGTGTTGCTAGGGCAGAAAGCATCATTGAGGAAACAGGCTTCCAAAATGCTTGCTTGAACACAACAACAGGCACTCTAGCTGGAAATCCAGTTCACATTGAGTCATCAAAGTTTCCTCAAACAAGTTCTGTTTACTTGTGGTTCCTAAGAAGAAGTTAATTACAAGCTTTCCAACTGATTGGGACATGCTGCTGTGGATATTAAATTATAGCCCAAATCCACCCTCCAACTTTAATGGAGAGATACGCTTTCCTTCCTCTATGACACCAGTGCAGAAACATGCTGTGGCTAGTGTCCTGAAATTTAAAGCCGGAAATATTTACTCCTTCTCATGGATTTTGCTATTTGGAAGAGATTAAAACCAAAGGAGAAATATTTGATGCTTGCAGGCAAATATTCATTATACTTTTACACTTGTCCTAAGAGTTTTTTTATGGAACCAGTTAAAAATTGAACACTGATGGTCCAGTATTCGTGTTGCGTTAAGAGACTGAAAGCAGCCAGCACAAACTTTTATAGCTTGTCGCTTCTTCAGAGACAATATTTGTTAATATTTGTTCATCACCTCTTGAAGGCACTCACCTAAATAGCAGTCATTACACTTAACATCTACAGGTAGACTAGTACTATGAAAATGCAGACTGGTTGTTTGACTACCAGCAACATCAGTTCAGTTGGTAACTGAAGAGTCATTCCTCCGGAATATTAGCCAAGTCTTATTTCTGCAAGTATTTATGCACAGCTGGTTCTATAATCTTAAATGCATGACATTTGATTATGCCTTTTTTCTCCAGAAGATGGGACAGTTACTCTGTCAAGCTATAGAACAGCATTTTACTTGACCCTGAATTACCCTTTGAAAAGATTCTTCAGGTTTCATTCTGTCATTTTATCTTTAGAGTTAGTGTGTACTATTAGATGTGTGTATTTAGCATCCTTTTTCATAAAAAAGTAACACTGATAATGTATTTCCCTAACAGTCAAAAACTCAGGGTTTGGTTTTTTTCCTTTTTTGATGGCTTCCCCTACCAGTCCCCTTGACAGTTTGTGGGTTGCTTGTTTATCTTTGTTCTGATAGAAACTAGCACACAATTTTATTTTCTTCACTATTCACTAGAATGAGGACACTGTAGACAGTTACCCTATTTAATTTGGTTTGCCAGCATTTGGAGAGCATATTTGCTTTGCTCTCTTACATTGCATCTGTGCTGCAGGTGAGAAATATCCAGTTATGGTTTGCAACAACAGATTCACATCCAGCTCTTGAGGGACCAGAGTTCAGCTTCTTTATGCACTTCTTTCTGTCATGTTTCAGCCAGAACAGCACGGAAGAGAACAAGTCAGTTGGGTCTCATAGCACAGTTAAGGTGCTAAGCCTAGCCTTTCAACATATGAGTAAGCACATCTGTTTTCTATTTTAAATCTTACAAATCAAACAAGATATCACCTATTTTATTTGCTTCTGTACAGAGGAGTCTCATCAGAATTGGCTCTCCATAGTGTTAATTACCCTGTAGATATTTATCAGTTTAGGTTACATTTTTCCATGAACTTCCATTTAAGCCTATGGAGTGTATCTCGGTGTACTTCAGAAGTCTCCTGAAACATATCAATATTGTGAACAAAAGCATAAAAAAACAATATTAGCCTTAGGTCAGAATAAATACAGAGGTATGAAACTAGTATTTGTGGTCAGTATAAACATATACCTGTAGCTCAGGCACTCCAGCATTTATAGACAAAACTTCATATGTCAAAGGCTTTCCTATTTTCTGGAATCTTCAAAGTTCCCTGTGCAACATCCTCTGAACTCCCCGACCTTCTTTCAGTCCTCCTCTCACCATTATTTTTCTTTCTAGGAAATGATTCTAGCAGAGCAATTAACCTCTTAGAAAGATGGATAGAGCTGTAATGAAAATATAGTTATAGCAGAAACCTTTAAGAACTCCTGGGAACTTTATATTACTCTGCAAGCAGAGACACTTCTATTTCCAACTTTTACCAGGTTTCTGCTGTACACTCAGAAACTGTAGTCAATGACAATCTTGCCTATCAATTCCTAGAATAGTCACTGAAGTTTTGAACTGTTTGATGCAGCATTCAAGAGTTGAGAAATCCAAATAGAATCTCCATCAATTTGACTTTCCAATTTATTTGTTAGGCCAGTAGATCTTTAGCTGCTTATTCACTTAAAATGTTTATCTGTTGCAGTGTTTACATAACTAACAAGGTAGCAGCTTTAATTGGCTTAAAAAAACCCCTTTGTTTTGAGGTTTCCTATGTGGCTTCCTCAGATCTTGATTTGTTTAGACTTCTTGCAATGAAATAGATGAATCACTAAATTCATGGGTTAAAAGGAGTCACTGGCCAGCTAAAAGAGGGAACAGAGCTGCCCAGAAGCTGGGCAATGTCCTCTCTAGCAAGCCAAAGCAGAACTTGCACATAGCTTGTGCCAATACAGTTTAAAGCATCCTAGAAAACATGAGTTCATGCTTCCCCATCCTATTTCTGGTTTTTAAAAACTGGAGTGTTCTTCCATCTAATGCGTAGAGTTCATAATTTATATGATCTGAAAAATTGGTCTTCTGTTGTTCTTGAACTTTTATTGCCACTTTCCCATCTACAAACCTTAGAGTACCTCACAAGCAAGAGTTGTCCACATTCCCGCTTAGTCTGACTGCAGAACAAGTTCCACCCTGGTGGCATCAAGAGATCTTTGTTTCAGAGGCGAGAGTTTCACCCAGAAACTTTAGCCAGGTTGTACGTGGTGGTTAAGTGTCACTGTGGTCAAGGTACCTTTAGCCATATCAGAGTTATTTCCAGCATTGACAGAAGTTCCACAGTATGCAATGATCTATAGTTCTGACACACTAAACACAGACTCAGCACGTTTCTTATGCATCGGTCCTGAGGCATACCTGCAAATAAAGCAGGAGTGGTTTTGCCAGGTTTGCTTTTACCTGCCTGGTTCCTCAGCAAACACCAAAAAGTCCATGTCCTCCACTTCTTAAGTTTCATTGAAAAAGTATAAATATTTAATTATACTTATAAAATTAATGCAAATCACTGTTTATCTGAATGAACTACAGTCAGTTTTTTGCATTTCAGATCTAATGCAATCCACTTGTAGTGTTGGAAGTGGAAGTTGGAAGTGCTTTGAGCCTTTGACAGTGGAAGGGACAGAAATCTCCACCATCACAGAAAACAAATGAATTACCAGATGCAGCAGAGAACACATGTTAAGTAATACTGGTTTGGAAGAATAAGTTGATAATGAAGTTTGGGGTTTTCTTTAAGTGAGCAATATTACTTTAGCACATCGTGGTTACAGTTTTATTCCTAAAGTTTGTCCTTATTCATCCTTTTATCTCTCCAAAGCTTACCTGTCCTGCATTTCACTGGAATTACAGTTTCAGTATTTTTAATTGCTTGATTAGGTTGGCACTAAGCAGGTACCTAAAATAATGCAGTTGTCATTAGCAAAATTATTTCTCCTCATTTTCTTTATATCATATTGAGATAATAGCAGTTACTCATGGCAAAAAAAGAATGCCTAGATTACCTGTTTATATACCTGCTGCATCCTTGCCAGGGATCAAAATCTTTGGAAGTTGCTGGTGCCTCATGCTTCAGCCACTGTTACAGTCTTTGAATTTCCACACAGCAGAAGGTAGTAATTTAATCCATCAAGTGATAATTGGGAGAGCTTCTTCCTACCCCCCAACCCCATGCATCTTCATAGTCAACACATAGGAAAAAAAGTCAGGCTTACAGAGATGTAGACAAGAGGGGAAGGCATCTAGAAGTCCTTAAATTATACAGATTGTGTTCAGAATTGGTGAAGTTTTTTTATACAGACATCTGATGTGTCTTGTATGTCTCTGAGTAACAGTCTTCAGTTAGCTAAAGCAGTCAGCATGGAAACAGATTCAACTTGCTTTTACACATACTTAACTGAATTTACTTTTAACATTCTTTCAGATCAACTTAAAACTTTTACATGAAGTTTGTAAGATAACAGGCCACTGTATTGATTTCTCCCTTTGACTTCCACAGTTTATATAATATATAAGCCTCTGGTATGCCTCTATCTCTAAGCTGGGAAATTAAGGCAGCTTCAAATTTGAGATCAGACCCTTCATTAAAGAGTAAGCAAAGCATTGGCTTAGTCTAGACACTCCAAGTTTGTATAGAAGTGCGAGGTACACTAGGCTCCTGGGTACAGATAACAAGCAGAAAATATCATGATCTACTGATGTCCACTGGCAATATTGAATTTTCTCTTTTTCTTCATAGTAGTACAGTAAAATTTATCAGAAGTTAATTCTGCAAGCAAGGTACCTTTTGCCCATCTGTTGCTTACGTGCCTTAAGGATCAGATTTACACGTTTACGTGCAAGAAACCACAGCAGCAAGCACTGAACATTTGAAAAAAAAACATGTTCTCAGGGGCTGCCTTTTTATCCTGAGACTGAATCAGGAGCAACCACAGAAACCAGAGGTTTGGCATCTGTGTAGCATTACTCTCTAAGTGCAGTGTCAAAGAATAGGTGGCAGTTTTTGAGGGAACAACCCCACCCACCCCCACTTATTGGGTATTACTGTGAAGTTTCCAAAGCCATTTGACATTATGTCCCAGTAGACACAGTAGGACTTCTGGGAGACTGTCCCCCAAGGACACCTGACAGTAACTGATGTTATCATGAATGGCAGTAGGAACCACATCTCAACTACATACTGCTAAATCCTGATCAACAGCCAGGATTTTCAGTTGTTATTGTGAGCTTGATATTCCATTGTCAGATTTCTCCTGAACCCAGTTCTCACAGTGACACAAGTGTTAAGTGTAGAAGAGACTTAAGTGAAACAGTATCAGATTAATTCAGCGGTGAGTGAACCTTTGGGTTGATTATGTTCATGACTAGAATATCAGGCAACATTCTGCTGGAATAATGGCAGGCTTAGGTAAAGAGCAAGAAAAATAATTTTTGATTTTCAGTCAGCCTTTGGGATAACAGTGCACAAAAGCATCATGGTATTAAATTTATCCACTCCTGTATTGAAAGGATTGCTTAACTAACTAGGAGTGCTACTGTCTTCCATTAGAGAGAATGAGAGTGCAGGGGATTTTACTTCTTGGTAATTCTACAGAGGAATATTTATATGGGTCAATCTGTATCCTACACTGTGTACATAAGCTTCATCTACTCTGTAGGGAGTCAGAAGCTCATTTGGTCCTTGGTACGGCTGGTTATATCCATCTTTTCCTATTTACTGGATCAAGAAGTAGAGGGGGATCTTGCACTTTAATCACTAATGAATATACAGCCCACCTAAGCAGATCCTGCGTGACTCTTTCCTCCTCACTTCAGGTCACTCAATTTAAGCCTTTCCAAAAGGAAGGTTACATTTACTTTGTACTGCCATGTGATGGCATAGACCAACCCATCTGGAAACTGGGCACCAATAAATACCTATTGACCTCTAATATAGGGGGATCTTCTGGAGATACTTTAGACATCTGACTTCAGTTTAAGTATTTAGAGTAGACTCTTTAGTGCATTAGAAAACTTGTCACAGTCCAACTTAAGGTTTGGTTGTTTCTGTAATAAAGTTACTTTCTTTCCCAGCAGCTGAGATAAGGAGGAAAAAAGTCTTTCTGATTTTTATTTCACTTGAATTTTATTAGCCTTTAAGTGACATTTTAACAGAAGCTCAGGCCAGGAAGTGGTATGGGTTTGTTGCTTCTGAGGAAAGAGGACATCTGAAAAAAATACTTGCCCTTACGTTCTTCTTGATGTGTGCTTCTGTCAGAGCAGCTGTGCAGAGCACAGATTACCATCCCCAGCTGCTTGTTACCTTATTTTCAGCTTTACCAGCTGAGAGCTGAGCTGCTCAGATGAGCGCTGCAGCCTCCTGTTTCAGTGGGAACAAGGCACTCTGGCTTAACCAGCTTAAGCCATAGGTTAAGGAGCAGAGACCTGTGCTGGTCAAGTAGATCAGGTTAGCAGTTTTACAAACAGCTCAGCTGTTAGATTTGAGGGAGAAAGTAAGAAGCAGCTGGGGAGGGCTGTGAACAGCGGTCCTTCCTTCAGCCACCTCTGCTGTTGGGTGTCCTGCCCACAGCCTCAGTCTTACATCGGATAAACTTGTTCCCAGCACAAACTCATGCTGTCTTCTCCAGCTGCCAGCACCAACTTACCTGAGGAGGTTTCTCACATCACCATGCTTAGTTACCCTTGCAGCACCAGTTCCAAAGTCCTAGCTTTGCATTATTAGTTTAGCATTTTAACTTCACAGGTCTCTCAAGAGAAACACATTCTAGATTACATTGGTAAGGCATTCATACATCGACATTTGTCTTAACATCTTCTCTTTTCCTTTGTTCTGTGCAAGAAATCTTTAATATTAGACCAGGCTGGATGGGGCTTTGAGCAATCTGGTCTAGTGGGAGGTGTCCCTGCCCATGGCAGGGGGGTGGGACTAGATGGTCTTTAAGATCCCGTCCAACCTGACCCATTGTATGATCAGTGTGCTGTGTCACAAGTCACTGCCCAGCACCAGGCAGAGTCACAAACAGGGTCTGGGACCACGTAGCAAGTACCCTTAAAAGCTCAGTCTTCCTGCAACTCTCATGAGCAAGACAGAGGAAATCATTGGCTGCAAATCACATCCAGCCTCACAGAACAAGTGCATGTTACTTCTAAAATACTCTTTCCAGAAAAAGGGAGAGAAGCCAGTAAGTTCCTCGATCCAGTCTGGGCTGTTCAATTTATAGCACCCTCATTAATCCACAAGGAATCATTACAATTACACCATTGCCATAAAAATGCAGTGTTCAAACAGGTCAGGAAGGAATTGTTTTATGCATTTCCCCTGTAATTCCTTCAAAAGGAACTACATTATATTAATATAACACTGACCTTAACCTCAACTTCTACAGAAAAATATTTAGCTTCTTAGAAAGAAAGAAAAAATGGTTCCCGTTCTGCCATTAGAATAAGTTCCTTAGAGTTTTAAACAAACAGAAAAGTTATAAATGTATTTTAAAGTAGCCTGAACTGAAGTACTACTTCCAAAATGAAAACAGATTCCCTAAGGAAAGTTGTAAGCTTACCTATTTAAGGCACCAGTCTGTTCCTCAGAGAAAATCAAAGCTTCCTTCTCAACACTGGCAGCCCCACTATGACCTCCTCCTCTCTGTCTATGCAAGGTAGAGGTCAGGCATTAACCAGGCAGCTGCAGAACCAAGCTCTACTCCTCCAGTACCTCTGACCACACCACCCTCATCAAAGCCCACTTTCTCATTTAAATACAGCCCTGCCAAAGACCAGGTGAAAATATTTCACGGTTCATGATGCTCTCCTGCATTTCTTTCACTGATAAAGCAGTAGTTCCTTATTTTCCTGCTTAATAATGTTGTTTGTACAAGTCCCAGTTTTGAAATAGTAAATACAGTGAACAAGGCAGAGGCATGTTTGAAAAGGTGCAAATTCAAATAAATAAAGATTATATTTTAATGTAGGTGCAGCTGTAAAGGGTCCAGAAAATGCTAATTATGGCACTTTTTTGGGCTTTTTGTGTGAGTTCACAGCATTGACATTCAACTTAACATAAATGCTTATGAAGATACACACTTTGAAACAACAGCATAATATTTTAAAAACATATTTTTGTCAGTTGCATGTAAGTTTAGCTTTTCAATAACTAAATTGTTATTTTATTATGAATAACTAAATTGAAATAATCCACTTGTGAACTACAGCCGATTGTATTGTGAATACATGCTGTTCTTTTTCACAGCAGAAGATATTCCATTGTTTCAGCTGAAAAATATATTAATACATTTTGATTAAAATCATAAAAATCAGATTTCCAATACTCTAAAATTTTAACATACAGCCACAAGCTTGTTAAAATAATGAAATTAAACCAGTATAAACATAACTGTAGATTTTATTGACAATAAAAGTTATAGGAGCTGCTTGGAAGTGATAGAGGTCATTGCTTTTTGTCATTTCATTATTGTATCCCCACAATAATGGTTTTCATCTGAATTCCAATGTGTGCTAAAGCAGAGAGATGCTGGCCCTCCATCTTCGAGAGAGCCCCCCAGTGACGTGCTCAGAGATTCACATCAGTGTAATTCACATTAGTGTATCTGTAGAAGTAAAGTACAGCATTCAGAACCAAATATTAGTATTTTACCAGTTCTGAACTAGTTTGGAACAGATTTTTTTACTTGTAATTTCTGTGTTTTGCTGTAGTGCTTTTCCAAACAGTTTACTCTCTTTTCAGACTGCCATACTGTCTAACACTGTGGAAAATGGTGGGATGGTTAAATTGTCAAATCACTAATCCACACTGCAAATTTAAGCACTTCTCATATTCTAGTAGGTTCCTAAAAAAGCACAGTAATTCTGATATGGAGCCCTTGTTTTTTGAGAGTTCTGCCTCAATCTGCATAAATCCCCCTTTATTCCTCCTCTCTGCCTCCGCTTTCAGCAGCCTCTGGTCCATTTTCAAGATTAGTTTCCTCATGCAGCTGCCAATCATTCCCTCCTGACTGTATTTTCAATTTTGTTTTGATTCTCCGCTTAGTCTGCTCTAAGTTTTCCTCCCTTCCTCAGAAGAGACAAGATAATGAACTCGTTTTCCTTGAATAATCTCAGTCCTGTCAGTTTTAAGTGGAAAACCAAAAATTGTTTGATCTATATTGCAGCACGTGGCCCTGCCATTAAGCTAATTTACTGCTTTCACTTTGTTAAATAACTTACTGGTGTCCCATATAGGAGCTATTGATTTTTATATCCTATGTTTTTAATACCACGTGTCTTAAAATGAGTTGTCGACTTCTTGTTTGTATAGCAGCCTCCTCTCACGTCAGCCGAAATTGTTCCTGGCTCTGAAAAATAACATTGCCATGTCAGCAGAGGAAAGAGAGCTTTTTAAAAGATACTGTAAAATGGTTCTTTCAAGGACTTGCCTGGTGCTCCAGAGATGTAACTACTTTAGTGGCTCAGATCCATGACCTATTTTTCTCTTGTCCCTCGGAGAACTACCTCTGATTCTCACTGTGGCCTTGTCCTGTGAGTTTAGAGGGCCACTCACATTCACCTAATTAATCACATCCATCTTTACTCCCTTGGCTCGGTGCTGAGAGGGTTTGTAGTCATTTTTTGCCACTTCATCCCTGGAAAAATAGGGTTGCTGGCAGTGAAGATGCTCTTTGTGTTCAGTCATGGAGGCCCTGGCTGTAAGGGTTATACTGTTTGTAAGGCGAAAGTATGCCGATTTCTCACACATGCATAGCCTAACTTTAAAAAAAAAAACAACAGAAAATAAACCCAAAGTATTTGAAGTTCCAGTGAAATTCAGGCCTATACTGTCCACATGGATTGTATATCTGAGGAACCATTTAATCTAATGCCAGGAAAAGGGTGGCTTGTCCCCTGCTGTGCCGTGTCAGCAAATAGGAGATTGGCATTTGTTGTTGTGGACTTTACGAAAGTGCTTGTCATAGCTGTTTCTCTGGCTGATTTGAATTTTTATTTTGTTTATTAGGTGAAGAGTGTTAGTGCCGGGGCTAAATACTGTTTTACTATAAAATCTCAATAAGATTAAATCCCCCTGTGATTCTCTAATTGCATTTCAAGGATACTGACTTGCTTTCCCAGAGAACCCGTGGCGATCTCTAGACGTGTCCCTGGTTACAGAACAACACTGGATTGAAGCAGCAAGGGATACGCTGCGTGTGAGGTACTTGGGGCTCTGTTAAAGGTGCAGAGGTTCAAAAAAGCCTGAAGTCCTTTGAGTGAAACGCCTTTAGTAGAACTGAGCGAGTTCTGCCCTACAGCCTCCAGTGTCAGGCTCACGCCAGCGTGGATACGCTGACTGTTGCTGTGAAATTGAACGAATCAGTAGAACTGTGTTCAGCTGGTATTACTTCTGTTGCAATAGTTAATTTTCACTCTTGTCATAAACACAAATCCTTATAGACTAATTAACAGATGTACAGCAGCGCTTATTTCACCTTTTCCCTGAAGGCTGCAGTTGGCATTTGCTTTGAAAGCTATTTAAAGAGCTTCTTTCCAGGATTTCATTCATTTTTGTCAGTTTCTAGCATTACTTGTGAGAGAGGGCATATGAACACACCTGGTAAAGGAAGTTCAATTGTCTGGCCTATTTTCCTGAAGAGCATACGGAGCTATAATCCCATCCTGAGGGAATACACACCATCTTTATGCCAACTGGCTTGGGCAATATGGAGCTTGTCTGTGCCAGGAGTTTTTGAACTCATGGGGCTACACTATTTAAATGCACTGTGCTGAGATAAACCAGTGTCTATACTTTTCTTCCCCAGTGTCAAAGAAGAGGTGTCTATGCTGTTGCAAAAAGTTCTAATCTAGATAAAACCGTAGGGTTTATATGTTTAAAAATTACTCCGTTTTAACTATTTCTGCTTGATTTCCCCTCTGTGCACGCCTTTATCCCAGGATGAGTGTGTCCAGTTCTGAATCACAGAAATCACTTCAGAGCTTTGGAATTGGACTCTCTTGATGCAGATTGAGAACATCCAGGCAAGGGTTAAATAAGGGATAGTTAGCTCAGCTCTAGATGCACTCCATGCCTTAATCTGGATTGGATTCTATGCATTGACAAACTCCTAATTAATTAAATTGCTAGTGAAAGGTACTGTTTAAAAATTAACATTCTGTTGATAAGGTATTGAGGAACAAATTCTCTTTCAGTAGAGTAAGGGGAGTTGAGAGAGAATCAGTGTGTGACTGCAAGAGAAATCCAGTGCTTGATCTTTTATTTGTACCTTCTCTGAGACTGCCAACAGCAATCTCTTAGTGCTCCCCTTACCGCTGATTTCGGTGGCACAAACACCTGTCAATTAACAATTAGAATAAAACTCACAAGCTCATTTCCTGGAAGGTAGGAGCTATCAGACGTAATGACTGCAGGCTTTATTGATCTGATGGGGATTTGGAGTGCTAACAGCCAGCCTGAAGGTTCCATGGCCAAATAAAAATCTCGGAGTCCCTGAAGTCCTTTGCACAAATGAATTCTTCCTCTTTTACAGACCTCTCTGAAATAAAGACATGTCTCTGTGAAGACTGAGCTACAGATTTTCCCTGAAAGGAGTTTTACAAACAGTCATTTTCAATGGTGATTTTCTGCTTTGTTCTGTTTAGGTGGATACCTCACTTGACAGTAACTCTGTAATCTCCCCAGCCTAGTTTCTGTTCTCAGCAGCACAAGTTAAAGTATGCTCTTGAAGACAGTTCTATTTATTCTCTTTGTGATTCCCTGGAAGAGCAAGAGGCTAAGCAACATCAGCTTTATTAGGAATATAAAAGTCAGGGACAGGACTTTCCTTCTAGGGACAACTATCTGTCCCTCATGCAAAAGAGGTGGGTAAACAGCTCTTGATATGAAAGATGTCTACGTTCATGTACCAAACATTCACCAAATACATAAGATGGCTGGAGAACAATAAACTACCACCTGAGAGTTCTTTAAACTTGTGGCTCTTGAAGGCTTTTGTGGTAGCTGCCGTTTCTTGGATATCCAGAGTTAAGGATATCTGCCCTCCTGTGCGTTGAAGGTAGTTTTAAGGGCCAGCCCAGAGCAGGATCTCTCTCCAGTAATTCAGCAGCTTGCTTGTAGCCTCTTCCAATCTTTGAGCAGTTAACCAGAAGCAAGAAATATTTCAAATGTACAAAATCTCTGCTCCTAGACTCTGCCCTGGCCAGTCTTTCTGCTGTAGAAGATTGTAAAAAATGACAGTCCCTCCCAGTTGCTAGATTTGATGTTCAAGGACTGTGTCACTGTTCTTGCTAATATGGCTCTAGATGTTGATTTGTCATGTCATATACACAAATTCTAATTTGCTCCTTTTTTCTCCAAACATCTTGTTGTCCACTGATAGCGCCATTTTGTTGTGGGGTTCTCCTTGCTAAGGTGGGTGTTTTGGAACATCAGGAGTCCAAGCCCAGGGGGTCTGAGTCTTTTGGTAGTCAGAGCAAAGTTGTGTCCCATTTGTTCTATGTCAGTGCAGAGAGGAATGTGTGTCAAGAAGACACAAAGCTGTATGTATGCCACATTCATTAGCAACTCCATCTGGTACCCTTTAAAAGAGGAGAATGCAAACCTGCTTCTTGGAGGTCTTAGGATATACAGAGGGAGTTTGTCAAACTAACATCATCAGTGCCATCTTTTACAGATAAGCCACCCGGTTAACAGACCTTGTTGTGGCCAAACAAAATCCCAGGTAGTGAGTGAATGACTGTGCAGAAGCAGGTAGATATCATTTTCTCATCTCTTTCTACTGGGATCTAATCAGTGTCTGAATCAAGGAAGATTGACCCATCAGAGTACACATTCTTCTAAGTCCCAGGGAGGCCTTAGCAGACCTGATCCCATACAGTTGGTCTCTGAGCCTCTATTCACTGCCCTGAGTTCAGATTTCTTAATGCTGCTTGCTGCTGAGAGAAGAAATCAGTGTTCAGCAACGTTGATTAGGATTGCTTTGCCAATAAGTTAATATTATTTATTTTGTGTATAGTAGTTTTTATCAGCTATACAAATGTTTGTAGTCATAGTGCTGACCTTCCGAAGAAAAAGGATCCAAATAGTCCCAATCTTTGTAGATGTGCAAATGGGATCTAGTTTTTCTTGTAGATCTGAAGAAGTGCTTTAATTTTAGTCCAGAAAGGATGACGGAAGAAAGCTTTACTTATAACAGGTGATGCAGGATAATTTTCCTACTGAAGCTGTGAGATTCTGGAATTTACATTTAAGGAATTCTGGAATCTCAGTAGTTCTGCAGGAGGCTTCTGAGATTGCTTTCAAGATCTGTTATTTTTCTTCATAGGTGGAAGCATTGCTTCTTGTTAAGGCTTTATTGGTTTAGTTATAGCTCCAACAAATAGAATCCTTTTATCATTTTAATGGGGTGAATCAATTTTGCTGTATTACACCAAAAATTGAACAGGAAGCAGTGTTCTCACTAATATCTTGAATAAAGATTAAGTATAAAATGTAATCTGAAATTTCTAGGTAACACGAGGTAAAAATTATCCTGGAAACTAAGATGTGTTCAAACTTAAAGCGTGGTTAACTCAACTAGGGTTAAAAAGAAAAGTGTTCTGTTCTCAAGACCTGTTTCCTTTAGGACATGTTCTATGTGTATGTATGTCAACAAATGGCATGAGTCTGTCACTTGACATACTTGCTGCACCTTCTTCATCATTGAACTAAAGTAGGATTGTAAAGAGATTGGTCTTGAAATTAGCTCTTTTTAATGATTTAGATTGCCCAAGTTGTTTAGTTCAACTGAGAATAATACTGGGATTAAGCTATTGCAGAACAACTGATCTTCCTGTCCAGATTTCCCCTGTCGCACGTTAATGTATTCCTCTCTGCTCTGTATCAATAGGGATACTTTGGTAGATAGGGGGGAAATGGTTGCTCCTGTGGTAAATAACCTGTTTCTTTTCTCTTCTCTTAGTATGCGCATCTGTGTGAGAACATCTTCATGAAAGGCACATTGCTTCTCTTACCAATAGTTCTCCACAGAACAGGTTTCTCCAAGGGATATTTAAGGGGTGTACAGTTCAGTCTAGGAGGACTCACATGTATCTTCCCCCTTACTTTGCAGAATTTGTGGGTCTGCAGCTGCTACAAGTTTTGTTTGGTTTTTTAGTGGCTTTTTTAATGAAGACTGAGAAAAAGGATTCCAATAAAAGATGGAATATATATTTGTTCTGTGTGAAATATTTTTTGCCAAAAAGAAATTACAATAAAATTATTGAGTAAACAGTATCCATCTGAGAGAGGTAACTAAGCTCACAGGACTGTTTCCTTTGTGAATGCTCTAATCACCTACTTAATGTTAATTTATGGCAGTACAGGAATGATTAATAGGAGGCTTTACAAACATAGATGTCTAGGTAGTACATGTATCCTGTATGTGTGAACTATGTGATGCTGATCTTTGACATGGGCAGCAGTCCAAAGGAATGGTGGTATGAAGAGCCAGATGTTGAAGTGCTAGACATTCAGTGATGTTGCTGAACCATGCCTTTTTTATCCTTGGAAATGGAATAAAGGTCCTTTAAAGAGAGGAAGCCCAGTTGAGCAGTACAGGCATAAAGAATCCAGAAGAATTTTTGCACTGTTGAGGATTTTACATAGTAAAATAGTGGGGTTTGAAATTAGAGCTCTTATGGATTAATAAATATAAGGGAAGCCTTTATGCAAAATATTACTGTAATTGCAGGCTCATGTTCTGATTGCCTTATCAAGGGAGACGAATCATCAATGGCATCTTTGTTTGTCTTACAATGGAAAAAGATAGAAAATAAGCAATTATAGCAGACTTATTTAAATGAAAGGCAGTTCTGATGCCACATATCTGAGCATTCAGCTATGCAGTTCTAGCTAAGATTGTTAGTTAGTTTTTCTATTAAAAACCCCCTAATTTATTGCTGCTTTGTGTACTTGCTTTGTAGTGTAGCCAGACTACTGACAAGAGATAAATTCTCTTTTTGTTTCAACTATGATCTTCTTTTCTCTCTTCCTGCTTCTCACCCTAAAGCAGGCTTATGAATGTGAACATAGAAATGAGAGGTTAATTACTTCCATTATGTTCTTGGGATCCTTGTTATAACAATGGATCTTGCAAAGAAATACTACAAAATCTGTTATTGGTCAGTTCAAAAATAGATGGACTTTGCTCTGATTTTATCCCAGTTGACATTCTAGTAGGGAATAGTGTGTTTATTGAGCTTTATGAAAATGAAAAACAAACGCCTTGTTCCCTAGCTTGTGGAGGGAAGTGCCAGCTAGGCATGAACAAGTCCACCATTAAATTCATATCTCCCAGGAACATGAGATACCCTAGGGAAAATCAGCAGACATCTTTTATATAGTGATAAAGAAACGTATTTTCAAAAGGAAATGGTTTGGTTTTATCCTGTAATACCTACTCATAACAGCAGTCTAATATTAGTGGAAGATTAACATTCTTTAGTCATTTAAATGTCAAATCTTTATGGCAAACCAGCATAGATTTTGAGTTAAATCTCAGACTCTTGCTTTCTCGTTGTGTGTGTGTGTTGCTTAATCTCCCTGGCCAGTATAGAGGATGTTGTGATCTCCTTGTTAAAGACGTCACACTGAGAAGATTGTAGTAGAGGAATAAATAGAACAAGTGTTAGGAAGCCAAGCAGCTCATCTTGGTTGAACTAAAATGCACTCCGCAAAACTGGCTTCCCCACAGGTTTGTTCCTTTTAACTTTAAGTAAGGTTCAGTTACCATTTTGCAGAGTTTCTAGCTAGCTCATTTGAGGCTCTTCTAAGTACATTTACATCCTTTTCTAAAATCTTGTTTTACCTACTTGTGCAACTACGTAGCCAATATTTTTTACAAGAAGGTTTTCCTCTGGTAGAGAGAGTAGATGAGGGCAGTGGCTCCCAAAGTGCGAAGGGGCACAAAATTTCACAGGTGAGGTTCAGTAGGGAGCTTGAGGACTCAAAGGTCTGCTAGATCTGGGCTGGCTGTGAGCAGGCCTGTCTCGTTATCATTAGCCTGTGCTCCTGGCCTGTGGGGCTGAGGTGTGTGGTGCTAAAACACGGGAGTCATTGTGGGTAGGGGCTGCCAGACCTGTCCAGGCTGATTCTCTCTTTCCAGGTACCAGCTGTAGAGTCACAGAGTGCATCTTTGCTGACAGGCCTGCTGTTTCTCCTTGTAATTGGCCTATGTGGAGCAATCTGATGGGATAGGGCCATCAAATGTTCAGACATCCTTCACAAATAGAGGGGATCCATCAAAACAAATAAATGTGTTTCTGCCTGTCATTTTGTGAAAGGAAAAATGGCAGTCCTCTATTTAGGAGTTCAACTACAGGTAGATATCTGAGATTTCCCACTAAAATGTTAAACTGTGCGTGTTAATAGATTGCAGGAAAACAATACAAGAATGAGTGAAAAAGGAGTCCTTGCCCATTCCTAACTGGATCTGGTGAGGCTGGAGGTACTGGAAACTTTTTCAAGCAAAGTTAAGTTAGGAAAAGCTTGCTGCTGGAACTTACTGCTTTTTTCCAGAAGTCTTTTTTATTCCAGGACTGTGCTCAGACCTTGTTCTGCTCTGATCCCAACAGATCCTGAAAGAATGTAGTGAAAAGAGGAAACAAAGCAAGATGCAACAGGGTGGATGCTTCCCCGTAGTGGCTGCCTGCTTGCAATCCAACTCTGGGAGGCATCAGTGGATGTGGAAACAGCTAATCCCAAAATACAGTTCCATTACAGTACAGTGTAAGGGAATATCTCAGTGTTACACGTGGATGCTTGTAATAGAGCTGGTTGGGTGGCATTGATTTTGCAAACACAACTCTGCCTAGCACAGAGAGTTTATTTTTAGTATTTTAACCAGACAGCTTCAGGACTTGGCATTTTCTCTGAAATTTAGACTAATGGCTCAATCACTGATTGCCCGTGATCAAGGAGTCTGACTCTGAGAGTGAAGGTGGTATCAGGCTTTTTGGACTTAGTTAAGCAAAATATGTTTATATTGGTTCAGCTCTTAAGAGTCTTTTAGACAGTAATCTCTGAATGTTCTGTACAAAATGGATGGCCACTTTGTACAAAATGGTGCCTGCCTGTCCCTGCCAGCAATGAACAGACATGGCATTTGTCCTAAGACTTTGTCCTTTCAGATTAATTGCTGACTAAGTTTTGCAAAATTATTGCTACAGTTCCTGGAGCTGGCAATTTTGAGAAGAGTTTGAATACATGAAAAAGCGCTGTGTTTCCACCCATTCATTGGGCTCCTTTTTACACCTAGTGAAATTTTGTGGAAAGAAACCTTGTATATTAAAGGATGTTAGAAACTGCAGATCAGGAGCATCTCTAATTTTTAGAGTGGGGGAGGTTTTTTAACTTAGCTGACCACTTGTCTTAAATGAACAAGGAAACCACCTGTGAAGTTAAGCATGAGCCGTATACGGACTTCGTTGAAGCACATTGTCCGAGCTCAAAATATGCTTGAGTGTCCAGAGTTAAAAAGGAAGAAGAAAAGGAAATTAAGCATTTTCACAGGAACTCTGTTTGAATTAAAATGGATCAAGAAGGGAACAAATGCAGTATTTTTCCCCATGACTCTCCTATTTTATATTTCTGTTGGTTTTAAATTGTCTTAATGAACAAGAATATTATTGATAAGTTTCAGAGATTTACTAATTTTTCTAGCTTATAAGCATTTTGCTTCTCTTGTCGGAGCTATTACATCTATTTTTTGCCCTGCTTTGATATGCCATTTTAGACACTAAAATGTACTTCTAATTCTGCAAGCAGTCATCTTTATTTCCTTCCTGCCTCCCGTTTCCATTAGTAATGCTTGGCCGTGGTTCAGAACCACCCTGCTTTCTAGTTAGGGTGAACAAGAAACCACCAAAAGCACGGAAAACACGGAGGGAAGGGAACCGCTGGCACCCGCTCCGAAGCATGATTGCAGCAATCTGTGCTACTGCAGTGACTCCCAGTCAGAGTAAGAGTTTCCATTAGCCAGAAAGTGCAGTTCCTGGCTGGTAAAAGAGTGAGGCAGAATTGTCTATTGAAGCACAAGACTTGAAGCCAAGCACCTCCTGAGGTCTCTTTCCCCTTCATTGTATGTTTCTGGGCAAGTCTGCGTGCTTATTTCCCAGTCTCTACAAGATGCAGTTATTAAAAAGCTACTTTGAAAACATTATTTGAAGTTTTTGAAGCACAACATAGTATGAGGAGTTAAGTTACTAGTCACTGAGCTGTAGTGTGTTGCCTATTCAGTGGGACCTCCTCTCTTTCTAGTTAAATTATAGGATTTGTCTCCTGTCTGAGGAAGCCCAAGGTAGATGACAGTGACAGTATGAAGCTGTGCAAACTCCTAGCACGGTGAATGACTTCATGTCTAAGCCCCGTCTCCCATCAGTTTCTAAGCTGCAGATCTGCTCTTAGAAGTAGATGATATGTCAATACCTCCGGTAAATTACATATTCTTCTAAAATACATGAATCTGATAAATCTATGGATTATCGGAAGTTGTCTTTGGAGCTCAATAGGCTGCTGTGCTAGAGAGCTCTGTAAGGAGAGACATGAGGTGAAGGAGAAAAAACATTAAACATTAATGGGATAAAAAGCACATAGTTACAACAGAAATACTGGCAGTGGGAAGTCATTGAGGCTTTGTGTGTTGTCAGTTGCTTATTTTACCAGGGGGACACTTTCAGGCTGAGATGTTGCTTGGAGTTCAGAGGACAGATAAACCAAACAGCAGGGGAACCTGCTGATGCTCAGCTATGCCATTTTCAATAAACATCACTTCGCTCAATAGAGAAATTATTGCAGAGGCCTTCAAGGAACAAAGGCATCAACTGGCCACAAACAGTGCTGTATAAAACTGCCTTTTAAAAGCCTTTTAGGGTTGGGTTTTTTTCCACACTTCACACAAGGCTACAGGTCATTCAAGTGAAACTATATGAAAACGCCGGCTAAGCAGCCATGTTTATCCCATTTAAAAATTTGGTCAAAGAAGTCTTTGTTCCTCTGCTCAGGTCTGTGCCCTGTCAGTATGGGAAAGTGTGAAGATCCTTTTAGACATGTAAAAAAAAAAAATCCACTCCTACAATGTTGCAAAAATGACATGAAATCAAGCCAAGCTTTCCTTTATAAGCAAGCCAATATAATGCATATTTTAAAACAATTGAATAATGGTATAAAATAAAGAGGCACATCAAGGTTCAAAGTACCTCATTCCATTAAAGCTAATTTCGTTGCCTGACTGTAGTGACATCCTGCGTTTGAACTCTGTGAAGAACAATAGGCCATAACGATTTACAGGGGGGTAAATTCCTCTGAGGGCTTCTGGTTACAACCTCATCTATGAAAATGAAGTTATTCACCAGAACTCCTTGATAGATTATTTCTATGAAACTCCCTCTAGTTCACTTATTGCTGAGAACCTTGAAATATTATCATAACAGTTCAGCTGTGTTGAAATGATTGAATGTTCTGAAGTAGTTAAGACAAAATGAAGTTGTTTCAGTCACTGAATCGTTTTCAGCGTTTGCTTGCAGAAGGGAAAATTGTTTGATGTGCTAAAATTAAAAAGTGGGCAAACTTATTCTGAATTGTTTGGGGCTCTAAAGCATTTAACTTAATTTTAAGCATTCTGGATAAAAAAAATATATCCTACCAGATTTGAATTGCAGGAAGGGTCTTCTTTTAATTACCTCTCTCTCATTGTACGTTCCTTGGAGGGGCTTCTCAAGCTGTCCTGCGAGCTGCCTCCCCTTTTGATATGGGTGAGGCAACTTCTGTAAGGAGGTCCCAGTGTTTTATGTTTCAGTTGTATTTTTAGTTTCCCTTATGTATGTGGTGTCTCTGTGAGCTTTCTCCTAAGTTACATTCAGTTTTGTTCTTTCCACTGAGCTACAAGAAACCCACTTTAAACTTGCATTCTGATAAAGCCCTAAGGATTTTAGAGGTCACATTCATTTCTCAGATGAATACATCAATCCCATTGACTCACCTGCTGTTTCTGCAAACTCAGAGTATTACTGATGACATTAATTATGTTAATATTCAAAGGGTTCTTAGCATGAGCTCAAGCTTTTCTAAGATGCTAATTTTTGAGCTCCATTTAAAATGCAAGGAAGGTGGGGAGGAGTTGAGTGTTATCGCAGTGGAAAAGACAAAATCATTTTCTTTGTGCAGTTCATGCTTCTGAGATGGTCCTGCAAGCAATGATGAGTTTTTCTAAGTTATTGATTGTTTTACTACCTAGGATGTAAAACAATCTCCAGATGTGATTGCGTGTTGTTTTTCCCACTGAGGCATTGGTATAAAGGAGTTCTGTCAAGCCTATTGAGAGAAACCAAAGAAAAGCCTAAAAAACGCAGGCAGCAGAAAGCAGCAGAAAACCACTGCATTGCTTCAGCTTGCTTTTATTTTGGCACTGTTATCTGGTTCTAGGAACCATTTTAACATCTGTTTCTAGAGGAAACAAAACACATTTCTAATAGCAGGAAACAAAGCAGTTCCACAGATCTGGCGCAGAAAGCAGTTTGCTCCCTGTGACGGCAGAACCTGCCCCATAAGCTGGTGATTTCTGTGTAGATTTGATTTTCAGCTTATTCCCACTTTAAATGTACTCCAAGTGCATTTTGGTTTTTGCTTTAACGGTCATTGTCAGGGATCTCGGGGGGGGGGGAGCGGTTTGGAGCTCAGAAGTGGTTAGTCTTTCTAGGTTGAGCTTAGTTCCTAGAGAAGTGCCTCGCATGGCTCCAGAAGTGTTGTCTACGTGGCCTTTGCTGGAATGTCGGGGTAACGGGACAGTCTCTCATCTGCTGCGGGCAGGAGCCGCTGGGGAATGTCACACATTGTTGCTTTTGTCTGAAGAAACCAAGGTTGCTTGCAAATGCCTAAATTTGTTCTTATTGCTCAGCAGTGACAAAAATTGCTGGAATTTGTAAGAGACTTAAACTTCTACAAGAGGAGACTCATCTGGACAGAGACATAAACCTTGAAACAATAGTGTCTACATCCCTAGTTCAGCCGTTTGCAAACCACTGTTATTTATGCTTTTTTACCTTTTTCCCTCCTGATGACCCTTACTTTCATTTCAGTAGGTCCGTAACTCTTTCCTTCAAAATGTAACTCCTTTCCTCAAAAGGAAGAGAGGAAAAATCAGTGAAATGGAAGCCTGGCTTGGTTTGCAATAGTGCTGAAGAAAAAAAACCCCATATTCTCCCACCCTGCCTGCCCATGCTGGACACTTCTCTTTCCACAGTTTAGGAGCTCTCCGTCTTCATTGGTTTTGTACAAATATCTGCTTTTGTTAAGCCTACTATAGGTGTCTGATTTAAATATGTAAGATTTGGAGAGATTTTCTGTGATTCTATTTCACTCAATATTTTCAGACAGTAAATTGACAAGCGTGAAAATCAAATGTAAACTAACTGAAAGCAAACTTTGTGCCTTGTTCTGCTACGTGACGTCACTAGGATGCTGCAGAGTAAAAATGAATGTTAATTGTCCATTTTGATGAAAATAGTGAATAATAATTGTATTATTCAACCTAAACTGTTTGCAAGGCACAGATGTTAAACTGGATAGTCTGCATAAAATTTTTATTAGCAAATGCTGGACATGGTTTTACTGCATTTCCAAAGGATGCAGGGTTAAAAGGCTTCTGTATTTCTCTAGTTTGATCAGCATCTCTTTGCAGCTGATCTGACTGTGAATTGACCTGTGCTGCATTTTTGTTGTAGACTTTTGCAGTGTGCCTCAACGTGAGCACTGCCAAGATCAAATACATTCAGAGGTTCAAGGAGGAAATACTCCCATGGTGGGAACACCGCTCATCTTCAAAATGGTTACCCAAGGTGCAGGCAGAATGTGACACACAGCGATGAATAATGTAGCTTAACAACAGGACCAACCTTACCACATAGCAGACGTGTTCTGAGGTCTACTTAATATAATAGAATGTAGCAGTATTAACTTCTGCCCTGTTAGCATAATTCTTTATTACAATTAAGGTAGGTTTGACATGGTACTCAGTAACATGCGTGACTGTCTTCCCAAGTATGAGCCAGGAACCTCGTAATCCAGGGCTGTCTGTTGGATGTTAGATGAAAATATGTTGTGGTGATAATAAGATCTGTATAGACAGCACCTGCAAGCAGAGATGTAAGGTGGGACATAAAAAGGGAAGTACAACGTATACAAGTATATGGTATTGTGTTGGTTGTTTGCTATGCTGTTATAGGTGTTAAGTATATCCCTCTGATTACATAATTTGCTGTGAAATGACTTTGTTGGCTGCTGAGGATTTTCGCTGCATTTTGTCATGTGGTTCCCATTAATCTGTGGATCTCCCTGGCTTCTGTTGCGCAGCGGTTTGTTCTGTGCAGGAGACTTTAAAAGCAGGCTCTGTTACAGTGAGTTACAGGAGTGTCAGGAGTGCTTTGAAGGGATAATTGGCTTCCTTCCATTTGAGGATTTAATAGAGCACCTTTCCCATCCCCAGCACCTCCTGTCATTTGGAGAAGCACAGTAACCCATATCTTGTGCGTCACTCCAGGAAAGTTGGTTTATAATAGCAGAGTTTTAAAAAAATGCCTGCTGCTGTAAGAGCTGTCATAGCGTGCTTTCTGACGAACCTGGAACCCCAGAGAATGCACTGCTGTCTGAAAGCAGGAGAAGTTGACAGTGCTATACCCAAAAGCTCCAGTAACGTTTGAGAAACAGCTTCTGCTTTGTGTGTTTGTTTTGGTACAGAATGGATGGATGCGCATTCAGTTTCTTCAGATATCATTTTGCACTGAATTTCAGCCTCAGGCTAGGAGGAAAGACTCCTCTTAACACGCTGCCAACTTCTATACTGGTGGTTTATTAAACACCAAAGACAGCAGCATTTCTCTTGAGTGCGAACAGAGTGAACTCAAGGACCTGATTCAGCAGAATGTCTGTGCATATGCTTAAATTTAAGCACATGATTAAGAGTTCAGTGGAAGAGGGATTTGGGAGTTGTAATAAAAAGTGAGATTAGAGATTGGAAAGATTAGAGGACAAATGGCATGAGTAGAGTAGAGGCATAAGGCCATTTGGGTGGTCTACTTGGTAATCCTGTAGTTAGTAGTTATTTTGCATAACTTATTTTGGTCCTTACTTCTCAGATTGGATTGAAGTGACTGAGATGCAAATATTTTTCTGGGAAAATATGTCTGATAAAAATATCATCCCTAAAGGCTCATCTTTACTTACCTGCAACATTCTTTAACGTAACATGCTCGCCCATGTCCTGAGTGCCTGGTTGTGTCTGCTTTTCGTGACAATGTAAAATCAGGAGTGAAGGTTGGGCAGTCCGGGTCAGAAGCTTTTCTGGGTCTGCAACAGAGATGTCTGAATTGTTCCGGCCTTTCAGCTCCACCTTCTCTCTGTCATTTATCCCATAGGACAATTCTTATTAACACGTAATTGTTGAGATCCTGTTTGCACCTGGGATGTAGTGAACTGTTCTTAACGTTGCATTTCGTGTACCAAAAAAAAAAAGAAAAAGCAACACCCAGCAAAGATGATGAAAGACCTTCCCTTCCAGGAGTGATTATGAACATTAGGCTTGCTTTTATTATGAAAGATAACAGTGCAGCAGTTCCTAAGGTTTTAGAATGGTGTAGACAGCAAGGACTAAAATGGAAAATGGACTGTTTTAATGGAAGAAATGACACCTGCTGTTTGCTGCAGCCTTTGAGATATTCCAGAAGTGCTAAACCTTACAACACACAAATAATAGTCAGGGAGATTGGGGCAGAACTTCTTTAACTCCATACTACTTTAATGATTAATTCTGTTTCTACTCATTCTCTTCCTTTGAGGTTATTCTTAATTACCACTGTGGTAATACATGTGAATCTTTTGCAATGCTAAAGCAGTTAAAGGTAAGTATGTATATTTTGATTTGTTTGAACGAAGTGATCACTGTGACAGATAGAATAAAAGAGGAGTTTCTGTTCCGAGATCAGAGGTATTCAAGACAACAAAACTTGAATTTAGAACTGCACAAACCGTTTCCCTTCATCAGGCTAAGCAAAGTAGGTCTGTGAGGAAGCTAATTCATGTCATGTATATAAAGCAAGTCGAATTCCAGCTACTACAAAGCTTTTATGTAAGACTTTGCTGACCCAATAGGTGGTAGAATATAAATAGATCAACAGTACACCCTTCCTTCTGCTGTTCTACCTAATCCTTCCTTGCCTTCAGGATTGAAGAGTATTTGATCTATTGAGTCTTAAATCAGACATTGTTTCCTACAAAAAAACACCCCAAATCCAGAAGAATGAAAATGTAATGGTGTAAGAGTGTTCTTGTGATTTTAGAATGAGAAGCATATATTAGGAATATACTATTGTTCTTCCTTTTTTTTTTTTTTCCATATATATTCACAAAGCTGTAGCTGCCTGGCTCTCTACTTGCTCTCCTTCGCTACCCCTGCCAGGTGGCTTGACATGAGCCCCTTCAAAAAGAGTAATTGTGTTAAACCTATATTAATTTACTTTCTCCTTTTCAATAATACTTAAAATGCCCTCTTCATCCTGCCTGCAGGTCTCCACTGCTGCTAGGAAGATGGAGCACTTTTTATTTTTAGTAACAATATCTCTCATGCTGGGATGGAAGAATCTTAAACCAATTAAACACATTAGAAGATAACAGTGTGTGTGGGTTTGGTTCAAGATCTCCATTTTCTTCACTCTGGGGTATGTCCTAGTATCAGCCTTTCTAGCCAAGATGACAGAAATAGTGTGATAAGCTGCTAACTAGGTAAGCAGTACAGCTGCTGCTTTGTCAGGTATTCCCTTGCCAAAAAAATCACTTGTGATGGGTTTTGACCTTTTTTTTTTCTTTATAATTCCATTCCAGTTAAGTTTTAGAAATTATCTTGATTTTGACTTAGGAATTTTTTTTCAGATGCCTGGGTTTTTTTAAACAATTATTTTTTTAAAAAAAGAATTAATCTCTTCAACATGAAGTGTTTTTCCAATAGAAGAGAATTGTGTTTATGCACTCTTAAGATTTGATGATTTTTTCTTCCCGTTTGATAATGCTTAGTTACAGGGATAAAACTTATGAACTGGCTAGATTATTCTGTTCCCTTAAAATATGTGTGGATCTACATATTTTAGCTCTGTGTATACATGCTGAATAGCAGGTTGATTTCACTTTTTTATTTGCAGAAGCTGGAAAAGCCTGTCCTGAACCTGCACGTGCCTCTGCCTAGGCCAGAAGGCCTTTGGCTACACTGACACTAACCTTTATTCATTTGATGCAGAATTTACATGCGTTAGCAATGGCCAGGATGTTTAAATACAAGATATATTCTAGGAACTGTGGCATGCATTGCTGACCTGCACGCTCTCATCAGCAGGGATATAGTCTTGAGCTTTTTTATTTATTCTTCATCTCAGTTTGACAGTCAGAATACAAAGCATGGGGCAGGCTGTCCTGCATGGATTTACTCTTACAGGGGAACATCAGTACAGAATAAAGTCTGATAGCACTCTGTAGAAGCCTAACACTTCAAATGTTAACATATCTAGAACTGTTCAGCATGGCAACATAACTTGTATTATCTCTCTTGTTTGAGAGGTAAATCTTTATAGGGAGAAGCAGCAGAGGTCAATAATCTACAGCAGTGTTTTCTCTCACCAGAAATAGTAGGTCACTATAACTCTGTAACTATATATGTCAAGTAAGGATAATAATTAAGCTGTGAGGCTATCTATACTCTCTGAAGGGCACTTCTAATGTAATACTTTTGAAAATGACAAGTGTGATTTCAAACTGCTCCAAAAATTGGTAAGGGAAGAGGGACAGGAAGGTAAGGCAAGACAAGGCATGGCAATTAAAAAGAAAGATAGGCCATTAGTTAGAGTACTGGTATAGCACTGTGGAGGCCAGATCAGTTGCTGTGCAGTGCTGGGTTTGCTGTTCTGGTTAGTCTTTCATCTCCAGTTCAGAGGTCCTGGTCTACTGCTCAGTCTGGCACTGCACAGCCTATGGCCAGACCTGTGAGCTCATAACTCCCTCTGATATTGATAGTGAACAAATAGCAAATAAACACTTCTGAAGGGGATAATTTTTTAAAGGTAGTATAAGTTTTTGATAATCAAATGACCAATTTACTGAATTACTGTCCTGATAATAGACAAAAGTGTTTGCATCACAGGGTTTTGTGAAGATGAATGAATTTGTCAGTGAGATGCTCAGATTGTCTCATTTGTTATTTTTCCCTCGTACACGGCGTTTGATAGATTGCACGCTGCTTTCTGTGCAAATAGCTTCACCCTGGCTAGTTTGCATATTTCTCTGTGGGAAGATGTATCTAAAAATGATGCATTTTTTTGGACACTTTAAATTATGGTTGGGGTGTTTCCATCCTGCGGGTTGCATTGACTGGGGATGTTGAGTTTTCCAGCCAGCACCACATGAAGTGCCCAGCCCTGCTGCAGGTTCTTCTTGCCAAGCTGCTCCCCATTTTCTCTCTCTGCCTTGCCTGCCCACAGCCCCCATCTCCCTTGGTTTGCTGGCTGGGAAGTCATCCCCACCTTCCAGTTTTCTGCTGGTGGCATATGGGGCCCTCCAAGGATGATGCTTTCTGTCTCCTCCCCCTTTCACCTCTGCCTTAATCCCAGAACTAGTGGTAGGTATTATGTGTTTTAGAACAGGTCTAGAAAGACTTGAGCAGGCTGCCCTGCGCTCCCTCTTCCCATGCTCCAAGTTATTGCTAAACTTCGGAAACTGTAAGGCCATGCCTGTGGAAACGGACCCTGTACGTGCGTTCCCACCTTTCTCCTCCCTCTTGCCCTTTCACTGGGATGCGGAAAGTCTGGTCAGCCTTCAGAAAAGGAAAAGCTCCTTGCCTCTGCACCAAAGCAGCCATCTTCCCTTCCCTCCTCCACACACGTAATTTTAAAACAAATGTTACCCTGTAATGCAAAATTTGCTAAAGCATCTGTTTCTTCCCTGGAGCTCTGGAAAAATTACAAGTTTGTGTGAGTCTGCCTGGAAACTGCGTTAGAGGATGAATATGCATATCTCTGACAGCTCCTATTTATACTTACGTCAAGGTCCATGCTGTCCCTCTTATGTTATTCTACCTCCCCAGTCAGTTCCTTGAACAGTTGCTCTCTCCTCTTCTCCCAGGTAGTTTCCAGTATCTTGTCTGAGAAGTACTGAGTGCGAAGGGTGCACTCAGTAAACCAGCAAAAGGAGACACCTGGAAAGGTGTTAGTTTGCGTGGCCTTATCTCATGGATCCTGCTCTGTTTGGGCTGCTTACTTTTATGCTGGTGGCTCCTCAGAGCCACTCTGATGGGCTGTGGAGCAGGAGGCTGCTGCGGGACCTCGGGCTCACTGAGGTCCCGCACTCACTCTCTCTTGTGTCCCTCCTCCAAACGGCATCGGGCAGGGGTGCGGGCTCCTGATGCTCACGTGTCGATGTCGGAGTTATATTATGGGAGAGATTTTTCAAAAGCGTGCTTAAGATCATTATTAATTGTCCCTTTGAAAGTAGGAGTATTTCATGCTTGCCTATAATTTGCTGATCTGGGCTTTTTGAAGGCTGGCACAGCCTCACTTGCTGTAAGTGGGAAGAGAGGATCTCTTTTTGCTTAGCACTCAGCAGCTGAAGAATTCCCATAAGTGGCAGTTACCAGGTCAACAGCAATAGAACAATCCTTCATACTAATATTTTGTAAACTAGGAAAACAAGCTGTATCGGTGTTACTCTTTTTCTAATGTTATATAGGAAGCACTTCTTTTTCTAGCATTTTTCAAATGCTGGAGAACAGCAAATGGTTGTGTAGAATTATCTGTTATTGTTAGCAATGTTCTTGCTTCTTTGCGGCACAGTGACATTGCCTGTATCCCTTAGAAGCAATGGAAAGTGATAAATGAGGTTAACAAGCTTCAGTCTACAGTGAAAACTAAATCTGTGACTATACAACTCTTGTTGCATTCATTCTGGTCAAGGGTTGGTTTGTTCATTTATTTTCTGGGGAAAAGCATCTCTCTTCCTTAGCCTCTTGAGAACCAGAAAGCATGATTTAAACTCAGCTGGAGTAGCCTATTTCAGGGCTTCGCAAAGAATACTGGGCGCAGCATTTAGGTATGTAGAAGCTTGTTTTCCTTAATTGCTTCCCAATCAGAAATTGGATGAACCTTCGGGATGCGGAAACAGGGAAGATCCTCTGGCAAGGAACAGAAGATCTGTCTGTACCTGGAGTGGAGCATGAAGGTACTGTGTGGCCTTACTGTGCGTTTTGGGGCTGGATGGTGCTATATGTCTGGGTCACCAGAGCTGTGAGCGTACTTATGCTTTGAAGGACAGGTGTTCCTGGCTGTGACTTCACACCTTCAGAGGCTTCCACCACAATCACCTGAGGACACATGGAGAAGGGTGGGAATGGATCAGTGGCTGGCAAAGGGGACAAGTTAAACAGTGTTAAGTAGGGAGCTCAGCTGGGTAAGGAATGAGTAGCCAACCTTTGCTAGGTTGAGTGTTGGTTCCAAAATGAAAAGTATAAAAATACATTGATTTTTCTCAGTATAACAACAGGGTTTAGTCAAGGTAGAGTTCAAATGGAGAGCCAGTGGGGAAGAAACATACACAGTTGTCCTTGCCTGGACATAACTGTCCTAATATTCTCCTGCACTAAATTTGACCTCTGCTTTAAAATGATATACATGGCACATTTGTTCTGCTCTCCCGTCCCTTTACCGTTGCTAGGAAGGCCTGTTGTCCTTCCACCTCTGTCCTTGCTGAGTAGCAAAGGACTTCACTGTCCCTTATCCTTCCCCATTTGTGACAAAGCACTGTGATGGGTAATGCCCCTTGCCAAGAGCTTTGCTTTGGCTCTGTGAAGTCTGTCCTCACTGAATTAATTAAGGCTTTTATATTGTGTGAATACCACACAGCTGATCTGCAGTAAGTTGAGTGAACTCGATCATTTAATTATGCTGGTGACATTGATGTATTTTTGGTTAAACATCAAGGACTGAGTTCTGCCTGGCACTACTAGGACTTACCTTTCCTATAAATAGGAAAATCCATTGTGTCTGAAGGAGGCAGCCAGTATATAAAGGTTCTCCTCTGCCCAGAGAGCGTGCAGAAGATCTGTGGCAAAATGCTGTGAGTCCAGGAGCCTTCCAGCAATACAGCTGGTTTCAAAGCCAGCTTGAGGCACAAGAGAAACAAGTTTCTTTCTCCTCATTTGGTCCCCAGTCAACATTCATCTGCTTTTTGACAAGAGTTCATTAATAGGACCAGTATTAGGTCATCTCAGCCTACAAGGGGCCTGATTCCAGGAGCAGAGGATGCAGGTCAGAGCTAGAGGAAAGCAAAGCTGTGACTCAGTGATCACTAAGAGCATTTTCCAAGCTTTGTCTCCTTCAGCCTTGCTGACCCGTACTCGATTCTCGTACCAGTGCTAACGGCAAACAGTTCTGCTCATAGGTCTTAACAGATATTTACTCATGCCCGTGGTACAAGATACCTATATTAAAGAGAAACATTCCAGCACCTTCAAATACAACTGTAGGAAATCAATTGAAATACAACTTTGAAAAGAAATGTGGTTATTCATCAGTTTAGTTGTAAATTTCTGAAAGTGCAGGTTAGTAATGCTTTGCCACCTTGAAATAACTGTGTAACAGGAGATCTAGGAGAAATGAGGAATCAGGATTTAGAAAGCCGAAGAAAATCAGCCAAAAATATTCCAAATCTTCCCAGATTTTCTGCTGCAGGAGCTTCTTGGATTCCTGGCTAGTCTTTGGATCCTCTTCGCTCTGTCTCAGCAAGCTGTTGCACTGCCGTGGTTCACTGCAGACTGTGGAAGGGTGTGCTTTGGGACAGAGGGGACAGCTGGAGCTGGGTCTCAGGAGGGTTCGTTATGTTGCCCCATTTCCCTCCTGCCATCTTTCTCAGTTTGGCAAATCATATCATCTCACTGTGTCTCAGATACTCCTCACATGTAAAACAGGAACCCTCAACTCCATCAGAGGAGCTTGGGGAATTAATTAAAGCATACTCTGGCATGAGATTAATGCCAGTTTACAAGGAATTGTTGAGACTGGTGTGCAGTTCAGTCGTCCATCTAGAAGATGGATGAGTGCAAACTGGAACAGGTGCAGCAAAGAGCTATTAGGAGAAGCCACTGAAAAGATTACGGGTGGGAGGATGGACTTCCTTTGGAGAAGAGAGGAAAAAAGCTGTTCATGTATGGCTTAGTAAGAAGAGAAGGTTGAGATGGATAGATTATTCTCAATAAATAGGCTAAGAAAGGGAAGACATGCCCAACAAAGGAGGATAATCTGACTATGAATTAAAAGAAGGTGTGGGGAAATACAGTTCTGGTACAGTCCTGCACCAGAAACAGTGAGGGCAAACAGTCAGAATAATTGTTTTAAAATCAAGGCTATGTGTGTGTCAAGGTCATTGTATAGTACGTGCGCGCGCGTGTGTGTGTGTTCTGTGGCCATTCAGGGCAAATCACAGTCTAGACATAGCAAACAAAGAATTAAATGTATAGCAGAGTGAATAAAATATATTTCTTTTAAACAGGACTTCTGTTTGAAAGTACAGATTTCTGTAAAAAATGAGCTTTTACGTTCCAAATCACGATACTGTATTACTATCTAAACTTAACTATTACCACTTAGATTAAACAAAAAGAATATTAATGTGGTATTGGATTGCTGCTGAAGTCTTAAAATTAAACCTCTGAAAGTAGTGAAAATCACTGCCTGAGCACCTCAAAGTGGAATTAACCATCTAAACCAGCTTTTGACAGCAGGAGCTTTTCCATGTACCCAGTCAGCTCAATTCAGTGATGGTGCAGTCAAAACTGGGAGGCAATCTGCAAGACCCAAATCCATAAAGTTTGGTTTCTTCCAATATGCAAGTAAATCTTGGAGTAAGCTGCTGAGGTCCAGCACTTGTAGAGACCCCAATGTTGTTCCCAGTCACCACCAACAACTTTCATTCAGGAAATGCAAATAATCCTTTCATTATCAAAGAATCATAGAATGGTTTGGGTTGGAAGGGACCTTAAAGATCATCAGGTTCCAACCCCCTGCCACGGGCAGGGACACCTACCCCTAGACCAGGTTGCTCAAGGCCCCATTCAGCCTGGTCTTGAACACCTCCAGGGATGGGGCAGCCACAGCTTCTCTGGGCAACCTGGGTCAGTGTCTCACCACCATCACAGCAAAGAGTTTCTTCCTAATACCTCATCTAAATCTCCCCTCTTCTAGTTTAAAACCATTTCCCCTCATCCTATCACTCCACTCCTTGATGAAGAGTCCGTCCCCACCTCTCCTGTAGGTCCCCTTTAGGTACTGCAAGGGACTGTAAGGTCTCCCTGGAGCCTTCTCTTCTCCAGGCTGAACCACCCCAACTCTCTCAGCCTGTCCTCACAGCAGAGGTGCTCCAGCCCTCTGATCAGCTTCGTGACCTCCTCTGGACCTGCTCCAACAGGTCCATGTCCTTGTTATGTTGGAGGCTCCAGAGCTGGACATACCACTCTAAGAAAATATGTAGTTTGAAATATAACAGAAGTTTGGCTAAGACAACTTGCTTTCTTACACGTCTCAAATATTTAAGGTAGTTTTACTAAACTATGTAAAAACAAAATTATTTCCATTTCTAACTAAATGCAGTTGCACTCAAAATGACTTGCTCAGTAAATAAGAAATGTGTCATTCATTACTTTCTGATCTAATTGGAATTAAGAATCTGACTAAGTGTATGTTAGCTATATAAGTGCTTAAATAAATCTGCAGGTAGAGTATATCCTCAGGTTAACAAAAAGCAGTACTAAATGTAGGATAAAGTCTATGCTTACCTGCATTTCAGCATGTTTTAAAATGGTCCTAACTGATGAGAATCAAACTTCTTTGTCTTCTTTTTAATTGAAAAAAAAAAAGAGGTATAAAAGCAAAATGAGTTTAAGATAAACAATTTCAATTACAATTTTCTGCTTGATGGTATACATATAAATTAAAATCTCTTAGATCAGGGGTTTAAAGACTACACAGTCCTACTTTTAATAAAAGTAACCTTTTATTTTGTAGTTTTACGATATTAAAGCAAACATTCTCAGCAATCTGTCTTGAGGATGAAAGAAATGTAATTACTAAATTGCAGAAGTCATTTTACACTTACCTGCAAAGGGATGTTTATTCACAACAGGTTGTAGTCTGTACTTGTGAGGGCAGTAAAGGATGGTGCCATGCAGATTTCTATGCTGGAAAAATAAAAACCAAAGAATACTAAAAATAATTAGAGAGCTTTTACATTTAAAACTCTTCCCTTGCACTTTAAACTTTCTTTTTTAATTTTTTTTTTTTTTAAAAAACAAACCATGGGCTGTGCACTTCTCCATGGGATAGGATGGTAGCTTACATTCCCTAAGCCTCCAGTTTTCTATTTGGTTTCATATCGAGGTCCTACTCCATTAAACTGTTCTACATTAGGTGGATTTGCCTGGGGTTTGCTAGACTCTTCCTTTTATTAAACAGCAGCCTGCTGTCTGCTCATGGACAGTTTGATACGTTTTCCATTTAGGAACAGTTTGGCCCATAAAACACATGCCAGCTGCGTTCCCTCCCCTCTTTATTTCTAATAAATTTACATGAAACATTTTCTAATACGCAGGAAGGATTATGTACAGTCACACCACTGAAGTATGATGGGCTTGGGAGATATTTTGTATATTGACTCGCCCCCGTATTCTCCTGAGTAGGATCTTTCAGCATATTAATTGATGCTCCCAAACTGTCCCTTCTCTTACTCCTCCACCTCTAAAACAAAGCCTTATGAAATATCCAACAGGTACGCTTTGCCACTTGCTATTGGTGTCCCACCCCCTGCAAAAGCCCAGATACCTTGGATTTCCAAATTACTCTCTCTCTTAAACTCTCCGGTTCAGTACTGGCTTTACTGCCTGTGTGGGTCTCGATGTTTGGGGAACAGACATTTTGCATACTTTTACGGGATGATTTCCCAGAGCTGTGAGAGTTTGCAGTTTGCTGGGGATGCACATTATGAAGGGGAAAGAGGAGAAGGTCTAACATGCTTGGTGTACCAGACAGCCCTTCGGCTGCTTGTGATCTTCAGCACACTTCCCAAAGTAAAAATTGAAGTTGCGTCTCATATTTTGACTTGAAGAATTGTGGGTTTTCGTAATAAATGATGAAGGACCAGGAGTCTGAGATCAGTGTTGCGTCCCTAGTTCTGCCACAAGTTTATTTCCTGGCTCTGGGCAAGGTACTTACTTGACCTATTTGCATCTTGGATTTCACTCCTACAAATGTAAAAACAAAGTCCTTTGTGTTTGCATTTCTCCTGCTACTATGATCTTGTACTAGCACGGATCATTATTTCAGAATATATTATAATAGCAGCTGAAAAAGCTGTTTATGCTTTATTGTGTCCAAATAACGCTTCTTTATCTGTTTCACAGCTCGAGTTCCTAAAAAAATCCTGAAATGCAAAGCAGTGTCTCGGGAGTTAAACTTTTCCTCAGCAGAACAAATGGAAAAATTCCGACTGGAACAGAAAGTTTATTTCAAAGGGCAGTGTTTAGAAGGTACGTGTCTGTTCTGTGTGCAGCCCTGTTGCAGCAGGGGGAGTCACCCCCGGCACAGCGGGGATTAGAGAAACTAAAATGGGTTAAACGTGGTGATTTTAATTTTTCAGAGTAGCACTGAAGCACTCATCTTGTCAGGACTAATGGGCCACAGCATTAGGGATAGCATTTCATAAGTGTATTAACACTTCGTTATGTAAGCAAAAAATCTGGGTAATCATGCTTCAGGGCATAAATCCACCCCAGGCTGCTTGAGGCGAGGAAACAGTTTATTTTAGAGTCACCCATTATGGGGATTCATGCCATCTTCCTCAGAAGCACCTGGTGCTGGCCACCACCAGACTGGAGACCAGACTAAAGGAGCCTCTGGGTTACTTTGGTCACCGAGTATTGTCCGTGTGACTCGGTAGCCGCACATCTGATCTCCCTCGCTGCAATATTACTCCTAATCTGGGGTGGAGGAGGGGGAGATAAAACATTGAGCTCCTTGTCTTTTGGGAAACCGGTTGTATGCTTAGTCTCAACTGGATCCAGGGGATGTCTGCAAGAGGGGGAGTGTGGTTTCCCTGCTCCCAATTAGGTGTGATGAAATTTCCACTGAATGCTAAGGAAGTGGTGTGACTTTATCATTACCATCAGCTATTTTAGAAAGGGAGTATCTGCTTTAAGAGGAGGGCAGGGTTCAGTGCAGTTTAAGCTGTACAAATTAATTTAAATGTAAAATGTTGGCAGTGCAGCAGGACAGTTTAGGGAGTTCCCCAGCCTGTCAGGTGAAAAGCAAAAGGACCATTTGTGGATTTTATCTTCTTTCAAATGCCTCTGGATCTTCTTTTTACTTTGCAGAATGGTTCTTTGAATTCGGTTTTGTGATTCCTAACTCCACAAACACTTGGCAGTCCTTGATAGAGGCAGCACCTGAATCACAGATGATGCCAGCTAACGTTTTAACGTGAGTGCCTTGGGCTTACAGAATCTGAGAGCAGGCAAAGGAAAAGCAGTGTGTGGCATTTCCTTGGGGGCCACAGCAGGAATAAAGAGAGGGAGCTGCTACCAACTCTGAATCACCCTCACTACTGTTAGCTGTTGAGAGATAAAAGGGGCTAAGCCAACCTCATTACCTGCTTTCCCATAGGTCCTATTTGCATTAATATAGCAGTAAAAGTTTGGAGGGAGTGGAACTGATCCTTTATTAGAATTGCTTAATTTTTTTGAAAGGTGAACTGTGAAAGGATTTTAAAATGCTTTGCAGCATAACACCCCTTATATCCAGGAGAAAAAAAAAAAAGAAAAAAAAAAAGAGCTGTTTGGGCCATTTTCAAATCCAGCTATTGATCACTGACTCTTGTCCAAGGTAGTTGCTTTTCACACAATATATCACCCAGTGTTTGTTTCATCACTATATCATTTTGCCAAGCTTTGTGTCTTCTACATTGGCTTATAAACCATGCATTTACTCATATGGAGTTATACCTGGGGATAAAATACCCTTAAAAGGTAGGAAACAGTCATTTTACAGCCACCTGTAATAGGATTCACACACCCTCCTCAGAAATGTCTAGTCCTGGCCCCTGTGCCCATTGATTTCTGCGTAGGACAGTGATCCCCAGCACTTGTGTCAGAGCGATCCTCTAAGCGTGGCCAGCAAGGCACAAGCTGTGGTGGGACGATGGAAAAGGCTCTTTGAGGGAGGCCCCTGGGAAGCTGTAATCACTGACAAAAAGCCACCCTCCCTGCAGTGCTTGATGGGTGCTGGCAGCCGCATGAGGAGCACATTGCCAGCAGAGACAGAAGGGTATGGGAATCCTCCTGCCAACAAGAGGCAGACAGGGAGCAGCCATTTTCACCGCAAGGTCAGTGTGTCCTCTGGAAGACCTCCCTCTCTAGCGTTTTCCCTCTCGTTCCCTGTCTGGAAGAAAGCCAGTCGCATGGAGAAGGCACCAGGATGGGAACTACTGCCACTAATTTCTATTCACAGCATGTTTCAAAGAGAGAGCGGACTCAGAAGAGAGCATCAGTGTTCCAATAGTGCTCCCTGGCACAGTCTGCTCAGAACCTCGTAGGTGCTACACACGTCCTCGGTTCCCAGAGCTGGTGGCTTTCAGTCAGTATAGGAAGAGCCAGATTTGGGACTCGGAGTAAAGAAAAAAAGGCATCTAACAAGTTGGTTTTGACCATCTCAGGAAATTAAGGCATTTTCAGGACTGGGAGTTGTGAGAGTTCAGTTCTCAAGTGACCTTGAGGGTTCTCCAGTGTCCCATTCTTTCCCTGGAGTCTGTCCACTTGCAGTGGGCAGCCAGACCTCTCTCCTATTCATGGAGATGTCCTAAAGTCATTCTTGAGGCTTTTCAGCAGAATCACCAGCCCAAAGAAAACAGCTTTTTTCAGCTGCCAAGACTTGGAAAGCCACTCACTTTCTGATATTCCCAAAGACCTCATGTTTGTCTCGGTGTTTCCATGGCAGGAGAGAATGGAGTTGAGATACTTGGTGCTAACCAAGGCACTCTGCGCCAAGGATTCCCAGGATGAGTGAATATTGGACTGAGAACATTCTGACATTCGTGTTCAAGCACAGTCCATGCCACAGCAAAATCCTTATACTCCTGCCAGGTCCAGCTTTGCCGGGGCTACAGATACCAAAAGCCACAGTGGAGATGGAGCTGCTGCTTAGATTTTCAAGACCAAGGTTACTTAGCTGTGGTCAGATCACACTGCTCAGGTGTCCGGGTGGTGTAACGGCCCCAAAGTTCTTACTTTTGTCTACCAAAAAATCTCAAAATCAGCAAGTTAAATCATCAGAGCTTTTGTCACACCCAAATCTACATTTCCATTGCAGTTTGTATAAAATATGCCTGGGCGTTTGCATTTAAGCACTTCTTGAGGGAAATGACATGTTAAGTTGGTTGAAGTAGCTTGCTCAGCACTAGAGGGGAATAAAAAAAGAATTCCCATCGGTTTTCACAATTCACTGCAAGGAGAGGGCCTTGAAGGTGCTGGGGCTGCTAATTTATTTTTAGCAGCAGAAGTTTGCTCGTTGCGAGCACTCCCTGCAGCCTGCGTGGTACCAAGCCCAGAAGGGGGGGTGACAAGGGAGGGAAGGAGGGAACTGCTCCCCGTAGGAGTATGGTGGAGAGATCCTTCAGCCCCGGGATGAGGACACAATGCTCACTGCGTGTGCCTCCAAACCACAGCTCAGGTTCTACTGTTCATGCATTCTTCTAATACGTCTTCTTTCTCCTCTTCTCCTTCCACAGCGGTAATGTTATTATAGAAACCAAATTCTATGATGACGATCTTCTCGTAAGCACTTCCAGAGTGAGACTTTTCTACGTTTGAGATGGGGCTTTTTGGAGCTGTTTTAGTTTTCCTCCATACAGTTCTTGGTGCAGAACCCCCCGACTATCCAGTGGAAGACACTCCTGTAGGCGGTGACCCTGGGGACCAGCTCAACGTGGGTTGTGACCTTTGCCCGTCACTTTATTTTGCTTTCTCCTCTGACAAGACCAGACCAAACCCTCAGAGACAGGACCACCTGCTCAGCGGTCCACTGGGGAATAGAGGCTGTCTCTGAGCACGGGCAAACGATGGTCATGCAGAACCAACGCTGTAAATTATGTTAGTCTCTTCCTTTGTACTTCTCTGGAGCCGGGTATAATCTCCCATTTCCACTCACACCAAACTCTCAATGCGTTTCATTTTTGGAGGATTAAGTTAACCTTTTCATTTTTCTCATGTTGTAGGTTTTTATCCTTTCACTGGATTTCTGTGTAACTGGTCCACACATCCTCTTACCCTGAACTTGTAAAATAGACTGTGATATCACCTAATGTAATTAAAACAAATTTCTCAATTAAAACATTCCTACTGTCCAAAGAAGGGAAGAAATGTTAGTTCTGTGCGCTTTACTTTCTGTTACAAAAGTGCCTGGCCTTGGGCACAACCTCCTGTCACCCACCCCAGCAGCAGAACGGGGCTTTCCACAGCCCCCGGATCCTTGTCAAGGTTCTCTTCCTCCCTCCCACCACGTAGGAAGGGTTTCCTGGCTGCTCCGAGCAAGGTTTCTCCTTGGCCTCCTTTCTGTCCGTTAATCCCTCAGGGCAGTTTGTCCTCTTTGCCCACTCACCGGTTTCTCCAGCAGCTCCGCACGCTCCTCTGCTTTTCTAAGTTCCTGGGGACGCTCAGACTCCCTCTGGAGAAACCCGTGTTCCCCTGAGCCCCCCAGCATCAGCCCTGTGCCGGGCCGAGCGCCCCGAATCTCCGCTGGGGCTGCGGTTGCTGATGCTGACAATCCCTGTGTGCGCAGCGTTAATGACACACGGCAGCAGTTTTGGCCACGAGGGGCTTCTCAAAGCCCCACAGCTTCCCTTTCCCCAGTCCTTTATAATTGGCTCTAGCACCTGTAAGTCTTGGGAAGGGGGAAGCTCCAGCTTCTGCTCTTCAACATCACGGGCAGCTTTATGACCACTCGACACCCTGTCCTGTAGCCAGGCTTGAGATTCCCAGGAGAGTCACAGGGAAATGAAACGCATCGTTTCGGATCCTGGATTCAGCCGCTGGGTGTACGTGGGAAGGATGGAGCATAGTATTTTTTGAGGTGAATTGAAGCTGGACCATTAGTCCCCATGAGAAGAGCATTATCCACTGTAGCAGCTTTCTCATGGGACCTCGCTGATGGATTTCAGCCTGCAGGACTCGCAGGGCAGAGCCTTCTCAGCAGCGTGGCCTGTCCTAGGCCAGCCTTTACACAGAGATCAACCAAAACTGCCTCCTGCCTGAGCAGTGGTGGCATCTCCATCAAAGAGGAGAGGCAAAAGGTAGCCAAAAAGGAAAAATATAAGAGCTCGAGGGTCTTGAGAGCCTGTACCTCTGTGCTCCAGGATGGGTGCTCTGCCAGACACACACGGGAGAGGTGCCCAGCAGGGACGGGGAGAAGGTGTCTCCTCGTGCCAAGCCGAGCTGCAGCCAGGTGCCGGGGAGCCTCTGCCCCCGGAGCAGAGGGATGCTCTCGGTGGGGCTGAATCTAACCTGGACACCTTTTCTTCCAACGGCAAACAAGCTCTGAGTTGTCACACCCAATTAGCCTCACTGGCGAGGAAGGAGCCTGCGGGGATGTCCCCCCGCTCCCCTGGAAAGCCACACAGGCTGGAGGTCGCCACGGGGAGCTTTAGGTGGCCACCGACACGCGTGGCTGCGCCTCCCGCGGGGTGAGTTGCCCCGGGGGGACGCGGGCCCTGAGACGGCCCGAGGGGACCCTCCGGAACCCCCTCCCCTCCCCGCCCGCCCGGGGCTGCCCCAGTTCTCCCAGTTGGAGCCGGCCGGTGGCGGCTCTGCGACGGGTCATTGTCGCCCTCAAGTGGCTCCGTGGGAAATAGCTGGCTGCTCACCCGCTCCTGTCATGGACCAGCCTTTCCCAGTTCCCCCCAGCATCCCCCAGTGCGGGGCTCAGCCTCCCTTAAAGAACCGGCGGAGCAATCGGTGGGGCCGGGGGAGAGCAGGGGACCGGGTCCAGCCGGCGGAAAGGCGCCGATGGGACGCGGGGGGACACGACACAGTGTGGTCTGACCAGACACCACCCAAAATCCAAGTGAAGAACTCCCTGATCCTGGAGCAGGAGCCTGTGCTTGGCCCAGGTGGCTGTGGGTCACCTCCCTGTGGGGCTGATGGAGGTTTGGGAGCCCTGAGAGAAGGGGCAGGAGACACTGCCACGAGCTGCCCTCACGTGTCCCGTCCCCAGGGCCCTTGCACGGGGCCATTGGCTCTGGGGCACCAAAGGCTCCAGCAAAGGGAAAAGTGGGGCTGGAAAGGGCAAGAGTGGAGCAGGAGGTCATAGAATCAATCACAGAATCATAGAATAGTCCAGGCCGGAAGGGACCTCCTCCAAAGGTCATCTAGTCCAGCCTCCCCACAGCCAGCAGGGACACCCCCAACTAGACCAGGTTGCCCAGGGCCTCGTCGAGCCTCACCTTGAATGTCTCCAGGGAAGGGG
>JAOXNO010000052.1:11489249-11504281 GCA_028565335.1 Limnodromus scolopaceus
TGCCCCAGCATTTTTTCTAGCTACTTTCCACATTAGTTTCCAAAGCAAGGGAGCCTTCCTTTCATTTTTGCTGCCCGTTGTCTTCTAATTGTTGCAAACCTATGGGATTAATTTTAAATAAATGTGATGGGGAGGTGAGGGGGAGATTCTAGATCTTCTTTCAAGTGTTCTGGAAACAAATGGCTAAGCAGAGGGGGGACACTTGCTAGCACTCCCCAAGAGACTGGCCACTGCAAACTCAGGCCTTTTATTAGTCACCAGAGAATCTACACCAAGCACCATGGCTGAAGCGTGGTTTCAAATCTGCAATTTCCCCAGTGCTGCTCATTCCTGGGGGTTCTCCCAGCTTCACCAGGTGCCCTCCTGCCCCTTCCCTAGTGGATGCGGGGCCAGCATTGTACTTGCAAGGGCCGTGCCCTGCCAGGCCTGGGGTTTGGGGGCTGCAATCCCCTCCATGGGGCTCCACGTGGGTAAACCAGCCTGATGTCTTATGTGTTTCCAGTGCTCTTGAGAGCAGCAGCTTTCGTGGCTGGGGGATCCCCATGGCTCCGTGGACTGCTTTTAAGGAAGGGTAACTGCGGCCAGCGAGCCGAGCGTCTCACCAGGTGGTGTGGGTTTGCTACAAAGGAACTCGCCTCTCTGGTGGGATATTTTTGGAGATCAGCAAAGCAGAACAGGTTGAAAATCCCTGCTCTAGAAAGCTGCGTTATATTTTTTTTCCTCCTCCCGACGTTTGTTCCATTACTTCTCAGAGACGGTGCTCGCCTCTTTGCAGAGAGGCCTTGCTGATGGGCGATTTCTCTGCCTGCTTTGGAAAGGCATCCCCGGTCACCTCCGGTCTCTCCCTCCCTCCCTCCTCCGAGGGAGACTCATGGCCAGAGTTTGCTCCCGCTGGCCCCGATCCAGGCAGGCACTTATGCAGGTCACTGCTCCAACTCGGAAGCCGGTGGATCGCTCCCAGGCTGCCCCAGGGACTAACAGTTTTTCCTGCTCCATCTCCTGGAGAACCTGGGGAAGGGAGGGAAGGCCTGGGCTAGGGCCAGAGCTGGCCCCGGTGCCCATCTCTAGGTGAGCTATTAGAGGCACTGGGGTAGTTCTTCCCCACCCTATGTGACACTGCTGTCCCCAGGCGCTGGCATTGCAGGGTGGCAAAGCCACCAGGGTGGGACATGGCACTTCTTGGGCAGTCCGGGCTGGGAGGGCAGTCCCGTCACAGGCTGCTGGCTGCCACCAAGGAAAGTTCCTCCTTCCAAGGTCTTTGCTTCCTATCTCCAGCATTTTCCATCTACCAGGGGAGACCGGGGCCAGGATTCACCCTGGCTAGGAAAGCCTCTAGGCAGGACATGCCACCACCAGAGTCCTTAGGAGATACGGCAAGGAGCAGCCACACTCAACTGCGACTCCATTGGGTCCCTACAGCTCCTGCCCCACCACAGGGATGGCTCCCCATGCAGGGAGCCAGACCGGTGTTGGGACACTGATGGTCCCTCCCCAGATCCAGCTGACTCAGGGTGTGGGGACATGGTTTGGTCACTCTGCAGTGCTCCCCTTGCCACTGCTCGCCTGCAGCGGGACCCAGCAGCTTTGAAAGGACACGGAGGAGCCAGGAGCAAGCAGGACTGAAAGGTTCTGCTGCGGGAGAAGACTGCTCGGCACACACTGAACTTGGTGCAGGCCTTGCCCTGTCACCTCTGACATGTGCCATCCCCCAAGGGGACAAACCTTCCCAAGGCCACAGCAACAGGGACTCTGCACTCCCACCATCACAAGCCAGGGGGGCTTCGGCACACACAACGCTCTGAAAGCCCACCAGGAGGAGGGAGGCAGGGGAGCAGGATGGTTCTGAGTGCTTGGAGGTCACCCCGTAGGGGTGAATTCAAGGGATGCTACACCCTTCCACTGCATCCTTGTGCTGGGTGCCCCCAGGTCGAACCAATTCTGGCTGTGCAGGGGGTAGTGGGGTCCCTACGTGGCCCCCCCCCGGCTGCGGTGGCCGCCCCCAGCAGATGAGCAGGCGCCGCCGGCCGTAGCGGAAATGAGGCCCTGCGGATCTGCTGTTTATCTCCACGCCACTCGCACGCCCTCGGTCGGGCTCCGGAAGAGTAAATCACCTCGGCCTTCCCCAGCCATGCTGTTTCCACCCCGGCTGGGACAAAGGGGTCCCCGCCGGATCTGCTCCCTTAGCACGGCTGGGATTCCGCTCCCGGTTCCCCCCGGCTGAGCTGTGTGGGCTTTAGCCCCAGGATGTGAATTTGGGTGCTGGAATTTATCCGCGGCTGTTTTGGCTGTGGCTGAACTCCACCTCCGGGCAATGACATGTTGTTTCCATAGTAGCTAATGGACTGGAGATGGAAGGGGGGAAACACATACCCGCGCTAAAAAGGGACTCGTGAGTAATGTGGTTGCTCCCAGCGCAGAGTAGGAACAACTTTCTAGCACTCGACGGAGCCCCTCCTTCGCCTGGCGCCTGTAAAGTGTCAAGAGGAGAAGTGTGTGTGTGTGCAGACCTGTGCAGGAACGGGGCGGGAGGACAAGGGGGTCCGTGTGGGTGCTGGGGGACTTGGGGGTGCAGGAGCGGGGACATGGCGAACGTGAGAGGCTGTGGTAGGGGTGCAGCGCAGGTGGTGGGGGGACACATATGGGTGGCACGTGTCTGCAGAGGTGTCTGCACCCTTCTGCATGCAGAGGGCAGTTCCTGGAGGGCTGGGGGAGCAGACTTGGGCAGACTCACACCACGGTGGTCCCTTGGCTCAGAGGCTGTCACAAGCAGTGGTGTGGCTGGGACAAGGCAGGCCATGGGTGTCCGAGGGCTGTGCTCACCTATGGGACAATAAAGGGTGACAAGGACAAAGTCTGGAAGGTGCAAAGAGGCAATGGGGAGGGGGGGATGTCAGGACTCTCTGTCCTTGCTTGACCCCCGGTGCAGGCTCTCGATGGGTCTTGGTGTGAGAGAAGGGGCAAGCCCCAGCTCCGCTGCTGACCCACTCAGCCTCCCGACCATCCCCGATCCCACGGCTCTCCGGGAGCAGGGAGGACTGGATTTTCCTCCCATGCTGCAGCCATGGGCTCTTCCCTGGCCAGCCAGGCACAGCATCGTGGGGCCACCACCCTTTGACTTTTCCATCTCACTCAGCTACACCATGGACCAAATCTGCCCATGGGGGAGAACAGCTCCGTTTCTCCACGTGCAAATGGAGCGTGGCTCTTGGGGACATCCTCGTGCTCATCTCTGGCCTGCAGCCCTGGCCAGATCCCTGCACCCCAGCTGCTGTTACAGCATTTTTCTTTCACTTGCACGTTCCCCAGCTTGTTTGGTTGCGTAGCTCCTGCCGCGTTCGGCTCTTTGTGTTGTTTGCTGTTAAGTAAATCACTGGCAGCTCCCCAGAGCGCTGGGTAATGGCAGGATAATTCCCAGCAAGACCTTGGTAATTCACTTGAAGGAAAGCAGAGCAGAGGAAAACAGCACTATTAGCCATTATCCCGGCCTCTCAAAGGCCTCCTCGCCTGCAGAAACGCCGCTTGGTGCGGCAGGCATGCCTGCCACGGCTCCCAGACGCTGCGGGCCACGGGAGGGCCTCAAGCAGCGGAGGAGGCCAGGTTTCAGCCTCCTCTTGCCAGCCAGGACAAGCAGACGAAAGACGGGCGAGTGCCTCTGCCTGCCACCGGCACGAGCAGGTGGGTGTCAGTCCCGGGAAAAGTACCCCAAGGACGGGAAACGGGCGATGCAGCGTCCATCAGGCAGCATGGGGTGCTCCAGCTGCAGGTCTCCCACTGAGCACACGGGATGCACAGCAGGACCCAAGGTCTTGAGCTGCAGGAGTGACCCTTCAGCCAAGAGCCAGTGGGCACCTGCCCTGCCGCTGGCGGAGGGCTGATAGCCAGAGCCAGGAGGAGGATGGTCATGATGCTCTGAACCTGGGGGAGCTTTGCCACCTGCATCAGCAAAGATAATGTCCCTTCCAGGCAGCCTCAGCCCTTTTCACACCTCCCTGTCGTTGGGACACCCCGATCCTGGCTGGGGCACAGTGCAGACCGAGAGCAGGGTTTCGGCCGAGGGTTTGCTGGGGGCAGCTCCATCACCCACCCTGCCCCACCGAGCTGCTCAGCGCCCGCTGGATCCGCATCCCTGTGTGGATGTCAACGCCAAACAGCTTCACCTGGCCTCTCCGAGGAGCTCCCAGCTGCATTTGTGAGTTGCAACGGGGTGCGTGGCACAGCAGGGGGACCCACCAAAGAACCTGAGGGGGGCAGCTCCAGGCGACAGGCTCCCTGCAGAAGCCGCCCTGCTTCCTTCCAGCTCTGCAGCGGGGCGCCGAGCTCCTTTCCAAACCTGCCCGTGGAGTGGCTGCTGGCATTTCTGAGAGAGGCCTCTGTTTGCAGAAGCTCAGAACTTCCCCCTCTGCTTCTGCCCGAGCCTCCCGGCAGCGGGAGGGGGCTGGCGGCAGCCCCCCGGCTGGCTCCCCTCGGCCGGGGAGGGAGAGCTGCGCCTCCCTCCGCTCCACCCAAACCCACGCTCACACCCCTCGGCGTGCTCACACACACACAGACACACACAGACACACACACAGAGGCACCCACACACGCAGGAATGCGTACACAAAGCTGCACGCACACTCGTATATATAGGGGCAGGTTTTCTGATGTTTCTCCTTGGTTGGCTTTAGACCAAAGTCCTGGCTTCGTCGGGAGCAGTAAAGGCTTCCAGGCCAGGCTGGTAGTAAAAGTAGTAAACTTTAAGGGGAAAAGGGTTCTCTGACTGTTTCTGCAGCGACGGCCGCCATCGGCTGACAAAGGCTTTCCCTCTGTTTGCTTTACACACATGCACATTTGGAGCTGATTAATGGAGTGGGGCTGCAGCTCCAAGCACATGGGGCAGCTCTGCTCCCCGGCACCCACAGATGCACCCACACCCACCCCACACACCCTCTGCTATCCAGGTTCTCCTTCCTGGCAGGCAAGCGGGATCTGGGAGACCCTCCCCAAAGTGACACGGCTTTGGTTGCTCTCCCACGTGCTCCCCAGGAATTCCATGGGGAGTCATTCCATGGAAAAGAGTCGTGTTTTGATAGTCACCGCCTGCACGTGTTCCACAGCAATGCCCTTTGCTCTGAGCTTGGACGGCAAGAAAAGAATGGCCCAGGAAAACGAGGGTGTTGCAGGGAGATTGGGAGCAGCCTGTCCCTCTTGGAAAAGTCATTTCCACTGTTCGGGGTGCCTAAAGAGGTCTTAGCCCCCACCCCAGTTGAGCATTGTGGTTGTCCTCGAATGTTTTGTGTCGGAGGAACAGATAATGGCCCTGACCTTGGCTTTCAGGCTCTACAACAGCCTCACACTATGGAGCACCCAGAGACAACGAGAGCTCAAAATCACCTCAGTAAAGATGTCAAAAGTCCATCCTTTTGGAAACCAAGGGGTTGCTTCCACTTCAAAGATGCAACAATCATTTCTGTAACAGCATCAAGGGCAAAGCATTCACCCTCATCAACCCATGTGGCCTCCAGCCCTGAGATGCTGGCATAGGACAGGTTTGACACGCTTCGCATGAGACGCTGGAGATAGATGTGGCAACACTGCGTGCTGACTGCTTCTGCTCAGGGCAAAAGTTGCCATGTCCAGGGTACTGTGCAGCTGTGGGGCAGCCAGAAATGGTGGTGAGAAAGGGAGGAGGTGGCAGAGATGTGGCCATGTCCAGAGGGACAAGATGAAGCCTGCCAGATGGAGCAAAACTTTACTGAGGGACACTTCAAGGTGATAGCTGAAGGTGAGATTTTACCATCCCTAATAAAACCATCTAAGACTGGGATGCCTGCTGTTATCAAGCAGGATGGAGAAGCACCTTCAGTGCACAGTCCATCCACCTTTTCCTCCCAGCTTTCACCCATCCCGTTGTGTTAGTGACTTTCCATCAAGGAGGCAAGGAAAATACTTCTCCACTTTTCCCAAGACTGAGGGATGTGTCCTCATGTCCTGTCTTGCCTGCTCTTTCTAGGAAGCAGCCTTTCCCTACCACCTGCAAACGTGATGCAGGGCCAACCAGTCTGACTCTTGTCACCCTTATATCTCTTTGACTTCTCTGACTTCAGCAGAGTCCTTCCTTCCACCACCACAAGACAACATGTTCGGTTGCTTGTGAGAAGACAATCCTGGCATAGCTGCCGTAAGATACATGAAGAGCTCTGACCTAAAGGGACTTCCCTTGGGCACCATGATTTAGAGGCTCAGCCTCAGGTTGGGGGTTAGGATTTTGGGAAGGAACAAGTTCCCCAAAGTGAGACCTACAAGTAAGGCTCTGTATGGTCTTTTGGGTTGGTGGGAGTTCCAGACACGTGCCAAAGATTTACGTATCAGAGAGGCTGCCAGGCCTTTGCTGACTCTGGTTAGCCACTCTTTGGCTCTCCACCCTTGACTGTTTTACACTGCGTATTAAGGCATCCCTTGAAAGCAGAGAGGAGGGCAGGCTGGATGAGCTGTCTCCCCAACCCTGATTTCAGGGAGCCCATTTTCTCACCTCTGGGTCTTGGTGAAGCAGATGGAGGTGCAGTGCAGTTGGGAGGACCAGACCAGAAAGAATGGCCACCCCTCCCATGTGGCTTCTCTTACACCACAGACCATTGTAATTTTGCCCACTTACTCCTACGATGGATGCCAAATCAAACACCTCTTCCAGAAGGAACCAAGTCTTGATCTGGAGATAAACCCATAGGGTCTTGGTCTGTCATTAGCTGGTTCGTTCTGATGATTAATCATGCTTCTTGTTGAGGAAGCCTGATCATTTCTAATGTGGGTTTTCCCTGGCTTTGGAATTTAGCCATTGGTTTGTTGCCTGTTTTAAAGCACTTAGCATTGAAATGGAGGCAGTTAGGCTCCTGAGAGAGTTTTACCTTAAAAAACTTCAACTCCTAGTTAAGGTTTTTGTCAATGAGTATAAAGAAAAGAGTCACAGGACCTCGAATGAAGACTGAGGTGGATGGTTTTGTTAATGGAGCAATAAAACAATAAATTTCTTGATGTGTAAAGGTGCTAGATTAAAATGAGTGTAGATAGAGCAATAAGGATATTTCAGCATGGGCTATCCTCACAAGACATTAACAAAGTCAGGCTGTACGAACACCACCTTCTTTGAGACACTTGTGAGGTCAAGCACCGATAATGGTACATTAAGTGGCCCTAATGCTTCGACTAATGCGGAACTGATACGCGTGTGATGTTAGCCAGCAGAGGTAGGTATCCCAGGTATGTGCTGTGGGTTACCTGCTCGGGGTATGTGGAGATGAATATGTACGTTTGGATCGCTGTAGGGGATCGAAGGGCGTGTCTGAGGGTTTTGTTTCCCAGGGTGAGGTCTCCGACACCTGTGGTGCATCTTCACTCTGCCAAGCCAGAGAGATTGGGAACACGATGAGAAATGGCTGGAGGTTTCACTGTCTTAGAACGCAACCTTTGTGTCAGCAACAGGCTCCAGAGTTTGTGTCTTGTTGGTTTTTCCTCTGTAAATGTTCGGTGTTACCTACAACAACTGAAATTAGCTTTCCTGTGGCCTTAGGAAAACACCCATACACCTCTTAATCTCTGTTTCATTTAGATAACCAGATGAGGCATGTGTGCTCTTGTTCTCTCCCATGCTCAGGCTTTCTAGCAGTGATTCTTTTCTACATCTTCTCCCATGTTTCATCCCCATTAAAAACAAAACAAGACAAGACGAAACAAAACAAAGCTGAAAGGCATAGGCAGGACTTCTGCATCAGCCATGTCATTGCTCTCTATTTAAACATCCAAATACTGTCCTACTCCTTTTTGTCCCATATCGCAGTAGGAGCTCTGGTTGAGTTGCTTGCTCTGAACCTTTCCATCTTCCCACTCAGTACATGAAGTCCACAATCTGCTCCTTGCATTTGACTTGCTAAGATGTTTGGTTTGAATGGGTTGAGTTCACCAAAGGAGCAAACCACTGAGCAAGACTGTGATGCTCTTATCTCCGTACCTGTCCTACTGCCATTTGCCAGCATTATCAGCAGAGGGAAGGATTCAGGAGCATCCACCTTCCAGGGGAAGCCCGTGGGAAAGACTCCTGTGTGTCAACAGAGGTCAACTATTTCTGAGGCCCACCTGTAGCTGTCTCCTGTAGGAAAGACTTTATCGTCTTATATCACAGAGTTCTCAGGCAAAACATTTACAAGAACAATGTTGTGGTCGTGCAGTGACCTTCACTTACCAAACCCAGGGTCGTTTTTATGTACCAAACCTCGTTGCCACAAAAACAGGGCAGTTCATTATTTTTATTTTTGCCTGTGTTGCTTAAAGCTCAGGTTCTCTTCCACTCTTTTGCATGGTGCCAAGTTAACAGGTCTGAGTTATCCAGTGATCTCATTTGCCTTTTTTGGAAATTCTGGCAAAACATTAACATTTCTCTGATCTCCTTGCAAATAAAGATTAGTAAGGCAGGACACCTCTGCCAGCTCTCTGAGGACTCTTCTGGGCTTGTGAGTTTACTCTTGTGTGTGCTCTAATATCTTTCCAAGATTCCAGTGGTCTGTATGATATCTCGTCTGATACAAGTATATCCCCCTCCTGCTCTCCAAATGCAATTACTTACTGAGCACAACAGCTTTTAAACATTGCTGTTAGTTTTATCATCTCTGTGGTGTTAGGTGGAGACTGTATCAATGTTGTCACTTCTTTTTTTCTCCACCTACCTGCAAGTCTCTCCTGTCGTCCTCACCCCTGCCCAGCATGGATTTTTCCCTTGTTCTTTTTCAGCTTTCCTAATCAATATCGTAGGTTTCCATTTTATTGACTGATTTTTAGCATCCTTCCTCCCCTCCAGTTGTGATGTGTAGCTCTTTGGTTTCCAATTCGCCACTGAATCAGAATGGGCTTGTAGCCAAACCTGTTTCCTCTCCGTGTGCACTGTGACTTGCCAGTTATCAGAAACTCCTTCTGAAGAGCTCACAATATTTTCTCACATTTTTTCTAAATTATTCCTCCCAACTGGTTTCTCTCCTACTTTCTCTCAGCTTTGGAAAAATTAACCCTATGGCGCATCACACGTAAGTGAGCCAGAACTGCCCTTTTTTGCCCAGAACAAGCGGAATCAGGTCATGCTGACTAGTCCCCAGACAACCACTGCCTTCCAGCCCAGCGATTAATTCATCTGTATCTGTCATTACGAGGTCCGGAGCCAGGTTATTTTGTGTCCTGTGCGGTTCCTTTCATGTCAGAGCATCACCTGCAGTTTCCACAGCCTTCATTCTTTGGTTTATTTTCACTAGGGGACGTGTCAGACCTTCAGGACGGTCTTCACCCAGGTGTAATTTCTCTGAACAACCTTGTGTTTTATCCCGATGGCAGACCGAGGAGCAATGAGCGGCTCCTGCTCTCCAGTTCGGCTGCCTGGTGCAGAGCCTGGCGGGCAGGACTGCTCTCGGGTGCTGGCGTTAGCACGTCGCCCCATGTGCCGTCCAGATCTCGCACTCCGCAGTTATCAATAATTCCAAGCCGAGGAAACAGCCCGTTCATAAAGCGCTCCCTCCCACGCAGCTCTCACGCAGGCTGTCCTTCTTAAGCAGGCTACAAGCCACCCAGTGCTTCGTTCCCCTCATGTCGACCACACCAGTGGCTTTCGTTCCTACCAATGGCATCAAGTTGTTCCTCATCAGGGAGGGCTTCCCGTTCCTTTGGCTTGGCAAGTGCACATCCAACCCCGGCGTATATGCCACCACGATCTCTTCCAGCCGTGTCCTCTGCCACATGGGCTCTTTCTGTTGGTAACACATTGTGTTTCAACTGCTTTTATCTCCTCCGCGTCTTTGCCTTGCACTGCCAGCCCAGTCCTTCCCCAGGCTGTCACCAGCTTGTCTCAAAGCCACGGCAGTCACCAGCAGAGCCCCAATCTACGTGTAGCTCGGCCTCCTGCACAGCCCAGGCCTTCATCTGACAAAACCAACACACCCTGACACCTTCTTGCTTTTCTTTTGGGGCTGGAAGAGTCTCTACAAATCCCCCTTGGACTTTCTTCAGTGACTCCTCCTCCAAATGCCCGTGGCACCATTTGTCTGGGTACCCAGAAGGTCGCCATGGTGGATCCAGCCTCTCCCCAAAGCTTTATCTGCTGGGCTGGGGCAGTGCTGAGGCACAGGAACCTCCCAGTTTGGAGCTTCTCCCCCTTTCCTTGGGCTGCTTTGGGCATCCCCAAATTCATGAGCTCCCTGAGGTGTCTCAGCGATGGATCAAACACCACGGGCACCTTGTGACATAGTGAGTGCGGGGGGTGCATAGTATTTAGCAGCCACCTGGCTGGACTGTGGGGTGAGAAATGGGGTCAGAAAAAGGGAAGGGAGTCATTTCCAGCAGAAATCCCTCAGCTCCAGGCTGGCAAAGGGCGTGTGGGAATCTCCCAGCCCTGCAGCCAAGAGGCCAAGGTGATGTCCGCTTGCCTGTGGCTGGAGGCAGTCAGCTTCAAGGGGAAGAGACAATGGAGAGGAAAATCCTAGAGCGTCTCCTGACAGCTGGGGGAGACCAGGGGAGCACAGAGGAGAGCAGAGCAGTGTCCTCCCCTCTCCTCGTGTGCGTAGGCAGCCGGGAGGCCGTTGGGATTCAGATCACAGCCCAGCAGGGCTCAGGATGCCTTGGGCTTGCCAGGAGAGGCCAGCAGCCCTGGGGCTGTGAGTTGTCTTCTGCAAATGGAGAGGGCAGCCTGGGGTGCCAGAGTCCACACGTAAAGCAGTCTGCTTGGCCTTCAGCGGGCTCCTTCCTCTTCAGGCCCAAACAGCCGCTGGGAGGGCTCTCCCTCACCTTTCCCTGCCCCCTCTGCTCTGTCCCCTCTGCTGTGTCCCCACAGGCTGTTGAAAAGTTTCCCACCTGGCAAATTTTTCTGCCAACAGTCCTGCAAGGAAAACTGCAACAAATCTTTTCCATGTCCCATCCCCAGGAGGGGGACAAGAAGATGGAGGTGATCTCTGAGCAGAGAGGGCTTTTCCTGCTTGTAGGGGACACACAGCCTGTGTTCGAGTCTGCCTCTTCCCTCGCCATGACACCAGCCATTATACTCCCAAGCGCTGCCTTCTGCAAAGTGGCTTTTCCCATGGTGTCCTCTGTCACCTCAGTCCTGTCCCCAGGAGACCTTTCTCTCTCCCGAGCAATGCTGGTAACTCCTAGCCTCCAGGCTGCCGGCCAAAGGCTTGCCGGGGCGCCTGGGCAGCACGGGTTGGCAAGGGAAGGTGGCTTAGCATGAAGGTTTCTCTCTTCCTGCCCCGTGCACTTCATTGTGGGGAAGGTGAGAAACACAGTGCGGAGCCAGGAGAGCCAAGCTGGAAACAACTGCATCCATAAATGCCGGCAGCCGGGTGCACCGCTTCCCCCCGGGCAACACTCTGCGGGCTGCCACGTTAGAGGAAGGATCAAGCTGCTGGTAATCAGCTCAGGGCTGAGGCCATCGGGATCAGGCCAGGCTCCCGGGACACGCTGCCGGTCCCTCAGCCGCTCGTTTTGGTTTCTTTCCCCAGCTTTTCATTCCCTTAGGCAGTGGTGACCGATCGCATCACGTAGCACCAGCAGCAGCTACGACGGGTTGCTGGAGGGTTCCACGCCAGGACAACGATCCATCTCGCTACAATCTGGAGCTAATTCTTAATCTGGTGATGAGCTTCGGGGATTTCCCAGCACTGAGACACTCTGCAAGTGCAAGAGCATCTGAATTACAGCAGCGATCCTCCCTCTGCACGAACATGGGCCTGTGTCCCTGCAGCAGAAGGAGGTGGTTTATAGTCTAGATCCTATGACACCGGCTTCCCCTAAAGCCACCTCTTTTGTGTATCCCAGCTTCCCAGAGAGGTTCAGCTGCAGGCAGCTTTATGGTCTGTTTCTTGGTCCTTTGCTCATGCAATGAAAACAAGCGACCCAGAAGCCAGATGGGACAGGTATTCCTGGACAGGAGCAACTGGCCAGGAAATAAAAAGCCCAGAAAAATGACATTAGGTTTTAAAGTGGAGGGAGGCTTCAGAGGACACCATGCAGCATGAAATCTGGATTGTGCAAGAAGGAAAGAGAAGTAGAGCGGGGCCGCTTAGAGGTCCATCTCCACCACTGCCCCATGGCAGCCAGCATGATGTCTCCCAAATGCCTGGGGAGGAGCAGCAAGCACAGGGTGGGGTTGCCCAGGTGCTCCTCCAGCCTCTGGCCACAAAGGGATGTCAGAGCTTTTGTATCTAACAGACTTCCATGGATTTTTTCTTCCTAATTCTTCCATGACTGCTTGTTTATCGGCCATGTTCCAACCTGCAAGCACCCGGGGCCTCCTGCAGCGGGGAGTCCTGTGGGGAGTCCTTGCGCCACCCATTTCGGATCTCCACCTTCTGTCTCCATTTGCTGCCCCAATCGTTCATCTGTTGGTGGCGGCAGGAACAGTCGTCACCCTTCCACACCTTTTCCTTGCCACTTGGGATGTTTTAACCTCCTATCTTCTCCATCCATGTAGGCGTTGCAGCCATTCCCTGTACGGAGCATCCTTGATGTGCCACTCCGAGCCTCCTTGGGCTCTAGGGAATCATTAGGAAATGGGAAGGCCAGCACAGCAGGGGCAGGACATGCCATGGGCAGGGATGCAGGCTTGAAAACCACCTTGCCCTCCGTGGGGCAGAGATGCAAGGATACAGGGATGCGGGGATGCAGGCTGCAAACCACCTTGCCCTCCGTGGGGCAGAGATGCAGGGATACAGGGATGCAGGGATGCAGGCTGCAAACCACCTTGCCCTCCGTGGCGCAGGGATGCGGGGATGCAGGGATGCGGGGATACAGGGATGCAAACCACCTCGCCCTCCGCGGGATGGGGGCCGAGGCCGAGCCGGGGTCCCCTGTTTCGGGAGGCAATGGGGTTTCGCTCGGGGCTTTAGGAACCGGCCAGTCCCACCCCCCACACCCCCCCGCCCCCGAGCCAAAGCCGGGACACGAGTGCTGGGTTGCGCAAAGAGGCATCGTTAATGCTACAGGAAAATTCGGGGGGGGAGCCGCACACCGCCCGGCCCCGCCCCGGGGGGCTCTGCCCCGGGAACGGGGGTGCCCGTGGTGCCAGGGTAGGGGGGAGAACCGGGTGTTTTCCCCCAGAATCAGCAGCGTTATCCCAGTAGTGTGTGGGGGTGAGTGGGGGGGTAGCCTCACCCCCGGCTCCTGCCTCCCACCCTCCCCGATGATACCCTCCCCAAATAGAGGGCGAGAGGCGTTTGGGGAGGGGGGGCTCCTCCACTCAGCCCCGGTGTGATCGCCCTCCCCAGCAGCGCCCGTGGCTCCAGCGTGCCCGGTACCCTCGCCCGCGCCCCACGGATGCAGGCGGCAGAGCACCGGACCCCTGCCCGCACCCCTGCCCGCCAGAGGCTGGGGTCCAGCACCGACACCCCTCCCCCCCGCCACATCTGGTGTCCTCGCAGGCAGAGGACACCAACCCAGACCCCAAACGGCCGCGGCGTTGCCCATGTCCGTCCCAGGGCCCCATGGCGGGTGCGGGCGGGGTGGGAGCAGCCGTGGGGCTGGACACCCCCCACCCCTCCTTTAGGGGTCTGCCTCGGTGCCAGAGTCCTGGAAGAGGGATTGCTTGCGCAGGCTGAGCCGGGCGCACTTGGGGCAGGTGGTGGAGTTGTCGTAGTAGCAGTCCCTGCGGGGAGGGGAACGGCGCTGGGTCACCCCACCACACCGGCCCCGGCACCGCCCGTGTGTGTCCCCCCACATCCCGGTGCCACACCGGCAGGAGGTGGCCGTCCCCGGTGCGTGCCGTACCTGTGGAAGACGGCGGAGCAGTCGGTGCAGACGGAGGTGTGGCTGTCGAAGGGGAAGAGCACGTCGCCCTCCTTGCAGAGCTCGCAGACGAAGCCCTTCGCCTGGCAGCGCTGGGGGGTGGGGGGAAGAGCGGGCAGAGGGTCCCCATGGTGCCCGGTGGGGGACCCTGCCAGCCCTCCCTCGCCTTGAACGGCACTGGCCCCACGGGAGCCACGCCGTGGGTGATGGCTGAGCCTGCCCCACGGCGCGAGCTCACCTCGCAGTCCAGCTTGATGTGCTTGGCGAAGAGGGTGTGGATCTCCGTCAGGGAGCAGCTCAGGCGCCCGGCTTCGATGTCGATCAGGTCCTGCAGCGAGTACATCTCGTCGTTCTCCACAAAGTGCTGCCGGTCCTGCAGCTGCAGGTGGACAGCCCGTCACTGCTGTGCCCGTCACTGCTGTGCCCGTCACTGCCGTGCCCAGCCCCGGTGCCCCACAGTTCCCCCCCCGACCTGCACGGGGCCTTACCTGCAGCAGCAGCCGTGCCTCCATCGCCTCCTTGCAGGTGATGAAGTAAGGCTTCATGAGCAGGATGTCCTGGCGCAGCTTCTGCAGGGGGACGGGATGGGAGAGGAATATGATGGGAATGGGACCAAGACAGGGAAAAGGGTGGTGGCAGGGGCAGAATGGGGACAGGGATGGGGATGAGATGGGTACGGTGTGGGAATGGGATGAGGATTGGGATGGGGACAGGTTGAGGACAGGATGGAGACAGGGATGTGACAAAGACAAGGTCAGGCTGGGTCAAGTTCAGCCCCATAGTTGTTTGGGCACCCTGACCCCTACCCCTGCCCTGCTCCCCCTTTATGGGACCCAGCAGGTGCTGCCAGGGTCCCCATCTCCCTCCCCGCTCGCCCCACACTCCCTCTGCCACACTGTCCCCAGCTGCCCGCCCTGCCCAAGTGGGGTCCCCCCTGCATGTGTGTGCCCCACCGCACTCACCCGGATCTCCACCAACTCCTCCACGTAGTTGAAGAGCAGTGGGTTGATCTCCCGCAGCTTCAGCACGGGCCGCGACACCATCAGCGCCAGGTACCGCATGCTGCAGCGTGACACCTGCCCACCCACAGCCATCACCCCATGCCCGGGGACGCTGTCACCCAGCGGGCACTGGGCCATCCCCACCACCATGACCCTGAGGACCCTCAGCACCACTGCCCCGGGACCCCATTGCCAGGGACACAGCCCTGGGGTCACAGACACCCCCCACAAGTGATCTCCACCCAAGGA
>JAOXNO010000052.1:11551047-11562566 GCA_028565335.1 Limnodromus scolopaceus
CGCCGGGGGGGAGGCGGGGAGGCGAGGAGGGGCGGTCGGCGGGATGCGGGCTCGGGGGGCGGGCACCCGTGGGCTCCGCCGGCTCCAGGCTGGGCTCAGACCGGTAAAGCACGTGTAGGAGGAGAGGAGACCCCGCGCGTGGAGCGGGGACACGCAGCCCCGCCACGCGTTCCGTGGGGCATGGGAAAGCGTGAGTGTGTGCGTGTGTGTGCACGCGTCTTTGTGTGCTTGTGTGTGCACGTATTTGTGTGCGTGTTTGTGGGCGTGTGTGTGCATGCATGTGACCAGGGGGTCATCAGCAGGACAGGGTGCCAGCGCAGAGGACGGACGGACAGATAGACAGACAGACAGACACGGGGTGCAGGGAGGGAGCAGAGCCCCAGCGCGGATGCTGTGAGGGCAGCAACTCCCTCGCACCAAAGTGTGAGCGGAGCCCTTTGGAGCCACCTGCTCCATGGGGGGAATGAGCCGGGTGACCCAGGGGTTGCACATCTGGAAGCAGGGAGACCTCAGGAAGCCACTGGGTTGTGGTCAGCATCTCCCCCCGGGTGAGCCTGGATAACGGGGGGCCCCCGCGCCTGGCGGTGTCAGGAGGGCAGCGGAGCCGATCGATGCCTTACTCACCACGGAGGCCATGCAAATGGCACATCCCAGCGTTGCGAAGGCTGCTGGTGGGGCTGGAGGCAGCCGTGCCGCCCTCCCCCCGGGACTCTCTTAGAGTCGATGGAGTTTATTACTTTAACGTTATTTCCTCTCTCTTTCTGAAGAGCATCTTTTCGGCAGTGCTGCTTTGCAAAACGAGGAGCCAGCCCCTGGCAGGGGTAGGGTCTCGGCACCGGGCTTTGCTTGCCCAGCGGTGGCAGAAGAAGCTGCCGACACCCCCCTGGCTCGCCTGCCAGCCTCTCCGCTGACGGAGGACGAGAGGGAGAAGGTGGATAAGTGCAGGCGGCTTCTCCGAGGGGAGAGGAGCGGCAGGATTTCATTAGCCTGCCTCTTAAGGCAGTGAAGTCTCCATCCCCACCCACGCTCCCTCCCCAGCCCGACCCTGTCCAGCACAGGGGTGGTGGCACCTCAGACTTCATCTGGAGCTTCCCAACAAGCCGTAAGTCCTTCTTGGGTTGGAAAATCAATTTTCCTTCTGGCTGTTTTATGGTCACCCCATCAACCCTTCCGCATAGCCGGTAGACTTGGAGCCAGGATCGATTTTTGGGGTTGGCTTTGGGGCTGTATCCTGGTCTGCTTTGGGAGCAGGGAGAGGGGACAGCCCTGCTGAGATCCCCCTGATGATGGGGTGAAGGGATCAAGGTGGGCTGGGGAGCTGTCAGGTTTGTTTCTGGATGGGAAACCGGGCAAGGAGAGCTTGGGAACCCTGGAGGGAGGTTTGGGGTAGATTTTGGGTGGTTTCCCAAAGGAGAGGCTATGTCTGGGGTAGGATGGGGGATGAGGGTGCAGAGCTGTGGTGATCAGCAGCATCTTGGCACCCTGACACCAGCAGGGAGAGGGGCAGAGCAAGCTGGGGCAGCAGAGGCATTGGGAAAGCATCCCACAAAACTCCCTATCTTTCCGCAGCCATGAATCCCTACGTCAACTGCTCCGGACCTGAGTTCCCTCTGCCCCAGCAAGACTTTCCTGTGGAGCCCATCAGCCCTGACCTCTGCAACAGGACTCACCCAGAGACCTTGTTCGACCCCAAGGATGCCAACTTGACGGAGGAGCAGCTGCGAGATAAGTACTTGGGGCTTCGACGGTCCAGCTTCTTTGTCCCTGTCTGTGTCATCTACCTGCTCATCTTCGTGGTGGGAGCCGTGGGCAACACGCTCACCTGCATCGTCATCCTCCGGCACCGGTTCATGAGGACGCCCACCAACTACTACCTGTTCAGCCTGGCTGTCTCCGACCTTCTGGTGTTGCTGCTGGGGATGCCACTGGAGCTGTATGACATGTGGAGCAACTACCCTTTCCTGCTGGGTGCCAGCGGCTGCTATTTCAAGACATTGCTCTTCGAGGCCGTCTGCTTTGCCTCCATCCTCAACATCACGGCCCTGAGCGTGGAGCGCTACATCGCCGTGGTGCACCCGCTCAAGGCTAAGTATGTGGTGACCAGGAATCATGCCAAGAGGGTCATCATCACCATCTGGGTCTTATCGGTCATCTGCTCCATTCCCAACACCAGCCTCCACGGGCTGCAGCCTCTCTGCGTGCCTGGCCGAGGGTGGGTGCCCGATTCGGAGATCTGCACTCTGGTGAAGCCGCGCTTGACCTACAACCTCATCATCCAGATCACCACCATTGTCTTCTTTTTCTTGCCTATGGGGACCATCAGCATCCTCTACCTGCTGATCGGCCTGCAGCTGAAGAAAGAAAAGATGCTGGAGACCTTGGGAGCCAAATCTGGTGGCGGCAGTGGCCACGACTGCCACAACACCCGGGGGCAGAAGAAAGTCAAGAGGAGGCAGGTCACAAAGATGCTGTGTGAGTCTGATGCTGGGGATGGGCAGAGCCAGGGTTACCTCCTAAATCTGTGTTTGGAGGGTGCTGGGGGAAACTGAGGCAGGGCCAGTCCGGAGCACTGAGGCTGGGTTGTCCCAGAGAAAGGCTGCGGGGCTGGCTCATGGGGTGTCAGGGCAAAGGCAGATCTGGTGACTCCATTCCAACAGCAGGGATTGCTTGTGCCAACTCCCTCTCAGCTGTGAGACCTCCCCTCCTCCAGGAAAGCGCTGGGTGGGAAAGGAGCTGGGATGGAATGTGATGGGGGAACCTGCTTTCCCATCTCCCAGCCCAGACCTCATGTGGTGGTGGTGGGATTTCACAGAGAGGGACCAGTTCCTACCCAGCCCCACAGTCACTGTAACCATCCCAGGGCAGTGAAGCGTTGACCCAAGGCTGGACTGGAGCATCCCTCTGTCCCACCGCTCTATGCTTTTGCTCCCCTCCCCAGCCCTGTCCCCGCAGCCTCTGGTCCCCTTCCTGGCAGCAGGAGCTGGCTGCCCTTGGGTAGCTGTCTCTCCCCGGCACGCTGACCTCTGCATGCTCCCAGCCCCGTGACGGCACAGCGATGGCGGGTTGCCCAGCCCAGTCCATCGGCGGGGCCAGGGCTGCTTCTCCATCCTGTCCCAGACAAGCGGTAACTCTGCTTCCCCCGGCACTGGGGCTGGGAGAGGGACAAAGGGGGACCTGTCCCCGCGTGCCATGAAGATGCAGCATGGCATGGGTATGGCAAGGCAGGGGACCCGAGGACTACCTATACATCATCCCCTTTCCTTTCCATTAGCAGAGCTGGCTTACAAAAAAAAACCAAAACAAAACGAGCACAAGAAAAGAGTTTCTTAGACTTTGCTGGCAAAGGTGGTGGGGTGCTCAGAGGCAGGGTGCCCACAGGAGTGTCCCCCAACCGTGCTGCACGACCACGGGGGCTGTGGCACAGCTGGCTACCTGCCCACGGGGAATGGAGACACGTGGCACAGCAGTACCTGGAGCAGCCCTGGCAGGAGATGGAGGGAGGGAGATCCTGTCCAGACCTTCAGCCCTTCCATGGCAAGTCAAAAAGGAACGGGGAGGGGGCCTTCCCCTCTCCCCTTTGCTCTCCCATGCTTTTTTGTGTGTTCTTTGCTATGGCTGGGGGTGAAACGGGGCAGTGCTTGTTGAGGGATTGGACATTGCCGGGGGTTGAGCCCTGTCTAACACGGGCTCCTTATCTCCCCACAGTTGTGCTGGTGGTGGTGTTCGGGATCTGCTGGGCCCCCTTCCACACCGACCGCCTCATCTGGAGCTTCGTGTCCACCTGGACCAGCCACATGCTCCACATGTTCCAGTACGTCCACATCATCTCAGGTGTGTTCTTCTACCTGAGCTCAGCCACCAACCCCATCCTCTACAACTTGATGTCCACCCGCTTCCGGGAGATGTTTAAGGAGGTGATGTGCCGCCACCGCCCGCCACGGTCACAGAAATACTCGCCCAGCGTCACCCGCACCACCACCCGCAGCACCGAGTGTGAGCCCATGCCTGGCACCAACGGGCTGCCCCTCTCTGACGCCGAGGAGTATGAGCTGGAGGAGGTGGAGGGGGGCCAGGCCACCACACACGCAACATCTGTCTGCTGATGAGCAGGAGGACACAGGGGGTTTGGGACTGGCTTCCCATGCCACCAGCATGCATCTTTCCATGGCGCCCATCCCATGGTGGGGAGGGGGTAGGAGTGATGGAGGGGTCCCTGCATCTCCTTGCCATCCTGCTGGGATGTGAAGGCTGGTTTTCTCGGCAGCACTGCTCCAGGGACATGGTGATGGTGGCCATGCTGTGCCCTGGATGTGTTTCACCCGCTGTGCTCAGCACTGGGGCTGGTCAAGGCCAGGGTATCCCTTGTGGCAGCTGGTTTCTATGCCAGGGATAACAGAGCAATCCTCAAAACTGCTCAATCCCTGCAGCCCAGCAAGGTGAGCCTATGGGTATTGGGGGTGTCAGGCACCCTGGGCTCTTCTGGGACACGGTGCTTGATGGGTGCCCCCAATAGGTGCTCGCACCTGGGCTGAGACCCACAGGGGTGGGAGAAGTTTGCACAGGGTGGACCAGGGAAAAAAGGATCTGTGGGTGCCTTCTCCCTTGAGACCTCCCCAGTGCCCTCTGACACCCTTGTGCCCCTGTTTTTCTTGCACATCCCTTCGGTGGTGCCAGCTGGTCTGGCTGCAGGGTGCCGGTACGGCTCCTTGCTCCCAGCCTTCCTCCCGCTTCAGCCCACCAAGGACAAGGGAAGGAATGTGGCTGCTCCCTCCAGAGCCGAAGCCGGCAGGGGAAATATGGGACAACGGGAGCCCCAGGCTGCCTGCAGCCCCGAGGCACAGCTCTGCACCTTCCCTGCGCCCCACAAATGTGCCCTGCTCTCCCTCCTCCAATGTGCATCTGGCGGGTGCCACCCTCCTCTTCCTCAGCCCGCTGTGGCCCCCTGCACCTCTGGGGAATGTGGCTAGCCTTCCTCCATCCCTGCCCTGGATGGGCTGAGCCTCACTGAGAATTAAAAAAAGATGATGTTGGCCTGATTTATGCCTGGTTGAGTCCCCCAGGACCCAGCTCTACTCCCAGTGTGGGACTTGAACCTGGACCATCCTCCTGGGAGATGTTGGGTAGGCTGTGTGCCAGGGGGATGGGCATCAGGGGTGTCCCACCAGCTCTCCCCGTGGGCTCTGCTGCCGTGGTGGGTCTGTTGGGCTGGGCAGGCTCAGGGCATGGAAGGGAAGGTGTGAGCGGGATGCAGGCACCCTGCCTGGTCTCCGGGATGCTTGGACGGAGCTGGGGCTGGGGCCAGCACAGAGGGGGAGCTGCCTCCCAAGCAGTGGCAATCAATCTATCCCCAGACACACGGCTCAGGAAATGTCACGAAAATGCCAGGGAGCGCGGGCTGGCGGGTTGCGCTCCCCCAGGCTGGAAGGACCCATCGATTTACTGTCGGAGATCGATGCCGCTGACTTTGAGGCGTATGCCAGGTCCTCTCGCAGGATGAAATATTAAGGCTCCGAAATGCCACCCGAGGGGCTGTCTGAGCAGCTTGAGCTCTTGGCTCGCACAGGTTCCCTAGCCCCAGTTCTCTCCCAGCCAGCCAGGAAGGCATCCCTGGCTCGGCATCCTGTGGCTGTGGCTCTGGGCAGTGTAGCTGTGCCAGGGGGGCTCACCCGGGGACCCAAGTGGAGGAACTGGAGGAGAAAGCCCCAGGCAGAGCGCTGGCAAGGGCATCGCTGCCTGGTGCTGCTCTGATTCCAGCCCCTCCTATGCATATCCGTGAGGCTGCATCCAGGACAGCGACCAAGAAGGGGCAGGGTTTGGGGCTTGCAAACTCCCTCTTGCCCCCATTGACCCAGTCCCCACCTTGGGGGGCAGCGTGGTCAGCTCGCCATCCCCACAGCAGGGTCTACCGTGCACAAAGCCCTTCCTTGGCCCTTGTGGGGTCCTGCTGGGTGGGGATGGGTGTGGGGCTGCTGTAACTTCACCCTTTAGGATCCTGCTGGCTGCTCACAGCCCCTTTCCAGAGGATGTTGGCGTGGCCAAGGGCATCAAGATCCATCTATTTCCTTCCCTCTCTGGCTCCCTTCACTGATGGTCCTGACAAGGGACAGCACCCTGGCAGCTGTGTGGGGCCCCTCATATCTGCTGCGTGGGTTGGACGTGACTGATGCCTCCTTGATGGCTGTTATTTCCCTATCTCACTTCACCTTGCTGCTTCCCACCTGCAAATCTCCAGGGAATGGCTTTTTAATAGGCAGTCGATAGCATTTTATTATGCAGTGACGGCTGCCTGCGTGGAGCCTTCATCCAGCCTCATGTCCTGAACTCCCCTGCCATCCCCTGATCTGGGACGCCCCATCCTCCTCAGCTACCCCAAATTCCCCTCTCTGAGATGCAGGGGGTGAATGTGCTGCCGAGGCTCCGGCGTGTCAGGCAGCATCACTGAGGCCTGCCCCACTGCCCACCCCTCATGCACAGCTGGGCCAGGGATCACCCCAAAAAGCATCCTGAAGGCTTGCCAAAGCCATGGCTGCAGCACGGCTGGTGGCACTTCCTGGGTGGAGATGTGCAGGCAAAATTTGCTCCCCTTAATGAGGTTTTGCGACAGCGTGGGGAGACCACCCCAAGTCCCTGGGTATTGCATGCCAGCTGGGCTCATGAGAGATGCTGCAATCAAAGGCTCCCGGGCAAGTCCTTTAATCCCATAATTAATTTTAGAAAAAGCTGCAGTCAGGGCATGAAACCTAATAAAAAAGGAACTGATCTCCTGGGGGAGAGTGGTTTCACAGAGAGGATTTTACACCTTTCCATCACCAGGAAGACAGCGGCTTAACTCCTGCCCACCCTGGGCTTGTTGCAGCCCCCAGGAAGGGAATTATGGAGCCTGTTTTCTCTAAAGACAATGCTCCCCGCTGCCCTGCGCCCTCAGGATCAGCCTGGTCCCCTGCCACCTTCCCGGTATAATTAGAGGGATTATTCCTGCCAGGGAGGTGGTATCGAAGCAAAGAGCCCTGCAGAGGGGCAGGCAGCAGAAGCCAGGAATAGGATGAGTTGCTCCCACCCATGTAACTGGTCAGGGGGATTGACCGGTGCTTCAGGATGGCCACAGGGGAAGGAGGTTCCCAAAAAACTGCCTGGGAGTTCTCACCAACTAAATGATCCTTTTGGGACTCAAGGGAGCCCGGAGAGGACAGAGCAGAGAGACACTGGGGGGGCCGGGAGCCGGGGGGAGTGTGTGGATGCTGTTGCTCCGGGTCTTTGCTTGGAGCTGGGGGAAGCACCTCTGTGTCCCTGCAACAGGGAGCATGTGGCTGGGTTGGGATCCACGCCACCATCTCCTCTCCAAATGCTTTCTTTCTAAAGAGCTGTTCCCCAAAAGTTGTCCTTCTGTCCTCCCAAATGTCCAATGGCCAGTTCCTGCCTTTCTGCCCGCTGCCAGCCCTGGGGGAACCCTCATGCCCCTCCAGCACCCCCATGGTGAGTACCCGTCCCTCCTTTATCACCTCCAGCCCTGCTCCCAGGAGACTCCCTGTATCCCAGCAGCTCATGGAGCTGTTTTCCCCTGACGCTGCCGCACGCCCTGAGTGACACGGTATCTCTGGAGCTTCCAATAAAAAGATTCATCACCGTAGCTTTGGGGATTAAAAAGTAATCCATCCATGAGGCTGCCCCAGCCTTGTAAGGCTTTTTTTTTTTGTGCTATGGTTGTTTGCAACAGGCATGGGGTGTTTTTTTCCTTTACCGAGCCAAACTCAAGTATTACAGTGATTGCCTCATATATTTGGAGCCATGATAGATGGCGACAGAGAGTGCCAGCGGATTTTTTTGCCGCCCCCTCTTCAATAAGCCAAGGGAAGGGTTGTTTTTCGCTTCCTTCGCACAGCCATGGTATGGGGAAAAGTCATACAGCGTGAATCTGGCAAAGCCCTCATGTGCCTGGGAGGCAGGGCAGTGGGGCAGATTCGGGCTGCCCAGCAATCAGTATGGCACAGGAGCCTTTCCCACTGAGATCCCAGCCTTCAAGAGGGGAGCAGGGAAGCAGGAAAACGTGAAAGCCAGAAAACTGCAGGGACGTGCTGGGTTTGAACTTAGCAATTATTTAGGCTGCTTGTTGAACCATATTTCAATTATTCCTCTCACTCCAGGGTAGTGGTGGCGGTGAAAAGCTAACACCAAGTGCCTACAGACAGGCGACGGGCAGCACAGAGGTAGGCAGGAGGGCAAACGGACAGGTGAGGAAAATATATGTAGGGCTTGCTTCTGCTCCCGGGGGGACACCCGTGGGCTCAGCTTTTAACCCCACAGCAAAGGCATCTTCCTGCTCAGCTCCTCAGTGGCTTCCCAAAGAGCCAGGACTTCTGTAGGAACCAGCTTTCCAGGTAGACATGCGCTATGGGGAGGCTGGGGAGGAGCGGCGTGGGAAGCACAGCCCACCCCAAGGGCCCTGGATGGAGGAGCTCAGCCGCGGCTCTGGATGCTGAGGCTGGCTCACAGCCATGTTGCGGTGTGACTGTCACCTGCGCCGGGGATGGTTTTCTCCACATCCCGGTGAACTCAACAGCTCTGGAGGGGCCAGGCAACATGCAGGGAAGGGATGGGCTCCCTGTACCCCACCTCTCCCCGCTTAGGGCACACACGGGGGCTAGATGGGCAAAGGGCATCTCTGAGATGTGAAGGTCTGTGTGTTATTTAAGGACTTCCCTGCCTGAGATCCCACCATCCTCATGGCAGGCTGATGGGAAGGACAGAGGTGGGATGCACCTTGCCCTTCCCCACAGCCTAGCATCAAGGTGCAGTGACAATTTCAGGGGCAAAGTGACCATTAAAACCACTGGGCAACTTGACAAGCACCACCTGGGGCAGGATTAAAACCCCACCACAGTGGATGAGAAGAGACAGCCTGTCTGCTTAGCCCACGCCTTCTCCTGTCGCGACGTGCTGTTGCTAAAGATGCCAGAATTGATGTCAGAGGAGCCTGTGTGATGCTTAATTTGGTTCATGGGGACTCTTTGGTTAAGAAATTAAAGTAACACATAATTAGCACGGCAGTAAATGGATTAACACTGACTGAATGGCAGAGCTCCGGGGCAAGCGGGGACTGCTAACAACTGGCTGCGATTGCTGGTGGGGTTGGGGGGATCGGGCTCAGCCCAAAGCCCCCACATTGCCCCTGAGCAGCTTCACGGGGCTTGGGGAACACAAGTGGAGGGTTTCAGGACTGACCTGGAAGACCTCAAGACTGACCTGGAGGACAATCGTCTGCAAAAGGCTTCCCCACAGCCCACAAAAGCTGTGTTTGGGGTCCCCAGCAGACATGCCCCAGGGGTTTGCCGTGGTCCCCTGTGTGGGATGTGGAGGATGAGGGGGCACCAGCTCCCCAGTCCTCATGGGGGTGGAAAAAATTCCAGCATAAAGAGGAAGGCTGGGATGCTCAGACTGGAAAAATCTTATTTTTATCTAGTTTTATACACATTTAGGACCAGTGAAATGTGAGCACAAGTTCCCAAGGGTGGTAGTGGGGTCCCTTGAGGAGAAATGCCTCCCTACAGAACAGGTGTTTTTCTATAAGGCCAGTTCCTCTTCAAATGGGGTTTTGACAGTATTTGCTTCTGCTAAGGAGCTGGTCTGCGTTACAGAGTCAGGAAGGGAATGACAGCCCTTGCTCCTCCACTTCACCATGCCCAGATGGCATCTTCCCCTTCCTCCTGGCACCCAAAACACCTGGGCCGTACCTAGGCTGACCCCCCCCAAATGAATTTGCAATGAAAACAAGTAAAAACACAAGACGTGTACCCACACTCAGGACTAGACCCCATCTGTCTCTGCTGCAACGTTATTATAGCGGCAGACTTTAATTACAGGGCTTTATCATTCTTTGTGCTTATCACAGCAGCCAGGGTGAGTTCGCCTTCTCAATTTGGGACTATTTAATGTGACACATTGGAGAAAGCTGTCTGAGAGGTATCTGGAAGCAAACACATCTTTCTTCTTATCTTTCCTGGGCAGGTAGAGCAACTATCTTGTGTTAATGGCCATTAAAGTGATGCTGAGACCAAGCATGAGACATCCCCTCCCGTCCCCAGAGCTCTCATCATGCACAGGATGGTCCCAGCTGGCCCTGGGGCTAAAATCCAGGCCAAAAGCTGTATTTCACACAGGAATCAGCCTGGGGCTGCCAGGAGGGGAGGACACAGATCCCTATTTGGCAGAGATGGGATGGAGTGGCTTCTCCAAGCAAGCCCCTTTCCATGTCCTGGCAGGCAGGTGCCTGCAGGCACAGGAGCTGCTAACAGGCAGCAGAAAATAAAGACAGAGAAATAAATCTGTTTTTTTTCCCTCAGGTCCTGTGCCTGACCTCTGCAGGGGCAGCCGATAAAAACCCTTTGCTGCCTGACACTTGCCTGCACAGGCTTAGAAAGAAGTTCAGCAGCGCTGCCCGCTTTCGGGCATCCCCAGCTGGGGGATGCTGCTGGGAGGGGGGAACTCCCTGGGGGCTGCAGGTTTATGCCCAGTGGCGAACAAGGTCCTGCTTTCCTCAGGCTTGCTGGTCCAAGTTGCTTTCGGGCAACTTTCACCCCAAAAAGCATCCCTACAGGTTGCCTGTCTCTCTCTTGGCTGGGCCAGACCCCACAACCCATCAGTCCTCTCCCATAGTGGTGGCCTCAGCTCACACGCGGGTGTCCCCTCCCCAGCCAGACCCCACTGTGGCAGGCACCTGCTTTTCAGTGTCCTGTTTGCAGGGAGAAACGTCAGCCCTGACCCCACTTCTCCCTTTCTGGCATCTCCCATCACCCCATTACTGCAGCCCTCAGATTATCACTAGCCCAAAGCACCCCCTCCCCTACACACCAACCCCTCCAGCACTGAGCTGGGCTTAATTCCTTTTAATTTCTCATCCCATGCTCAGAACAGCTGGGACCAATTCACTGCTGCTGTCACCAGAAAGAAATCAAGTTAATGACAAGAAAGTCATTATAATTTAGGAGACCCATCCAGCCTCACTGCTGTATTAACAAGAAATAGGGGAAGATATTGCTGCTGCCTGCCCTGCTCTTCTCTCCCACACCTACAGCTCCCAAACATCCCTGGAGCCCCTTAGCAATCCCAGTGTCAAGCTGCCTTTTCCCAGGTACTTTTATTCACATCATGGCCTGTTTAAGAGCTCTTTGCTCCTCCTGGTGTTTTCAAGGGATTTCTGTTCTGGTTAAAGGAAGATCCGTGTCTCCCTCCAGCTCTTCGGTTGTCCAAACTAATCCTGGCCCCAGCTCCGAACCTCTCTGCCGGGGCTGTTTTAAACAACTGCCTCGCACAGATGGAAAAGCAAATGGTTCGAGTTGGATTTTTTCTCTATTTTTCAGCGGCAATCCCAGCTCGCAGGCGGCGAGTCCATCTGGCAGGAGCCCGAAACACAACAGCACCAAATACCATGCAAAAGCATCATCTGTGTGATCTGGGAGCCCTGCAAGATGAGGGCTGGGTGAGGACTTTTTCAGCTCCCCACCCCCACACACCCCCCACCACCC
>JAOXNO010000052.1:11562666-11573617 GCA_028565335.1 Limnodromus scolopaceus
CCCCCCCGCCATGGAAGATGGGAGAGAGGTGAGAGTGATTCCTACTGACGGTGGGTGGTGGGTAGTTGAATTAAAAATACAGCAGCAAAAAGCTAAAAGAAAGAAAACACCAGTAAATGGTGCTAATGGGACTGAAAGGCACCCATTTGCAGCCAGTCAGGGTGGGTGAGTGTGGCACTTGAAGCATTTAACGGGTTTTTTCCTCCTGGAAAGAGGATTTGTGTCTCTCTGCTGATCGTCCCTGTGTGGATGTAACTGGGAGTTTAACCCTATTCCAGAAGCCATGGGCTGCAGTAGGAAACCAGCCATCCTGGGAGCTGAGACTAGTCCGACGGGTCGCATCTGCGAGTATCCCCTCCCTTGCTGAGACCCCCAGCCTTCGAGAGATCTCTGTGTCCCCTTGCTGTTCATCCCAGCTCCTGGCCTGCTTCCTTGCCCCAGAAGTTTAACATCTCCCCAGTGTAACATCTCCAGAGCCGAACAGGGCCTTTGGCTGACACTTGAGCAACTCTATTCTGCATGTGTGGGTTGGGAGAGGCTGACATCAGTGGTGAGACACCTTGTGCATGGCTCATGGTTTTCCCCCCAAAGCCTTCTAGAAATAGGTTTGGGGATCTCCAGCCCCATTCAGGGGGTGTCAAAACCCAGCTTTTTTTGTGCCAGTGATAATTTTGGTCACAAAGCCTGACTGTGCTCAAGCCAAGATTCGGGAGAACAATTTAGAGCAATAGGGAAGACCAAGCCAAGTTCTGGTATCCTTTGAATTTAGCACCTGGAGGGAGCCAGAGCATCTGCAAGCGCAAGCTGCAGGGAGATTTGGTCCCACCACAGCCCCCTCTGCCAAGGGGCTTGCTCCCTCCTTGCCCATGAGGACAGGTCCTCTCCCATGTCACAGCACCAGCGGGTGCTCCAGCCTCAGGTGAAAGATCTCCTTTCTGCAGATGAGAGCAAGGGCAGAAGCAGAGGTGGAAAAATAGATCCAGATTTTGTGCAAATAGGAGGTACCAGGGCAGAAGAGAGGATTAGATATGAGTGAGCAAAGCGGGACTCTCCCTGCTTGGTGCATTTTTGCACGCTCCAGTCCTCTCAGTGCTAAATGCACATTTAAATACCCAGAGGGTAAAGGTTTAGGCTACGCAGCACTGCACGGATCCTGTACAGCTTGGTGCACTTTTAGACCCATCAAGGTTTCCCTTTCGCTGGTTTTCCAGGGGCAGGGACCTGGGATGCTCTCCTCTCCTCTCCCCTGCCTTTGCTGGGGTGGGAGCAGCTCTCAGCGCCCCGATCTGCAGGATCATTTTGTTAGCCCCAAAGAGGTTTGTGGCAAAGGCTTTGGTAGAAGGTGGATGGTGAGATGAGGTTCTGCATTAACCTCTGCACTGCCACTGTCCTGGTGTGCGGGAGGGCTCGGGCCAGTCCCGTACAGAAACCACGTCTCCTCTCTGGGTGCAGGCGGCCTTCATCCACAACGTGACTGGGCTGCTTGAAAACCAGAGGCTGAGGAAAACCCATTTAAATAAAGAAACTGGGAACCGCTGTGGCTGGAGACATTTGGACTTTCCCTGAAATGTCCCCTTTCCCTTCTGGACATTTCACCCAGGGCGATTTCCTTTCAGAGGTGGGTTTGCCCCCTCCCAGGCTGTGGCTCATCTGCCTGAGGATGAGTGTGATGCTGGTCTGGGAAATACTGATCTGGGTGATGCTGGCCCCATGGTGGGAAGAACCTTATGCAGAGGAGCTTAGTTTCCCCGAGCAATCCCCTGAGCTAGGGTGAGGATGCAGGCACAGGATGAGCCCCAGCGAGGCGGTGGGACCGGTTCGAGTGCTCCTCAGCCGAAAGGAGCAGGGTGAAACCACCTGCCTTGCAGGAGCCCCAACCAATCTCAGCAAGTTTAGGCATGAGGCCCCAAAGCCTGTGGCCGGGAGGGTGCTGGGTTGGCAGCCTTGGTGGTGATGATTAATTCCACTCCCAGAAAAGGGTGCAGAGTGAGGTCCGCTCCACGGCACAGACCCCAACCCTGCCCATTGCTGAAGGGGCACATCCTGAAACCTCACAGCAAAGGGGTGTGGAGATCCAGCAACACACTTCCCTTACCCTCACAGCTTCCTCAGGGAACATGTTTTGTTCCTAATATCCTAACAAACCCTTAGTGAGGCTTTTATACACACATACGTACCAACATAGGTGTGTATTTAGGCTAACCTTGGTCTCAGAAAGACTTTTCTAGAGGAAATGCGGCAGCTCGCTGAGTCAGGGCTGCTCACCTGGCGAGGTGGGAGACTGGGAGCACCAGGCACTCCTCCTCCTCCCCTGATAGTGTCTCCCTTTGGCCATTCCCAAAGAGACAGAGGCACCTTCTTCCTCATCCCTGGGGGCTGTAGGGAGGCATCTTCCATTCTCTTTTTTTCTAGCTTTTTTTTTTTTTTTTTCCCCAAGACTCTTTGAAGAAATACACTTAAAGAGGCTGGATTTCAAGCTGTGAATCAAATCTTTGGGAGAAACGTAACTTCATGAAGTTAAATCAGGCAACAAGCAGTGCTTGGAGGTTTCGTATCCCACTCAGAATAACTGTAAAAAACCCTCTTTTTCCAAACAATGGGGTACCCAGGGAGCCTGTTCTCCTGGGCAAGGCAGAAAGTGCCAGCTACTTGTAAATTATATCAATGGACCTTTTATTGGACAGATGCTACGCTATTGGACTATGGCATGGGGCAGAGAAAGTAATGAAGTCAAATGGTGCAGAGCCACCAGAGAAACAAAGCAAATAAGGGTTTGACAGCATGATCTGCGTTTGTATTTGCTCAGAGAAAATTGCAAGAGCTTTTGGTCTTCGTGCTGGAGGCCAGGAAGAACTGTGCCGTCTCCCCTCATCCTTGGGCAGGAGGTTGCTGACAGGGATTTGAGAGCCTGGATGGAAATTATGCCTCTGGTGGCTTTTGGGGACGTGTCTGCTCTGTCCCTTGAAGTGGCTGCAGGTGAGCTGCTGGGTTAACCCAGCGTGCTGTGGCCAGAGGGGTGATTCCCTGCTCATGGGGAGGTGGGGAAAAAACTCAGCAGAGAACGGTCTTGAGAAGGGTCCCTTCTCCCCATGCTGCTGCAGGTCCTTCTTTCCTTCACCTTCTGTAAATGGGCCTTATCCAGCCTGCCTGGGTATGGGACGTGAGACTCCTGTCATGTGCTGGGCTCTGAAAGTCCCCACAGGTGGGATGCTGAGCAGCCACCATAGCAATCTCCATCCTTTGCTGGGTGAGAGCCCTCGGGTAGTGCACGGTACCCACCAGCACGTCACTCTCCGAGGGTCGACATCACATTTCCCAGTGAATAAATCGCCCTCTCCAGCTCGGAGCAGCGCCCACTCGGCTGCGTTTTGGTGCGGTTAGTCCCAGGCGATGTGCAGGCTCTGCCCTGTGCTCTACATTGTCTGCATAACAAATAAGCTAAAGCAGCCAGCTTATTATTGGAAATACAGAGCCTGAGAGGAGGTGGACAGACCCTGCTCATGCTTGTGCCGTGCCTTGTTATAAAAGGGTTGCTCTGCTCGGGTTTATCTTCTCGACCCCATGGCTGACAACACCCCAGAGCCGTGCTGGGGGCAGTGCTGGTGCTTGGAGCCCAGACCCCCATCACCCACCCATTGTGTGGCCAGGGGGGCTTCCCTGAGGTAGGGGCTGCTCCCCCCATCCATGGCCCTTCTAGCCCTTTCCTGGCCTCAAGCTACCCAGGAGAAGCTCTCGCTCCTGCAGGTCATCATGGCACTAATTCAGGTCCGGAGGGTTTTTGCTGTGAGCTCCCATCCCACGTAACTACCATGTGCCTCAGGAGTGGCTTGTGCCCCTTTCTCGCTGTGATATAAGCGATTATTAATGCATTAGTGTTGGGCTGCTGAACTATAATGTCTTTATAGTCAATAGCATTAAGCATTTAATTACCCAGTGGGATGAATCAATGGTCTTCTTTCTTTGCTCTACAATTAAAATCGAGCAGGAGAGACACAGTGTAATTTTGAGGCTGCTTTAAGCTTCCTCTGCCTTTTTGTGCACTGGGAGATGAGCTGATGACTTGTAAGGGACAGGAAGGAGAGGACTTTTCCCCAAGAAACCATTTTCTCGCCTCCCTCCCAGGATGCGGGCGTCATGATCACACACTCGCTCGGCTTAATGAGACACCACTGGGTCGTTCAGGACCACATTTCGGGTCTGACAACACTGACAGTGGGGAAATTATTGCTCCGAGTCTTATTTTTAACTCCAGTCGTAGGGAGTTTGAAAGCAGCGGTTTTAACTCGCACCTTGCCAGTGGGAATTTCCGTGCCGAGAGCTGGTAAGTGAAACAGCCCGATAAGCTGCTGGGATGAGACACAAACAGCACAAGAGCTGGGCGGGGGGGGGGGGGGTACTTTCAGCCCTTATTTTTAACCTCCTTTTGATGTAGCTTGCTGCAGAGGGGAGGCTGGGGCAGATGGAGGGTGAAAGCTGGGTGGGTTCAGCATCCCTGGCACCGTGCTGGTGACTCCTGGGCTCTCGGGTGGTCTGTACATCTCGATGCCAGCCCGGGTCATTTGAGCTCTGTGGGTAGAGTCAAGTGCAAAGTGACCCTTTCCAAAAAGCTCAGGTGGTGGCTGGACCTCCCGATGCAATCGTGGAAGCCCTTGCAGTGACTGGTCCCTCGTGGTGGCAAGTTGGGGCAGGAGCTCTACAAACCTCGTGGATGGGGCTCAGTGGGCAACTTTCGCTGGGACAACACAGCACAGCAGCTCCCAGGGGAAACACCTGACCATTTCCCACTAAGATAAAGAAGCCACCCAGCAGACTTTCTGCCACCAGTTCCTGATTCCAAGGGCAGTTTTGGCTAAACTCTGATGGCAGAGACCTGCTGGACCCCTGGCAGAGGCTGGAGCATGTTATAATGGGGACACCTATGTGTGTGTGAGCACCTGGGGGCTGCAAGGGGCACCCCCGAGAGCAGTGGCAGACTGTGGGTCTGCTCTCCCCAGTTGCATTTAGCTCTGTCCTGGTTTCAGAGGTAAGGACGTGGGGAAGCCCCAGGTTCACCATGCCACCCTGCTCACTGCGTGGGGCTCCCAAGGGAGGGCTGGGCTGGGGTACAAACACAAAAATGGAAGGAATTGAACTCCTGCTTTTCCAAGTCGGTCTTAACAAAGATTCAGTTTTTTGTTTGAGAAGGAGGAAAAAGAAAAAAAAAGGGAAAAAAAATTCCCCTGTTTTGGGATTGTTCCAGGCAGAGCGTCTGCCTTCTGCTGGCCCCACGCCCGGGAGCTGCCGTGAAATGGAAGTAGCCCAACACAAGCCTGTGAGCAGAGGGAGCTTCCAGCAGGTAAAATGTGAATGAGCTGAGGCAAAGCCCCAGGTCACTGTGCCCTGGGCATGTGCCATGGGGCAGATGTGCTGAGCCACAAGCAGTTTGCAGATGTTTTACCTGAATCTCCCGGCAGTCACCCCTGGGGACCTGGCGCTTGTCTGGATTCCCATTCCCTGTTGCCCCGGCTCTGGGAGATGAATAGGACGCGCAGAAATGCCTTGTGCAAAGAGGAGGTCCCCCCCTGGGCTGTCCCCACGGAAGAGCACGGGGCAGTGCGGGGAGATGTGGTGCAATTGCGTGGGGCGGTGACGTGTGCTGGCCTGGGATTGCTGAACTGGGATCACCTGCAACTTCTCCCCAGGTTGACTTCCACGTGGATTATAAAGGCATTTCATGTGTACTGCTTTGAAACGCCTCTCTCTTCCCTTCTCACCAACTTTCTCCGTCCTGATGGAGGGAGGAGGGTGACCCAAGCTCCCTTCTCCCCACCCGAACGGCTCCCCATCTCCATAGCCTGTCTTCTCTGCTTTATCTCACACTTAATGCAAGTCCTCTGTGTTTCAGTCCCGCTTCTGTCCCTTGCACTGTTTTTTCCAGGGCTGCACTAGTTTCTTCTGCTGAGCAGAGACGGAGGGGAGTCCTACCTGGCCTGGAGGCTCTGGGAGGCTGCGTGGGCTTGCTGGGAGCTCACAGGCAGGCTGCCAGCTCCAGGCAAAGGGTGTTAGGGAGAAGAACTGGGCTGTGAGAAGGGACATCTCAGGGGAAGTGGCTGCTTCTGGAAACACAAAAGCCCTTTTTCTCTGCAGGGTACCAGGAATGATCGCATTAAGGAATACTCGGAGGTCACAGGGAGACTAAGTGCTGCATGTACAAAACTCTCTGTGTGAGTCACCAGGACTTTTCCTCGTCATAAACCCCAGGAAATGGCACAGCCTCATCCAGGAGGGATGTGCTGGGTTATCATCCGCCATCAGCCGGAGGGGCAGAGGGTATGTCTGGCTCCAGGACCCCACGCCAATCCCTGAAGCATCCCACCTCAAGAAAGGATGGTCCCCAGAGAAGAAATCCTGTACTCTGCCAGGCACTGTTGACTTTCATCCCTGCAGTGCACTGCGTCCTGAGCTGCCCATTTCAAGGCGCAGGACGTGGGCTGGCACGCAGCCACTAAAATTAAACATCATTTATCACAGCAAGCCCTGGGCCCACTTCATGCTCATCATCCTTGAGGGCTCTCCCTCGGCACAGCCAGGTAAGTTATGAAGAAAAGACCTAATTTGTGTACCACACAGACCTGTGTCATTTAATGCCCTGCATTAATCAAGGCCTAGGGAGAGTTTTCTCCACCTGCCAGGTGTTTGAAGTGAGCTGTGTGGTTGGGAAGAGAGAGGACAGGTCCTTTGTGCCTGACCTCACTGGGTTACCACCCATCAGCCACTCTGCGGTACCCGCTGGGGTGGCTCTGGCTGGCAGCAAGTGATGGGCAGGGAAGCAGCATGGTGGGGTGAGGTGGGCACCGGTGGCAGGGGAAGGGGCTTTGCTGGTGGGACACGGGGATGCTGAAGAAGTTTTAAGTAATGCCTAGTCCTGGGATGGGTAAATCTGGGTTTTTCTGCTGTCGCCTTTGCCACGCCATGCCCATGCCGGACCACTGCTTGGACCACATAGCAGCTGAGCCACAATGCCAGGGAAGGAAAGCTGGGGCTGGGGGAAGTCGGGGCCACATTTGAGGGCTTTTCTAGCTTGTTTCTCCCCTCTCTGGGCACCTGCTGAATGTTTGTTTGAAGGAGCCTGATAGTTTTCTGGCAGGAGATGCCTATGCAAGCTACAGGTAAAACTTTTCCTCTCCTGACTGTGCTTGGCTGATGCTTTTATCTGGGGAGTATCACACGTGGGGCTCCTTTCAGGCTCTGCTCCATGTCCCGAGATCTCCTCGGGGAGATGCAGCAGGCAAGGCAGGATGTCCTGCTCCAACCCCGCGGTCTCCTACTCGGGACAAGCATTGAAGCCTTTTGTCACCATCTAGTGGAAACACCCAGCCGCGACCAGGCACAGGCTGAACAGGGTGTTTGGGGACACTCACTCCACCAGCTACGGTCCCTGTGAGGGTGTCGTCCCCCCCAGCTGGTCACCCATCTTGCCTGGCTTTTGGGGAGCCACATTTGCCCCCCCAGGCCTGCTCTCTCCCAGCGCTGGCCAGCGGAAGCCTCGTAAGGTGTCCCCAGCACTGCCAGGCTAAGGACGAGCACAGAGGACAAGTGTCTGCTGTGCCAGAAACTGCAAATCCTCAGCAAATCCCCCATGGCATCTCTATTAAACCAGTTAAATTCCCTTTAACTGTAGAATTAGATCAATGGTCTCAAGGTGCAGCCATGCTGCAACAAGAGACCGCCATAAAAGCACCTAAAATACATTCGCTCCACAAATGGAGCTGTTAAACCTGCTCTTTTGGCCAAATTACTCTTCATTGATGCTGCTCTGCGGCCCTCCCTTGGCCCTGAAATTTCTGGTGATGCCTGCAGAGGAGCAGACACAGTTTGCTGTGCCACTGGGACAGCCTTACGAGGTGGTGTGTCCCTGGGAAAAAGCTGGCCTTGTTGCCGCTCCAGCATCCTCCTACCCCACTGCTAGGGCTGCCCCGAGGTCCTGACCACATGTAGGATACAGGGAATAGCCCAGCTTAAACGCTGGCATCTGCAGTGCCCCAGCTACCTTCCTCCCCACAGCATCCCTGGTCCTTTATGGCCACAGCAGTGGTTGGCAGGACCGGGCTGTATCCGGACCTGCTGACCAGTGCCCGGATTAACAAAATGCATGGATTAATGCAGCACCACGGGCAGTGTTGGTTCTCCTTCCTCCCCACATAGGTTCCTTCCCCCAAATGCTGGGTCCAGCTGTAGCCTCAGAGGTCCCAGCTCCAAGGACAACCTGCCGGGGCCAAGCAGGCTGCCAGGACAGGGGATGGAGCACAGGCCGTACCAAGATGGCCCCTTGCCAGGGCTGGGAACCGAGGCTGGCCAGCTGCCAGCCCAACCCTCTGCTGATCCCACCACTGGCAGTAGGTTACTAGACGCATGCAGTGTCCTGGCTGCCAAAACTGCCCCTGGCTGAAGCAACAGTTGTCCCTTTCCCATGGCAAAGCAGCCCTCCCGCAGCATGAAGAGGACCCAAGGCCAGCCCAGCACTGGCAGCAGGGCTGTACAAGCAACAATAATAATTTTGTTGCACCACGTGCAGGCAGGGTAAGGAGGGTGCAATCGGCTCTTGCCTCAGACAGTTAAAAAAATTCCTGCCAGGTCTCCACCACTCCCTCCATCTCTGTCACCCTGCACCCCCATGGGCCACCCTGGGTCTGTGTGGCTGGTTCTCCCGGGCACTCGGGGATGGCTCCTGCAGCACGTGGTGGGACATGAGCCAGACATTGCTGCTTCATGTGTGGAGTCCAGCTGCCCTATACAAGGGGTTTCCCCAGGTGGGATCCCCATCTGCCTACCTATGGGACCAGGGTTGGGACACGGGCAGTGTCCCCCTCTGTCCTAGCTCCCTCTATCCCTATACTGGCTGATGCTGGCAGTCTCTCCACAGGCTGTCTTACTCCTGGAGAGGCTGACTGATCCCACCACTTGTCCATGAGAGACTGCCCTCAGCTATGGCTCTGCCAGCCTGGAAACTGCCTAGCGTCACCCAGCAAAGGGGAAAGATGCACTAGGACAGCCCAGGAGCCAGGCATATCACCTCACCCTCAGTGTGTCCCTTGCTTTCAGGTGGCACTGAGCCACCCAAGGGCATCCCCTCAAGGCCACCAGGGCCCTGCAGGACTCCATTCATTGAGAATCTGGGCTCTGGGGGCTTTTTCATTATTTTTTTTTATTATTATTATTTTAGGACTCCCTAGGATCTTGTGTTTCCCACGTTAGGGGCTTCTCTCAAGCAGGCCTTGGAAGGACAAACTGTTAATAGTCACACATGACACGGGTGTGAGTCAGGAGCCCCCAGGAGCTGGCTGGACGCCTGCTTTAAAGTGGGAGGGGATGTAAGGCAGCAAGGAAGACCCAGCAAGAGGGTGCTCACCTCCTTGGAGAACCCCACATCAGGCAGGGGCAAGGCAGCACTCAGCCCTGCATTAAACAGGGGTGCAGCATTCTGCCCTGGGGTCATTCCTACCCCAACTTTATAGCCACGGGGGTAAAACCCCCCAGGGAGAAGGCTGCTCTCTTCTTTCAAAGTATGAATTCAAAAGCATTCATCAGGCAAGCTCAGGTTCATTTTTTTTCCCCAGCATTGGGCCTTTTCTCCTCACCAGGAGCTGGGGGAGGCAGCTGCAGGGTGCTCCGGTGCCAACAGCAACCTCAGCAGCCGCACAGCGACCAGCTCCGGGGGGAAGTTTCAAGGCGCCTAAGGGGGCTTAGTGCCTCCCGGGGGTCGGGGAGGGGATGCCGGGGGGGAGGGCGGCAGAGGCAGGGTTGAGGAGGCCCCAGCCCCGAACCCTTTGCCAAGACCAAGGAAAAAAGAAAAAAGCGTGCTCAGGCCGAGTTTCATCCCTAGAGGTGAGATTGGAAAGCCGGCCCCGGCAGGCTCGCTCCCAGGACCCCCGGACGCTCCCCTCCTGGCCCCGGGACCCCCGGAGCACCCTCCTGACCACAGGACACACCCGTCCCGCCCCGGGAGCCCCCCCTCTCCCGGCCCCGGGACCTCTGGACCTCCCCTCCCGGCCCCGGAAGCCCCGAATACTCCTCTCCCGGCCCCGGGACGCCCGGACGCCCCCCTCCTGGCCCCGGGACCCCCGGACACCTCCTTCCCGGCCCAGGGACCCCCGGAGCACCCTCCCGACCCCAGGACACACCCGTCCCCGCCCCGGGAGCCCTCCCTCTCCCGACTCCGGGACCTCTGGACCTTCCCTCCCGGCCCCGAGACCCCCGGACCCCGCTCCCGACCCCGACCCGGCTCAACCACGTGGCCCGCCGATCGCCACGTGCTCTCCCGCGGCCCCGGCCACGCCCACTCTCCGCTAAGCCCCGTCACCCAATCAGGACGGAGGCGCCCCAGCAGCCGCCCGCTCATTGGCTATCGCCAATCCTCTGGGGCGGGCGATGCGTCCCCCCGCTCTCCCCCCCAGCCTCGCAGACTCCCCTCCGCGTCGGCGGCTGTAACGCGCTTTCCCGTTGGCTGATCGTAAAGCGCCGGGGATTGGTGAAAGGGTTCGAGGGGCGGGGGCGGTGATTGGCCGGGCGGCGCAGCGAGCGCGGCGATTGGCCGAGGTGGGGGCGGAGGGGGCGGGGCGCGGCAGAGAGCTAGGCAAGGCGAGCGGAAGGGGCCTGTGCTCGCCCTTTCGTTTCAGTCCCCGGTCCGGGTTGCCAGCGCCTCGCCGCCGCTCCCGCCGACCGCCCGGGGCCCCGCTCCGCTCATCTCCGCTCCCTCCGGCCGGGAGGTGCCCGCCTTTCTCCTGAGAGACAGCTCGGCCGCCGCCCCTGCGCCGCCCAGTACCGCCGCCATCATGGTGAAGATCGCCAAGGTGAGGGTGAGGCGGCGCTCGGGGCCGCCGGGCGGGAACTGGGTGGCTGCCGCCATGGCAGGACGGAGGGGTGGCGATGGTGGGGGAAAGGAGGGAGGCGGGGGGAGGAGGGGACGGGGAGG
>JAOXNO010000052.1:11573828-11600483 GCA_028565335.1 Limnodromus scolopaceus
GGGGACCTCGGGGCGCGCCGTATGCGAGCGCGCGCAACCGGAGGGGGGGGCGGGGTTACGCCGCCGTGCGGCCACGTGGGGCGGCGGAGAGCGCGAGCACGTGTGAGCGCGGGGCGCCCCGGGACGGCCCCGCCGACAGCGGGGGGGGACGTGTGGGAAACCCCCCTCCCCGGTGGGGACGCCTCACCCCCGGGTCCATGCTCCACCCCTCCCACCCCCCACCCCCCCGCGGTACCGGGGGCGGCCACGTGGTTGGGACAAGTGGGCGGCGGGGACCCGGGGTGCCGCCGGTCGCGGGCAGGGAAAGGAACGTCTAACGGCTCGGTCCTTCCTTTCCTCTCTCTTTCAGACCCCCAAGAATCAGATAAAACAGAAAAAAATGGCTCCTCCCCCCAAAAAGGTGGAGGAGAGCGAGGAGGAAGAGTCGTCCGAGCTGGAGGAGAGCAGCGGGGAAGAGGTGATGAAGCCGAGGGGACGCACGTGTCATTAAAGTGTCGTGAGGGTTGGAGCGGGGGGAGTGTGTGTGTGTGGTAAAGAATCAACGTTAAAAAAACCAACTGGCGTCTGTCAGTTAACTCTGGCTGAAGAATAAATTGGATTTCAGAAGAGGGAAGCAGTGTGGGGAAGACTAGCTTAGCTGCCAAGTCCCCAGTTCCAGGCTTTGGGGTGACTGCTGGCGTCTTAAAGCTGTTCCTTGTTCTGATGAGCAAGGGGGTGATTAATTCCTCTAGTCGAGCATCAGCAATAAGTGGTTTCTCACACACAAATAATAGGCAAGACTAAAAATTTCAAGCTGCTGATTGCTACTAGAGACATCGCTGGTCTTGCTCCAGGACCAGGGAATTTGGAGATGCTTTAATGTTCTAGAAGTAGTCTGTTAAAAGCATGAAAAACATAGTTTTGAGCTTTATTAATTCAACAGAACAGACAATTAAGGTCATTCAACAGAAACAAAGTATGTCAGAAGGCTAGTCTTTAGACTGCAGTTGCTATATATTTGTCTGACATTAAAGTAATGGTAGTTTAAAGGGTCAGCGTAAGAGTCTTACACTAATGTGTATTTCAGATGATCCCTCCGAAGAAACAAAAAGTAGCAGTTACACCCGCCAAGAAGGCTGCTACCCCTGCAAAGAAGGCTGCCACTCCTGCAAAAAAGGCAATTACGCCCGCCAAGAAGGCTGTGGTTACTCCAGCCAAAAAGCCTGTCACTCCATCACCTAAAAAGGCTGCTGTCCTAACCAAAGGAGCAAAAAATGGGAAGAATGCCAAGAAGCAAGAGAGTGAGGAGGAAGATGAAGATGACGAGGAAGATGATGATGATGATGACGACGACGACGAGGAGGACGAGGAAGAAGATTCTGGTAAGTTACTTTTGAAATGTGTGTTCGTCCTTGTACGAGTTGAGTAAAGCTGGTCCAGTCAAGTTGCTGAATGAGTACCTTTGGAATTGAAAGTTTAGTGTGATTTAATACTCTCAGGAGGGGGAGTCGTTGATTAAAAGGTGGTGAAGAAGGAAAGGTGGGGAATTGGTGATGTTTGAAGGAGAACTTGGGCTGCAGCTGCACTGCATGCAGTAGGTGAAGCATCTTCTAGTTTCCTGATTGTTCTTTCCTGAACTTTGCCAAAATCTGGTGGGGAAAAAAAGTACTTTTGAAGGCTGAAGTAAACACTTGCTGTACTTTTGTTGCAGATGAGGAAGAAGAACCGGCAATCCCTGTGAAGCCTGCAGCCAAAAAGCCTGCAGCAGTACCAGCCAAAAAGCCTGCAGTTGTGCCAGCAAAGCAAGAATCTGAAGATGAGGAGGATGATGATGACGATGAGGATGATGAGGAAGATGATGGTATGTGGCATTTCGGAAAACTTTGTTTGGCTCTTTAACAACAAAATTAAAATAATAAACACTTATGGGGAGCTTGAGGGGGTGCAACTTAGTGGAGAAGTGGGGGTGATGCAGGGGGGGTGTGTGTGTCTCCACGTAGCGTCCAGCTGATTTTAGCTGACTGCTAGTGATGATCAGATGTGGCTGAGTGTGTGTTTATTTCCCTATTGCTAGTAAAACTTTTCACTCAACTTTTATAAACACTGGATATATTAAGCTCCTTTTCTGAGAACATACAAACTTTAGGAGATGTGAAAAACATTTTCTTTCGCAAACAAAAGGGGCTTAATCTTGAACTTGTCTGAAATCTTGTGCTTGACTTTTTTCAGAGTCTGAAGATGAAGCCATGGACACAACCCCTGTTCCAGTGAAAAAAGCTACTCCAGCAAAGGCTGCACCAGTGAAAGCTAAGGCAGAATCTGAAGATGAGGAGGATGATGAAGATGATGATGATGAAGATGATGATGAAGAGGAAGAGGAGGATGAAGAGGATGCTGAGGAGGAAAGTGAGGATGAAAGTGAGTTTAACTGGTTTTGAGAGTGTAACTCTAATAATAGGAATGATGCCTGAGGAACAGTCGCTGTAGTCACAAGAGAAGGTCCTGTGTGTGACAGGTATAAAGATCCTGTATTGATCCAGAATAGGGAAAGTTATTTTATACTTTTATTTCATGTTGTTTGTTCTTTTTCACAGAACCTGTCAAGGAAGCACCTGGGAAGAGGAAGAAAGAAATGGCCAATAAAAGTGCACCAGAGGCCAAGAAAAAGAAAACAGATGGTAGGTGATGTGGGAACATGAAACAATGCTTGTTAGAGGGGCTGGATTGTTGGGTGAGGCACCTAACTGTGAAGGGACAGGATGCTCGGTGGGGTTTTTCCCAGCACAAATGATGATTATAAGGGACTTAATACTGAAGTATGATGTCACTTTTGAGCAGAAACTGATGTGCTAAAGCTGTCTGGAATTTGACATTGAATTCTTTTAACCACCTTAAAAACCTTGATTATCTTTTCATTTAAAGGGCCCACTTCAGCTTTTTCCATCTTCGTGGGAAATTTGACCCCCACCAAGGATTATGAAGAACTGAAGACTGGCATCAAAGAATTCTTTGTGAAGAAGAACATTGAAGTTTTAGACGTCAGAATTGGTGCTTCCAAGTGAGTTCATCTGTAGAATTTTGCTGCTTTATTTCTTCTAATTGACAGTGATTTGTTTGGAGGTGTACAACTGTGCTGGTGCTGGTTCCCTTCAAGGTGCTGGGATGGTTGGTTGGTGGTGTGTGGAAGCTGGAAGAGGCACGGTACCGATAAGGGTGTAATAAATACTTGCCTGGCTTGCAGCTTTCTTAGCATCTCGCTGAAGGGAGAGCTGCCGCTTTGGTACAGAGCTGTTGTTTTGGTTAAGTGGGCCAGTTAGCATTTATTTTATTAACGCTCTAACTTGACCAGTGGGGGCCTTTCTGGTTCTGGGTTTCTGTGTTCTCAGTTACTAGAGACAAATCAGTTTAAATAGTAAGGTTACTCTTCTTTCAGGCGATTCGGCTACGTAGACTTTTCATCTGCTGAAGATCTGGATAAAGCTCTCCAACTGAATGGGAAGAAGTTAATGGGTTTGGAAGTCAAACTGGAAAAAGCAAAGAGCAAGGAAACGATAAAAGAAAATAAGAAAGGTACGGCCCATTACTCTCAATACTTGTGTACATCAAAGAAGGGCTGTCGCCATCAGGCCTCGGAGCAGGCTTGCAGTGTTACTGATGGCTGCTATTCAGCTCTTTTAAGGCAGATCTTCCTGGTTTGGGCTCTATATCTTAACTATTTTCTTAAACACTAACACGGACTGACAAGTTCAGACTCTAGTCTATCTGGAAATGTGATCCCAAGAAATAGTGCATACAGGGGGGTCTGAGGAGGAAATGTGGCTCTTTCTGAAGCCTTTAGAGCCTGTTTTCTGAACTTGATGCCCTTAAGAGAAGTGCAGTGGCAGCCTAATTAACTGCCATAGTAGCTTATTTTTCAGCTTCTGAAAATGTGAATGCTTTTTGTGGTTTGTCTTCTGCTGGATCAACACACTGGTTCTTACTGAACTGGCAGTGTAGATGAGTAGGGATTTTTTAGCTGGTAATGTGAAAGTAACTTTTTTGTCTCTTTGCAGAGAGAGATGCTAGAACGCTGTTTGTGAAGAACCTGCCCTACCGCTTAACTGAAGATGAAATGAGAGAGGTGTTTGAAAATGCACAAGAAATCCGAATAGTAATGAACAAGGATGGGAGCAGCAAAGGGTATGTAGCTGAGAAGAGCAGCAAACATCAAACACTCCTCAAACTCCTGGCATATTTTGATAAGCTCATGTCCTTAACCTACCTTAAGGGACCTGCTGCATTAAGTTAGACCTGCATGCTAACTTTTGAAGCATTTTTCTTCCACATCACTTCCCCTCCCCACCCCATGAACTTAGTTGTTCCTGGAAGGAGGCATTTGCTTATGTTCTTTTCTGTGCTGTAGGATGGCCTACATTCAATTCAAAACAGAAGCTGAGGCAAACAAGGCTCTAGAGGAGAAACAGGGCACAGAGGTTGATGGTCGTGCCATGGTCATTGACTTCACTGGTGAGAAGAGCAATCAAGACCATCAGAAAGGTACTTTTCCAGACCAATAATATGCACACAAATGATATTTAGGATTTAATTCCACTTGTTTCAGAAGTTTGGTAGGGATAGAGCAATTTGAAGAACTGCAGGACTGTAAGATACCAGGAAAGGGACCTTTTGCCAACCTTGTTCTATGCATCCTATGTGTTTCATGTCCGACAGGTGCAGTAGAGACAAGGGGGGACAACTAATGTGAGTGACCAAAACCGTGTTGCACTTAGTCTTGTGTCTCACCCTGAAGTGAGGAGGGAGCAGCAGCTGCTCTCACCCTAGAGAGGATCTTGTGCCTAGAGGAACAGAGTGCTCTCCTTCTCCAAACTTGCACTTACAGCACTGGGTTTTCTCTGTAGGAGGTGGAGAGAGGGAGTCAAAGACCCTAATTGTCAACAACCTCTCGTACGCTGCTTCAGAAGAGACTCTCCAAGAACTGTTTAAGAAAGCTTCTTCCATCAAGATGCCACAGAACAACCAGGGCAGGCCCAAAGGGTATGTTGTGCCTTTCTCCTGACTCTGGAGTTGGCATTGCCAATGCCTTACCTCCACAGATCCCTTCTGCTCCCAGGCTGACTGAAATCTTCCTCTCCAAATAGGTATGCATTTGTAGAATTTTCCACAGCTGAGGATGCCAGAGAGGCATTGAACTCTTGCAACAACACAGAGATCGAAGGCAGAGCAATCAGACTGGAATTCAGTGCTCCAGCGTGGCAGAAAGGGAACATGAATGCAAGAGGAGGATTTAATCGTAAGTGTTACATGTTTGATCATAAAACAGCTGTGGCAGGAGTGTACCATTCATGCAGACTTAGGGCATGCTTTAAAGGAAAAAAAGCATGCCCGTGGAGTGAGAGACTTGCATCGTAAGCGAGTGTGCTGGATATGATGACTGATTATCTGAAATGCTGATGAAACTATTGCCGAAGTCCTCTAGATAGTCAAGTGCTGATCCAGCAGTGTCTGTCCAGTTCCTATTGTTAAGATGCAAGCATCTAATTAAACCCAAATTGACAGCACCGGGTTGGCTGCTGGAGATCCTTTAACATCAGGTTCTAACTGCAGTCCTGAAAAAGTTTCCAAGAACTTCTTTAAGTGCTTGAGCTGTTACTGCAAAACAAACCCCTTAGCCCTGCGACTAAGTTCTAGGAGCAAGTAATCCAAGCTGGACATGATGTTAAGAAATTGGTGGTTGCCTTGGTCAGATTTCTGAATGTATTCTCTTTCCACAGAACAAAGCAAAACCTTGTTTGTCAGAGGCCTTTCTGAGGACACCACGGAGGAGACGCTAAGAGAATCGTTCGAAGGCTCAATAAGCGCTAGGATAGTCACAGACAGAGACACTGGATCATCTAAAGGGTATGTTCAGCGTCACCTGGGATTAGTTCAGTCTCTACGGAGAGACTTGCTTTTAACTGATCTCTGCAGTGCCGGGTGTTTCTCCTGCTCACGTGGGCGATTCTTTAAAGCTAGTTAATTGCATGGAACCAGAGAACAAGCTTACAGCTTCAGTCTGTTGGTAGAGAGCAGCGTGTCCTCACTTCTCAATGAGCTCCTTCCTGCCAACAAATCCGTGGCAGCCTATGGATTCGCACGAGAAGGATATTAACTGTTCAGTACTGGCCAACTCACAATGGGGCTCCCGTCAGTTGTGATGAGCCACTGCTGGTCTACAAGTAACAAGGTCCTTACTCCTGTGTGATTGGAGAAATTTGGGTGTTGTTTCTATAGGGATTGCTACCCAGTACCTGTAGGTGGTGCTACAGCTCATTGTCTCTGAACCCCTTTCCTAGGTTTGGGTTTGTGGACTTCAGCTCCCCAGAAGATGCCAAAGCAGCTAAAGAAGCCATGGAGGACGGAGAGATAGACGGAAACAAAGTCATCCTTGATTTTGCCAAGCCAAAGGGTGAATTTCAGCGTGGTGGCGGATTTGGCGGTGGATTTGGTGGTCGTGGTGGCAGAGGAGGAGGCCGAGGAGGAAGAGGAGGTGGATTTGGTGGCAGAGGTGGTGGCAGAGGATTTGGAGGTAAGAGGAGGGAAATGCTGTTCTAAGAGGGTTTGCTGAAAAAATTAACCCAAAGCCATTATCGGGAACATGGTGTGGTTGGTGGAACATCACTGAGCACTTGATGTGAATAAGGATGGGCTTGGAAGGGCAATGGTAGCTGTGCCGGGGACACTAACTCTGCTTCTTGACCCAATTTTCTTTCTAGGTAGAGGAGGTGGCTTCCGAGGCGGCAGAGGAGGAGGGGGAGATCACAAGCCGCAAGGGAAGAAGATAAAGTTTGAATAAACTACCCCTTTTCTTTCCCTTCTCCTGCTCTCTGAGACTATCTGAAAGGACTCCGGGGGTTTTTATTCTCCTTTTATCTTGTCGGAGCCTTCGGAGGACATTCCAAGATGCGAAGCAGTTCTGTGAGCCACTTGGAAGATACAGTTTTCATTTCAAGGAAGAGAGAGCAAGCCATTTTGGCTGCTTGCCTATTCACAGGAACTTTTTAAAAAAAAAAAATGAGCGATAGATGTGGGTATTTACCCCTTGTCTGTGAGTTGTCTTGAATTTATGTTTTACCCATGTACAAAAATATTTTTTTTTTTTCCTATAAACTTCTGTAGCATTTTTGCTGTAAAAATGCAGGATGTTTTATCATTTGTGCTTCAGCACCCTGTCTTGGACAGATTAAAGGACCTAAACTGGTTCGTGTTACTTCTCTGCCACTAAACAGGCTCTGAGAAAGTGTCCTGAGCCTTCTCTCTCCCGAGGTCATTAACGTCACAGGCACCAGCTCTGCTCCGGCCCTCGTCCTCTCCCACCAACGTACGTCTGCTGTGCTTGCAGGAAGGAATGGGGTGAGGAATCCGAGGGCTGGAGCAAGCCCTGTGGCTTTTTTTGGGGGAGGGGGTTATTTTTTACTGAAGCTGTATGTGATGTTGCATGCTAACCACTTGGCTTTTTTACTTTTTAAACAAATGAGTAAATTGGATCTTGTACCAAGGCCCTGTAGCTCAATCACGCTCTTAACACGCGTTGCCTTTTGTGCTGCGTTCCACCTTCTCTCTCTTGATTTCTCCCAAAGTGTGAAGCAAATGCATCAAAATGTGGGCTCAGGAGAAGCATCTGAACCTCCTCCCTTGACCAAACTTATGCTTTGGGCTGTTCCTCAGGCTGGGAAGGGTGAGTGCTTCCACCAGCCTGGGACTGAAGATGTTGGGTCCTGGCCCAGTCCTTCAGGGCTAGTTACTGCCCTTTTCCAGCCAGGCGCTTGGCTGGTGGCCTGTGGTGGCAGCTGTGAAGGGGACAAGGCTGCTCTTGAGTGACTGCAGCACGTGGGTGCGGGAAGCCACAGGGACAGCTGCTGTTCTGGTGTCACTCGGGACAGCTTTGGCTGCAGGGCTGCTGAGCCCTCTGTACAAACCTCTCTGGGGCTCAGGTGGACTCAAATGTCTGCTGAAAGGTCCCCTGCCGGGACGGGCAGTGACCTTAGACCTCCGTTCTGTGGTTAAAGATGGTTCCACCCTCCTTCCATAGTGTAGCAACGCTGGGATCTTACTGTCCTGGAAAGCCTTCCCAGCCCCTCAAATGCTGCTGTGGTCGGGTTTTTTTCTGTCTATGGATTCCCAAAATACGGCTCCTGGAGGGAGTAGCGAGGGGGTTCCTGCCCGTGGAATATTCAGTATAACCCCCGGGGGGAGCGGTTGCTAGGGTTCTGAGGTCGCTGTTTTTGCCGGGGACCCGAGGAGGGGTCCGTGTGTCCCACCCCACCCCTCGGAGCCAGGGCTCCTTTCTCTCCAGCCGTTCGGGCATCAGCCATTTTAAGAGCCGGTGCCCCAGCCCCGCCGGCAAATGGTCGGAGGGCGACGGCGGGACCGGCCACCAGGGGGCAGCACCCGACCGCCGTCGGGGAGAGACGCAGGGGCACTGGGACCGCCCCGCACCGGGGGCGTTTGGTGTCCTGCGGGGAACCCGCAGTGCTCGGAGACACCCCCCCGCCTCGTCTCCGTGCAAAGGCGGCTGAGCCAAGGGATGTCCTTCCCACCCCACATCCTTCTGGTCACTCGCCACCTCCTCCCGCAGAGGCCCCGTCCCATCCCTTTCGCACACACCCCTGCGCCCACTGCTGGGTCCCTGGCTGGTCCCCTGGGGGAGAAGTCCCACAGCAGGAGGAGGCAGCCCTGGGTTACCCTGGAGAGGGAAAGGGCAAGAGCATCCGCTCAGCGTTTGCCTTTTGTTCCCCGCCTTGTGAAATTTTTGGTGCCACGGGTAAGCTAGCCCCAGTGGCATGTGGCCCAGCCGGCCAAGTCAAGCATGTCCTGGTCCCCTTTGCTGGATCTCCATTCCCCATCACCATGTTGAGTGACCAAGCCATGTGCTTGCCCTGGAAACCCAGTCCCCATTGCCCAAACACGGAGGTGAGACCCACGGGCTCAGCTGCGGCTTTTCCCCCTCTTCACCTCGGCAAGGTACAAACCTGATGGGGGTTTGTCCTTACGGACGTGGCTCTCTCTGGTGACCCATAGTGTGTGCACCCCGTTGTACTACGTCCAGGGGATGTGCCACCCTGTGGCGGTACTTTGGTTGGGGGAAAAAAAAAGGCAGTGAGCACGGTCCTGCCGTGGAGAGGGTGACAGGGACAGCAAGGTCACGAGCTCCATCAGCACAAGGAGAGGGTGTTTGTTCTGCTGAAACCACAGAGGTTTGCCATCCCTTGTTGAACACCACCGCACCAGGCTCCGCAGGGCAGCCGTGCCAAGCGGGAGCAGGGCCGCCACAGTCCCCAAATGCCCACCTTAACTAGTGGCTTTGCCACTGTAGCCCATTACCAGGTTCCATTCCCAACCAGCCAGGCTGGCTTGGCCAGCAGAAACCCACTGGCAATGACACGAGGCGAGAGCTTGGGTGGGGTTTTGGTTTTTTTTTCCTTCTCCTTCTTCTTTTAACCTTTATTTAGGTACTAGAATATTCACCGAATCTACAAGGTTTCTCCGTAACAGGTCCCGCCAGGTGAAGAGCAACACTGAGATTTCTGCACACAGCCTTGGCTCGCCGGACGCAGCGCGACGGAGAGCAAGAGCCGTCCCTGCATATAGGATAAGTATAAATATATACAGCCTCGGGTACTGTACCTGACAGAAATTACGGCGGTGTCAATTTGGAAAAGTATTTCTGAAGTCGCTTCCGCTGGGAGGAGGGAGGGGACGGGGAAGCGACGGGAGTGTTGTGTGCTGCCTAAGCCCAGCCGGCACCGAAAATGCCCTCGGGGCTCTGCCCGTGCTCGCCCCAGGGACACGGTGCCGCTGGGTGCATCGAAAAATCATATTTCACAGTATCACCCCCCAGCCCCAGTACCAACGGCCGAGCCCAGGGCAGCAACGGGCTCTTTCTCTTCCTTCTCTTCAAATTTACAGCTCGTCGCAGCCGACGAGGGGCAGTTGCTGAGAAGTGGCGTGGCTTGGCAGGAGGGTGCCTTTTTTTTGGCTGGTTTATGCCCTTTTTTTTGTTTGGTTGTTTTGGGTTTTTTTTCCTAACCTGGGGAACATACAGAGTAGGAGTAAATGAAACAGGCCCGTTTCCAAAACACATTAAGAAAAGGAAAGAAAAAAAGAAAAAAAAAAAAAAAAGGCACTGCACAGGGGGACCTTTGAGGTAGTCAAAATTTTTTTCCTTTCAATGTCTGGCACCAGAGAAGGGGAGAGAGAGAAAGAGGGAGAGAGGGAGCGCCTGTGCCCGTGTCTTGCTGTGCGTGGTCGGGGCCGTGGAGGTGGCTGTGCGTGTCCACCCGCACGCAGGGACACCGGGACGTGCCAGCCCTGTGCCCAGGGACATCCTGCGTGCGCAGAGCCTGTGCCTGGGAGGTGGCACCCCGGTGCCCGTGCCCGCCTGTGGCTTTGCACAAGCCTGTGGCTTTGCTCACGCCTGCAGCCGGTGGCTGGAGAGCATCCGTGGCCCCCCCATGGGTGGCCGCATGTCTCTGCCCTCGGTGGGGGGGGGGAGGGGGGTTTCCATCACAGCAGCTGGCTGGGGGCTGCCCCCAACAGCCCCAGTGGCCCTTTCAGCCCCAAAGAAAACGGGCCATGTCTCGTGAGGTCACTCCCTGTCACACTCCTTGGCCTCACCCTTGTAGAATAAACATCTGCAACAGCCCTGAGAGGAGCAGACGTGCGAAACAGCCTTCACCTCGTCCCTTTGGACCCTGCTCCATGTGCTGGGGTGGGCCCGACGCTCTCCAACCTGCCCTGGAGAATTATGCTCACTACAAAACTGGGGCTGAGCACAAAGAAACACACACTGGGTGTCCATGGGAGCTGCTGTCCCCCTCCGAGGCACCCCACTAGGGCAGCCCTGCTGGAAGGAGAGGGTCTCCCTGCAGAAAACCCCTGGGACTCCCACACTTGAGCCAGGGTCCCAGATTAAGTGATAAGCCCATGGGCCACTCCAGCCAGGGCCAACTGGGTTTCTCCACCGCTTCCTTGGCCATGGGCAAGGGCAGCCTGCCTTGTCCCTTCCCTTTCCTGCCAGGAGGAACAAATCCCTGAGGAATTTCGGCTGGGTACATTCCTTCAAGTGCACGCACAGGACTCAGGGAGGCCGGTAGAGGGGTGGGGGAGCCAAGCACAGCCTGGGCTGGTGCTGGGAGCCACCATCATCTGAGACCCTCTGTCGGGGATAAAGACCCCAACTGCCTGGCTGAAACCCTAATGGGGGCTTGGGGCTGGCAAAGTCTGGCCTTGGAGGAGAGCCCTTTCCCCCCCCACCCCGCGGCTGCATAGTGAGGACACAGAGAGGACGTTGCCAGGGATGGACCCAATGCACACAGGGTCAATGTCACTAAAACCCTTGACTTTTGAGACAGGGAGGAGCTCATGCTCTTGTAAACTGCTCAACTGGATAGCCAGATCCTGAACATCTCCTAAACCTGCCTGTGCCACATCCCTCCCTGCCTCCCCCAACCCTGCCGTTCATCATGTTTCAGTGGAGGTCGTACCTAAAGCAGGGCACAAAACCCTCTGCGCTCTCTCTCTCTCCCCCCTCATTTTGTGCTAGATTTGTTGTGGTTTTCTTTTTTTTCTCTCTTCTTTTTCAGCAACCCCCAACCCAGCTGGAGATAAGTGAACCACATTACAGTACAAGAACAAACACCATCACAAACCCTGCCCACGAGCACAGTGTCTTTGCCCTCCTTGCCCCAGAGGAAGATGCCCCCAAAGGACTTGTGTGCCACCAGCAGAGGCTCATCCCATCCTGGAGCAGGGATTGGTTGTCCCAGCCCCTCCAGTCCCAGCTCTCCATGGAGGCTGAGCTAAAGGACATTGAGTTTTCTTGAACATGTCAAGTTACTATGGACCAACTCCCACATTTGGAGCAACTCGGGAGGCAGCAGTTTATGAACCACCAACATACTCCGGAAAAAACACGGCTCCTTGTTCATCTTGCTGTTCTTGTTCTTCACAATGCCAAATGTTTTGAAGCCCTCGTGCCCAACAGGTGATACTTTAAGGACCTCCAAGCACATTCCTAGGAAGACATCATCGATAGGGTACAGCTCCAGTGTCTCCGAGGTCTTGTGCAGCCTCTTGGCCAGGAGCCCATCCATGATGAAGCCCCCACCCCCTGCATAGGGTGGGTAGATGTTTTTGTTGTAGAGAGCACTGGGGATGTAGTACTTGTTCTCCTTCCTCCGGATCGGCCTGGCTTTGTAGAGGACATCCCCCACGAAGAGGTCCTCTCCCTCCTTCTTGTCTTCCAGAAACTCCAGGATGTTGCTGGGACTCACATACACATCATCATCACCTTTGAAGATGAAGCGGACATTGTCGCAGTAGATGTTCAGCCACTTCAGGAAATGGACCTCTTTGAGGGTGAGGTTGAAGAAGCTGTCCAGGAAATCCCACTGCAAGATGTCTCCGTAGATGTGGTTCTCATAATCCAGCAGTTTCTGATAGTTGGCTCTCTCCTCCTCCTTCGAGGCCGTGCCCAGCAAGAATAGCGTCCTGATCTTCTTGCCATCCACATCCTTCTCCTGGCCCCAGGTCCTCCGGATGGCCTCGCGGCGGTCGTGCTGCGTGATGATAGACTTGACCACAATGAGCAGGTAGATGTCCTCGCTGCATTTCTCTGGGTGGTTGATCAGCATGGGGAAGTAACGGCAGTGCCGATAGAGCAGGAACTGCTGGAAGTTGGGCTCCAGTCCTTTGAACCAGTCCACCTTGCTTAAGTTCTGGTTGGCCGAGCAGTTGGTAGTGGTGACATCCCAGGATTTTTCTTGCTTTGCTGTCACGCTCTCGCTCCCCTCCTCCTCCTCCTCCTTTACAGGGGCTTTTTCTTTCTCACTCTTCCAGAAACTGTTGGGGATGGGGAAGATGCTGTTTCTCTTCTCAGTTTTCAGGGGCTCGAGCGGGGGCAGCTCTTTCTGCTGCTGGCCCTGCATGAACTGGCTGGGGGCCATTCCCCGTTGTAGCACCGTCACCGTGATCACCAGCAAGAAGGAGAGGCAAGCTGTCTTGTAGATGGTCTTCTTCCTAAAGGGATGAGACAGGGGGATTAAGGAGGGGAAACTGCAGACTGCGAGAGGCTTGTTTGCAAAAGCACCTCCTGGAGAGGTGATGGGATGCTCGTAATCTGTGTCCCATCACCTTTTGACAAGCAGCAGCATTGTGGGAAGAGCTGTGGAACACCTCCATGCACGCTCTCTGGGGCCACATTGGACCACAGGGACAGGCACAAGGCACGTGGCTGCAGTGTCATCTAGTAACCCCCACATCTGCCCAAAGAGCTGGAAAAGGTCTACGGGAAGGAAGAAAATGGTCCCGGAGAGAGAGAGGAAGCCGGGACGAGTGCTCCAGCAAAGCAGCTGATTCAGAGGAAACTCCCCAACTGAAACCCTTGTTTCAGTTACCTGAAAATTGCAGTTTAGGATAAGACCAGAAGGGAATTATCTTTTCCACGTGCTGCCCATGGCCCTGGACTGGCACCACAGGTTACACAACGCTGAGACACCGCAGCCAGGAAGATGGCAGGAGTCAACACGAAACAGGCATCTCCATTTCATTTCAAAATGTCAGTTCTGACCAAAAAAAAATGCCATTTGAGATAAACTACAAGGTTCACTGGGGAAAAAACATCTCTAACTCTGCACCTACCATGAGATCCAGCATATCTGGGGTCACTGCTGGGTGCTTTGGCTGGCTCTTGGGACCCATAGCTTTGCTCTGTGGTGCTAAGGAAGAGGACAGTGGATGCATGGTGGGGAGTCGCACCACTGCACACCTCAAGTTTGGGAGCAGATTTTCCCAGCCTGCAACAAACTGGACATCTTCATGTCCAGGGTCTCTGGAGCACTGAGGGGACTGAGGGTGGTAGATCAAGCCCAGCGTCTTGCAGGGCCATCCCACCTCCCGGCTGGCCAGGGGAAGCTGCTGGCTCATGGGACAAACACTGGTCCTCACCAGGGTCTTGAGAGGCACCCTCCTGCGGTCCTTGGGACAGGGGGAAGGCTGCACTCAGAGGTTGCTGATGCACCAAATGCATACGCTACAACCTGCTTTTACACACAGTTAAAGGTGGTTTCTCACCCTGCTGCTGTGGAGGAGGGGAACTCTGCCCATCTGCATGATGTTGTCCCTAAGCGCCCGTCTCCCCTCCACAGCTGGCACAGCTGCACCAATTTCCTCCCAACAGGGTTCTGCTTGCTCCAGCTGCCTTGGGCCATCAGGCACGGGGTGAAGGACACAGTGGCTGGGCTCCATGTGTCCACCAGGGTCCTGACAGCTTCCCAAAGGTAGCCTTATCTTCCCCACGGAGGGGACACACAAGGTGCCCAGCAGCCTCCAGAGTCCCTTTCCCTGCCAGGGAGTGAAAGGGACCTCGGCTGGGGAGCCAAAGGAGATGGATCTGGCATCGGTCTCACGGCTCCCCTGTGCTTGTCCTCTTGGTGACTGAAGCCCATGCCAGCCCAGGTGCCACCTGTTGGGGACAGCCCTCAACCTCCCGCCCCCTGTTAGAGCTAGGAAGATCCAAGATCACCTCTAGCAGGCAGATGGCACCTTCACTTTGGGATAGTTCAGGAAGGAGCTTGGGGCTTAAATCTGAATCATTTAACCCAAGTAATTACCAAATAGCAAAAAAAAAAAAAGAAAAAAAGCCTTGAAACTCTCCTGGCCCTGGGGAGTTGGTGGGGTTTTGGGGCACAGGCTGCACCAAAGCACCTGCTTGGTGGGACACCCTGATGCCCCCCATGCCCCCCAGGGCAGGGGACAGCATTGCTCTTGGGGACTCCAGCCACTCTGGAGCCCCAAATGGGAAGCAGGGGAACCAGCTTTTGGGACCTCCTGTCTCTGGCTTCTCCCTCAAGCACAAAGAACTTTTCAGATCTACGTTTAAGTGGGAAAACTGTGATCGATAGCGTGGACTGTGAGAGTGAACGTGGAAATAAGTAATTACAGGGAAACGATAGGTTTTATTCCCCATCAGGTTTTATATGTGGCCACTCATCTGAGACTGATGAGGGAGCAGGTCTGATTAGATCTCACCATTCCCTTAACCCTCTCCAGCCCTGGTCACACAACTCTGAGGTTGTTCTTAGAAACCCCACAGTCTGATACAGTGGTAACTTTAACCCCTGCACAGCCAAGCAATGTTTAAAACCTCTCATCAATACCTGGCACTGCAGCAGAAATAACCCTGGTCACCTCTGTGCGGCAACCCCTATTGCATCAACCCCACTCCATCCCTGCACTCCCACCAACCCAAGGACATGTGATAAAGTATCTAGCCTGAATTATAGCCAGTGGTTCCCAGAAGACATGGGCATACAATTACTGATATAATTTGAAAAAAAAGTGCATAGGTAGGGCTGTCATTAACTGATATGGACAAGTCTCACCAGTGGCACACTCTGCCTGCCAGGGACAGGAACTGCATGGAGCCCCTCGCCCCCATTACCCTCCTTGGGTCACAGTTTTCTGTTTTAGCCCAGGCAGAAGACACTGTCCTGGGGGTGAGGGGAGAGCTTTAGTAAGAGGTGGAGGGTTGGGTAGCCCAGGCACACCTGGGTATATCGCTGAGGTGCCGCAGAACAGCACAGAAACTTATTTCTCCTTCCTTATGTGGACACCGTTTCTGAGCTCTCTCACCTGTGCCATGTCCAATTTTTGTTTTGTTACAAAACCCTATTTGGGATTTAGCCGACAGGTCTGACTGCAAACCACGGGGACATCGCCAGGTCCTGCAGGAGCCAGGAGCCCCTCGGCTACCTTCTGCCCCACAGAAATCCTGTCCCTGCGCTGGCAGGAAAGCGACAGGGACCGGGGGGGCCCTGAGCCACAACCACAGGCGATTTCTGTATCAAACCAAGGATTGTGGGGGGCAAAAGACTAATAATCATAGGTGGGTCTTTTCTGATCTCGAGTCTTTCTGCTCTGTGATGTCTTCAGCTGGGAAACACTTGGGGGGGGGGGGAAGGAACAGGTTCTGGTTTCTGGAGACCCCAAGAACCGTGGCACTGCAGGACGCAAGGGACGCACTGTGGGATTCGTGCCATCTCAGAGAAATGACCCTGGGGCTGCTGAGGCCCAGCGCCCTTCTCTGGGGCACAACTCCCAGCCTGCCGCCGGCAGTGTCCCCAAGAGTCTGGGGCACCGGCTCTGCGGGGCCTGGGGACGGCAGCAACCCGCGCCCGTCCCGCCTGGGCTCCCACCGGGACCGGCTGCTCCAACCTCCGGTGTCGGTGCCATCGAGAGAGCTTTGAAAAGGTCTCAACCCGCTCCTCCGCTTCCCTTTTCTCCACCAGGAGAAGCTGAAAAGCCTCCCTGTGAGACGGCCGCGCCACCGCCGGCGGTGCCCCGGGAGCTTAAATATAAACCCCCAAATTAGCGGTGGGCACTTTCCCTTTCAGGTGGTGATGCTGTGGGGCTGGAGAGGCCCCTGGAGACGTGGGCTCTCCATCCCCGGTCCCCGGAGAGGCACACAGCCACTTTTGATGCGCATGAAAACCTCTTTGATCGGCCAGGGACATCTATTTATTTGGATTTTTCTGGCCCCTCAATTAGACCCAGTCACGGAGCCGGCGGAGGCATCACCAGTATAGAGCCCTTTCTGTTGGCGGTGCCAAGGGCTTGGGAGAGGGGATCTTATCCAGGGGCAGAGGCTGGGCAGAAAGCACCCACGGGTCTCCAAAAGCAGCCCACGCCGGCTGGGTGCAAGCCGGGCCCCAGCTCACGACGGTTGTCCCCAGTCCCGGGGTGTCTGGGACACGTCCCCTTCTTACAAAAGACGCCTGGTTTAAATACAAGGCGGTAAAAACACGGGGCTGGGGGAAGAGGCAAAAGTCGAAACCCAGGGTGTTTTTCCCCCATGGGCAGCTGCCCCCAGGCTGCCGCTGCCGTGGGACAGGGACCCCACGGGGCAGGTTCTGCCGCCCCCACGGCTCCGTTCCCCCCGGCCCCTCCACACAAACCAGCCCTTCGCAGGGAAGCGCCGAGAAAGGCATCCCCAGGGAAGGGAAGGGGGGGGACACTGGCCACCAGCCCCTGCCCGGTGGCCCCGTCCCGGCTCCCGCTGTGCCGCCTGGCCGGAGCTCCGGGATGGGGCGACGTTTGCGCTGGGAGCCTTCCCCGGTGTCCCCCGGCCCGGGGGTGGTTACCCCAGCTGGGAGCCCTCTGCAGAGCCGGGCCGGGGGGGAGTGTCGCTTCTGGGATGGGGACATTCAGACAGGGGACAAACAGACAGGGGACAAGGAGCCGTCCTTTGTCCCTTCCCCAGGCGCACCCTCCCCACCAAAGCCGCCCCTTCCCAGCCAGCCGCCCTCGGGGCACCCCTCGGAAGGGACCCGGTGGGGAAGGGACTGGGGGAACCCCTTGGAAGGGGCTGGGTGGGGAGGGGACCGGAGGACCCCTAGGAAGGCACCCAGTGGGTAGGGGAGCGGGGGACCCCTCGGAAGAGACCCGTTGGAAAGGGGACCTCGCAGCACCGCCAGGCTCCGGGCGGGACGCGGCGGTGGCGGGCGGCGGGAGGGGAGGGCAACAGGGGACACCGGGTCTCAGGCGGTGCTGGAGAGGGACAGGAGCGGGGCTGGGGGTCCCCGCTCCCCGGCAGACACTCACCACTGGAACATGCTGGGAGAGGGACGAGGCGGCCGCTCCGCTGCTGGCCGGGGCTGCCCGCGGTCCGGGCGCTTCTCTCTGCCCTCTTCCTCCTCCTCCTCCTCTTTTCTTTTTTTTTTTTTTTCCCTCTACTTTTTCCCTTTTCCCTCCCCTCGCCTCTCCGAGGTGGAGCCAAGAGGGATGGCAGAGCAGGTAGGTTAACTCTTGCCCTGCCCCTCCGTCCCGTCCCCCCCCCCCGCCGCACCAGCAGGCAGAGACCTCCCTAGTGCTGCCAGGGCGAAGGGGTTTAATGGTGACACCCCACACATCCCCCTGGGGACCCTTCCCGCTGCTTGATGGGACACCCACCAGGAGCTGGGCGCTCGGGCGGGTTGGGGGGAAGGGAGCCCACCCCGGAATTCCACAGGTTCTTCTGCAGCCCGGGCACAGAGCCCTCTCTGGGGGTCCTTAGCCCTGCCCCATAGCTGTTAATTGCAAAGCATTCCAGTTATGGGAAGGGGATCCCAGTGCTCATCAGAAGAGGTGCTTTTGGCAGCTGGGGTTTGATCTCTGGAAAAGGAATGTGGGCCTTTTCTGCCTCCCCCAATATAGGCAGGTCACTTTGGGATGAACCCCAAAAGGGATACGGGGCTCAACCCCGGTTTCTCATGGGGACACTGAGATCCCAGCTTTGCCTCCATGCACAACATGGTTTGGGATCCACGGAGCAATGGAGCCACACCTCTCCTGGGAACCCACACCTTACTCAGGACCCCATGCTCTCCTTGGACCCCCACCTCTCCTGGGACCCACACTTCTCCCAGGACCCACATGTCACTCAGGATCCACACCTTGTCAAGGACAAACACTCTGCCCAGAACTCCCACCTCACCAGCTACCCATGCTCTGCCCAGGACCCACATATCTCTTGGGACCCATACCTCACCTGGGTGTGCAGGGAGTCAAGGGGAAGTGTTGCTGCAGCAGGAAGGTGACTGGTCGGCATACCAGGACTTGTCTCATGGGTCACATTTCCACCAGCACCACAGGCAGGCGAGGTGTCCTTTCAAACTCTTCCTGCAACCCTGGTTCAGAGCAGTGTTTGACCAGCATCCCTGTTGCAGCCATGGGACATCCCATTACCCATTGAGAAGCAGATTTAAAACCTTCCTTTCCTCTTACATGTAGCATTTCAGTTGAGGGTCTTTGTCAGTCATGAACATCAGCCCCCATCATTTCTGATGTCTCCATTTTTGTCATCTTCCTATCCCCACCAGCTGCTTGTATCAACTACGAAGCCAGGCTGGAAAGCTCACAGGAAATCCTTTGGGATATTTCCTTTCCTGCCCAGCAGAGATATCCTAGTCCCTTTCCCCGCAGCCCCCCTGCATTTCGCACAAGTGCTGAGGGTCAGGATCTGCTACAGCTCTCACAACACCCACCCAGACACACTGCACTTGTCATGAGAAAGGCTCTTCTGTTCTGAGGCTGGACACATGGTGGGACCCACACAACCTCTGCTACCCAAACAGCATTTGGCCCTGCTGCAAGACAACCCCAAGACCAGCTCAGTTTTGGGAGGAAAGTTGCATTGCTTTCTCCAGATTTGCTTCCCTCTCCTTATCTTGGCTTATTGCTTTCCCAGATACCCTGCAGCTCCATGTCCTGGGGGCTGTGAAAGCTTCCCAGGAAATATTGCCCAAACAGGCTGCACCAGCTCTGCAGCTCCCCACAACCTTATCACCACCAAAGGTCCCTACACACCTTCCCTGATTCTTTTTTAGTCTGTTCCCACTGCCCATAGGAAAGTCTGCATCTGCTGAACTCATGGCCCAAATAAACTCATGGCCATCGGATGCACAAAGGGTGTCAGGGGTGTGATGAGGAGCCACACTGAGCATCAGCTTGACCAGAGCAGGATGCAAGAAGGACTCGTCTCATCCCTGTAGCATAGGGATGGTGGGCACATGCCAGCACACGGCTGGGAATTCACTCCACATTGCAAAGAGGGGCTCACGGTGGAGGGGGATCCCATTGGAGAACCTCCCCTTCACACACAGACACAAAGGGGTGTGAACCCCAAAGCCTCAAAAGCACAGCTACCACCTCCTTGCAACGTGGCCTGAGACCATGACGGCGACAGGGACGGCAGCATCCCCGCCGTGGGGAGCTGGAGTAAAACCCAAAACACAGCCCCGGAGCGGCCGCTGCAGCCTCAGGAGATGCCCAGATGCTGTGGGTGCGCGACAAGCTCCTGGGGCTCTCTGGATCTCCCAGCATCAGCATGTTCAGCTGGTGAGCCCAGGGCCGGTGTGTGCCCGAGGGCTGTGCTGCTCCGGCATGGAACTGGCCCCGCTGCGGGGCGAGGAGGGCTCCTGGCAGCCTGCGGCAGGGAGCTCCGCCAGCCACGCTCCCAGGCTCCTGCCTCCCGATGGCCGCTGCGGTGCAGGAAAGCAGCAGGGCCGCGAGCGCGGGGGCTTCCTGGATGCTCCCGTGTTGCTGCGCAGGGGTTTGGCTCAAACAACTCCCTCTGCCCAGGCAGACCCTGCTCCCACCTCCCCCCGTGCGGGAGAGACGCACGTCCCGCTGCGGGAGAGCGCTGCAGACCTGGGGCGGGATGGCTCTGCCAAGCTCTGCTTCCCATACACATCTAAGACTCAAACGCTGTCAGGTCTGGGGCTGCCCGTGGCAGAGACGAGCACTGTCCCAGGCACCCCTGGCACCACCAGCTCCTGTTTCAAGGCTGAATCTTAAGGCGAAGCAGTACTTTTCACATTTGTTTCATCCTTACACAGAAAAGTTTAGGACAAACCCAAGTTTTCACGCTCTCCAGATTCACCCTATGAAAGCAGAAAGGCACAAAACCAAACTGAAAGTGATTTTTTAAAAAAAAAAAGTCCTCCACACACCTTCTCCTTGCCTCTTTCCAGCACCTGACAAGAACAGGTTTTACCCGAGCAGCCACAACCCCTCTGCTGAGAGCAAAACCTGAAAAAGAGAAACATGAATTTTTTTGTTTGCCCAGAATGGGAGGCAGAGGCAGCATCACTTCGCCACGAGCAGACCCAGCCACCAGCAGATCCCTGCTCGTCCTACCTGACCCTGCCTTCAGCAAAGTGTCTGGATCTGTCACTTTGCCATCCCCTGCTGCAGCACCCAGCACCTTATTTCTTAGGTCCAAGCCACTAGACTGAAATTTGGAGGCACCTGGTGCCTTTTTGGCACTGTTGGCAGAGCTGTGGGTGTCTGGAGGAAGGTTCTTGGGTAGCGGGTGCTCTTCAGGCATGGAAAAGTTGAGCTCCTTTACCTTGCCCAACGCTGGTGACATTTTGAGGTGTGCTGAGCCACCGCGGTCCCGTGAGAGCTGGCGGGGGACCCGGAGAAATAACCCTGGGACACATTATCGTTGGATTGTATGGGGATGCAGAAGGGAAGGTAATTCATGGACCTTCCCAGGCGACACCTGAGTCATGGGCAGGGTAACATCAGCTCCTGCAGACAGCAGCCACCTCCACGGTCTCCAGCTCCCGGGACCCACTTAGAATCAGTATCAGTGCCACACACTCGCCTCCCACCTGAGCATCCCTCCTGGTGACACGGCTAGACATGGGGGCGAGTGACCTCTGGGGACAAAAGACTTTGGAGCTGGTATCTAAGGGGGCTACGGGGCACCACTTGGGCAAAGGGAAAGGGCGCGGACTGGGGTGATGCCAAAGTGGCTCATTTAGATGTTCTCAAAGCAAACCACAATGCCTTTTTTTTGTTCGAAGGAGCTTCTTTTCATTTCAAAGCGGACCTGAATTAAAATGTTTTATAAAAAGAAGTAAGTACAAAGACAGAAGTGTGCTTTTTTTATGAAGTTTATGTAATCCCAGAAGACTGGCTTGTGGCAGGTTGACCCAGCCAATGTTTTCCCATTGACAGTTTGGGTTTTGCTTCACTGGGAAAAGCTGCCCTGGTTTCTTTGCTATGGGGTGGGTTTTTTGGTGTTCTTTTCTGATTTCTTTCTATTCCAGAAAATTATGCACACTTAGAAAAAAGTCTCATCTCTTCACCCGGCAACTCTCACACCTCCTGGCCACTCATGCCAACGCTGCGGTCCCCAGGCTGGGTTTCCCACACAAAGGTCCTGTCGCCCTGTGACCCGCGGGGACACCCACACCAGCTCTCTCCTCCCCAAACCTCTGAGCGCCTGGAATGGGACCAAGGGCTCAGCCTGACCCGAGACTGGCAGCACAGGGGGGGACACACACATTTAGGTTTCTTCTTCGTTAAACCACTCACCTGTGACGCACGCCAGGGTGGGGAGGGAGGCCGAGGCTGCAGCATCCTGCTGAGATACCTATTTGTTTAGCTGAGCACCATGTCAGGACTTGGTATGCACTCATGGGCAAACATCCTGGACGCGATAGGACGGGGACCATCCCTTTCTCCTTGCACGTTTGTTTGCCGAGCACCTTTCGTGATGCTGCTTGGGCTCTGCCAGCAGGAAGAGCGTAACCCCAGGGTGGGGGGTCACCCATCACCCCTGCTCCCACGTGGGATGCTGGGGGCTACGACCAGGCAGCCGGCACTGCCATCCATCCCAGCCCTTGCTCAGAGAAAACCCCCAGGGTGGTTAGGATTAATTATTACCCTGGTTTCTTGCTGAGTGCACACCACCAGCATGGAAGCTGGGGCAGATATCATGTACCGGCCGGGTCTGACGTGGGATGTCAGGAAAGACAGCCACCCCCACAGAAAGCCCCCTCCGCCTGCCCAGCATTAATGGGGCCATAAACCAGACCCGCAGCACGGGGGTGGGTTTATTTTACACATTAACCCCAGGGCCTCACGGCCACTTCCATCCCAGCACCTCCATGAGAGTGGGGCCGCACTGGCTCCCGGGGGGAGGCAGTAGGAGATTTTCTGCTTTCTCAAAGCTGGTCTCTCCGTCCAGCTCCATCAGCATCATCAGCTCACACCGAAACACCAGAAGCTGCTGAAGAAGCATGACTTCTTCCAAAAAGGGGAGAGGAAGGGAGGTTGCTTTGCAGGCTGATGGCCAGGCCAGCCCTCCCCCTGCTCGAGGGTCCCCAAAGCCCCTGTTGTCCTCTGCAGCCCCAACTTGCCACCCCATGGGAGCGCAGTGCTTAGGGTGGGGTGGGGGAACGGGATGGACACGGTCCCCACAACTGCTATGTTGGGGAACAGAAGGATGGGGCGAGACCTGAGGAGAAGGATGGGTTTGGGGAAAGGCAGGGGACAGGGTGGTGGAGGCAATGCTGTTGCAGACGTGTCCCCAGGTGGGACAGGAGCCTGGGCTGTCAGGGAAATGCTGCCTTGGCCTTTGTGCCAGGAGCTGCAGGAGCTGGGCAGGGGGAAGCCCTCAGCAAATCTCGGGGAGCTGATCTGGCGCTGTATCCACCCAAGGATTTGCCTCCTTGCGCTGCCCCTTCCTCAGTTTTCCCAGCAAAACGCCCCCCCAAAAAGCTGGAGCTTTGGGGCTGCTGCCCGCCCCAGGTGCTGCCTCCTCTCCCCGGGGGTTTTGTCCCCCTGGGATGCCTGGGTCTCCTTGGGGAGCCCGGTGTGGCCGTGCTGTTGCTTTAAATCAGCAGCTGGATCCAGCTGTGACTGTGAGTAACCCTCGCCACAGCCTTGCCCAGGCCTTTTATGCATTTTCCAGCGGTTCCAGAGGCGCTTGGCGGCAGCGCACGGGGGAATCTGGACTCACGCTGGCGAGCAGGGAAGGGAGGGGAAAGGGAAAACATTTCCCTTCCCAACGGAGCAGGGGGAGCCCGATGCTGCGGCTCTGGCAGCAGGCACAGGGGGGGAGCAGACGGCTGGTGGGGCTGCCTCTGCAGCCTGATGCGAACAGCCTTGTGGTCGGACACAGCGAGCCAGAGGCCCTGGCTCATCTCTCCCAGCCCAGCGTGCCCCTGTGAGAAGGTCTTACCCCAGTGTGCCTCAGTTTCCCTCTCCGTCCTTGCTCAGTTCAGCCTCGCGGACAGCCCCGAGGTCTGGGTTTGTCCCATGAACCCGCAGCAGGATGGCATCCAGGCACTGAAGAAAACAAGCCCATGAGGATGGAGGGTGGAGAAAGCCTACAGGGATAGGAACACAGGGTTGAGAAGGGAGACACAATAGGTTTGTGCTGCGCATATCCGGAAAGGAGGGAGGAAGATGTTGGTGTGCTTGGCTCTGGGAGAAGAAGGGAAGGACCCATCCTGTCACCAGAGGGGACCACTCACACCCCCGACCCTCCCAAAGAGCAGAGGTGGAGGAGGGGGAACTAGGAGGGAGAAGTTCCCAGGCTGGAGGGTTGGGAAACCAATGTCACAGCAGCGCTGAAGGCGGCAGCTCTGCCCACAGAGATGCTCCTGCTCCCCGCAGGGACCATGGGCCTTCCCTGCTCAGCCTGACCATCCCGCAAAGCCAGACACAGGTACAGGCGAAGCCCTGGTTGGGCATCAGCCATAGAAACGGCTCTCCCAGCTCCAGCCTGGGAAGGGCTCGGGGTGCCAGCACGCTGCGCTCGCAGCCCCGGGAAGCCCTGCTGCCCTGGGGGGGCTGGCACAGACCCAGAAGCCACGAGCCGCACAGCGGCGGCGGCGACGTGTTTTCCGTCGGGCAGGAGAGCGCTCGCGACGTCTCTCATGAGTCAGATGGAAAGGGCGGCTCAGGAGTCACCTGAGCCCGGCGGCTGCCAGCCCGCGGCCCCTCTCCAGCCCAAGTGGAAAAACATACGGCCCCGCCGCAGCACTCGCCTTGCCGAGACCCCGAGCTCCGGCCGGGCCCCCCTCCTGGGCCAGCAGACGCAGAAACGCTCACGTTAGCCGCTTTTGGCCAAATGGGTTTAGGAGGGAGGCAGAGGCGACTCAGACATCCCTGGCCCTGCCACTCTGCTCGCCGTTAATCATCGGTCCGCTGCTGCTCTCCGCCTGTGCCAAAACCTGGGCTCTGCTACAGCCGCTGGTGGGGTTGTCTCCAGCAAGAGATGGAGCAAGGGAGAAAGAGGGCATATGGCTAGGAATTTTGCCCCCCCCCTCCCCCCTTGGCTAGTGCTACTGGATTAAGGCCACAGCAAAGCTCCTTGCTTCTGCATGAGCAAGAAGGGAGGGCAGCACCCAGCATCCATAGTGCCACCCCCAGGCAGGCACCCCCCTGGTACAGGGCATGACCCTTGCACGGGCATCACTCCCCAGCCCAGCTTAGGGAGCTGGTGGGAGAGGTGGCAACAGCAATTTGCTAGCCTGGGAGCATTTTAGCCATGCGAGAGCCCTCAGGACAGGAGAAGAAAGCCGGCACACCCAGCTGCATTCCTGAGGTTTGGTTACCATGGTGGGATGTTCACCCGACGGTGAAGTCATGCTGTGGGCTGAGGTGGCCAGTGAGTTAATGCATGGATCTGGTGCCTTCCCTGATTCACAGCAAGCATGGCTACAGACCCACGCTGTCTGTGGAGCTGACGGTTCTGCCGTGCTGCTGTGGCTCTGGAATTTCTAGCATCTTGCTCCCGGGAGGCTCTGGAGCCTCCCACTGCTGCTGGGTTGATCCCTGCCTCACCGTGGGAAATCAGCTCCCGCTGCAGGGTGGAGGGACATACTGATGGCTCTCATGGGTCCTTCCAGCCCATTTGTATCATCACACTGTGCTCCCCATAATGTTTTACTTTCCCTACATCCTGCTGCTGCCACTGGTGACATGACAGAAAAGCACCACCCTAAGAGGCCAAAGCCTTGAAGATCTGCCCAAGGTTAGGGAGAGGTGGGGAAGGACGGTGTCCTGGTCTCAGCTGGACAGCATGGAAAAAGCAGGATGGAAAGCGCATCGGTCCTCAGGAAGAGGTGGCAGAAACACCCCCTGGCACCAGCACCTCACGGTGCCAACTTGGGGCACATAGCCATGGAGGTCAGCTGCGGGGCCCCACAGATCAATGAACAAGAGGTCTGGTGGAAGAACTGGCCCTGGGACAGCAACCAGTAAGCTGATAAGATTAATCCCAGCCTCTGCAGTGTGTTTCCGAAGGTCTGGAGGCATGGGAATGTGGCTGTTCTGCCCAGGGCCATCAGCCGCCCTCCCCATTTGCTCAGCTGGCAAGACCTGGAGGTTTTGGGCTGTGGTTATTCATGCTAGAGGTAAGTGTCTTTGCATGACTTTTCAGCAAAGATCAACTCCTTTGCAGTTCAGTCAGCTGAAACCCCATTAAAAAGCACGTCCGCTTACGATGCATTTCCTGATCAACCACCACTGCGCACACCCTCTCCACACCAGTCCCAGACACGTCATAGGGGACCTCTCCAGGTGCAGGGCTGTTTGCTTTTGAGAACCAAGACCTTCACGCACACGACAAGGTTGAACCTTGTGTTCAACCTAAACCAGGAAACCCTCCTTGCTTCTCAACACACGTGCAGCCAGACACAGAGGTCCTAGCTGGGATGGCACCAAGAAGCCAAGCGCCCTCTAGAAGCTAGCACTAACTCACCAGCAATGTCCCCCACTCCAGGAGGGGACAAGCTGCCTCCTGGGCCTGCCACAGCAGGTGACATCCCTGGGGACCTGGGAGATGATGAAGAGGATGCAGAAGGGGCTGGCACAGCCCAGCAGCCGCCTGGGTGTGTACCAGCCAGACCGGGAAACGCTCAGCCAAACTGAGCCAGAGCTACAGCCAAAGAAAACCAGTGGCTCCGGGGCTGTTTTGCACAAGCCAGGATGGAGCATCAGCCCTGCAAGCCAGTGCTCGGGGCACCGAAAGGTGACACGAGGCAGCTCCCTGTCTTCAGGACCCTACAAAGCTTTCCAGGGTTTTCCCACCTCTTCCCCAGGCTTCGTTAGAGTTTGACACCCAAGCCACGTGAAGGTTAAGTGACATACCTGGGGGACGGGTGGACCCATCCCTCCCTAGACCCATCCCTGACCCCACTCACGCAACCAGGCACGACAGGAGGATCCTCCAAACCCCTCTGCCCTTGGAAACGCCGCCTCCCAGCCTCCCTCTTTCCTCAGGCCCTTCTGCCTCCACTCCACACTAATGATATTCATTTCGCCGCCGTGGTGCGGGCCCCCCCCACCCCCTCCACC
>JAOXNO010000052.1:11607509-11617898 GCA_028565335.1 Limnodromus scolopaceus
ACAACACCAATCTTCGGTCAGCACACACATGTACAACTGAAAACTCTACCAGACCAATTTTCAAGTTTTCAAGTTTTGGGAGAAGCAAGCCAAATTCTTCTTGCTGTTACTGTGTACTGCGGTAGCACCTAAAAACCTTAGTTATGGGCCAAACTGCTTGTGTGCCCATGTCACATCAGCACTGAGGCTGACTATGAGCTATGGGACCAGCTGTGCTGGCTCACAGTCCATGATTGGTGATTATCACACCCAGTTGTGGTGTGGATACACTGGAGCAGCCGGTCCGGACAGTCTCAATCCCTGGATCCAAGCAGAAACAGGCCAGGGACAGCTGCAGTGGCTGATATTGCTGGGGCATGGTGGGAGCGATGGAACCCTTGAGAACTGCCATTGTACGGTGCCTGTGGATCACTCCCTGAGGTGGTGGCTCATGACGAGGAGCTCCCTGGCATGGAGTTTTTGGTACCGTTAGCCAGGATGGAAATTTTGGCTGTTTCAAACAGCCCAGTTTCCACAGGGCTTGAGGATGGAAGGGGCTTAATCGAAACAGAACTCTTTTCGTCAGTCCCAGAGCTGCCTCATTTCAGTTCCCAGCTGCTCACTTGGAAGAGGAGGGAAAAGAAAAGAGCCAGTTTTGTGGAAAATCATGGAAGGCCATGATCTGCCAAGTTGACAAAAAAAAAAAAAAACCAAAAAAACCCCAAGTCATCTGCTTAATAGGAGCCAGTCCATTAAGATCCTGCAAATGTGATCCAGGGGGTAAGCAGTTAGAGAAAAGGGTAAACATTTCAGCGAGACATGCTGCCTGACAAAGAATTCATTTGGCGCTAATGGTCCTGCTCCTTGCTACCAACATGAACCACACTCCCAAAAGGCAGTGCATGAGCAGCCATGAACAATAAAGTGATTTGTTCTCAGGAAGCATTCAGCCTCTGCCAACAGTCAACCGGATCCAGACAAGGGCTAGGGCAGTCAGACCGGCACATGGCAGACCAAACGAGGAACTGTATCACTTGGCACAGAGCTGCTATTTCCAGCACTTACATCCCATCCTCACGGCAGCTCAACCTTTTCACTCTTCAGAGGAGGAAGACTAACGTGTCTGTAACGAAATCGGGATCTACAGAGCCCAGAATTTTTCCTTGCGATCAGGAGAGGGAGGTGTCCTTGCCTCGTAAAATCCCTTAGTAGGTGGTCTGATTTTCAGATGGCCCAGCATTTGTAGGTGTCAGCTGCAGCCTGATATATAAGGCACCTTAAACATCTGCAGGATAAAACCTTATTGTTTCAGGTATCCACTCACTTTTATTTGTCCTGTTTATAGTTTACTTATCAGAATTAACTCACAGCATCATTAAAAGAAAACCAAATAAAATTAAGTAACACTTTAAAGAGTTCTATGAAGAAAACCAGCAAGGCGTACTGGAAATAATTTTTTAAATTAAATACAGTGCTAGGTCACTCACACTCAGCATGCACAAAATTACTGACTCTCCCCAAACCTGTGGACTTAATATCAGACCAGTATTTCCCATATTTGAAGAAGATAAAAACAAAACAAACATTTAAAGCTGTCACCTGGATTTCTTTCCATTTTTGTGAAGCATTTTCACTTTCATGGCAATAAATTACTGCCCTAATTTATTGGAAACTTGGACCTTATGCCAAAGACTGCTGAGAGAACTTGTAAGAAAAGGAGGACATGTTCCAGAAAGTTATTAGATGTCCAAGGGTGTGCCACTCAGCATGTTGTTTGGAGAGCATCACATCCTTAAAGAGTGGAAATTTGGATCGTGATCATGTAACTGGAAGCAATGCCCTTCCACCGCAGGGTAGAAAGCAGCCCAGAGTTGGGAAGAAGCTTGCTTTGAAACATCAGATCCCAACCACTGTCAAGATGCCAGGCGAGAAGAATTACTGGCCTGATAACACAGTAGGACAGTGTTCTACGTTCTGCACCCAGAAGCTGGTTTCTTTTTAAAATCTCTTAGCAGGAGATTACCATGCAGCTTGGCCAGAACAGTCTGGTCTGGAAGTCTGTTCTGTTTGCCTTGAAACACCTTGCAGTTTCTCACCCGTCAATAAACTCTCAATAGTCCCACTCCCTTTACAATTTATACGAATGGTGGAGGTTAGGGAAGTGCAGTGTGGCCTGGAGAAGCCCACATCACTTAGTCACAGAGCTACTTTGCTACTGAGTTCCCTTCAGGGTGAGTGGAGGTTTGCAAGGCTGCATCTATACCCTCTTTGCTAGCCAAGCCTGCATACCACCATGAGCTCAGCGTGCCACGTGGCACAGACAGCTGTGTCTGAGGTGGCCTGTGGGTCTCGCACGCTCCTTGGTTAGATTACGCTCACTGAGCAAGGTGCACCTCCTGGCTCTCCAGCATTTCCTCTCCTGGGAAATGGCTTGTTCCAATATTGAGCCCTCAAGCAAGCGTGAGGATGGTCCAAACTGCCAGGAAGTCCTGGCTCAAAGATGAATTCAAGCCCCAAGCTAGGAGTCTGGATGTACTTAAATATCCAGGAGGATGGTAGCCTGTTTGCTTTTCTGCTAGCCCTGTTCTTATCTCTACACTGTAACCTCCACCATGATTTATAGAGACCAGCGGAGCTTTGTTTAGAGCAACAACTCATAAGCCAAACCAAGCAACCACTGTCCCTCCCCATCACAGTAACATTTCGCCACTGAAGAACTTCCTCGCTTGTCTACTCCTACACACTTAAATCCTCTGACAAATAAAACTTCTGACACCAAACCAATGCCACTGGTGGCATCCCACATGCCTGGTCTCTCCTCATGAGAGCCCACAAACAATGAGTGGCTCAGGCCAGCTTTGTAACACTTCTGAGCAAACAAAGCTTCCCCTGCAGAGGCTGCACAGAAGGGAGCTGTGTTCTCAGCTCAGGTGGAGACTAAACTGTTGGGGTCAGAATTTGTCGATAATAAACCAGAATGAAACGTGCAAACAAATGCACACCCTAAGAGTTCACGAAGCCCCAAACAAACCTATCAAGGGGAAAAAAAAAAAAAAAATCCCTTTAGAAGCATTTTTACCCAGTCACTGCCAGATAGTTTTAAAGCACTTGTACAGAATGAGCCCTCCATACAAATTTAAATAGATTCATAAAGCTTATACCTCTCATAACATTGTCCATAAAGAAATTTAGACTGAATATAGAGAAGGTATACCTAAAAGGCATGCTAGCGTAGCACTTTTGTCCTGCAAAAACTTCCCTTGCAGAGTTGTTAGTCATATGCAATAACTGTATTTGCTTTTTGTAAACAATATCATAGCTGCTTAAAGTACATACACCCTGCTCATTCAGGCCGGCAATTTCCACTGCTCCCATTAAGGATTTGCCAGGGTGGTGGTTTATCGAGCAGCAGCCTCTATGTGGCATATAGAAAAAGTACCGAACAAATTTTAAGAGTGAGGTGCAGAATTTGCTACGTGTGTGTTACTGACCTCTATGCCCCAGGGACCTTCCAACCCTGAACAGTGGCAGAATCAACATTTTTCATTAGCTTCACAACCTTCTGACTGCCATCACAGGGGGCTTTCATGAACAAGACAGAGAAAAGGAGGACATATTACTTCGTTGGCCTCTCAAATTACTGCTCAGGTGACAATTTATTTCTAAGCATATCCATAGTTTCTCTCAAGTATTTGGAAAATGAAGTTTCTCGCGCATTAGTATAAAAAAATAGTCTTACAGTTTTCCAACTCTATCCTCACACTCCAAAATCTCAAAGAGTTGAACATGGAAAAATGTACCTACAGAGCTCTGCGTTGCAATAGGCCCGAGTAAGAAACAAACACACAAGCATGTATACACCCTACAGCTTGTTCCTTTCAGTCCAGTTCTGCAACATGCATTTTGGTTTTCACTAATCTTGATTTGCTGGAGGGCACCTACCACCTCCTTAGCTGACTTTTAAGGAGCGGTACAGTTTTTGGGGTTGTTTTGGTTTGGTTTTGGTTTCTGTTTGGTTGGGGTTTGGGGGGGAGGGGGCTTTTTTGTTTGTTGGTTTGGTTTCCCCCTCCAAAAAGGAGTCTGCACTTTGGCACTTTTAAAAAGCTGCTCTGCTGTGAAATTAATAAAACTGAACTGCAGGAGCATCCTGTGTTCTCTGCATATGCAAATGAACGTTCTTAGCACTTCAGTGTTAACAACAACTTGGCCATTACATGCTGGAAAAAAGACAGCATTTCAGAGGCAAAAGAAAAACTGCCTACCCTGGAAAACCACGAGGTGAGTTTTTATGGCTGTTTTCCCTTTTGTTTGGCCCTTTTGTGAACCAAAGGACAATTTTCCATTAATTGGGTTTATCAACTCCAGGAGGAGGTGGGTGAATCTAAGTGCAAGTCAGAGATTTTCTGTGATTTATTTCTCCAGCATGGAGATCTATGTGACAGGGGGCTCTCAAGTGTTTATAATCACTTAATGTCCTCTGTAGTTTGGGAGTGAAAGCAACACCCACTCTCTGCCTGCTTCATGTTAAGCCTGAAGTTACCAAGTGGTATATTAGAACTTCCACATGAATATGTCTGGATTTTAAACTGGAGAATGTCTTTTCCTACAAAAGATCCTGATTCCAATCTGAAGTCTACTATCCAAAGGGTTTACATGAACTTGTGCATGGGGACCCTTTCTGCAAACATCTGACCCAGTGTCACTGATCTTGTGGGTCTTATGGCAACTACATCACACGACGAAATGGCCTTGGCTCTTTAGTTGCCACCATATACCAAGAGGCATAATTCAAAGTCTCAGCAGAAGCATAAAGCTTTCTTCTGGTCATATAGAAATGATTGGTGGCTTTACAGCTCTTTACTTTGGGGAAGGTGGTGTCACTATTGGAGTTGTTTTATCTTTCAGGCTGTGTTCTATTTGTTTGTTTCTCAAGGTGAAACTCCAAAACAAAAGCCTTCCCTTCTCCCTTTTTGTACCTGTTAAAGCATTTGCTTTTGAAGCCTGCCTATGACAAATACAATCCTTGCCTTTTGTGCAATTCAGCCACAGTGGCAGCCAAGTCCCCAGGTAAATTGCATTTCTGGAAAAGTCATTGCTGTTGTCATAACAGCATTGTCACATGAGGGGACGTTACTGAAAAGCCAACCCCCAGTGAAGACTTCAGTGCTTCCTGGTCACTGTTACTTTTGAGTGAAAGAACACCACCACCAGCTTCATAATTCACTGGCAGAACTACCTGCTGATTTTTAACTTATTGGAGGGCTTCCTGATCTCTCTTGCCTAACCAGCACTTCATATGCACTGAAGACCAGCACAAATTCCATAAAGACATAACCAGTCATTGCTCAGAAACAAAGAACATATAAAAGCAACAAAGACCAAAGAAAATTGTACACAGCCACAAGTAAAGAGAAAGCTGCTTCTGATCTCTTCACATTCTCATGGTTTCTTCTATGAAGGAAGAAACAAAGTTCTTCGTTCCAGTGGAAAATATGGACGATTCATTCCAAAAATGTCAAATAGTAGAATAAAAATGTAGGAAGAAGTAATAGGAGTAATTGCTGCAGATAAAGGGCTGCTGACAAGCCCCTCACAGGTGAGCATGGATGCTGCCTTGGGCACTGGCACAGTGTTTTTTAACTGCTACAGGTCAATCAGAATTTGATGAAATACTTTATCTCCGGTCTCTTGTGGAACAGCACAGATCTCACTCCACACAAGGCTACTCTGTGCACTCAGGCTCTGCACATATAGTGTACATTTTCCCTCACAGTGCAGATCCTTTGAACACAGATATCTCCCAACTCACTCACAAAGGCGTAATTTTAAAAAAGCAAGTGACAAGCTAGTTCAGCAACCAATACGTAAACAAAACAGCCACTTGGTCAGACTCCTGTGCTGAGCCCTACATACTGTCTCCAAAGGCCGTTTACTCTGACACAGAAGGCAGAGAACAAGAGCTTCTTCTCAAGGCAGCAATGTCACTTTAGAGTAAACTATCAGAGACGCTGGGACTACATCCGTCTCCCATATCTGTCCTGGCCTGCTGCTGAGACCTTGAATTGTAATAACAAGGCCCTTGTCTTAGTAACCTTTAGAGATAACAGATGTAGCCCATCAGATAATCCATGAATCACCACGCAAGGTATATGCCGTGCAACATCAGTAACTTCGCTCTCTTCTCAGCAGGTCGCCAGTAAAGCTCATTACAGGAAGCTGACTCTGTCCTTCAACAATGTGACAGGTGATTCTTGAGGAAAGGAACTGTTCTCACTTCCTGTAGGACTGGCTGCCTGCAGAAAAACAGCAAGAAAGGGTCTGTCAGCTGAAAGCAGGATTTATTACAAGACAGGAGCTGCCTGAGGGCAACACTTGTTCAACCTGTACAGTGACACAAACACCACAAAGAACATGCACAAAGGCACCTTAACCACTGATGTTGCAACTTAAAAATGCAGGATGTATTTATGGCAACCACTTGTCAGGGAACACTGAAAAAACTTGTGGAGGAGCAAGGAGTCACCAGGGCCTGGCCACACTCCTGACAAAAATCATTCCTCATTCTTCCGGTAGAGATTTTTGTACTGCTCAAGCTCCCCTGTGCCCTGGACAGAACTCGGTGCACTGCAAACAGCTTGACTGTGCCCACACAGAGGAGCTTGGAACAGATGCAGAGTAAGGAACAGGACAGATTAAACCATTCTACCATGTCCACATGGAGCATATACGCACAGATGAAAAAGTCTAGAATTGGAGGTCCACCCTATGTTCTAACCGTGCTGCCAGTGTCATTCCTGTACCAGCTAGAAAGTGGAATCCACAGAAAATCCCAGCATGGCTGGCTTTAGTTGGAGGAGCTCAGTTTTGCTTTAAGGTACAGCTTTAGAGCGTGGCTAAGAGCAGTGGGCTACATCTCAGGCAGGAATCTGGCCCCAGGCCTGTAGCTGCACTAAGTACCTGTGCTTCCTCTGCATTCCTCGGGCATTCCACACACTCCATGCTTCAAGAGGAGCAGCACACCTAGTTCAGCTAGGTTTACGTAAAAGTAACTTATTTCCTGAAAATATACCTCTAAGAAATATTAAAAGCAAGCTAAAAATGTGTCTCTAAAATAAGTGAGCACATCAAGTTAAGCAAAATCAGAATCTCATCTTTTTCTCTTCATGCCCATCAGCTATAAAAACTTGTATTTCTCCAGAAATACCGAGAAATCTACAAACTAAAGACAGTTTTCCACTGGGACAGAGTATTTTGATATGTAAAAACCTACATACCTATGCAGCAGGTGAATGGGAGGCAGCAATTGCTGAAATCTACTGATAGCTGATACCTGCACATCTGATACTATTTTTAACTTACAGATAAGTCAGCTATGAAATTAAAGGAACAATAGTACAGAGCTTTACTAGGGAAATATTAGGGACTCGCCTGCTTCAGATGCCTCCTTGCACCTTTAAGTGGCAGCTGGGAATTTAATTACCTTTGAGAACCTCAGATTTGGACATAGGTGCTTAAAGCTTTTTAGTCCTCTAAAAAAATCTGGTCCTCATCACCTTCCTCTCACTTTTCCCAACCATAAAAATCTGTGTGAAAGGCTCTGTAAGATGGACAACAACCAATAAGTGTTCTGTGACAGCAGACAGCAATGCAGGATACATATACACAAAGGGAGTGGAAGTAGACTTGTTTGCAAAATATGGTATTTTTAGCAGGAAGATAAGAGTTTAACATTCAGTTGCTCACACCACATCTGTCTCATGGCACATGTGGACAGATAGAAAACAATTACCTGGAATCTCAATAGAAAAGTCGGGAGAAAAGGTAAATGCAGACATAGTAATATGTGATGCCCACTATACATTCAGATTTAGGATGCACAGACACAGCAGAGATAAGAGGCATGTTGTAAGACAAATCCTATTCAATAAGAGTTAGAAGAACCCAAGAGTCTGGACTTACATATAGTGAATCATCAGAGACCCCCAAGTGATGTAGAACTCTGATTACGCTCTGCTTTAATGCAATTCCAAAATAAAATACATTATGCACTGTGCCACTGGAAAAGGAACTTACTCCAGGGCCCTATGAAAGCAATATATGCATGTTGCATTCTTCATAGGACACACACCTCCAGGTGTGTAAAGCTGCCTTGGAGAAACTAGAACATGTGGAGTTTTTCTGTGCACACACTACACTTTTCCCTGCTGCAGCAGAGCTTCTCCTTTTCAATGGGCTCCCGCTTTTGTAAATGAATTGAAACAGGAACCAGAGACAGACTCTCGGGTGTTTACACCACATTCAGTCAGAGCAGGACAGTGCTTCTATCACAGGAAACAGAAAGAACTGATGTCAGAGGTAAAACACGGGGCATACGCAGCAAAAGTAAAGCCGAAAGAGCCGGCAGTATTACCTAAGCACAGGACTGCTCAAAACAAGTACTCTCTAGGTCAAAACCTCCATTAACCACCAAGGACATGCCCTTCCACTGCCTCACCTGTATGCCCTGAATGAAACCACCCCATCTCCCTGCACATGCAACTGTGTGGAACAACAGTGCACGAGCAACACAGAAGACTTAGGAAGCTCTTTCCAGCTCTGCTGCTGAGTTACTAGGTTATTTCAATTCTCTGCATTTCATTTTCCCTACCTGTAATGTGGAGCTAATAGTATACACATACCTCAAATTTCTTGGGAAGGTTTGCAAGGCATTAAGAGTTGTCATGTTTTTGTGAAATGTTTAAAGATAACAGTTACAGCTAAAGAGCAGACCCGATGTTACACTGTGATCAGATAATCATTACTAAACCTCTTATGATACGTTTGGAATAAGAATATACAGGACGTAGCTCCTGCCATTGTCATTGATGATGGACCCAGAGGTGTATTTGAATCCAGCTAGTCATACCCACAGTCCAGAGAAAAAGCTTACTAATTACTGAAGAATGCATCTTTCTTCCTCCTATCCCCCCCAAAAACCCCACAGCTCACACACCATATATGTGTTTACTGTTGCGTGAGCATCTGAGATCAACATTTCCACTTTATTGGGCTTGTGTTGGCTGGCTTAAAGCAAGCGTCCATCCTTTCCCTCCAGCCTCAAGTCACAGCCCTCTTATCTTCTGAGCCTGCTGCACACTAGTACTGCTCACACTTCTTCAGACAATGACATATCCATATGGTTCTGGAATACAAGTCTCCAGCAGAATGATGACTGCCACAAGCAGCACCCCATGCTTGGCTGCCCCGAGCTCATCTTCTGAACTGCCTGACATCGGGTCTACATTCAGTTGCAGTGTAGACACACCCAGGGATCCAAATTCAAGAACATAAAACAAGTTACACAGCAGATTGAACAAGTGTCAACAGATGTCTAAAGGAAAGGAAAAAGTCTAATGACATCTAGAGAAAGTCTAATCTGAGACTAGAGGCTTCCCCCCAAACTTCTGAGAATTTGGGCCACTTCTCCACCCAGAGACAGGAAAAAGCATGTCTCTTAACGGCTCACACGACAGCCTGGAAATAGGAGCAATGTTCAGCAGGATATAATTACATGGTTGTATATCCTGCAGATGACAAGTACAATGTCATATACTCCTGGCACATTTGTAGCATACGACTTCATTCCTGGAGAGCTACTACAGCACTCCCTCCTTTCCCACCCCAAGGACTGACAAACAGAATGATGACTTTTTCCACTTACTCTGTCTGCTCCTTGTGGATGATCCTGAGGAGCTGGGACGGCTTGTTTGTTGGGGTCCAGACTGAGAGAACTGCGGAGCAATGGCTGGCATCTTTCCCTTTCTAGGGCTGGCACTCTGCACTTCAGGAGTGCGAGGTATCTTGGGTTTGCTGGTGAAGGCTGAGGGAAACTCGCTGTAGGAGGAGATGGAAAGGGTTAGCAATGCATGGAGAAATACGTATGCATAGTAAGTCTGCAACCAACTGAAACCTGCAGTACATGCTGTGACAGCATGATAGGCTGCTCAAAATTCAGGGAGACTGCAAACGGAAAGGAACATGGCACCACAGGTCCTGCCCTGGGGCATGTACTCTCGCACAGCATCTAAACCTGGCTCTATCCAAACGTCTACCCTACCCAAACCTGGTTCTTTGGACAACAGGATTGAAGAGGTTCCGTTAAATCCCCTGCAAACAAGTAATAGATCTATAACAGGGATGGATAGTGAAGAGTGTGGCTAGTAGGTCAAGGAAAGTCATTCTCCCCCTCTACTCTGCACTGGTGAGGCCACAACTGGAATACTGCATCCAGTCCTGGGCTCCCCAATTCAAGAGGGACAGGGAACTACTGGAAAGAGTCCAGCGAAGGGCAACGAAGATGATTCAAGGATTGGAGCATCTCCCTTACGAAGAAAGGCTGAGAGAGCTGGGACTCTTTAGCCTGGAGAAGAG
>JAOXNO010000052.1:11622920-11663900 GCA_028565335.1 Limnodromus scolopaceus
CACACCAATCCCTCCCCCCCCCACCCCAACCCCAAAACCACACACAGGCATCTGTAGGCCAGAAGGAAACAAAGCTCTAAGCAGAGAGTCCAATTTTCAGAAGTGCTAGAGCTTTAACTGACACAAATAACTAAGCACTTCTGAAAAATCAGATCCATAAAGAGTTGGTAAAACCTTTCCTTCAACACATCTCCACCCATTCTGTGTTTTACTTCTGGAATGTACTTGCTTTTAAAATTTCTCTATGCTCACTGTTTAAAACTTGGCCCAATCAAACTAGCTATAGGAAAAAGCCGTTAATGTCTGAAGGACACATGCGGGCACTGAAAGGCTTCAGTAAACCTTGGTCCAATTGCTAATGAATTCCTAGTTCTCATCCAAGATATAACATCACAGTCCTACATAGGACAAAGGCTTCAGAGGGCTACTGGTATGAACAGCAGGAGAGCAAGATCTTTCATCTTCCTTTGACAGAAATTGTTTCAAGGAAGAGTTGAAACCCATTTCTGGGAGAATTCATAATATTGCGTCTCTTGCTACCCATCTAGCGGATAAATCAGGGACTCTGGTCAGCAGTGCTAGCAACTCAGCATGTCTAACCACTCTGAATCCACTTAAATGCTTAATTTTTCTTTCTTCTGCAAGTTAATTCCTGCCCTGTTCCCACAGTCCTACCTATTTCTTTACTAATAAATAATTTTTCATGGGTTAGAGTCAAGTCATCTAAGGAAGCAATCAGGAAGTTTTATTTGCAGAAGACTGCATTGTGCATACATGTGAAGTTCATTAATAATGTATTGCTTGAGATTTCTCCCATTCTGGACCAGATGCTTAGAAATTGAACAGCTGCCTCTGGCACAGCTAAGGGTATTTTGTTTGGCAAGCGCCACCACAGCTGTCTCAGACCAGACTACATCATACATCAAATGACTTCACAGATTGTCTTTATAGCAGCATGGAATTAGCTGGTAAGTCCCCTCAGACTCCTCTTGCACTTTTAGATACTCCTCTGGATAAATCATACCTGTGTGATTGCCCATTTACTTTGTCCTGGCTGAAGTCAGTAGATGGGGAAGACAAGATATTGTCACCAGCTGGGATGCTTCGGTCCATTTTATGGCCTGACGAGAATACTTTAGATGACTTCACTTCAACTGCTATTTAAAAAAAAAGAAACACAGTTCAGCGAGGAGTTGTTGCTTTACAGTTTTACTAGAAACACAATCAAGTCACAGTTCCTGCTGTATGAAGGAAACCTTGAGATAATGGCAGTCCACTGAGTCAGTGTGGCAGGGTGCGTTACGGCTCATCAGTTGAGCCAAGCCAACTGCAAGTGTGCATACTTCCAGCCCTTTGGCAGTTGGAACACAAAAGATGCTTGGATTGTTTTCAAAGCAGCTCTACTCCGCATTTGCAATGGGCTAAGAGCTTTATATCATTAATTATCACTTAGTGACTGATATCTAATTAAAGGCATAGGAAAGCAACCACTACTTGTCTGTACATATCCATAGTAACAGGCAGCCACTGTGGACAAAAAACAGCATTTTACACTTCTGTCAGACTCACTTTCTGCCTGGCACTAATGGAGAAGGGAAGTACAGGCAGTTTACCGAGACACACAAGGCTACAACATGTCCAAGTTCAATAAGAGTTTAGGGAATATCCCTAGCTCTTTCCTCCCATGCTCAGGACAGATTGCCATCCTGGTTTGTGGTCACATGCTGATACAGATGTAGATCAGGCCACTTTCAGACAAGTATTTGGCTGCCCAGCAGATGTTCTGTCTGACATTCAGCATAATACATGTAGCGAGATGATCAGGGTTCATCTTTACTCCACAAGTTTTCTGCTCGCAGGAGGCAAAAAAGAAAAAAGCACCAGAATTGTTGATTCTTTACCAAAGTGATAAAAAGGGAGGATGGACCCAGACAAAACCAAGACAGATTCAAGAACAGCTGAACGAATCCAGGCATGGAGAACATTAAGAACTGCTTTCATTTTTAGAAAACAAAGAGGATCATGGTTTCTTGAGGCTAAACTTAGCTTCCTTGAGGTATGACCTTGATGATGCCAACTGTTCACATGAAGCTTTTATTCTAACCGCTTTTTCACTCTTGGTCTCTCGCTAGTCATTTCACGACTTGATTTGTGAAACTAAATCCCAAACTATTCCTGTGATGCTGGAAAACACATATTCTGAAGTGAACAGGTTCCTAGTGCTGCATAGTGACCATCAGACCAAGATCAGAACTTAATAAACTGCATATTTATTTCACAGCAAAGATGTTTGGCAGGGCATGATGAGAGTCTCTGGAAGCAGTACAATTATTTTTAACACCTTTCTGTTATGTACGGTTCCCTGCCATATCTTAGGAGGCACTAGAAGGTAAAGGGCTTATTTTCCATTGTCTTAAATTAAAGCTTTTCCAATTTAAGAATTACTAAACCCACTGCCTTTTGGAAAACAGGGGATGTCCAAAGACCTAGTCCAATTATCATTATACAGAATGAAAGTCCTGTCACCGACATGAACAACCAGGGGATCCAGCACTGCAGTCTCTCTTTCCTCTTCTCTTAACCCTAATTTCTAAATCCCAACAGGTAAAACAGAGAAGCATGTAGTTCACTGGCTACTTGCAAAAATCTGAAATAACCCTCTGGCAATCCTTCAAGTAGCTCAGTGTTGTTTTATAGCCTGCATTAATGCTAGGAAGAATTGCCTCTGCCACACACAAAAAATATTTGTCTTTTTACATGTATAATGCATATAACTTTGCAATATGCAGTATATTATGATGTCTAAGATGTTTCTACAAGAGAAGAGAATATAATCTAGTTCTCTTCTTAGTGTCCACTTCTGTATAATTTTGACTGAAAACAGCTAACAAACTGTTTTAGACAGCAGCTACAAGCAAAGGTCTGACAATATAAAACATTAAAGTTGGCAGGAATTTCTTCAGGATGAAGGCTGAATACTTATTTAATATTGTCCATCAAAAAGAAGCAACATTTACTTTGCTGACTTACCCAGGATCCCTGTTTAAACCTCCACAAATCTTTACAAGCAAACCATCAGACAGTATCGAAAGCACGGAAAAGGTAACAAGGTAAGTGAACGCATTTCACCGGCAAGATATTATCAGAATGTGGTTCAGCAGGCACGCTGGGCTCCTGGTGCCTGTGCAATGCCTTAGAAATTGCATCTAATTACACTTTAAAACAGCAAATAGGAATACCTTTGATACCTGCTTGGCTTTATTTCCTTTACAGGGCATGAATATGTAGAACTCCTTTATTTTTTATTTTCTATATAGGAAAACTGTCAAGACAGTGTGCTTTCAATTAGTTTACAACCTCTGCTGTCCCAATCTGTTGCCCCCAACCAGCCAACCTCCCCGGAGAATGGGCTTAGCTCTACTCCAGGTGGTACAGCAAGGCCTGAGGACAGCAGCTCTCATTCCTACGCAAGTGCCCATCTCGGACAGGAGCTTCAGCTGCTTCTGTCATATGGCTTTCATTCAGCATGTTATATTTATCAGCTCTAGGCATTACGCAAGCAGATTCCTGTCTGCAAGACCTTCGTTACTTTTCTCAGAATCCTTTTCATTTCCTCTAGGAAATTTAAAAAAATGAAGAGAGAGAAAAAAGTATGCTATTCCTTTACTGCTTCAAAGCATATTTTTCAGCAAAGTAAAGGCATGCTTTGTCTGAACTTATTAATAATTCTGTACCGGATATGCTGCAAGATCCTTTATCTAAGACTTCAGAATATTTTGCCTTAAATCCCTAATTGGAAATGTTAATGAATCCCTGCAAGAAGGTTGAAACTCCCCCATCCAAAGTTCTATGATCCTGTGAATATCAGTTCAGAAATGAAGTATTTCAGAAGCCTATAACCTTTTAAATTCCATCACATGTTTCTGAGCTCTCAGGTCCAGCTGAGTTTGCATTAATTTCAGTTTAAGTCGCAAGGACAGAATCTTTAGCAGCATCACCCACAATGCAGCTATACAGCACAGGGCTTCCCATCCTCCACAGCTTTCCGTGGTTTGAATGTAGTTGCAAATCTAAGCAGATAACTGCAGCTGCCTTCAACTTTAATAGAGAGGTCGAGCCAGCAGAGCCTGCAGGTGCCAGCAGACAGTGATTCATTTAGATCCAAACAAGGGTATATTTGATCAAGTAAGGGGCTTTAGCTGTTGGGAAGTGCACAGTCCCTGTGCTGCAGCTCTTTCCCTAGGCAGAGGACATCGCGGAATGAAATACAGTATGCCTTGGGTATGATCCTTGGCCCTTCCACAGGAAACAAGATGGAGCAAGCAAGTGAGACCATTGGTCTGTGCTGACCACACATTACCTTCTGTAGCCATTCATTCAGTTCCAGCCAAAATCCAACAGTGTGCCCTAACGTCTTGCAGACTGCCCCAGAGGGCCAGTTCCAAGGCTACATTTTAAAAAAAACCCACCAAACAATCTACAATACATGAGCTAGGCCTCAAATGCCTGCCCCGGTCAAGAAAGCAACAGTTAACAACAGCATTCACTGAATATCCTTACATGAAGGGGAAATGCAGAGGTCAGAAATGCTGGACCTGCTCCCACCACAAACGGGAGGATGACCACTCGGTAGAGACTGCAGCTTCTCATCCCTATCGTGACATGAATTGGTATCATTTTCTGACCTGGAGGAGAGAGGGGAATACAGGATGATAAATGTTTACAGCATAAGAAGTTGCATGACAGTAAATTCTAATTTCTTTTAATTGCCTGTAATGACATGGAGGATACTGAAATTATTTTATATTTCATATTGCAAACTAGTGCTAAGGACATAATTTAACTGCATGACTGTAGCTCCCCCAAACCAGCTGACATGAGATGTATTTGAAATTAACATTTTTTCCTACTGCAATAAAAGAGCTGAAGAAAGGAAACGGTAACTCCTTGCAGTCTGAAGACCCAAAATGCCAGCAGGACACTTAAAGAAAAAGACTGTAGCAGTGGGACTGAGAGATCTTCAATACTTAGCTTTTTCAAGGATTTAAGATTTGTTCCTGAATATTACAAGGATTTCACTTCACAGAGCAATATGCAACACAGACTTAAAACACAGCAGATAAGAAGCGGAAGTGTTGATTTCCCAAGTGAGGTGGAACAATGAGAAACTGAAGTAGCTGAAGGACAGAACAGGGACAAGATTGCTTAGTAATAAGCAATAAAACACAGCAGAAGCAAGAGCGGTGTGAAAAGTGTGTGAAAAGATGGCAGACACAGAAAGATTCCCTGCCCAATATCAGGTTAAGATAACTAGACTATATTTCTAGTTAGAAAGGATGCAGTCCAAGGAGGCAGTTAATGATTTCATAGCTAAATCAGTCTCTAAGGAAACAGCTAGCAGAATATTAAGTAGTTCAGTCCCCCTTGAGTGATCTCAGCCAGTGAGTCTTTAAAGAGGAGGGGGAAAAATAAAAGGGGAGGGGGAGGGCAGGGAGAAAGAAGCGGCTTTCCAGTATTTCCTGGCTCCCTCAGCTCCATACAGCAGTAGCTTGTCCGTATAGGAATCCCATGACAATTCATCTGTAGTAACTAGAGCCTTGTCTGCACTAGGAAGTCACAGAAAAATTAGCATGGAATAGTTGCTACATGTGCAGTGGCTATTCCGCATTAATTTTCTGTGTGAATACTTCTATTCAGCACTAGAAACCTGCCCCTCTTCTCCCCCTGCCCTTTTGGAGGTATGAACCAAAACTCAAAGAGATACATTATAGTATCTCCATCAACTGTTTCCTCTTTCACAATGTTTTAAAAATGGAACATGTTACATCGAGTCTCACATGAAGAACTTCAAACAAGTTACATTCACTTCAATTCTGAATGCCAGCATTTGCACACATTTTTAATGTAGTTTAACTCTTCTGCTGAATAAAAAACTTTAGATAATTCAGTTCAACTGTCCTGGATTGTCCCTGTGTAGACAAGCTGCATACAAGGCTAAAAAGTTTGACATTTTTCATGCCCTTTCATCTGATACAAACACGAGCCACTTAAATAATTTAAAATATGAAATACATCCAGTTCAGATATTGCTTTCAAGTTACAGCCACTAAGATTTGGTCACTTTTACTGTTTTCCTCTTGCAAGGCTTCCTAAGAGAGTATTTCATCATTTTAGTAAATGAATTCGCACTAAAATTACAACAGCATAAAAGCCATCAAAGCTTGTCCTTTTCTGTTGCAAAATCTAGTTTAAGAATGTCTTCATCTATTTACTACGTTTTTCTTGCACACAAATTAATTAGATATAAAATACAAAGTTCTCATTCAGGGTGGTATCTCCGCTTCCTACTTAAAACACGGGAGAACCAAACACTCATATTATTTCCACCATTTAGCCAGAGCAGGAGGGAAATATATTTTCACCATGTTAGATTTCTGCTGGTTATGTTTTTCCTCTCTAGTTTGCACAGTGGGGCAATCTGAACAGACTGCTTCATACCATCGAACTAACACTTCTCTTAAACCCAGGGCGATCAGAACCAGTATGGTAGAAAGGTGTTTTTAATTACTACCCAGCAGTGACCTGAAGCTGTGTCGTGGAGGCATGAGCTCCACAGCTGTTCCCAAGGAGATTCAGTTTTTCACAAAATACAGGACCAATGTCACTCTGGTATCCTGGGATACTGTTGCGTAAACATACTACCTGGGTAGATTGTGGTAAAGGGAGGCATGAGATCACTTCTAGAGATTATTTCTGATACATAAATTGCAGGGTGCTACATGGCAACAGGAAATAGAAGCCACTCCAACGGCTTTGCCACCGTTTTTCTGACTTCCCATAGGTATTTTGCTTCCTCAGTCAGGACAGTAAAAAGGAGAAGTCTCATCTCAGAAATTAAAAAAGATTAAGATACACTTATCTAACAGAAGGCAGATGCAGCATATTCAAGGAGCTACATACCGTAAGATTTCTTTATTCCATTTACAATGCAGCCTTCTACCTCTGACCCCAATCACACCAAGAGCAAGGCATCACAGACCCTCCTGTTGGAAAAAGTATTTCTTCCAAAGCAGGAAATTTGACATACCAAGATTTTTGTCTTTCCCATTTTCTTATGGGTGGGTAGAAAAGTCTCCCCTGAGTAATATACTTTCATGCTTATGAAGTGAAAGATCCCAGGCATTTTAGACACTCCATACAACTTACCAAAAGAATATATTATGAGAAGATGAAAGGACTATGAACATGCAGGATATAATGCAAATTTAAATCAAACTGATCGGTAAACATTTACTCAACTATTCCAAGTATGTGACCTCAGCCAATGGACGTTTTCCTGCCTACGATATTCCTCTGCTTTCTTTTTTTTTTTTAAATTATCTTTCAGGAATGACAATAGCAATGCACTTTTAGCTAGGGAAGGTTTCTTTATCAGGCATTGTTGGGAGGCCTTTTGGTGGTTTTTTGTTGTTGTTGTTGTTTTCTATAGGAGTTTAAAAAATATCTGACTTGGTCTCATTTTTTTGGACTTACATTAGGTACACAGTTCTGTGGTAACCTGGCGTCACAGGTCTTTGGAGAGGCTCATCTATACTCTGTTGGACACCAGGAAACAGCTTCTTCTTGGTTTTTGGAGTATGAGTCATTATCTGATACGCAGGAAATAAAGAAATGGGAAAAAAAAAAGAGAGTGCAGTGGAAAGACAGATAACTGAAGCCATAGAGAAAATTCCATAGAAACATTGCATCAGAAACTAAGTTGCATTCTGGTGTCACTAGGTAAAATTTCCTGGAATCACTGTAGGCTGTTCCATAACATCTTATCTCATGACATCTTATCTTTTGTTTCCATCATCAGCATTGGTAGACATATGGACTCTGGAATCCAGAAGGCATACAATCACATTTATCTCAAATTAGTGACAGCACACTAAATGACATTCATGCCAACTTTACAGTTTTTTACTTAATGGCTTTTTGCTTCTTGAGGTAAGACATACAATACCTGATCTGGCATAACGCCTGCAGGAGCAGTTAACTTTTCAACTTTTTTTTTTTCAAAATAATTTCAGACCAGCAGAGAGTTCTAGTATTAACTTGCTCAGCACTTTGCTTTGTGTGCCCACAGAGTCACTGATGTAGCACTAGAACTCTAAGGCTGTCTTTAGCTTATTATTGAACCACAGCCTGACCACCTCCTGTAAAAGGGCAGCTCAAACTTACTCCGCTTCTTCTGAACAGCAGCTAATAAAACAGACTGTGAAAGATCTGGCCTGCTATGGAGGTAGAACCTGGCTCATCAAGCAATAATTTGAAGAAGAAAAGATTTTAGAAAGTGATGAAACTGCTCAACCTTAACACTTAATCCAGCAAATTTATTTATTTCAAGATGCTAGTGAGTGGTACTCACTCCCAAGTACTCAGTTGTTAGCAGCTTCTCTCCTGCAAGCTCTCCCAGCTGAGGCTGCAAAACCTCATCTTTGTCCAGATCAGCCTCCATGATGTCATGGTCCTCCTGAAACGGCAATACGCACGTTATTTGAGGCCATGTTCCCAGAAGTTTCATTTCAAATTTAGTTCTCACTTCAGTAGTCACTTGGATGATATATACTTTCCATATTTATTGACTGTTAGTACGGCACATGTAAGTGGTAATGTACAAGCATTTCCTATTGAAGTAGACATCTAAAGACAAACTTATATAAACTTTTGATATAACCAGCAACTAAAGAATTCTGGGAGAAAATAAAAAACCACCCCTTTTTCCCACAACTACAATGTACAATTGTACAGTTTGCCTTTCAAAAGTTGTTCTCCTTCAGATTTCCAGCCCCAAATAATTATTCTTTGCTTGACCTAATAATGGCTTAGGAAAAATCTCAGGCATTACTATCTTTGTAGAACACTGCATGCTAGTGTGAAGAGAGGTGCAATGCTCTTCAGCATGCAATAATTAAGCAGCAGCTGGCATGAAGTTTGGAGTTTTAGTTTCTGCAGAGCTGCCAAAGTCAATCTAGTCATACAGTACAGACTAAAAAAAAAAAACCCTGATGGCACTTTCTCAGCCACGCTGGACGCTGAGAAAAGGTTACTCTTGGTTAAAAAACACCCTCTCCCCTAAGAAAAAACCACCCCAAAAAACAAGCAACCAACCAGACAAAACCCACAAACCTCAAACTTAAGGAATTTCAGGTAAGTCAATTCTAAAAAACAAGCCAAAAAAACCCAACCCCCACAAGGAAGTTATCATTCAAGCAAAGAGGATGGTAGGAAACTTGACAGAAAACTTGTCTGGATCTTTTAATGAGTCAGTATCATCTGCATATAAATGTAATCTGGGCTATAACAACTAATAGTAAAAATGAAGGAAGTGCACCTAAAACAAAATTTATAGTCTTTCCCAAACATAATGTTAGCATTCCATGAGACTGAAACACCCATACGCCCCTCCCGGACCAACAATCGGACCAGGACCTAACAAACCCTTTGGGGTACATCCCTCTATCTTGACAAAAACACTTAAGTAATTTACTGCTGTGTATTCCCCAAGAAGGAAAAAAATCCCCCAAAATGTTTTATTACTCATTTCCAAGAAAGAGAGACATAATTTTTAATTACTCAATTAAAAAAACAAAACATCCTTATTGTTGGGCATTCAAACCCTCTCCTCAAGCAGTGGTTCCTGGAAGGTAAGACCACGGGTGTCCGACAGCAGGCTTTTTAGAGCAATGTGAAGCAGCAGCAGCAGCTACTCAGGTTTGCAAGGAAGCTTTAAAGCTGGCAATATGGGGCTGGTAAAAGATTCTTGGAATCAGTACTTTAGGATACAAATATCATACAAGAAGGCAACAATACTCTATTGACTTTATTCCACAAAACCCAAATATAATCAACTTCTCAAGTGAAAAGTACTAAAAATTCACTCTCCTGTGTCTATTTCTAGTATAACCATGGGTGATTCATCTTTCATGGAAGTTCTGCAGCTTCTACAGATTTACAAGCCAGGAAATTTTAAAGTCTCAGGGACTCCTCCCAAAACCCAAAAGTACTAATACAAGAACAAGATAGTATTTTTGCTTGTGTTCTCCTACTGAAAAGAATCCTCTTCTGTGCTGCACAAGATACCCTAAATAAGACCCACCCTAGATGAAAGAAATGTAATTTGCTTTGGAAACAGGTTCTGACAGTAAGTGTAAATGACTGTCAGAAAAAGTAATTCTAATAAGGTTTACTGTAATCGCAGTAGAAAGTCTGGCATAAACTCCATTAAAAAAAATGGCCACCAAACTTTGATGAGCCCCGGAGCTCAAAGAAAATGAAGAGGAGTTTTGCTTTAGTGAGATTTAGACTCAAATAGTTTTAAATAGCCAAAGTCCTAAATAGCCAAATCTGCCACAAAGATTAGCCAATCATATGGATGCTTGGACAGTGCTCTACAAAAACAGAATGAGGAAAAAAACATTGGAAGTGTGTATCAGGAAGGTATTTCCTACAATGGAAATGGCCCACTGACTCCAGTCTTTGTCTGATGCAAAATAACAAGACTACCATCACTCAGACCAATTAGGCGTTGGCTTCCCCAGAGCTCTACGGGCTTGCCTTTTTTCAAGTTTCATGACCTCTGTACCAAATGGCTTAAAACCCACAAATTTTGTTTTGATTTAGTTATTGTCATTGCTCATCACCTCCTCATTCACAGGCGTCAAGCAGAAATAAAAACCACAGACACAAAGGCCCCAGTTCAGCAGCATCAGTTCCACTTTGAAACATCCTGCCTGGTCTTCTACTGCAGCTCTGAGAGGGCACAAGTCTCCCACAGGTCCCAAGTCATACCTGACAGCCTTGTGCAGGTGCTTCCGATACTGTAGTTAATCTTAACAGACATCACATGCCTGTTTGTGAACAACTGAAGCAGTTACAGAAATACTGCCAATAATCCACAGAGTGCTCTAAGGTTCAGAGTAAAATTTTCCCATAATTTATTTGTTTATGATTGGATTTAATAAAAAACCTAGTTCTTCTGTAAGTGTTTTGAAGATACCAGATTGTTAATCGTCTTCATCCTCCTAAAGGTGCGTTCTCTAGTCTCTCAGCCATAAAAGACAAGGCAGTATAGAACCTCAGAAAGGTGTTCAATCTCCCTTTTTTCTCCAAGTTACAATCAGCTCCTACTTTTCTGGGAAGCTGGGTAGGTGTGAAAAATAACTGGAATAATATTTCCAGATAATGGAAAAACACAGATAAACACTTGTAGACTAGGTAACAATCATCTGTATCAAGCAAAACAAACAAACAAACCCACCACCACCACCACTGAACTCCACAATATACTGTACTTTGAAAAAAAAAATATTAAAAGTTGCAAAGTTGCAAAAGAGCTTTATAAATAGTCTGGCAGAATTTTTTTATTATGTTATGTTAATGAAGCATCAAGAGCTAACAGTATTCTTCAAGAATGCTTAATAGAAGACTTTACACTCTGTCTGGGTCATCATCCTGCTTTTTCATCCAGCTCTTTGCATACATGATGTGTTTACCTTCTCCTCACAGACCACTTTGGTTTCTCCAGGTTCCACCTCTCCCAATATTCTGTTTGACATGTTTTTGTCACACAGAGAACTCCAGTTTCCAGTTTTCTTCCTGCCAGCCTTGCTCCCTGATGTTACTCAACATACCCAGTAACTGAGCCTGAAACTGTCCCTCCTCTGCCTCCTTCTACAGAAAAAGAGCTTTGACAAACGTGCCATCATTCCACCACTAAAACAACACAACTGGTGCCCTGTTTACCATTGCTCACAGGCTGCAGCAGATTTTGGCAGCAAATAACATAAAGGCTTGAGGTCCTGCGATTAGGTCTGTGATTAAGCTCTCTTTCTTTCGATGTATTCTCTAGCTGAAGTGTATTTTCACACTGCAATTTACTGATTTTATTGCCAGGTGCTGAGTGATGAGGGATCAGAAGGTGTTCAGTAAATCGTAACTGTATAGTTATCTCAAGTTTGTCACTGAACTTTTGAATTAGAGCTACAACACCATACGTTAACTTTTACAAGCAGCTTTCAAAGATGGTCCAATTCAGATAAAAAGCAAACATAAAGATCAAAAAGTAAAGATAAATTAAGTTAATATTTAATAGAACAGTTGAGAGAATATTATGTACCAGAAAATACGCACTCTCACTGTGGGTGTCAACACACCCCAGATGGCTGACATAATGTAGGTGGGTATGTTACTCCAGAAGCTGGTGCCTCCTGAGCTCTATACTAATTAATTTAAAGCTGAGCTTAAAGCTAAGCAGACAAACCCAAAAGCCAATTTATTTCTGAATAACAGCATACATGTAGACTTTTTTTTAATTCAGTTTATATGCTCCAATGTCACACATTACAGAATCTTAAATTTCTGAGTGTATGATGCCCTTAGAAATCCCAAAATTATCCCCCAACTGGCTAAACCACATCTTGGTGGCAGTGTTTAGGAGAAAGCAGCCATTACCACAAGATCTGCTCAAAGCCAATACAGGATTCAACAACTCTAAATAAAACACAGATACAAGCAAAAAACCATGAAAGGCAATAGTAACAGCATGGGGAACCTTCACATGCTCTTGGAAACAATAAAAGCTGTGGCAAAACCTGCAAAGTAAGTCTGCATAAAAGAATCTTCTGTTGTTTCTTAACTCGTGAAGGTATAAATATTGATATTAAGCAGATCAGCAACAAATTATAATATCAGCAAGCAGTCTGAATGCACGTCATTAAACTGTCAATATATGGACAGATTCTGAAATACAGTCTGTGGTAGTTTTTTTTAAAGTTACGTAAAGGCAAGACCTCTGGTGAAGTTTTCCAAAACTTTCTGTTGCCAGATCACAACATCAGATGTTATCACAGAACCCCAAAGAACAATAACTCACTTTCCAAAATACAAAAGGGCTCCAGGCATCGAGGCAGTGAGTCAACAAATCTTTGCTTATTTAACAAAGTAACAACATTATGCATTTTGTGTAGCATTTTGCTGCCACGCTGTTTGTATACTCTATTTTCTAAACTGAGGGACTAAGAAACAGGTCCTCCTTGCAGGAGAACAGAATTATACTTCCCAGCAGCAATAAGGCTTTAGAATGTGCCACTAGACAGTTTTAAAAATGGTACGATGAGATTTCGTCTTTTCAATATAATGGCAAAGCTAATGAAAAACTGGAATCAGACATTACTCTGTTTCAAAAGCCTACTGTTTTTGTTTTTTTTGAGTCAAATAATAAGAAGTGACAGAAGTCCGTTTTAATAACATGATGGTACACTGGTAAAAATGCATTTCAAAATGATTTGACCTAGAACATTGGCTGGGATTGTGAGCAGCAGCAACTTGTCTAGGGGGTACAACTGAATGGAAGAATTCACCTTCCTTTCATTCCCAAGAGCAGGCAAAGCAATGAAAGTGTTCAAGGCTAACATGCAATTCAGTGCCATATCTTTCATGAAGGAGTTCCTTATCTCTGTGCTTTTCCAACAAAACACAGTATCCTTCCAAAAAGTATACTAGAGTTCAAGAGAAAATATCACCACCTTGGGTTCTCAGGATACACCTAAGATGCTCAAAGCCTTGGAACATCAGTTAAATGGTCTTAAGTAGCATATTAAGGAAAGGGAAGTTATAATGAATAATCCCCAGAAAGCCCATCTTGCACGTCAAGCATTGATTTTGGGTGAAAGGAGTGGAAGATTATTGAAAACTCACTTCAGGACTGCAGGGGGTGAAAGAACAATAATCTAATCCTATTAGAAAAAAAAGAAAAGTTTACTGTACCCCCTTAAAACAAAAGGGGGAGAGCCAATTGTTAAATAAAACTTCCTTGTAGCTCTAAAGTTAGAATTTCCACACAGCTCTAAGTTTAGGCAAAGTCACAAGGGTAATCGGTTCTCCTGTTCACCACCTATTGTACCACAACTCAGAAAATAGCCAAATGATGCAACCAGCGCAAAAATTCCCCGGATATTGCCAGGCAAAGGCTGGACCCTGCAAGGTGCTGCCCCGCAGCAGCGGAGAGCACACCACACCTTTTACAACCAGAACCCACATTTTTCTCCGCCTTCAAATTATAAAAGGCTCAATGTACATTGAAAATGCAGTCACCCTGCAGCAGCAGGGCAAAGTTTAGCCTGTGGCATGCTTGGCACTGCTCCCTAACATTTGTGTTGACATGCAATGAGCCAGTGCAGCGTGGATACAACTCTCTTGGTTTTATGTATCTTATTCTTTGTTGGTTCAGGACAAAAGCTTGCTTTTTTCCTCAAAAATTGGTTTTCAGTAAATATATGTTCTCCACTAATATTTATAATAACAGAATGCTTTGCAGAGATCACTCTCAATGTCACTGACTTCTTCAGGGCAGATACATGATATAAATGTGTATTTGCATATACACTCATCTAAATACACTTAAGCACTATTCCAAGAATATCCACCACAGTTGTTCTTCTAAATTTCTCATTCAAGACTTTTCAATAAAAGAAAAGTGCTACGTAGCAGACTTCTTTGAGATAGAACTCCCACGTAACTGCCTACACAGTATATTTTCAACACCCCATGTGCATTTACGGCAACATATTTCAAGCTATCACAGAGGAGGTGACTTGCCAAAATAAAAGAGTAGGACTTCAAATGAAAATAAGGTAATGGAAACAGATGCAATTTCCTTGTTAATACACCCTGGTAATTAAATAAAAATAAACCCAAACAAAAAAACCTGAAGTCTGGCTTATTGACATCTCCTGTCTAGAAGACTGAGGATTTTTCTAAAAGGTGCCAGAAGGCCTTTAAACTTACTTCCTCATCCTCCTCTTCCTCTTCATCGTCAGACACAATACTATCATTTAATGGCTCTTCTAGAAAGAAGCAAAACAAAATGGTGTAAGAGTACACATGCAACTTAACAGAATGTCTAGTTATTGCCCCTCTTTTACAATAGTAAGATTTAACTTGCTTCTCATATAGACATCCTATTCTTTTCAAAACAACAATTGGAATTATTTGCTCCCATAAAGCACTCTAGAAACCACTGAAATCAATTCATATTTGGGAAAATGGCAGAAACAGAAACACTCTAGAATAGTTCTTTTCTCATAAATCCCGCTATGATGTCCCAGTGTACTTACTGACAAGACTTGAATGAAAGTGTGTGCACTTGCATAGTGGCAATACAGTGCTTAAATACTTTATTTGTTCTTTTACAAGCTAGAACCATAACATACGCTGTTTTCTGCTCTTTCCAAAAGCCAAAGAAAGCAGTCAAACTTGTTCTATTTTTATCGTACAAAAAGATTAAATGAGAATTCACCTCCTTTTCAGTGTTTGTTTTCTCTTTCTTCAGCCATCCTTTCATCCATAGGAATAGAAAATACAATTAATATTTCACTTCCTTACACTTGTCTGTATTAACACAGCATCTACAACTCCTGGGACACATCAACATACTATCCAAAAAGGATGGTTTCTGCCCCCTATTCAGGATAAACCTTTTCAGGTAACAAAGCTACACTCCCCAGTAAGAACAAGTGATGAGCACAGACAGACCTAGTCCCTAAATCCTGCTTTACAGATTGTATCACCTGTTTATTTTTGCAGTTGACAGCAGTCTCTCACTACTATGAGGCCACTGGCATGAAAGAAAAGAGTCAAGGTCATTCTATTTACAGTCCCAAGACTTTGGGATTGAGACCTACTCAGCCTTTTATTTCTTCTTTATAATGATAATACAAAAGGAAATTTTAAAATACATCTGAAATTCAAATCCTGACATTTGCTATTCACCCTCTCTCAGACCATCACACTATAGCTATTCTTTGAGAGTTTCAACACCAAGTGAAAACATGAGCTTTCTTATGGCTTTTGTGAAAGATTTACAGCTCAGATAGCTGCATCTGTTCTTCTGACCTGAATTGAGCTGCTTGATAATATATTCAATCTGCCGGATCATCTCTGCGTTTCCTTCCTTGATAAAACAGCGCAGGATTTCTTCCATTCCCTGGATGTAGTGGAAAACATTGCTAGATTAGTATTTCATGTGACCACAGTGACAGAGTTTCATTAGCTAAAAAGCAATTGTTTTTTCAGGAAAAAGAGAGGCAGTGTGAAACAAACCACTGTGTCCAGCTCTAAGGCAGGACCAACTCTGACCTTTTCTTAAACCCAGTTTCTCTATTTGTGGCCCCTTATAGGCTTGATGTTGTGCCTTTAATCATTTTAGATGACTTCCAATCCTCTGTGCTCTGACATCTGACAACAACTATGCCTGCATAACTCTCTAGGTTAATTTTTAAGATACAAAGATAACTGCTATCCCAGGAATGGCTTCCTCAAATCCAGAAATTAAATCATATTCATAGCCATTAGACTACCTTTCACAGGTGATCAATTCGTAGATCTGCTAAAACCTTCCCCCTGCTGCCTTCCCCAGCTTACCATGTCTATACCAGGCAGAAACAAAAGCAGCAAGGGGAACTCATCCTCTTAGTGGCTATTCACTGGTGCAGAATGAGTTAAGTAAGAGGAAGAAGTAGCAGGTCAGATGAAAGCATCTCCTTGGCCACATCCAGTCTAGAAAATGCTAAATGGACAACACTATTCTACAATAACACCTTTAATTTATAATTTAGACAGAATTCTTCACACTCCTGGGGCTTCGCTTCTGGGGAAGGACCAGCAAATACGGCAGAAGTGTTTCAGACATACATTTGTGTCTGCCTGAATATCCAAGGTGAAGAGCCTCTTATGGATTCCCTTCTCAAAATGCCAATGTGCGTGCCATCTTTGGCATATGCGTTGATCTTTGTGCTATGCAAAGCAGCACTTCTTACCATTGCTCTGGCTTCTTCTCGGACAGAAGGGATAGCAAGAATGCTGTACAGTGCTCCGTTCACATAGGGTTGTATCTAAGAGGAAGAAATAGTCATTCCACCAAGAAAAGCTCTTACATTCACCCCAGCTGATTATAAGCAACATTTTAGAGTGAAGGTGCAGAACAACTATGTTCAGAGAGTTTAACCAGGCTATACTGCACTTGCAAAAATTCCCACTTAGGAAGCAGTGAACTTTCAGGATGCAAATATTCTGGAATATGGCTGATCTAAATCAATACTGCTGCATGCTGATTTCCTCCCCACCTCTTTCTGAAAATGTATCTTGCAAATTGACCTAGCCCAGAAAAAAAAAAAATAAAAGCAGGGGCGGGGAGAGGGAGAGAAAATCAGAAAAAGAAGGTTCGTTTGACAAACACTTAGTGAGGGTACAAAAAACAGGACAAAGAACAGGGACAAGAATGTGTCAGCATGACTCAGGTCAGGCCTCAAGCACTGTAGCCTTAAACAGGATGATAAAAGCTGTAGCAGCTTAAAACATCCTCTCACTCTGCTGCCTCTTACTCACCCTCAGCAGAGGCAAAAACCAGCTAGCATGAAAGCTCTGCATTATGGTTAGTGAAAGCCACCAGATCTGTCAGACTAGTTTTATCAGCACTTATGAGACTCTTTTTATTGGTTAGTGCCTTTTGGAGCATTAAGATTCAGAGTCATCCTCTGTCTATGGATTGGAAAAATGAACAATAAGCGAGGCTGGCAGCAGGGGAAGCACAGAAAGGTAAGGGACTGGGATTTACACAAGGATTCCACAGCTTCTCAGAAAGCTCTCCTGGCACCCAAGAGCATTGCTTTCTACCTTTGATAACAACACTTCTATCAGCTGCGCTGGTGCAAACTAGGTTGTAAGAATGCACCCTCTGAGAAAAATTTCAAGGTCATTCTAAGGCACAGAATTCAACAGAATGATGGCATTTCTAAATATTTCAGTCTAGGGACTGGAATGTTATCTTGTATTAGTATGTACTGTATTAACACTCATCATTCACAAAAACAAAAGCTAGTGAAAGAATCCAATAAAGGTATGCCAAGTTTCATCTTAACCAAAACAGTGCTAGTAAAGAATTGATCCACAGCTTATAATGAATTAATAAAACGCGGACTAAACAGTTCATTGAAAATTATTCTCTACTTTCAGTTTAAGTTACAAACAAAAAACCTCATGATACAATCATTGCATATAAACATAAGACATCAGAATTTATAATTCATTTTTACTAGAAGTCCCCAAACACCTTGCACGAGTATCAAGGAATCATTCTAGAATACCCTGGTAAAAATTCTCCCTCCCCAGGATTTCAGCCTCATAAAATATTTGCCCACATTTTCTCCTGCCTTGAATTTTACTCCATGGTCAAAGAAGGGCCCCTCTGCAGAGGCAGCTGAAGCAATGCTTTACATAGCAGACAGCAGATAACAGAGTGATTTGCTAAAAAACACTAAGTAGAAATAACTAATAATTTTTAGCATTTTCCTCTGAGATAGTTTAATTTAGTATCTAAGATGCAAATGTCTGGAGACAGAAATGAACCACAAAAGGGTTAAGCAGCAGGTCATATGAAGTGGTAGATAAAAAGATATTAGGGCTTGAATGTCACAGATGTACTGCTTTCTTATGACATTCCTTAAAACTACTCGCAAATTTGCTTCTTTGCACCTGTTTTGCATAATGGGCTTGCACCACATATTGTTCATCCCATGAACTAGTTAAGCTTGAGATGATTTGGTGTGAGATGACATTTAAACAGCATCTGAAACTGCCATCAAGAAGGCACGTGGATTGCATGATAACTATACATCTAAAAGACTTTCATTCTTAGTTGCCAACATTTGTTAAAGGAAGGTGTAATTATGTCTAGAAAGACCAGCGTCCAACGAAATAAAATTTACATAATTGTGAATTTTAGGAAAATTTTACACAACTTAATCACATGAGGGTCTAACAAAAGAAACAAAACCAATTTACTTTTTTCCATTTCTTCCTTTTTTAATTTTTAATTTTTCTTTCCACCTTTTCCTTAGCCCAAAGTTTGCTGTATAAATACCTCATGATTCTCATGGCCAAGAAGATTAGAGAGAACTTTGAGCACATGGGTTGCAATCCTTGCACACATTTTCTTCCCTGCAAAGGGATAAAACATAAATATGCTTGAAAAAAACAACAGATCAGAGCAAGCTTGTTTCTTACTTCTCAAAGAAGGGGCAATACTATTCTTTGTTCCTGGCAAATGCTGCTCAGCGTAACTGAGCTGAAATCAGCGGAGTTACTCTGGATTGATACAGGTGTAATCTTGGACAGGAAGCAACACAGAGGGATTTAAAAAAGTTTAACAAAGGCACTATTTTGCTTATGGCAAGCAGTGGATTTTTCACCCTTACCTTACTTTCCTTTTTAAAAGGAAACTTACTTTAAGCTTCTTTAAAGTCTATTGGACATAGACAGGACCTCATTTTCTTGGGGGGGGGAATCTCTGCATTGTAGAAGTGAAACATGCAAGTATTTCACTCCACAAGGTGAAGGTTAAGCTCCTTGCCATTACTCATCAATTCAGTTCTGACTTTCTCTCATACAAACAAATCTCTTCCACAAGTATAAAGCGTCCTTTGAAAAGTGGGCCTGGAACCTAGAAATGGCTGTCCTCACATGCAGATATGAAAAAAAAATCAAATCTTAGAGGGTTCCATTGATTAACTGCTTAATTGCTTAGATTTTGGTGAAGCTAACCAGCACAGTTTGGGATTCTTGGGAAAGAGATCTGCTCAAAAGCTTTGGTTATAACCACACTCAATATCTCTGGTCATGTGAGTCCCTGCTACTAATTATAGTCACTTGAAAGAATCCAGGTATATCAGAAAAAAGAATTCACAACCTTCCCTATACATTTCTTGGAATAAGGTTATAATTCAAAAGGTAAGGCACCTGCACTCCGCAGACAGAGATTCATAAGCAAGGCAACAGAATACTCCAGCGTGTAATCAGACAGACAATCTGTATCTCTTAGAACATCCACCAGCCAGAAAATGAGCCCATCTTTGATCATTGCCGACTGCAGCGCACGCCTAAGATTAAAAAACAAAAAGCCAACAAAAATAAGACCACAACATAAATAACTTTCAAACACTTTCATAGGTAATATAAGCACATTAAAACCCTACATCATCTACCTGCTATACACTAGCCTGCCAATAAAACCAACCCAAGACTACCTGTTTTGGTGGAATCAATTAAACTAAGGAATTAACAAAGTCTGAAGAAACTGAAGATGCAGTTTCCCATAGGACTAGAGAACTAAAATGTTGTTGGGTAGATTGGGTTTTTGTGTGTTTGTTGTTTTTTTTTTTTTAAACCTCCAAACTGCTGAGGTAAGTGTCTTCATTGTTTTCTAAGGCTTCTAATTCTACCTAAAATTGGGGTTTCAATTGTCTTAAAATAGTAAAAAAAGCCAGCCACACACAACAGACCCATAAAATAAATTAATTGCCTTTTCTGTCATAGGTAGCCACAGCACTTTGTACTGTTGAATTGACAAGATTTTTTAAAATTTATTTGCTCTTTCCCCTAGAGACTCTTAAATAATGTATTATTTTAACTCAACCTGTAGTTGCCTTCAAAGGGTACACTGAATAAAGTGCCAGGTGGTCAACTGTGATCTCCTGCAACAGATATTTCTTGCTTTACAACACAAAAAAGTAGTATATACTGGTAGAAAGGTCTTACAGAGGAATATCATTTTTAATCACATCATTTCTAATCGGTAGTAAGTCTAAATTACAAAGATCAAATCAGGTATTTTCCTGGTCTTAGTACTTGGGATTTGGATTACTCCTGAAAGCTCATACACTTTTTCAATCCTGGATCTTGCAGTAGGTCTATGGACGGACTGAGCAAAACAAGGGAGCATCCGGCCACGCGTTTTAAAAAAACAAACCAACCCCAGAAAACAAACCCCAGAACTTCTTTCATGTCAAGTGTCTGGAATTAACCTTCTATAAGGTTAACTGTTACTTTTTAGAAAGTAAAAAACTTTCACATTTTCAGTAGCTTAGGCCCTAAAATTCAAACTAACACGTACTATCAACAACTGCTTTAATAGAAAAATCATATTCTCTAAGATTGGTTTAGGATTTCAAGCAGTAGAGTATAAAGATTTACTCTCTTTCATCTCAAATATATATAAGGTATCATGTCAGGAAGTAGTGCAGAATTTTACCCAAAGCACGTTTACATGTGCTTCATCCAGACAAGTTCTAAATGAGGCAAATCCAAAAGCAGCCCTCATTCTTCAATAAGCCCCCCCAAAAAATTTAAAGAAAACCCCAACACTTGCAGTCTCAATTTAGAAGAAACATGAATGAAAATAACAAGAGCTAAACTCATCCATCTACCTCCTTACGTTTAGTTAACTACTCAGGGCTGAATATGCCTCCAGAGTACTGTGAAAACAGAGTTCCTAGATCATATTTATTTGATAAATGAAAGCAACTTCATGCCCTTTTACTGCTTTTGCAAATTTCTTTTGTGGTGGGCATTGGAGTCAGACTGCTAAAGTCTTGTGCTAAAAGACACAAGACAGCCCATGCACAGACAGTTCCAGGAAAGAGGATCAACAGGATGAGGATGAAATCCCTGAAAAACGTTCGCAGAAAGGATAATGAAAACCTTGTGCTCTGGAATGTAATGCAACTTTTTTCTACACAGGATCTTCAGAACTTTCTACATTAAATTTTCACTTTGTTCAATTAAGGAATACATATAAAGCACACAAGGCTACAGCAGATGTACATTTACTTGAGCCTTGATAGCTGACAGGAAGTCAGGTTAATTCAGTCAGCAAACTCGAGTTCTCCTCCATAATAAATGACACTGTTTTCATCAGTCATCAGAAGTTCTGATGATTGTTATGGGAAAATCAAGTGCTCTTCTTTCCTCCCTGAACAGAGCCTAACTAGCCTGCATTTCCTCTCCTGCTGTCACCACTGTGTGCTGTGCTTTCATCACCTGAGGCTGAATTTCTGCAGAGCCCCCAGAACATTCTCCCATGTAAGGGAATCCTTGTCTTCAGTTTTCAGTCTCTCCTCCAGCATTCGCAGCAACGCCGGGTTCTGAGAAAGGTAGACACGACCTGGTGAAAAAAGTGATGAAAGAACAGATGCTGAGATATCAACTTATGATAGAAAAGCTCCCTCTCCTTGGAAAAGTAAAAAAGTAAGCAGGATTGACCTCAGTTTCTTCTTGAAAAGCCACAATCTTGTGCCAAGACCCAAACAAACCTGCACAAATGAGTTGTCTAGCAAACCCGTTGCATTCAATCCAGCCACTTGCAGCATTAGAGGCCCCCACTTGCCAAGTTAGTACCACGCAGAATCCACTATTCCTCTTTTAGTACATGCTTTCTGATCTAACAGTTTTGTACAGTCTAGGAAAAGAAGAGAGGTGTCCAAAGAGCTCTGAAAAGTTAGGTTCCCCACTGTTAGTAACTTTAAATGGGATTTCAGTTCGTAGCAGTAGTTAGCTCCTTAAGTCGCACCAAACCAAGGGCTAATTTGGGACAGGCAGAGATAGAAAGCTGCATATATATCTAACCAAATAGCAGTGATGCACAAAGATTTATTCAGGTGAGGACCAAGAAGATGCACGAGCAGCTGCACTAACTACTGTTGCACAGCCTGGTAGCAGATCTGCCTACAGACCTAACGGGAATTTTTGTTAAGTTCCCAGATAGATCACAAATCATCAAACGAAGTTAGAAATGCTGAATATACAGTGTCAAAATTAAAACTTTCCAGATAGTGAAAAACTGTTTTGAATGCATGTAACAAAAGACTGTGAGTCCCTAGAAAAAGGGTACAAATAAGGCTCAACTTCTAAGTGCAGCAACATGCACTTGTGAAGCAGCAATAAGGCAGCGTTACATGAAAATGCTGTCTCTCTCTCTTGAAGCAAATCTCTTACCTTCTGCCAGCGAAGCAAAAGCATTGATAAGCCTTGCCATATACTGTCTGACAACCTCACTCTTAGAATGTAATAATTTGAGGACACTTCTCTGAAAAAGAAAGCAAGTATTAATGAAAACTCACAAAAGCAGGAAAAAAAACCCAATGAAGTTAGTCTTCTATGGTGTTTTAAAAGCTCATTAAATTTTCACAGCAAACAAACTTTGAACACATATGGATATCTTAAGTAATGTAAATATGCTTTAAAATTTCTCAGTTGGTTTTTTTTTTTTACTGGCAGGGTGCTGAGGAAGGTTCAGTCTATTAAAAATTCATTAAGCTCCATGGTGTAGGGTCAGAATTATAATGAACCAACACAGTTATCAGTTAAAGCTGGTATCTAAAATTAATATTTAGTCAGTGACAAAAAAAATGGTTAGTTTTGTTGATGAACTTAAATGCAGTAATGTTATCTGAATAGAAATGCTATTGTTTGACAACTAAGACTGTGGGAAAGCAGCTCTGTAACAAGAACACCACATTGCAAACTAATTTTAATCTGTTTTACTTCAAGCATTAATTACACATAACTTTCCTCCTGCAGGAATTTACAGGGAAAAAACAGATCATAGATTTAATGATCCTTTAACAACGTAACAAGTAGGCTCACTGCTTCAAACAATTGGGGAACTCTGCACAAAATTCACTATTATAAATGAAAAAAGCTGCACTTCTGTTAGCAATAGTATTGGATTATCAGTGACTGGACCAAACTTTCAAAATCAGCACGCCAGCATTTCCCCTTTCTAAAGAAAGGTAACAATCCATTCCAAATTCATGGAAATTTTATTGAACATGTTATTACAAGTGCATAATCAGATATTCCATGGAGGAACTGAGACTGAAGTCCTAAATTAGTTCTTATCCTAGATCAGTGAAATGGATTGAAAGTATTATCTAGCAATACCTAATCACTCAAAAAGACACAGCATCTGACAAGCAAGAGCTAACTCCTAAGCAGGGGGTTTGATAGGCTTCTCCTCAACTCCTGGGCATCAAGCAGCAGGAGAGGCGACAAACTTCCATTTGTCTACAAGAACTGTATCCACACTGAGAGCTCTTGTAATGCAAATCTTTCCCCACCACATTTAAAGACTGAAGTTAAATATGACACGATTTTGGCGCTTCTACGTTTTTTTTTTTCCCCAGAGAATGATACGTTTTTCCGATCAGCACTTTATAAAAACAAATAAGCAGTATCATATGCAAGTTGGAGGAAAGCCCTTTCCAGCTGACCTGACAGTTGCTGTGGCAGTCTAATAGGTCATTACTGATGTAGGCTTGCAGGACAGTGTCTCTCTGTTCTCCAGGATATGATGTTGTCAAGCGCTAAAATAAATAACAAAAATAAACCAGTCAAATAAATAAGTGGTAATGTGAATTGGTGACTGCTGAAGATTTTAAAGGTGCTGATACCTGATAGTTGAGAAACCTCTTCTCACAGGGAGAAGGAATTCAACCTCAGTGATCTAAGGGAAAGAGATGAAATGAACTGACCTGACCTCAGCTCAGTGATCCACTACAAAACTGTTAATTGGGAGCTTTCATCACTGTCCATACAGGAAGCATTACTTCCCATGAAGTTATAAAGCTCCTCTAATAGCTACAGATGTGGTGCTTTTCTAAAACATATGAGACAGAGTACTGGGCTAGAACCACCAGTGGTCAGACCCTACGGATGTTTGTTTATGTGAAAATGAACATTGAAGCTTGATCAGAATTCCACTATTATCTTCCTTCACTTCTGTCATTTTGAACACATCAGCTTCCTTTTCAGCAGGAAAATGTATCTTCCTGTCCTTGTCACCTTTAATTTTTCTAAAATATCATTACATGATCAGAAGCAAGCAAAATGTATGCTCTAGTAGAATACCTTGATTATAAAGGAAAACGGGTGATTAGAGTCAGGTATTTCTTCCATACAGCAATATTTATATAATATAAAACAGGGCAATACATGGAAAGAAGAACTTCCTAAAACAACAATTTCCTTGAAAACACGTCAGAAATTACTTCCACTGAAGATCCCAGGAATTCCTATCTGGCTTTTCTATGATGGGGAGAGTACTGCTACAATACACACCTATTGCCTGGGCTTTTCCTCATCATCTCAAGAGACTCAGCAAGCTTCACTGAGAAAGAGAGAAGTTGCCTACAATGCTGAACTGATCACCAGCACAATCTTCTTGCTCACAAGATAGATATTAGTTCTGCACTCCTCCAGAAGGGACCTCTTTATTTCTGCAGAGGCCATCTCCCTTACCCAGCGCAGAGCCTGCAGTAAGAAGGCCTTGAGACGATCGTTCCCTGTAATCAAATCTTTCTTCAGTTTCTCATAATCCAAAGACGGCAAGAGTGGCACATCCTGCACTTTCCTACAATGCAAACGGGAAAGACATTTATCAAAACTCTCTCTCCTTATTCAGTGCAGCTGATGTTACTGAGGTGAGAAGAGCCAAAACAGGAAGTCCGCTTCAGGAAAAGAGCTTCCACACTTTTACACCTTTGTTACTTTTATTACCATTGCCACGTTAGAACAACAGACTTTTTAAACTTGGACTTATTTTTCCACTGTGCATGCAGCTCATTTACCATCGTAACTTGCAGACACTACGCTCTGACAACTACTTAATTGACGATCTGAGCTTTTTAATGGCACAAAACAGTGCAGCGACATTCTTCCTTGCCCTGTGCAGACCACAAGAGCATGAAGGCAGCAGCTTGTGGCTCTTGGCACATGGTTATAAACAGACGCAGCAATAAGCTGCAGTTCCAACTTCACCTCTAAGCCCTCATGCACACAGAAATGTCTTCTCCAAGGCAATGGCGGTGGGCTGAGTGGATTTTTACAGGCTGGACTATGCTGGCTTAACATAAGACTTGATACAAAACCATTTTCCATGCACCAGTACTATCTTGCTATTTTGAGTTTTAACACTGCAATAGAAGTTCCACTTAATGAAATTGCTTTCAGTCAATGCTTTAATTTTAATATTTAAATATATTCCACTAAACAATTTTTACTCCTATCTTTCTACTGCTTTTCAAAAGAAATTTTGTAATTATAACTGTCCCTTTAATTATCTTGTAAACAACATAAGGATCAAAACAGTGTCTCAAAAATTTAATAAAACCTTCACCTCACCTATACCATCTCTATTTGATCTTATAAAACAAAATTTATTAAGTCAGTCGCAAAAAAATTTAAGCTCGAACCACCCAAAAATCCACGTTACTGATTCCCCCCTTTCCTGGACTTGTGAGAAACAAACCAATTACAACAGGACCATACTGTGCGGAAACAGTAAAGAAAATACAGCAACCAACTCACAGGTGTGGAGTGGCAGATTTACTGGGTTAGCAACATCCTGCTGAAATTAGGATGTTACTGAACCTGCCCAACAGAAGAATGCAGATCGCACAATATTTGCATACAATGTTCACGGAGATCAGAGGAAGCACACAGAGGATGCGTGATTCCCATTGGCAGACAACTGGCAGCACACTTCAGTTTACTAACCCCTCTTCCTCCTCTCTTCCGAAATAAATGAAGCTCAGCAAGAAAATACTTACACAGGGGCTAAAGATGCTCTTAACATTGTGGAAGCCTGGATTAGAAAGAGAAAAAAATAAATCACAACAGATTAGTCCAACTAACAATGTTACTAATGAGGTCCACAGTGAATTCTTTCACTGAGGTTCTGCAGTTCTTTTCCTATAAAACCTATGTTGCAAATTAGAAACACAGCTAAAGAAAGAGAAGACTTCAATATTTATCTTTCTTTTCCCTTAAAGTGTTTCACATGTAAAAACCTCTTTCATTATGATCTGGCTACTTTATCTTCAACATTATACTCCAAAAATTACCTATACTTGAAGAATTTAAAAAAATAAAAGGAAAAAATCTGAGTAGAAACCACCATACAAAACCCACTGAGGAAGATGAAGACCTTGTTGAACGCATTTATTGACTTAAAAAATTTTAATACCTTAAAGCTGCAATAATATTCCACTAGGGACATACCACGTATTAGAGCACCCAAATGTGCTACAATTCTCTGTTTTGACACTAATGTTATCTGAGTGCCTGTATCTATTAATATATATCCCTATATATAACTATTAATATATAAAGAAAAGACTATTTATTCTAGCATGGAACAGCATGCCATTCTCAGAGGTTCTGCCCAGGTTAAGTTCCATTTAAGCCTGGATATTTCCTCTCTGATTCAGTGTGACACAGAGCATATGTAGCCACCGCTGCTGCATAAGTCAAAACTTAAAAATATCAACATCACATAAAAGTTGTCTGCTTCGGTAAATATTTTTTGCTAGAGCGAATTGTATGCGAGCCAAGAAGCAGCAATTCTGGCATAAGAGTGCTTCATATCATGTATTCTGATGTCAACTATGTGCCATATTCGCAGAATATTCAGTGTCATCTCTTTGTGTTGATCTCCCTACTCACTTTCTGAAAAATCTCTCATTACCACTTACGCCTTTAAAACTGGTCTTCTCTTCTAACCTAGCTTCTTTCAGTGGGAACTATATAATCAATGTCTATTGTCAGATTTAAAACTGAGGGATTTAGGAGACAAAAAGCGTGAAATACCATAGGGAATATTGAATTACACCATCTGACATATTCTTGAACACGACCTCATGGGTATCATTCATAATACAAGGAACTACTCTCTTAGATGTGAAATAAACTTATATGCACGTTGGAAAGCATTTTATACTATGTTTAAGTCAATGAATGACTTGTACACAATAGACAATTAACAGGTCATACACTTCAAAATTAACCTGTCTTGACAGCAGTTCTCAAACCATAGTTCACTTTACACAACAGTAAAGTCTTTCAAAGTATCATATATACGTAAACTGTTTTCCCCTCTTTTACTTGTATTAATTTGCCTTGCCATTTTTGATAAATATAAAAAGTTAACTTTTGTTTAAACAAAACTGTTTTCACAGACAAAACCTGTCATCTTACACTTGAGTGTGCAATGAAATCACAAATGATTTTTGTTGACTTCCTCCACACCCTCCTCCAGTAAAGGACACGGGGCAGAAAGTGACCGTAGTATGTTGAAGCAACAGAAATAACAGAGCCCCTGAAGATGAGAATGCGAGACAAGGAACAATAGTGAGAAAAGAACTAGAGCAGGTCACTAAGAGGAAATAGATGTATTTATGCACACATGCAGAAGCTCTCTGCTTCCCAGCAAAGTCTTTCTTACCCACCACTTTGTTGCTTTAGAGAAAAAAACATTTGCTCCAACTAAAATCCAACTGAAGGATATATAATTGGTAAAGATACATGCATCACCCTTTCACACAAATAAAACTTTTGGGCAAGTGTAAGACTTTGCAAACTTTCGTAAATTTCAAATTACAGGAACTTCAATTGGAGAAGCATTCAGCTTTTTAAAAATCAATCAGATCAAGCAGGACCAAGTCCTATTAATTACCGAATTATTCTTTAAGCCAGCAGATGGTGCAGAGCAAAGCATTTAGTACAGTTTGGCTCTGTTGTCTACCTACACCAAAAAGGCACCACAGAGTGAGGCAGACCCTATACTGGAGCTCTGAGGGCTAGAGCACCAGGGTGGAGAACCTTCTGGTCCATCACTCACGTTTCTGATCAGAACCAAGTTTATCAGTCTAAAACCTGTACAGAAGGAAGGAAGGTCTCTCTGGCTTTTGGTGTTTCTGGGAAAGCAATAACTTCGTATTATGTCAGGTTCAGTGAGAAGAACGTGGAAAACTTTTAAGGGCTGGTTTGTCTTTCACTTTTGAATCTGACTGACTGTGGCCAGCACCACTGAGAAGCAGAAAGAATGCAACCATGTTACAGGCAGAGATTTCTTTTCTTCATCTTCATCTACATGATTGCGATTAGTCAGAGGTAAACTAATCTGTGTCCATCCAGCGTGGCATATGGAGTAAGACACTGGGTTGGGTCTCAGGAGATACGCTTCTCCTCCTGGTTCAGCTACCGGCTGCAGACAGAATTCAAACACGTCATTTCATATTTCTGGGCCTCGATTTTTCTCCTTTGGAAAACAGATACAGGCACCAATCTCTTCAATAAGCTGGTTTTTTGAGGTCTACCTCAATGGCAGTGTGCAAGAGCTGAAACTTATTTTACAATTAAACAATTAGAAGCTCATGGCACAACCACCATAAACAGAAAACCAACAAATTTAGTGTTTGATTATGACAGAATAATTCTGTGAAATAAGTTAACAACAGTTGATACAGTACAGTAACAACTCTGGTCAAAGTATTTTCCTGTTTTGGCATTTATTTAGGCCTCTATTTTAAGTAATTTTACGAGAACAAGGACCGTAGTAAAATATTGCTAGAGAACTGTATTTCTTCACTGGGCATTTTTTGGCAGTTAATGCAGCCCAGCAGCTCTCTTGTGGCTCGCAGGGCTGATTTCAGGGTCTACACTAGTTGGGGTCAGAGCGCTGAGGCTTCCTGGGAAGCACAGAGCCACGCAGCGTGCCGAGGGACAGCATCACACCCTCTCCAGCTAAATGGGTCTGAAGAGATTTTCAATCAGTTCAATCTTCAAGCAGGTGATCCAAATACAGTGCCACTGAGTGCTGGTCATTCAGTTTAACGCCCAGGCTACCTCTTGCCATAGGGTCTCAGCTTTTCATCTTTTTATCCTCGTTTTTAAAGAGGGAAGACATGCAGCACCCTAGCCCCACCACCTTTCCCTTCCTCATGCCATGGCCTCTTCAGCTCTCGCTCTCAGACCACCGTCAGGTTGGCTGGCACCACCTCTGCACCCATTCCTTTGCTGCTTTCGCCACCTCCTGCAGCAGCAGCGTCAAGGGGCTCCTGTCCCAGGACAGAGCTCGAGCAGATACCCCCAACAGGCCATAACAGTTTGTACCAGCCCCGTGCCTCATGTTTAACGCTGGCAGACTTGACCAACTGGAAGCAGCAGTTTCAGCAATAGGAAGCACTGGGTTATCGACTCCGGTGGAAATTAAGGCTGGGGAATGTGACCCGTACTCTGCTGAAAATTTCATGGCTTCCTTCACAGTAACATTTCTAATCAAAACTGTGAAATGCAGACCTATCCTAACGCTTCGGTTTAACCTGGTTTAATACTCCTATTCCTTAAGCTGAGCATTCTCTGCCTCACAAACCACCTTGCCCCACACAAGCTGGGAAGGGTAAATGCGCGTTACAAATTCCCCAGCAGGCAGTCCACCAAAGCAAATACATTTAAGCCTCAGCACCTCCTTTCACATTTCACTGGACAGTACTTGTTTATTTGCTTCTGTTTCTCTTCTCTGGTAGGGATTTGAGATGTCCCAATCTCAGGATATTTACCCAGTTAATTATCTGTGTTAAGCTTTATTTCTTGACTTGAGCATTAGCTTTAACAAAAGGAAAACCACACCTCAAATACAGCTGGGTCCTACAAATCAGCTCTTGGGCTTACTTCCATCAGTGCACTTGCTTCATTTAAGACACATAATCTACCCTGTGAAAAAAGGTCATCGTCTTCACAATCTGAAAAAAGGTCATCTCTATACACAGCAGATCCAAAGCCAAGCTTCCACATGCACGACTCCCGGTGGGAGTGCTGGCTGAACCAGCTTCACTCCTCTCAACACATCCCTGCTACGGAAAGCAAAAGCAAGAGATCCTTAGGAACAAAAGCCTGCCCTACCACCAAATTAATAACAAACTCTTTTAAGTTCTTTGCAAAACTTTAGCCATATGCTTTTAAAAATGGTCTTCTATGTTGCAGACTCACATAAAAACATGAAGCCTTTTAAAATTATTTTTAGGAACAAAGGGATACATTTAACTGAGGAAAAGCTAATATTGAAGCCTGGAAGTGGGCAGAACAGAACCTACTTTGGGCTGTTGGTTTTTTTGATCCTCACTGATCTGTTCTTCTCTTTCCTGTTGTTCATACTCAAATCTAAATGCTGAGCTCTGATATGTCGTTTCTGTGACTATAGGGCAAAAACTCCAACTGTACTGTGTTTTTGGGAGAGAGAGAATATTTGGATGCAGGAAAGTTGGGGCTTATTTATAACACCTGCTTTTAATTAACTGGACAAGAGAAAGTAAAACTATCAGCACTGTGCATTCAGGGCCCTCAAAACACTCTATAGTAAGTAAATTCTTTATATTCTTATAAGGTCAGTAGAAACATTGAGATCTTCGTTTCCAGATGATGAATCCAAGGACACAGAGTCAAAGGCGCTGCTGACAGGTTCCTCATTACACATTCAACATGTCAACCACCAAAGGATGCCTCAGTCAGGCAAGTTTACATAGCTTCTGTTTACTACCAGTTTTCTTTGATTATAAAGCATTTATTTCCTCAGCATTTTCTCCCAAGCTCTTTCCCCAGTCTTACCTTTCCTGGAATAGGTTAAATACTAATTCAAGTTTTTGAGTAACAGCATTCCTGAAATTGCCAGTAAATGAAAGAGTGTGAAGAACATGGGACATTCGTGACTCATCTGTAATACGTGACACCCAACATTCATGGATTTAGTCTTGAACAAAATACTTTTCATGCAAAATCTACCTTGAGACAGAACCATTTGTCATAACTGAAACACATGCAGAAACTGGGTGTCTTAAGGAAAGGAAAGGAAAAGAAACAAGCATAAGGAAAAGAAGAGCCCAAGCATAGCTCATTCTGGTAGGATCACGGGGTATGACTAATGTTTGTGTTGGTTCTTGCCAAAACCAAACCAGGTGCCATATTAAGTCAAGTAATTCTGTCACAATGCAGATTAGCCACAGATGGCAGCCCTTCATTTTTGAACGAAGCGAGGCATGAATACAAACAGAATGGAATAAAACAAAGTTCAAAAGGGGAAAAAAAATTAATATCAATATTTATAAAAGAAAACAGATGCATTTCAAGCGCAAGCCAAAACCACAATTGATTTTATGAAATATTGTAGCCCTATATTCAAACCAACTCCACTTTGCTATTTGATGCATATATTCATAATATGCTGAAGGCTAACGCTGAAAGCCAGATTCTGTCCTCAATTACCACTCTGAAAATGTGCTATAAGAATTCAGTGTAAATTCAATACAGATTCAGAATTAATAATCAAAGATAGCTGATGAATATGTGAAGAGTCAGACCAAAGTTTGAGCAAATTTGTACGTATCATTAGAACTCAGAAATTTATGTTGAGCTCATTTGTTATATGCTAATGGTGACAAGTCTTCTACATGCAGTTTATGACGGGTTGGACTCCGAGCTTGAGTAACCTGGCAGGTCTACTGGGGCTATGCAAATTTATTTCATAAGAAGATCTGCAAATGTTTTTAATTATTTTTTTTTCTTACTTATACTAGAGATATTTTGTTATGAAAACTTTCCACTGGGCATATAAAACAGGTTCTCTAAGGCATCTGAAGTGTACATAAAAAAATCACACTGTAATACTATGTGATAATGTAATAACAAGACAAAATGTCAGAAAAAATAAAATACTATATATAAACAGTGAGGGGAGGCTGAAATTTATCTAAGTATTCAAGAACTATCTCACAATTAGAGTCAGCTTTAAAAAAATTATAAATAACTCTGTGTTGTAAGTTATTGCATTCTACTTTGTATAAAGTTACATATACCTAAGGTTGTACCTGCATAAGGGCAAAACTTTTCTTCAGCAAAGATCATTGCATTCATAATTTCTCATCTGTAGTCAACTTTTCTCAGTCTCAAAACAGACCATTATGAGAGGGAACAGAGTGCCAAATGTCAAGCAAATGTGGCCGTTATGACCATTCACATCAACAGGAACAGGTTGCTCGCTACAGGTGATCTTTCAGCAAAGATAAATGTATTCTCTACATCAAGATAAAAAGAAGCACATAAGTAATAGTCCACTGCATTCAATAATTCTATGACTATTTTTCAAAACAAAATGTTGTTTTAAGTGGAAAGTTGAATGCTCACAGGGGTTACTGTAATTCCAGGTGAGGGATACATTTGAAAAAAAGTACAGGTTTTCTTGAAAGGTGAAATCTTGTTTCATCCAAAGAAAGCCGAAAAATATAAATATGGATTATTTTTAAGTAGAATAATGACTGACATTTTTCAGAATTGGTGTCAATCACGTTTATGAATTGATTACATACTGAGTTACTTAGAAGCCCTCATTTCCTCTCTTTGCAAAGAATGCACTGACTATGGGCAAAATTAGATACTTATGGTGTACTTGTAATATTGCCAGAATACAAACTTCCATCTGGGTTACAGAAGTCACAGGCAGTACACAGAATACTGGTTTGCTTTTTCAGTTTTCAGTGAAAGAGGATCCATTTTAATTGTATGAAACAATTTTATAACCTTTAGTACAGAAAGAAAGATTCACTTTACAAATTAAAAATACAAATATGTAAAATAAGACACACAGCTCAATTAGCTGTATTATCTTAAGCAATAGTATTTATTTGCTTTCTCAAAGGTGTTGTGGGATGCACTGGTGTTGGCACACTTGAGACACACCGTGTGCTATACACACCACTACATACAGTGATATTTATTTGCTTTCTCAAAGGTATTGTGGGATCAACTGGTTTTGGCACACTTCAGAGTCATCATATGCTATATACAGTGATGTTCATGGGGAAGAAACAATTGCTTTCTGCATGCTATAAGAAGCTGTGTTTTCTCTGAAAGTTGTGGGCAAAGCTGCTCTTTTGCTGACATGCTGTGTATGTGTATTAGGAGGCCATAAGGTTACTCAGAACTTCTATTCTCTTCTCCATGCAGAATTTCCAAGCTTTGCACATTTTTGGTTCTTCATAAACAATAGAGTTAATGTCATGACAAGTTAAAATGCATGAAAAATTGTTACACGTTGTGAAATGAAGAGAAATATAGACTGCGACAGACTGCAGCAGGCAATGTGAAAGGATATAAAGATATAGACACTTACATATCCGTCATCACAAGGGCTCATAGAGTAATATCCCTTTATGGGCAAACAGGCACACATTAAAATAAAGAAGATTAAAAAAAAACAAGTTAACAGAAATAAATCACAGAGAAATGCACAGTTCTAAAAACCAAACCAAAACAAAAAACCAAAAAATCAAAATTAGCTAAAAATTAACAGACTATTAGCTTTGGAAAAAAAAAGTATAAGCACCTTCTCCCAACCCACGTACTTTTATGTTTTAGGACTGAAATCAATGTAGCTCTCTTGTGATATAGTTACATTCCAAGTTCTCCTTTCAACACCTGGCCAACATACCTAGCCTCCACATTATTCCATTATAACTGTCAGTTAGAATAGCTACGTACCAAGCACTGACACATTTATGTGAATATATGGCTTCTATTGTTCACTACGCTGAAGCAGCCAAGAGGGAGATACCCATGAAAGTGACATTGATCAGAAGACCTCAGCTTCTGAGAAAGCAGCTGCAAGTATCCTCCATACTTGCTTTGGTTGGAGGTTCTCACCAGCACACAGTGAAAGCTGAGAGAGACAGTTTAAGGTACTTCAGCAATGTTATCAACTCCTCATCCCCAAAGGCTCCAAGGATAAATTAAGAAAAAGTCTCTAGAAGGAAACCTAAGATTTAGTTACTAAAATAAAACACGGTGATAATTCATGGTTTGAGTAGCTTAGTACAAAATATGCCATGTTCTCTTTAATTACACTAAAATATTTAACTTAGAACAGCTTTGTATCCAAAGACAACAGTCTTAATTCAAAATAAAAGTACACAGTTCAACACAATGAAATAAGACCAACATTAATTATTCTGCTTCTAGTCTTTTTGTGCAAACCTGGTAATACTTACTTTAGAGGACATTTTTGTGCAGATGAATAAGCACATAAACACTGTATTCAGTAAGTTCCTCTTTAACAGACACATACAGCCTTATACAGAGGGTATAAGAAACTTGCCACTTTTCACCGGGAGCAGAAAATAAAGTTCTGTCTATTCTTTAACATATTTTAAAAATCTGACATTATTCTTTTTATTACCATCACACTCAAAAATTCACTAATATGAATGAGTATTTTAACTTTCATGGTACTATACACACATACAGATGGTTCCTGGCGAAGACATTTTAAAATTAAATTTAAGAGAAAGGACAACATTGATAGAGACCAGTAAGTAGGCAAAAGAAACCAGATGTCCTCTCATCGTGATACAGGCTATTGCAACACATGCATGATATAAGCCAGTGAAAACGTATGTAGGCACCAAGACAAAGATGACATCAAAAGAAAGTCTTACTATTAAAGGAAACCACAAAAGGTTGGACAAGTCACCCCTTCAAGGTCCCTTCCAATCTGGGCTATTCTATGATTTGAGGACAATAACAGGAGAAGTTTGTGGAGACCTCTAATGATGGCAACACCTTATCTTTAGAAATGAGGAATTTATGCAAACAACCAACCCTCCCCACGTTGCTGCAGGGCATTGTAACACCTGCAGCAACTTGTGAAAAAGGCATCATATACCCTATCAGCAGAAAAAAAAGAAATTCTCTTTGCTAACATAAAGAGGTAGGCTTGTTTCTTCTTTACCATATGTAAGTGGTAACATACAAGAATCATCCCATGGACAGGGATGGAGAAGACTGATACACTTCATTGTAAGCAAAATTTGCATAGGGTAGATGCTGTTTGTTGTAAGGTGCATCTTATTTTTAAATGAAAGAGTGTACATCCACATAATGCTTGGTGAATCCACTCTGAATGATTCAGAGTAATAAAAAAAACCCCACCAATTTCTGTTACTCTGTCTCTTTGGTTTTATGTGGTCTGCTGGTGCAGAAAAGTCTTTCACAAGTAAGAAACAGAATACCTGCCACCAACTATTACAGCTTGATGGCTTATTCACATTTGCAGTAAAAAGCATGTTTGAGGAACAAAGCACAGGCCAGCAAATTTTAAGTTTTCCACAGCTTCAAGAGTTGTGCCAAAAGAGACCTAAAACTTGCAAGGGACATTAATTCAACTAATTGTAGCTACAAGTAAATATAATCAGACTTAATAGCAGTAAAAACATAATGGCCGTTTATTCTATTCTGTGACACAGGAGCAATACATGCAAAGAACTACATAGCTTTCTAGACAGAAAGATTCTCCAGTGTTTAACACCCATCTTGACTATTGACAGAGACTGTGCATCTGAAGAAGCAGTTCCTGTTCTCTCTTTAATCCAAAGTTTAGAGAATCTTATTACATTATCCCTAATCCAAGAAATTCTGGGAAGGTGAAATCTTACTGGAATCAGAAAATCTATTAATGGGTTTAAGACCTGAACCTATGCTTAAGAGCAACATTGAATGGGGAATGAATGTACAATGCTTCAGTGATAAAGATCCACAACCCTCTTGGCTTCATGATGTGTATTAAACAGAAAATTGCCGGCGTCAAAAAGACTACGACCCGTGCTCCTTACCCACCAGACAAATCAGTATTAGAAAGAAAAAAAAGAAGAAAAGAATAGTACGACTTAAGTTTTCTCAAGAATATTAAAGATAAAAGGGACTATAATAGATGACCATCCTTTTCCAACTTGCCCACAACTACTGAGATCAGTTGCCTGTCCAAATGAACATTAGAAAGTCAGGAATCTGTTTATATCTTCAAATGAATGTTTCCTTAACTTGTCAGACCTGGCACTCTGACCTCCCATTCTTAGATCCAGACCTTTTGCTCTGACAATTCACCTAGATTTCTTATCTCCCAATTCAGGACCATACATGTCAAATTACATGATGGAACATGGTGATAACATTCAACCGCCACTAGGAAAAGAAGCCTTATAGTAAAGCAGGGCTTCAGAGAAGCCTTGGAAACATCTCCCAACTGTAGCACAGTAGTGTGGCCTCTCTCCCACTACATGGAGCAGATGCATCCTGTTAATGGACTGTAGATCAGGCTCACAAGCTGACCCGGGAGGTTACAGAGCTGGCAAGAGGCATGTAGTTGCTCTGTGAAAAAATGAGATCCAAGCCAGCTTACCGGAGAGCACAAAAGCAACAGCCGACGCCAGAAGCCCTTGCTAAGTAAGATTTCATGGGTATGATTACACTGGGAAAGTCTTTTGCTTCAGATACGTCATTGCCTCAGGTCTTAAAGCCAGTTTAGTAAGAAAGATTTGTTCTGGGATTTGTCCTCCCAATATGAATTTCTTCCAGTATGAAAAGACAGGTCTTCAGCCATAGTAGGGGGGACACAAACCAGGAAGCTGATGTTTGTACAATAACAGCACACATTATTAAGTTACACATGTTACCTTTATTGTAATTTCAAAGCCTGAGACCTCAAGGCTTTATATTACACAATACTACTTTCCTGACATTAAAAATTGAGCACAGAGCACAATGCACTGGGAACAAAATCAAATTTGCAGAGAAATAATACTACCAAGGATATAATCCAAGGCACACTCCTTAATTTCCTTGGACAATACTTCATTTTGGTTACAGGACTGGTATAGTCCACCTTACCAGTATAACTTAGAAATACCAGCGTAGTGCAGGTGATTTAACAAAATATACTGTAGAACTCAAATACACATTTCAGAGAATGATGTAGCTTTAGCATTTTCTGCTGTCAGAACCTGCTCCCAAACCTAGATTGCCCCCGAGTTATGCCATTATAGCTGACTGTGAACTCAAGCACCTCCTCTTTCCAAACTATATAATGCACACCCACTCACCCCCTAAATAGAAGTGGTAGAAATTTAAGGCTGCATGTCAGTACAACAAAAAAGTAATTTCCTTGCTAATGATGTTCTTTTCTGCTCAGCTATTTAGAGATACTGATCCGCCGAAACTAATTTATCTAAGGGTCTGGTCCTGTCATTGGTGACATCAGTGAGACAGGGTCAAATCCTGTACACTCAGGCAAAGTGCGGAAAAAACCACCAAGCCACCACATTTAATACCTGCCAAAACTCTTTAGACACTGACTTTTTTTTAGATTTTAAAACGTCTCACTTATCTTCCCTACACATTGACATAATGGTAAGGATGAGATAAGGAGCTGCCCCTCTGCTTGTCTCTTCCCTCTACAATTATACAGGTGACTGCCCTGTGACTCCAGCAGGAGTTTTGTGAAATGGGGCAGCTGGAAAGACCACACTCTATTGTCTCTGATTAGTTATGAGCAAAAAGTGAAGGGACCTTCCAACACAAATCCAGCACAGATCCTGCAACTTCATGCTACTACTTACTCTGGGTCATGATGCCTCCGGCTTTATTCCAAAACTTACGCAAAAACCTGAAACCACTTAAGGATAGAACAATAACATCTAAGTGTATAACAATGAGGTATTTGGAATCCTTGAAGAAAAAGTAATGGGATGCCTTAGTGCCCCAGTGGCAAACAGTCAGAATTTAGTTTTTAGTCTATGTCATCTGGCTTCCTAAATCAACAGAGTCAGGGAGTGGTTAGAAATATTTTGGGATGATGAGGAAGAAGCCTCATTTTTCTTCTCAGACGTGGGCTATATGTTATATTTTTATAGATACATGGTTTTTTTTCTTCTTAAACTTATTTGTGTTTCTACATGTTTGCTGTTCGTGTAATAAAACCAGAACTCTCTACATGGGAAATAAAGAAGAAACTATGGTCAATCAAGCATGGACAAAAGGATGAGCCCAACCTGGTTGCAATGCAGTGCAGGACTACAAGCAAAGACTGTGATTAGCCCTCCAAAACTTGGCTAATGCCTCAGACAGCCTGAGTGTGTGGGTCTGCTTATAAAAACAACATTCAATTTCAACCACAGTAGCTACTATAACCTCACTGTCAAGAAGTGACCTAAATCAGTCGAGAAACCCTTGACCTAAACAGAACCACTGCTATAGCTGTCCTGGTCCTTCACTAGAGAGCTTTTCTGGCACAGTTACTACCACAAATAGTGTGGGTAAAGGAGCCAGAAAGTCGCACACAAATAGTTATGCTAGTAAAGCCTAGTGTAAAAATAGATACAACTGTGCCAGAAGAACACAGATTTACTCAGCTTAACCTGGCTAATTTGGGACAGAAGGGAGTCAAAAATTTACCTCCAGGAGAGGAAAAAAAAAAATCGACCAACAACAAATCCAATTTCTCCGACCTACCAATATAGCCCGAGACTGTGCTAACGTGGCCATACTGGCATAAGTATAGTGGCAAAGGTGCTTCCGGAGCAGAAATGTTTTTAGAGTCACTTTTAGAGAAACAAGAGTAAATAAACACGATGCATAAGATCAACAATCATTTCACATTGAGCATCTTTTAGTAGAAATAAACAGAGAAAGTGTGGCTGCAAGAGATTTTGAGTGGTCACCTAATCTGTCCTGGAGGAACAGCCAAGCATCAACCATTCCTGGTAAATGGTAACTGTCTACCTGTTTCTTAAAAACCTCCTGTGACAGTCTCACTGAAATTCTGCTTATACTTTGCTGCTTACCCACTTCTTCAATGATCACTTACTGTTCTTAAAACTCTTTAAAGTCTTTTTTTTTTCATAGAGAAGGAAACAGATGTCTACACCTAAAGGCTAAACCATACAAGACAGATGTTTATGCTAAAATAGCATATGTGATAGGGCTACAGAAAGACAAGCAGTTTAGCAATAATCTGCCCAGCTTTTATCAGTGAAGGCAGAGCTTCAGCCACTTCTGCACTCACTGCAGAGCTGATAAACAAATCAGCACTTTGCATAAAGACGACACTCTTCCCTCTGTCCCCTTCCCAAAAGGGTTCAAGATACCGGAGGATCAATTTCTGATAGAAGAAAAAGAAGTAATAAGAGTGAAACACTGGGCTAATGGAGCACCTTGAAAGTATAGGAGAAAAAGAGAAGCCTTGATGCAAGCAGAGAGCAGGAACTGATAGAAGATGTCATGTGGCTGTACGGATGCTCCCAGTACAGGCAAGGGGAGCTGGAAGAAACACACAACACCAACATCAGACGGCAAAAATGCCTAAGGCTACTGAGGTATGTAAAGCATTATCTCAGAAAACCATTGGCAGAGAAAGAGGGAAGACCCCTGAAAATTGGTGTTAGAAAAAAGATGGGGGGTGTAGATTACGAAGTGGGAGATGGCATGACCATGCACCACAGACATGGCACAGCTTTCAGGAAAAGGAGTTACAGACAGCCCCTAATGCTGAGGTAGCAGACGAACAGAGATCCTGGTTCCTTCCTGAAACCCTGGGATTTGCAGCCTGCAAAAGCTGCTAAGAGTGCACCTCCTAAATACACAGCAAGACAGAGAAAAGAGTTCTGACCATTAACAGGGAAGTGAGGGCATTTAAAACAGCTTGAAGAGCAATGAGGAATAATATTTATCTCCAAAAATATTAGCACATAGAAAAGAAAAGGGAACGTTTTTATTATCTCCTCATCTTTCTGTACCAGATTTTCAAGAGGAACAAAATGTACTCATAGCATCATTGTTATTAAAAACTTTGGCTAGAATAAGGAGCAAGAATCTTATTTTCTTCTGCTTTTCCTTTGACACTTCACAAAGGTCTCCTACTACAGAGTTAAGTATACAGGAATGTCTGCCACGGCAAAAATAATAAGCACAGTTCATGACTTTGGCTTGTCTTTGTAAAGCAGTGGCACACAATATTTTAATATTAAAATGTTTTAATGCAATTTTAATGTTAATGTTTATTTGAAAAATGTAAACAAGCTAGGTATTAAAAAAGGTTGTGCCACTGAGCACCTCTAAAACTATCATTAAGTCATTTAAAATTTCACTTCTCCGGGCACAATTTCACAGACACTAGAAACTGTCCTAAGCTGGTTCTGCTGCCTGGGAAAAAAAAAAAAAAAAGGCTCCCCCTCCATTTAGACAGAAGAGATTGAACAGAACATTAACAGGCACAAGCAGCTAGGTCTACTCTGCAGACATCTGAAATGGAACAAGAGGCTGGTGGAGTGAGAAGAAAAAAAAAAACCTAGGCATCCTGAGCTGCTTATCAATATTATCAATAAGGTCAAAGATCTTTAGATATGGGGTTAAAGCCCATCATGTATGTCAACAAGGGGGCTTAGGTGTGTC
>JAOXNO010000052.1:11664000-11680255 GCA_028565335.1 Limnodromus scolopaceus
TTATCAATAAGGTCAAAGATCTTTAGATATGGGGTTAAAGCCCATCATGTATGTCAACAAGGGGGCTTAGGTGTGTCATCTAACTGCTCATCTAACAACTAGCTCTTACAAAAAACAGGGAAGTCCTCCCTTCCTCCTCTTTTCCCCATTTGTTCTCATGACCCTGTCTGATGCATCTCCTTTAGCTGGCTAAGCCAATTCTCCCTAGGGTTATAGGAGCACACCTGAGAGCAGAAAGGAACAGAGCACGTGTCCAGAGCTGAGCAACACCACCACTTGTTTTTAGCTAAATTAAATTGGCTAAGACGTGCTATCAAACCACACTCAGGACATTAGGTTTAGGGTTTAGTAATTTTGGATTGCTTTTTTTTTTTTTTTAAACAGCCAGTTAGCATTTAACAGATACACAGCTTACTTATCATAACAACAGAGTTAAGCATACTTGTGCAGCTATGACTGCTTAACCATGTCACTCACCAGCATTTGAGATCAACAAAATCTTATGTATTGCCATATTGCTGCATAAGTTTGGACACATTATGTTTTGCCTTTACGACCACACATTTGTTGTTCAATATACAGCTTAAATGGTATTGTCTTTTGAGACAGTTACTGTAAAAAAACCCCAAATATAAATACTTACAGTTCCAGGCCTTGTGAAGTCAATACTATGTGCTACACTTTGTCTCATCTGATTGCTAAACAAGCGAACACAAACACTTTGAAGATACTCTGGTGTGATCTAAAAATTAGGAAACATAAGGAGAGAACACGATTATATAAAACTTACGCTTTCTACCAGACAAGGATTTCTATAAGAAAGGTTGTTTGGTTTTTATTTTTTTTAAAGCTGCCAGGAAATCACACATCTGAGACTCGTCGATGCAAGCACAAGGTATATACTGCAACTACAGCTCTGTTCAGAAAGTAAGAAAACTGTAAACTCTCTTCATCTGGGAATAGTTAGGCTATTCACAAGACTAACGCTAAACACTTTCAGAGAGTCCAGAAGAAAAAGGGAATTTGTCACACCTGTGTTTGCACACAGATTTTTCTCAATCAAAAGATAAGTTTTCCAACAGTACGTATGAAGCAGTTTTGTGTTTTAGTCTTAAGCAACGATATGCTGATGTCTTCTCTAGCTAAAGAGCAGAACCTACACAACTCTTCTGTACAGCAGATAGAATAAATATGAGTGACATGGTACAGGACTTTGTGTTTCAATGCAAAACACCTCAGTGCCTTTAGGTTTTTTGTTGTGGGAAATCGACACCACAGCAGAACTGCTAAATTTCAGAGCAGCTACTAGCTTCCTGAGAACAGAGGTGAGAGGGCTGAGATTATAGAAACACGAATGGGAACAATTCTGATATTCTCAAGCCTATAGCAAGACAACAGAACCATTCAAATTCAGAATGCTGTAACTTCAACATGATTTTATTCAGTACTCAAGTCCACTTTGAATTCAAATACGACAGAAAGCAAGATTCACAACGAAAGAGCACCCTCAGCTGGACACACTTGGGAAGGATCAAATGACTGCCCAGCGCAAGGCTTACAAGGGAAATTAAACAAGCATCCGCAACAAAAGATAAGCAGTGCCTGGTTCCTCCCCCACAGAAGGTAAGAGGGTATCACCTTGGAGAGCACTGACGTGTGAAACGGGAGGCAGGAAATGAATGATGATATGTTTTTTATTGTTATTGAAGCTCGTGTGAGCAGATACCTTTTCTAATCTGCTGAAAAGCAAAATCCACGCCTACAGGTAAATTCTTCCCTGCAGTAACGATGTGAGCAGACAGTGATCTCAGATGCAGAGTAACAAACTACAAGATGTTCACGCTGATGACAGGAGGAAGGTACATACTGACTTATCAGCAGGCAGCACAGGGACTCCTAAGTCATTCTCCCTGCTAACAATTCTCAACTCCATTAAAACCACCTAGAGGCCACTAACATCAACCATAAGAATAATCTTCAGGTTATACAGAAGCTACAGTGCAGAGGCATGATCGCAGAGAAGAGCACACAAAAGATGAAGCATAAAATAATCTTTGTATAAAAAATACCCATAAGAAAGTTGTACCTTCTCTGGTCACGTACGTGTGGCCCATTTCACACACTGAATAACTCATTCACTCCTACCCCAGTTCCTTTACCAATTAAATTAACAAGTTCAGCTTAGCAGAACAAAAAGCAAGGCTTTTCATCACCAAAATATTGGATGAGAAGATTGTTTACACCACAGTGTAACTGAAACCAGACCTGGCAGCAGTTTTAAACATACAACCACCTCTGATGGGCTGGATTGCAGTCAGTAATCACAGTAATGCCCTCTAATCACTGCTGATGCCAAAACTCAAAAGGGGACCCTCACAAGAGATCTGAGATGTCTCGTGAGATGGTCACTGTTTCTTCAAGATTACATGTCTTCTGCACTACCTTTACCCTACTACACAGGGGCAATAAAGAATCTCTCATCCAAAGTGCTGTGTTTCATTAGTAGAGAGACACAGTACTTATAGAAATGCTCATAACTACAACATTTAATTCACATTTTAGTGGCATTTTCTCTCTGTTTTCCAGGGAGCGAGGGAAGCATCTGAGTCATCTCTTACCATCTTGCCATTGACTGTGGCCTCCAAGGAATCCACCAGCTCTGCAGTGACCCCAATGAGATTATGGTAGTCTGCCTGCATTTTGTTAAATCGTTTCAGGTAGGTCATGGTCCTATGCTCAGATTCCACTAACTGTTGATGAAGATGTTGCAATATTTCTGTCAAGAGAATAATAAAAAAGAAATAACGTCACCTTTTCATCTGAAAGCACAAAAGAACCCACAAGCATTTTTACCGCTCTGAAGGGACAACTTCAACGGCTGCTGTGGAATTACTTTTATCCAAAGGGTGGAATTTTACTGCCAGGATAATTCCGTACTACTAGTGTGATTTCATGTCATTGCCACAGGTACGAATATTCATTTTGCTTTAATTGCCCAAAGAACCAAATGCTTCACAGTTACAGCAGCAATACAACTATTAGACAGTGAACTTAACTGAATGTATTTGTGAAGAGGATACTGTTTTAAAAGTCTGTTAATACAAGAAGTTTCATGCTATCAGAGACAAAACAAGGCTGTGGGTGTTGAATCAGGACGATACACGACAAAATGCAGCTCAGACTTGGTTCACTGAACTTGCTACCTGCAGATGAGATTCATGCACCATCTTCCACATTCACTAAAGCAACAGTGGGCAAAAAACATTATCACACAGAGCAACTGAAAAGGTCAAGCTGCCACTTCGAAGATAAAACAACAGAACAGGACAGGACAGTACCCAGAGATTCCTGCCAGTGTTTGTGAGATTACACTGTGAGGCTGGGTGTTTTCTCCAGTTACTTGCTAGAAATAGACCACTGATACTTAGGTTATGTTTTGCTTTGCTTATTTCAGAGTAAATAGTAAGTATTTTAAGAAAAATGGTACAATTCACAGAAGGGAAAAAAGCCCCAACAACCAGGTTATCCAGTTCCTCATCTGCTATTAAAATATTCACTGAATTCTTCGAAGTTGCAGGAAATTCTCTACGTCATTCTCTACTTCTACACAAAACTTTTCAGGTGATGCCATCGTTTACTAGTTGATGGTAAGCTACACTAGTTATTTTCAGAAACGGAAGGTACTAAAAGTAACTCCAATTTTTCTTTTATGTCTAAATAAAAAAAAAAGAGTTACATTCCTTGTACATTTTGTTCCTTTGGATTCAATTACTTTAGAGCTGAAAGAAGTAAACTAAGCATCAAAATCTGTATCCTCCATCCCAGTCTCAGTCCGAGCCAAATTAGCATTCCACGTGGAAGTCAGGCACAGAATCTGGAGCTGTGTACTGCAGTGCACATCTTCATGACTGGACAAAACCATGAAGCGAGGCACAATAATTCTATTGTTACTGCTAATGTTTATGTATTTTGCTAGAACATTATGTTTTAAATTAGTTTGCTGAGAAGCCAGTATTGCTCTAGTGTTGTGCAAATGGCATTGCGCCCATCTCCAAAGAGACTGAATATTTACCATAGGACTTTCTGTTAAACGATGGGCAGGAATCAGCTTGACCACAAAGTTCCAGACAGAAGCAGGATTCATTTTCACAGATTTAAAAAATCCTGGGTTTAGAGTAGAGCATTTGAAACAGCTCAATATGACACAGTTTAGGTCCAAACAAATTAAGTAGCTAAGACGCAAAATTGGAAACTAGACAAAAATAGTTCCTATTCCTGGATTTGAACAGATTTATCCCACAATCTTTGAGGAAGCCTTAGCTTCTTTCATGATTCACTGTCTCTTTCCATAAAGATGTAGATCACATGTTCCTGTAACACAGAAGCATTGGGAAAAATAACTGATATAAGTAGAAATCTTTGGGATCTTCATTAAGCCCTAAGCAGTACAAAGTTTCACTGCACAGTTATGCTCTGTGTTTAAAAAAACCTCAGCATATACAACAGGTCTGGCTGAGCACCAAGGTAATAGCTTGCAGCTATGACAAAAAAGCCCAGGACAATTTAGTTGTAGTTATTTAAAAACTGTCCCTTGCCATTTGCTCCCTTGGTCTCTGAACTCAGGCATGAAGCTCTGCTGTCCCACGGCAGCTGGCACAGGGGTGGTCATCTTCAGCAGGGGGGAAAAATGGGAAGTGCTGCATCAGCACCACGGCTTATCTGGTAGAGCCTTCACAAGTTGTCATCTAGAATGGTGATCTAGTTATATTGCAGGTAGTGAGGTACTAATCATGCACAAATATCTACCGTACAGCTTCTGACAAACAGCTTTAAAAAGCAAACAAAAAAAACTTATGGACAAACTTATGAAAAGCAGTAGATAGCAAAACAGCTTATTTTTACTTTCATAAAATTTAGCAAAATTATCTTTTTAATGGGATCTTTTAGAGCAAATGTACATTAATAGACTTTAGCTATAAATTGACAGTCCTAAAATAAAGCATGGAATACAGAGAAGGTACATTTTCTTAATTCTAATCTGTATTTTTTCAAAATTTATGAGTAAAGGAAAAAAAAAAGACAGTTATTTTACTCTCACAGCCTCCTTCCCTTTAAGAATGGCTCCTTTCTGAGAATCGTTCATGAATCACAGCGTTCTGCACCTGCAGAATTTGTGACTGCCACCTGATATCAAACTGGAAATCAAGCCACTTTTATGATATTTTTCTTTTACTTTCTCAGAGGGAGTCAAAACTGGTGTGAAATAACAATAGAAGCCGAGACAGCCCACAGATCCTCTTCAAATCCCGCAAAATGCATTCGGAAAAAAAATTAAAAACAAAACAACCCCAAAACCCCCACACTAGAACTGCTCCCAGTAACATTAAGTAATCTTGCTGAGAGTCTCAAGTTTTTACAATTCTTTAAGCTGTTAAAACCATCTCAACTGCAATCAATTCATCAACTTAAAAATCAGAAGAGTTAAGATAGAATAATTTGGGTTGTCTTTGGAAGCTTCCTTGATAATAATCACCCAACTTTGATTTCATTTTTATTCCAGAGCCATCACTGCTAAACTGCTACCGCAGCTTTAATATGAGACAGCTCCAAAACAAGAGTATTTTTCTAAACTAATAAACATTCTGAGAGCAACCATTGCACAAAACTAGCCACTTTTCACTTTATTCCTTTAGCTAGATGAGAAAATCGGAATACATTTTTATTTAACTGTCATACAGCACATTTGATTCAGAAATTTCCAGTGGATGTATCTAAAGCGTGACTTTCACTGAGGAAAGTTGGAAGCACCAAGTCGCAAAACATAAACCTACTGATAGTTTGCTTCTTTTTATAGCCCAGTGGGGAAAATTTCCGGTGATGAAAATTACTCTTCCAACTACAGTCAGGAGGAAAAACTACCTAACCAAAACTCAATACAGCTCTTGAACGCTAGTCTTGGCAACTAGGAATCGGGGTCCAACTTACCCCTTGCCTGTTAAATCCAGGGATTATCAATCATAAACACTGGTCTTTACTGAGAAAAGAGAGTGAAAGAGAGGAATCACAAAGTCTTGACATATCTTGCATTTTTATATCACTATCTTCTCACACATGAGTAATTTTATTAAAAAGGGAAAAATATTAATTAAAGTTTATCTTCCCAAGAGGGCAAGAAGCTTTCATCATTGACACGTAGCTGACCCAAGTACAGATAGTAAGGAAGAACTGGTCCTACGCTGCCCCATTCCCTCTTTACATTCCTCCCATATCCCCATAACCAATAACAGCATTCCTGCAGACAGACCAAAGACAGATCAGTCCAGGTAAAAATTAATATTTAGTTGCTTGTTTAAAATGTTAAATCATTGCCACTCATTGAGTCAGGATAAGGGAGAAGGAAAGAGTGGCTTTCAGAAGCCGTTCATTTAAGTCGCCTTGCAGTAGCAGTCAAACTGCACCCGTCATCGGAAGCAGAGTAACACAACACATTCGGCTTCTCTCCTTCCCTCACCCAGACACAACTTCCAACACTGACAAATGCTTTTTCATATGATAAGCTTATAGAGGAGGTAGGGAAAGTTCTGGACCTAATACCTACCAGAACCATTACTCACCTGTGGAAGAAAAGAGGGGGAAATAAAGGACAGAGGATTAACCTCCTGGTTTAGGAAGATACAATATATGGTAAAGCTTGTGACTCTGCCAAATGAAGATGTTGGCACAAGGCATCACCTGAACTACTGCATGTTTCTACCAGTATTCTTGCCTTCTTTCTCATGTATGTAATGGCCAAGCCTTTGTAACATTTTAACCCCAGTTTGTATGAGCAGCCAAGAAGTTACACATATGCACATAATTCCACAAAAAGCTTTTCTCTCTAAGTGAGAGATTGGTCGTTATCAATTATGACAATGTACCCACACTGCAAACATGCTTCCTGAACCTATGCTTGCTCTCTCTGTCTCTCTAATCTCAGCCCACTCTTACATACCTTGCCAGAAGCACTGACTCTAGCCAGGTTGAGTTCCTGCATAGAATGCAGCGGAGCTCTCCGCGGAGGAGTAGCAGGTCCCAAGAGCTGCTGTCAGACATCAGGCCTTCTTAGGTGACACCAAAACCTTGCTCTTAGAAGAGGCAGCAGTTGCCTTGTCTCCTTCTTGCTAGCCTCATTCCCATAAAAATGACTATTCATATTCTAAACTGACATCTTTCCACATTAATAGTCATTCAGACTATAGCAAATCTTGACAGGCAGATAGGTCACACTTGACCTTCTTTTTGTGCAGCACACACTTCTTCCATTCTCCCCTCTCCCAAGACAGTGGAAGAATGGCTGTGAACTCATCCACAGATTTGTAATGAGGCAGTGAAAAGGACAGTAGCTGAACACACTTCCAAATACTTCATTCCCTCTGTTTCTGTTAGCACAAAGGACACACAAAAGGTCTGAAGCTCTCTGCAAGATGCCAACCATTCTGCAATTCTTCTCTTTCCAGCCAAACTGAAAACATATGGGAGAGCTCTAAGTTAAGCAGAACTGCCAGACAGATGGCTTTGAAAGTCATACAGGTATTAAAGTTTTTTAGCAAATAGGTAAAAAGCCAGACTGTAGCAGGTTAATCAGGAAAAGTAAACACACTAAACTCTCCAGGACACCCTCAAGAACATATGTACCACTCCACCCAAATGTGAAGTGCTTCAGTATGTCAGGCTAATGACTGCCAACTATTTACAAAAGGCTGTTTTCAGGACCCTTTGCCACACTGGTCTTCATTCATGTGTTGCCTATTAAGTTTCTTTGTGTTTCTCCTTCACTGATAAAATAAATATTCTCCAACAGTGCGCATGTACTGTGGGTCCCATGTGATCTGAACAGCATACTGCAAAAATAACGGCTCAGATCCAAAACTTTCATACAAGAGAGGCCTCAAGTAACCTTTATGGAAAATCCAAACTGACTCAACCTCCAAGGCACGTAACAGATGTACAAATAAAGGCTGACCTGCATGCATTCAATACCATGACAGTTCCTATACTTGTACAAAGCACAGAATCTGTCCAAATAAAAAAATAATTAGGCCCCAAATAATTCAAGGCCGATCATGAAGTTATTTGGTTTTAACCAGAGTATGGAATTATTGCTTTCAGGAAAGTCTACCACAAGCAAAAAGAGTAACTTCTGGAAAATTAAAAAAAAAAAAACCACAAAAATCTTTCTATTATTCAATGAAAGTCTAATGCAACACAAGGTACAAAATAACAAAAAAAATACCTTGAACTCACAGTGAGAGATGAGCCTAACTTCCTCTTTAATTCAATCTACAAATATTAAGTCCTCAGTGTAAAATTACTGATTAAAATATCTCAAGAGGAAAAGTCATTGTAGGAACCCAGCTGGGATCATACAATTCCATACCAATAAAGTGAACGCAAAGTCAAGTGAAAAAAATTAATGTAAAGGAGTTGGGAACCTAAGTTCTATTTATTGAACTGATTTTTAAAAGGCACATATTTCAAGTACCATCAGCATCTAATGGGATTCAGTGCTGAAATTATTATTTTTAAAAGGACCCCAAGGGACTTAAAAACTTATGTATGAACAGCTTACCTAAAAATGCAGCACATCAGAGAGTCATATTTAAATTAACACATTCTTATTCAAGAGATACCAATACATACTATTGTAGGAGTTTAAACAGAATAATTAAATAGGAACAAAATAAACTTTGTCTAAGATCATCAGACAGTCATCAGAATAACTGAACGAGATTTGAAATCTGGAGGATGCAGACAGGCATAAGCAGGTACGGGAAAGGAATCTGGGGGAACTTACTTTCATCATAACTAAAAATGGAGAGCTGGTATGCATTTTGTACAAAGTTCTCTGCTTGTTTTTACCATATTTCAGGACAGAATAGACTTAAAATACAAATCCTACTCCTAGGCCCCCTCCCATCTCTAGTACATGCCTATGCCCAACCCTACCGACCTCAAGCAGTCAAGCAATAACTATCACCAAGACAAGGGTCTGGATTTCAAGGGATTTTTTACCATGCATCACTAGTTTCCCTGTCATTGCAGGTGTACTTTCCACTACTATTATAATCCATAATAATCTTACAGAATATCCTTACCACATCTCAGCATTTACCTTTGTTGCATTGTCCATTCTCCTTCTGTTGTACAAGTGGGAGCAGTTCAGGAAAATGTGCATCCTTTCAGTGCATGTTTGTTCCACATACACTGAATGAGAAACTCAGCCAACTGGCAAAGCCAACTTAGCCAAATATTCCTACTGCCCCAGGCAACAGCCAGTGCCTGATGCTTCACAGGAGAGCAAGAATAAATCAATTGATAATAAATACATAAAAATCTCATAAGTGCACAATGTACAATGTTGCATGGAGACTTGAGACTTTTTGCTGGCCTTTAAAGATACCAGATCCAGCTCTGATGTATAAGATACAGTAACTCCAGTCTAAAGGGGAGTTGGACGAGATGATCTCTAGAGGTCCCTTCCAACTCTGTCAAATCTGTGAATCCGTGAACACTAAAATCAAAAGTCAAACTGCTGGTTTCATCAACAAACATGCAAGTGCTTTAGGGCAAGTGATGTTTTATGCCTAAGAAACATTCAGTGCTCAATTAGGATCCAGTCCATTACTCCATAAAGAGGATTAAGCAGAGAGAAAGTTTTCTTCAACTGTTCTATGCCAGACTCCTACACAAACCTCCGTAACATGGGACTGAAAGCAGTGTTTTGGTCACTGCTCCCCATCCTGGCAAATGGGCAGGAACGGAACAGAAGGAATAAAATTTCCAGCTCATCATTCAATACCACCATAGCAACATGCTGCTTTAGAATAAAGTAAGATATACTAGGAAAAGGACTTTCAACTTCTATTAGATATACCAGGAAAAGGACTTTCAACTTCTATTTTAAAAAAAAAAAAAAAGGAAAAAAAAAGCAGACTCCAGTTCAGTTCAGCTCTCTTTGCCTTGCCTTTAACTGTACTGGCCAAAAATGGAGAAGATAATTACTCATATAGCTAGTTAGTTTGCAAATTAGCCCTGACAACACAGTTTAAACAATATTGTTAGCAAAACAATACAGTCTGAAGCACAAGCCATTTAGTAAACTAGTCATTTCTGGAACCTTTAAAAGCCCTGGAAAACATCCAGCTAGTCCCTGAAATGGTTAATTGAAGAGATTAGTGGCTATACAAATGCTAAGAAAGAAGTCAGGCCAGGTTGGTGCCTTGGAGTTTATCATATGATAAACATGCAGCTTCACATGCATCTATACACTGTCTTTACCTAAGTTTTGAAAAAGTTTGTTTTTGCATGTGGAATATAAACACTGTTTCCTATCATAAAAACACTGCTGCAACATTACTGGAATTCTGCAATAAATCTTATCAGCACACTCTTCCAATAAATTATACTGCCTCTTTATCGTAATTCTAATTATCTTCAAAGTGTTTTCTCCAAAGGATACAAATAAAGTGAGAAGCCGGGGAGTCTGTCTGGCTTTGAGAGTCAGAGACAGGAACCTTTCCAATCTTGTCCTTAAATCCAATGTCCAAGAATCCTTGAAAAGAAAAACAAATCATGACAGCTGTTCACCAAATATGTACACTCTGCTGAAAGTACTGTTTAGATCACAGCAACCTTCCACTAGTAAACAAGGCAGCCAGCATTGTATTGAAAAGATTTTCTCTTCACTGTTACTGCACTGTTATTGACATGAACGTGTTTGCTAGCTACCCACAAAACCATATAGAAGTTAGAAGAGTTCAGTATTATTCCCAGACAAGAGTTCTAAAAACAAAATGTAGCTTTATTTCAAGTGTAAAACTACCATATAGTGTTGGTGCCTTGTATGCACATCCAACAACTGCCCCTAAACTAAAAGTACCTTTAAAATACAAGCAACTTGAAAAAAAACCCCAAAAGATAAAAAGATGAAAATTAATTTTAAATTTATTAAATAGAGTATGAAATGAACGAATTTCCATTGCTCAGTTTTCAAAAAGTAATCACTGTAGTCATCTTACACTCCTAACAAAATCTGGGAATTGTAAAATTTGTCAGGAACAACTGCGAAGTGTCATGCCAGGACATCAGTGATCAGGGTACAACATTTCTAAAATAAGGATTTGGAGAAAAATAACTCATTTATGAAAAAGAGACCAATGTATCAGCTACTGTCTTCTGCCTGACATAGCATCTCGTAAGCACATGAAAATAATAATTAAGGAAAAAAGCCAAACTACACCTAAGAATTCACTGAATGCTCATTTCCTCTATTTCAAACTTTCAGTTAAGCTAGTTTCTGCTGGATGAAAAGCCAGTCAGCAGATGAAAAAGCAGTATCTTCCAACAAGTAGCAGGAGCTTCCTAAATTTACTGCTGTATATGTGTATGTTGCAAGCTGTTCTCACAGCTCAAATTTGCCCTTTATTTCACCACGCTCGTACAGAATTTACTTGCGGCATTTACCAGTTCAGTACCCAGACAGTGGTGCACCACAGTACGCTGTATATTACCAAAGGAACCATGTCTCCTGCAGAGAGGAGTGTATATTATTTTTCAAGATGTATTACACAAACAGACAGGAACTCCAGCTATATAAAGCATCAGACGCCGGAGAAAAAAAATATGCCGTAAGAACACTGCTTAGTAGACTGGTGACTCACTGCTGTTCTTTCTCAAACGTAAAACAGTCTGTGTTTCAACACTAACATGGAATGAGCTGTACAATTCCCACAAGAAAATATGCGAGACTGTGGACTAAGAGCTTGGACACTGGGTTACTATGAATAAACCTGAGCATCTCATCTTAGATAAGGCATTCAAAAAAAAAAAAGCTGCTAAGTATAATTAAAAAAGACTAGTCATACTCCATCTCTGAGGTCAACAAGTCTATCTCATTATTTATAGCTAGTCCCAAAGGAAAATGGGAATATATGCCTTTTTTTGGTGTTAAACTGGAGCTTCTCATCAGCTGGTACATCCAAAGTCAGCCCAAGGGCAAGTATCACTTAAGCTTTGATATCAAAAAACACGTGGCAACAATGCAGGCTGAAGATATCTCTTCTCATCACAGTAACTGCCCACAGCTTCTTAGATAAACTAGCAAAACTGTCTATGTGGCAGGATGGTGAAGCATTTCAAGCATATAACCCTGCAAAATAACATACATATTTTACAAACAAATTTGTGCACGCGCATGTGTGCATACTTGGGCACCGTATGGACAGATATTCACAGGCAATAAAGCAGACTAGTTCCTTGATCCAGTCCAAGTGCAACTACATAACCAGCCGTTTCCAGCTTAACCAAGAAGTTAAGGCGCTGTTTTGCACTGCAGGAACAAGGCATCAGCAGGTGAAATGGTGGCTGTACCTTCCCCATAGGTATTGCCACCAATACTTTGCAACATCAAACCACAGCTCTGCACATCATCTCCCAACCGTCTTCCTGCACGTTGCCCAGAAAGCAGTCAATGTAAGAGTGTTTCATTACCCTTTCACCAACAGAATAACTGTAGACTTCATCACATTGAAAGCGCCCCTGCAAATGAGATCTATTTTGAAGTTCAAGCACACTAACTTTTACACTCTCTTCTCACCTTGCACGTGGAAGCCTAAGAACTGAACTCTGTAACAGCTGTTCAAAGGCAAAGGCTAAAACCTATTTAACAAAAAAATTAACCAGGAAAAATGCCTGTGGCAAGAGTCACCAAACCACTAAGCGTGGCCACGCTCTACAGCTATGCTCTTCCAGCATTTTATTTTTTTGGAGGGGTGGAGAAGAGTCTCAGAATACCAACAGCAGAGCCTCATTTTATGTTACAGGAGGATTACTTATAAACTTGACTTTCTCTCCTCCACATTAAATGAAATTGCTTCAGTCTGCTTATGCCTAGTTATCCTGTTTGAAATCCAGCTATATATACACAGATAGAGGGGCTAGGAAACGACCTCAAAGCAAGTAAGTAGACTATATAGTGATTCCCAGAAGCATGTATATTTCAGGGTTGCGTGGAAAGGAAGGAGGGGTAGTGAACACAAAGCCAGAGTACCATTTAGGACTCAAATAAATATATTTAAGATGGTACTCTTATTGATAGCGCTCTCACAACCCTTTCTGCATTAAATATATGTTTCTTTATGATTGTACAGTTTCTGTTAAATTACAAAACTAAACATCACTTCATGAGACAAATCATCATAAATACCATCTCTGCAAAACAAATACTTACCTGGAAAAGCTCTTTAAATGAAGGATGTACCATGGGGTTCGGAACAAAAGGCAAAGCATAGAAGGGAAGAAACTCTGTAGTCTGGCTCAATGCAGCTCCTTTTGTTTCCAGGTATGCCTTAAAATGAGAAATCCTTTCCTCAAGCTCAGCTTTGTCCTAGGAAATAAAGCAGCACATTTATTTAGAAAACCACCACTCTGAATGCACTGTAAAGCTGGCAGATATAAGCAGTGACCTAAATACACTGATACCAAGTTTGAAATCCCAGAATATTTGTTATCTAAAAAGCAACATTTATTTAACTAGAGAGCATCGTATTTTGTTTTCACTGCTCAAAACAGAAAATTGAAACTGATGTTGTTATTTGTGTCATCCAGGTCCAATGAAAGAAGAGAGGAACAACTGCTTTTTGAATGTAAATTATTCTTGCCTACTTCAGACTAAATTTCTAAAGCAGAGTGCCATTTCCCCACTCAGGGCAGAGAAGAAACACCTACTTTAGACATGCTTTATTTCAGTGATAAGTGCAGAACCATAAAATCCATTCATACAGCACCAGGAAGGGGAGAATGGGAGCTGGCACACGGAACAGAACAAAAGCTCCTTAGAGGCTGGAAAACTCAATGAAGGCATCTAAATACTCCTGTAGCAGCCGACAGGTGTAAGGCAGGAGCTATTAAGCCCTGGCTGACTCCAGGCTACCTAAATGTCTCTTCATCATAAAAGTTCCATGTGACAGAGATTTTATTTTATGACAGCTTGGAATTGTTGTTTTCAATATGATATATTAAACTGGTCAAGATTCTGCTTTCTTATTTTATCAGAAATGTTTATATGACTAGATGATCTCTATGGTCCCTTCCAAGTCTAAAAATTCAGTGAAATTCAGTGAAATTCAACACACAGCTTCAGTCCAGATTGGAAGCAAAATAAGTGTTTTATGAATGTCCTATAGATTACAATCAGAGCTCTGAAAGTATCAGCATGCTGGTATTTTCCAAATTAAAATATTTCAGGAGCTCCAAGATAAGGACACCTCTGAATTTCATCACTGTACTTCACAATACAAGGGTTCTGGTTCAACTGTAATACAGACTGTGGCCCAAAAACTGGATACATATATTCTGTGAATTCTTCTTACTGAACATCCCATCCTCAACCACACTAAAGAAAAATAAATGAAGTAAAAGAAACAAAAGCAATTTGAAGTTCCAACTGTGAACCAAACTTACAGGTTTTCCCATAGAGTGTTTTAAGAGGTAGGTGGCAAAGTAGACATGAAGATAGAACTCCAGCTTCTGAGCAATCGGTTCATTGTCCCTGACTGAAGACGATATATGCTCCTCCCAGAGCTGGAAGAAAACTTTCTGCTCACCATTTTCAAATGCTGTAAGCAGATCTTTCTGCAAAGGGGAAAAGCATTCAGTGAAAAATCAAACACAGAAGAGCTATGTTTTTTCAACAGTAGGTTAGTGAATGAAGAATTCAAGTGCCATCTGAATTCAATTGAATTGAATTCAACTGAATTCAAATCAATTGAATTTCAATTCAAAGTTCCATGCAAACTCCCTCATCATTCAGTTACCAGCCAAATAGTCCTTCTCCACCTATCTTTATTACCTTTGAGAACCTGAATCAACCATCAATACAAGAAGTAAATCCCAAATTTTCAAGCATGTTGATCTGGGGATCCATTTTTACCATAATAGAAAAATAAATGTCTACAGTGTGTGAAAATCAGTCTTATCAAGCTAAAAACCTAAAATAGCGTGAACCAAAAATTCTGTCTCACGTTCAGGTTCAAAAGGTCTGGAGTTCTGCAAAAAAAAAAAAAAGAAAAGCAACCAAACTTGCTGTAATAATAATTCACATGGTGGTTAGTGGCCTTAAACTGTTTTTAGTGTAAAAGATGCATTACCTGAACAGGCAAAGCTTTGGAATCTCTTGAGGAAACACCCGCTGGTTTAGGCAGTGGCTTCCCTTTTATTTTACATTCCTTTGTAAATACTTTCACCGTTTCTTCAAATTCAGCAAAATCCAAATACTGCAAGACAAAAACATATAGCAGCAATAATTTTTTAGATTATTAATGATTTAATGAGTGACCCATAGATTGCCAAGGTCCTTTGAAATTTCCCTGTAGCAGGGTCCATAAATGCCAAAGACTGCACAGCAACAAACCAAGAACTGGTACCTCACGTGGAGGGAAACTACTGTCAACTAAATTTCCTCCTGCATCCTAAAGAATAGCACTGACAACCGAGCACATCCTCTCTGAAAGAACGATGTCCCTTGATTTAACCAGTAATTTCATTCAACCAAAAAAGAAACAGAACTAAAATCCATTAATGTTATACCTTGGTTGAAGAAACAAGTACATAGCTTCCTCACAAATAATGTTCTCAGATGGCAGAATTCTTAAATGTGGCTCTCATCTCCACAGCAGCAGCCAGACAGCTTGAATTCTAAGCCAGGTCACTCATCTAAAGCTGCACAAGCCAAATTAATAACTAACTAATCCAGCACTGTTCTTCTGAGAAAAGAGATAAACAGGCCTGCCTCTTCCTCCCAGTCTGTACAGCCATTATATTACACACAACTTTCTCCTCCTCCCTTCATCTCAGAAGTCTTAGTTATTGGTTGCTGAGACAAGACATCACATTTCATTTCGCAAACTTGATCTGGATGCCCAACATTGCTCCAGAGTACAAGAATTGTTTACTTTCTTCACTGGTAACATAAACAATAGTATAGCAATGATTAAGTACCTAAACCTCTTGTATAGATTTGTTTTCTGAGATCCACAAAAATCCCTAAATTGTGTATGATTCTGCCATTTGGTAGACTCTTTAGGCAGAAAGTAACTGTCTAGGCTTTCATCGGACAAGCTGGTGAAAGCCAGGCACAGCGACAGCTGACTGCTGCTTCCAATCACCTCTCTGCAGCACTGGCATCTGCAGAACCCTGCAGTAGGCTGGGTCACACAAG
>JAOXNO010000052.1:11684956-11760385 GCA_028565335.1 Limnodromus scolopaceus
GAGGTGAGACTGACTGGCCTATAGTTCCCTGGGTCTTCTTTTTTCCCTTTTTTGAATATCAGGGTTATGTTCCCCTTTTTTCAGTCTGTGGGAACTTCGCCAGACTGCCACGATTTCTCAAATATGATGGAAAGCGACTTAGCAATTTTATCCACCAGCTCCCTCAGGACCCGTGGATGGATTTTGTCAGGTCCCATGGACTTATGCACCTTCAGGTTCCTTAAGAGGTCTCGAACCTGATCTTCTCATACTATGGACAGTTCTTCATTTGCAGAGCCCCTGTTTTTGCCTTCCATGACTTGGGTAGTGTGGTTTGAGCCCTTTCTGGTGAAGACTGAGGCAAAGAAGTGGTTCAGTACATCAAACTGAACCTTGGAATTCCAGTCTGTAATCCCTGCAAAGCTCTCTGCAATTCCTAGAAAGAACAAGGATATTTTCTCCTTGCTCATCAAGAGTGTGACAACTCGCATTCAAGTTGGTTTTGTAGTTACTGCGAGCACTGGTGAGCAGTCAGGTAGGTACATGATTTCTGGGTTTGGTGATTTGTATACTATATACTGAAGTTTTACGCATATAAACAAATATAACTTTTATATACATGAAACTTCTATACTTCATACAAGTAGTAGATATACTCTGCACAAACAGAGAGATTGTCTACAGCCAGAGGTTTCCTCTTTCTGTTGCATACACTTCTGCAGACATCTCACAATAGCAAACCTTAAATATTCATGTCGAGTTTCACTGTGCTGGAGCATATCAGGCATTTAGCTCATCCCCAGCAGGAGAAAGGACTGGGTCCCTTGGCCATTTATCGCCTGCTCACCACAAAGGTGACAGAGCTGTGACCTTCTCCTCCCATTTGTCACTTGTCCCTCTAACTTTTTAAAGGAGTAAAAAGACTCTCTTAGAGAGTAGTCCCAAGGTTTTGGAGCAGCTGCAGCTGCCCTCCCTTTTTGTAAAGGCATCTGCCCTATCCTCTGAGTTCCCTCTCTCCTGCTTTGCTTTGGTGACAATTGGGCACTGCCCATGTGGCAAAGAAGAGGGACTATACTGGCTTTCTCCTTTTCCCATCTTCAGGATGATGTGCATCCCGCTGGCTTTCTCCTCCGAGCCACCAAACAGGACTGACATTGTGCCCTGTGCAGGGCTCTGTGGGATCTGGGATTTGCTTGATTATATTTTTTCTTCTTTTTCTCCTCCCACTCATGCAGAAGTGCCCTTCCAGCAGGCAGGCAAGGCTGCTGTGCACACGTGGCCTTGCACAGGCTCTGCCACATTTGGGCAGAGACACCGTTTCAGGGAGGTGCTGCTCAGGGTTGAACACCCACCCGCTGGCCAGGTAAGGTCAGGAAAATGCAAAGCTTGTGCCTCAAACCTTAAAAGTGGGACTCCCCTGCCCAAGGGAAGACACTCATCATCACCTGGGGCATCACCCCAGCTCCATAGTTTAGGTTTTTCTTGGGACAGGTGTTACTGCCACCTCTGTCAGGGCTGACCATTCCTGTGGCTGCGCCACCGACTCTGCCAGCATCAGGTCCTGAGCTGGATCGTAACCTGTTGCTTGATTAAAAAACAGAAGGTTATTTTCTGTGCCCAAGTGGAAGATTTTGCAGGAAATGTCTTCTTGCAATAGCCTTTCCAAGCGGTTGCATTAAAAAGAAAAGCAAGCAGGCAAGAGGGGAACATATTTCAAAGCTTAAACGTCCTGTTATTTTCTGAGACAAACTTCAGCTTTTAGTTGCCAAAAAAGATTTTGGTTTGAATTTTCAATGAATACTTTGAAAGAGCATTTCGGCAATAAATAAATAAGAAGGCATTTGAATTTTTAGTTGATGACATGTTACTGTTGGTTGGGTTCAAGCACGGACTGGCTCCTACTGGGACTGGCTGGGGGCAGAGGGTTTGCTTGGACCGACGTCCTGCGCTCAGGCAGGGCACTTGCCCAGCAGCTCAGATGCTGCTCTCGTACCGAATTACACAGCTGTGCTTCCCAAGGGCCCCCTGCAAGGAAAACCTCTCTGCTTTCCACAGCGTCGGGCTATCATAAAGCTGCTCTGTCTCCCTTGGATGGGGCTTGTTTAGCTGCTGGTGAGTCTTGAGTTTCACCTCTCTCCACCTCTCCCCAGAAGGATGTGGTCAGCCCGGTGCCAGGCTATTTATATGCAGACCCTTCTCCAGTAATTTCCTGTAACCAAAGTCCCTGACCAGGAGAGGCACAACAGAGACTTTGATTTTGTGTCACGGGATGCAAGGAGGCAGCGACAGGGTGAACTCAGCCCTCCTTCAGATGCAGAAGCCTCTTGGCCTGCTCAACGCAGTGCAGAGAGGGAGGAGGGACTGGCTGGTGGGTCCCCAGAAAGTTCCTTCCAGCTCCACTGCAAAAGGGTGAAGGAAGCTCCCAGGCCCCTTACAGCCCAGTGTGGAAGGAACCAGAGCTTTCTTCTCCCAGCAGGACTTTGCAGATGAGGACAGGAACATCCAGGGTTCAACCTACTGCCTGGCAATATCAGCCCTCCTGTTCCTCAAGTGCTCACCTGGAGAGAAGACACTCCTTTCTCCAACCTCTGCAAAACCTTCTTGCTGCTGCCACCACCCTGGTGTGGACTGGCCAAAGCCCAGCCCAGGCTGGAGGAAGGAGGGAGTCCTCCAGGGCTTTTTCTGCTCCTCCGTCCCAGTACATCAGCCCATGCTGCCTTTCCAGCCATGGCAGAGATCACCCTCAGAGATCCCTACAGGGACAGGGGTGACAACCAGAACAGACTGGCTGCCTTTGTTGGGCTGGAGGTGTCTCTGTGAGGGATGACAGCAGCTTGGGGCCCCGGGCCCAAAGGGGGACCCAGCTGCGCTTTCTGGCATGTGCTTATCTAAGACATGGGTCGTTAAGCCCCCAACCAAGGTGAACATCAACACGTGAGAGGGCTTGACTTGCAGTAATGGCAAGGCTTTCCAGCCAAAAATGACATGGGCCTGGGAGGAGGGAAGAGCTAGAGATGCTCCATTAAAAAAAAAAATAATGGGGAAAAAAAAAACCAACAGAGAAAATAGGCTGGGAAGCTGGGAGCAGAGGAACAGCAGCACAGAGCTGCATTGTCAGAAGGAACATCCCCGGTTCCAGCGACAGTCCCAGGGAGGCTCACTGCCTTCATCACACGGGCACAACGTCGATGCTGCCACCAGCACAGACTGTCCCACACCACAGATCGATGCCCACCTGCCCGATCGCTCGTGGACAAATTACAAAACCTCCAGGGCTGCAAGAGGAGCAAGCAGCAGGTTTCATCTATGAATGAGCCCATGAACTCTGCTGTCCAATGCAGATGTTTCCAGCAAATCATTTCCAACTGCTTCTTGTTCATCCCTGAACCCCAAATTTCATGCTTAAGCTAAAAATTAAAAAGATCTCTGTGTAAAGTTAAACAGATAATTTGCCCAGCCCAACAGGAGCTATCTCAGCTTCTCCTCTGAGGGGACATGGTGGAGAGACAAAAAGTCAATCCATCTTCATTCTCATTGACAAGAGATGAAGAAAAACAATGAAATGGGAGAGCCAGCCTAAAGCCAAGAACAATGACACTGCACCGATATTTCAGGTCTTTTTCCTTCAATCTGAAGGGGAAAAAATTGCTTCACACTTCATCCCTTGCAGGTTATCTTTGGAGGAACAATGTCCCCATAATTTCTGCTGACAATTAACCTTGCCTGTGCAGCAATTCTTCTCTGGGTCACCAGAGCAGCTATTTATACCCTTGGCCAGGGATGCTGTTGCCACCAAATGATTGTCCTTGCCCTTGGCCAGCCCTGCACCAAGGCTGCGGGCAGCGAGCCCCTGGGTGTCCCCCCGTGCACCCTGCCCTGCTCACTGGGACCCTTACAGTATAGACTCTCCACCCTCCATTTTCTGCACACACTTCACAAACATAATTAAAAAAAAAAAAGAAAAAAGAGATATATGTATTGCTTAAACACACACAGGTGGGTGTGGGGCAGCAGGTCCATCAGACCAATCCCACAGGGTTGGGATGTCTGGGGTTCATCATCTCCTTTGATTAGCTAGTCTCCAAAGGACTTGGACAGAAGTAGGATTTGCCTCGAGTCACCTCTCTGCAATACGTCGGTAACACCGATTCCCCCATGTGCTGGAAGAGACACCGATGGCTCACCTGAGTACCTGCATAGTCCTCCTTCTGAGCAAAAAGCAGAGCTTTAGTTGTGCAGCCAACGCCAGGAACTGGAGACCTCAAAACAGAACTCCGGACCTGCTGCCATCTGGACTATTTGCCCATGCAGAGCAGGATTTCAGAGACCAAGTCAAGCCAGTCCTGAGCTGGAGTTCAACAGCAGGGGCTGGGGCAGCTTCTCCTCCCAAGACACAACACATGGGCCAGCCCAACCCCACCAGTGCTGGAGAAACACATTGAACCACGTCTGCCAAAGCCAGTTATCTTCACTGAGGGAAGCCTTGCTCCCATATGAGTTCACCCCAGGGAAAGATCAGCAGCCTTGGGTGAAGGCTTTCAGACTAGTCCCACCAGAGGCTGCAATACCACAAGACTTGCACAGTCCTGCCATGTCTGTGCTCCCCATTTCCCCCATCCTGCCACTGCCAGAGTTAAGGAATACCTGGAGCTGGGCTGAAAACCCAACCCGTCACCAACACCGAGAGGAACAGGAGGCAGGGAAACAGCCTAGGGCAGGATGGGGTCTGGCAGGGTGAGGGTGGGGGACGCGCCAGTCTCCAGGATGCAGGGAGATAAATGGTCAACGTTGTCATCGTTATCAGCGGCGCCCAACCTTCATGCTAAATGGCAAGGAGGAAGAGCTTTGCCTGGCCCTGGAAGGAAAGGGAGAGATAGGGAGGGCGGCACCGCTGTGGTGGTAAGAGGTGGGAGGACGAGACCTACTGAGTGCCCACCAGGGCAGAGGAGCAGTGCCGGAGGGCTGTTGGCCTCCTCCTTGAAGACCCCTTGCCCTGGGAGCTTTACCTCCAACATCTCCATCCCCACTTCTGGCCCCACCCCAGAGCCGAGCAGGGGGCTTGTACCCGAGTTAAGGATCGGAAAGGGGAGACTGAGGACATGCCCAGGGGCTCCTGGAGGGACTCTGGGATCTGTCAGAAGTGCTGTGCGTTTGAAGTTATTTATTTCTCACCAGGGTTAAGGGGGACCAGGCCCATTAGTCAGGAGGGACAGAAATGCTTCCTGCCACCTCAGCCTCTCCCTCTGGCAAACCCAGGTCCAATTAGCCCCTGGCAAACACCCCAGGGGTGGGTCCCTCCGCAGCATCCCCAGACAGGCCCAGGAGAGCTGCACTTCCTAAGAAATCAAGGCTCAGGAGTCACTGTGGCTAAATTACATTATTTAAAGCAGTAGCAAGAGTTTCCAGGCTCTCGCCATGCCTTCTCCAAACTGGAGATCAGAGAGCCAGCAGTGGTCTCAGTCCCCCAAGCACAGCACCGGGATGGTCCCACAGTGATCTGCCTCGTTTTTCCCCAGGGAATGTGATCAGATACTTTAGCATGGGGACAAGATCCAGCCCAGAAGACTTTCCAGAGCCTGCCTGGAGGTTTTCTAGCACCTTTCCAGAAGATTTCTGGGGGTTTCCTGGCCATTCCCTGGATTATTTTCTTTTCTAGTCTTTCTAAAGGTTTTCTGCTGTATCTCCATAACATTTATAGACTCTTCCTGGAGGGTTAATTGACCTCTCCTGGGGCTGTTACAGCCTCTTCGCACATTTAGTTTTTTGGAGTTTTTTTACAAAGTCACAGGTTGGCAATTTCCAAATTTCCTAAGTGGCAACTTGGGAACTGAGCAAAGTACAGCACCTCAGCAAAGCACCGTGTGACACCTCAGAGCAGCATCCTCAACCTCCTCACTAGTAAATTGAAGAAATATGTAGAGGTTAGAAAAAAAATAATCACACACATGGGATCACTCTACTCAGGACACATTGTTTTGTACCACAAAGTCTCGAAAATACCCCAATGGGAGGACCTCTTGTCCTTGTGCTGTCTGGAGTCTTTTAAGTGGTGTCCTCCAAGCAAAACCAGCCTGAGCCGATTCCTGCACGTCCCTCCTGGTGTCCCCAGCCTGGCACACGTGGCCTTTTCCTTCCACAGCCACCAGAAGCTCCTCTAAAAATCTGACTGCCCGAGCGTAACGTTACCACGTGGCCCCAGAACAGCGGCTCAGAAATCAGTTTGGGGCTGAGGTTTTTAACATTTGCTTGCGCCAAGGGAGCTCCGGGAAACATCACTGCTGGAGGCAGGAGCGCTCTTACAGGCACAAGAAAATCATTTAGCGCAAGAATGAAGTCTCCTGGACGGCGCCCCAGGCACTACACGGCTCAGTGGGAGCTGCTCTGTGCGTCCAGATTTACACAGCCACACAACCTGCAGCAAGTGCCAGGAACGCACTGGCTACCCTGAAACCTCTGCTACAGCGTGAAAGGCTCGGCAAGAACTCCTGTGAATAGAAGCAGATTGTTCACAGTTTGGCCGAGGCATCAATATAGGACTTCAGGTCTCAGCCCGTTATTCCCATTATTTCTACTCAGACTCTAGACATCTCCCAGCAATATCTGCCTGTCCCACAGGTTGCTGCATGACCTGAAATGATCCCCCCCTTTCTCCTCCCAGCCTCCTCCCCTCGGCATGGTATTTTGTAAGCTGACATGAGGCATTACTAATTACCTAAAAACCACCACATACCGCACTGGCTGGCATCAGCAGAACATGCAGGAGTAAGGGACACAGGTATCCGTTCCAAGGGAAGGGATTCCAGCACCAGAGAGACTCACACAACGTACATTTGTCCAGCTTCTGTTTCTTGCACCACACCACCAGGTCTCACTTTGAACGACCATGGGATAGGAGCAGCGATTCCTTCTTTGTTTCCAGTTCTACTGACAGTAATGTTGTCTGCAGCCATTTCAGGTTCATTCTTGCTCTGCTCCATAGGAGAACAGCTCTGTGTCAGGCTGAGAACTGCGAGCTCTGACCAGCACCCGCACTGAGACAGCATTTCAACTTCAGGGACTTCTGACTGAAGCCCAGGACTCAAAAATTGGCTTTTACTCCCACACCTCTGCTCTGTGTAGCTTAAGCTTTGTAGAGAACAAAGGCAGATTATTCTATTGCTACAGTAACATTCACCAAAATAAACCATCTGCTGGAAAAGCTCCCAGGCACTACATGCAAGATTAGCCTGCCATTATTACCGATGCACGTGAGCTTGTGGTATGTTCACATGGAGCACAATGTTCCCAACAGACATACAATAGAAACCTCATTCTGTGTAAGTGCTGTTGCAAATGATGGAGCTTCCCCCAGCATTTGGCTCACAGCTGACCAGGGCTGGCCGGTGGTGCACCCTCTGCAGCGTTACAGCCCAACAGGTGAAGGGCCGGCAGCCGACAGCGAGCGGTTGAGCCGCATTCTTTCCTTCTGACCACTGCTCATTCCATACCCCTGACTGTAAACCCCCCCTTGGCTAACGATGCACATCAGCGCAACAACTTGCATGTCTGGATTCACCCCATCTAGGTCTGTAATGTATCGCTAGCTGCCTGCTCACATCAGCTATTATGCTCATATTTGGTTAAAGCAGCGGAAGAACACAGGAAAAAAACCCTGTGATTCTGTGAAACAAAGAGAAACACACCCCATTTCCCCATCACTAATGCCCAGAGCCCTTCTGTCAGCCCCACACTGTCACAGGAATACCAGGACGAGCAATGGGGAAGATCAGTGTGATCTCGGTATCACAGAGGTAGGTTGGAAGCAGACCTCCTCTGGGCAGCTGCCAGCAAGTGGAGATCTGTCCCCTCTGTAGCATCGGTGCTATGGCAGGGCCACACTGGAGTTGATGACCTGACTCAGCCTAAACAAGTGCTAAGAGAAAGCAGAGAAGTGGACAGATCCCAACAACTCCACAGAGGAGCAAGGTCAGTCAAGCTTTGCTGGAGGAAGACACACGACTTGGGTCTAATTTTTAACATTTGGAGTGAGTGGAAAAGAAGGCGGTTACATTTCCTTCTTTTTTTTTTTTAAAGGAGCAAGTTTTCTGTCAAGAGTTTTTAATATATTTATTTGAAAACAAGGTTTTGTGAAAGAGTACACTAAATAGCATATATCTGTTCTTCAGCCATAAAACATGGACTATCAGCTTTAGCTCAGCACAGATTGGGGCTGCATGCACTGAACAGCAGATCTCGATAGGAAGGTCTTCACATCTGTCTTTCTGGTATCAAGCATAGTGTCGTCTTTAGAGGACATGATCCTGGAGAAAGGGGAGAGAGAAACCAGAAAAGCAAATGTATTTAACTAAAGCTTCTTGTGGTTGGCCCCACACACTCCCCCGAGCCTGCCACTGACGCAACATTTACAGTTTTTAGCAAGGAGTTTGTTTTCCTGCCCATCCACCAATTCGAGTGCATAATCTTTGCTCTTGGGAGCACTGGGACATGCCAGCCCATATTTGGAAATTAAGCAACTGGGTTTCTGCCTCTCAGTGAGAAACTTGCACATCAGTTCAGGTACTTTAACCAAAGAACCTGAGAACTGCACCGTTCATCACCTGGAACAGATCTACAAGTTAAGCTCAGAGAGCACCACAAAGCCCGTGACTGGAGCATCTTTAAATTCCGCTTAGAACTGCTGGGGAGACAGGACAACCCCAGAAAGCACAGTAGTTCTCTTTGGACCAGTCCTGCCACGCTGAGGTCAAGTAGATGACAGCTTTCTTATATAAACCACTTGCCCCTCTGGGACCATCTTTCATGAGCTGATTATTCCCAGCCCAGCTGTTGCCTGTGACCCCATGCACTGCTCTAGCTCTGCCCACCAAGGCTCTGCTCAAGAGTAGCCAAGTGTGTGAGATTAGAGACCTGGTCCTGGGCCAGATCTGGTCCCGAACAATGGGTTTCTCTTTTATTGCTGCCAAACTCTTCAAATTGGGACAGAGCACGTTTCTGAATCTGGTGCAGAAGCTGTCAAAGAGCTAAAACAAGAATGCTGGGTGCTCGTAACTGCTTCAGTTGATCCAAAGAGGCTTTTCCTTCACTAGGATTAATAAAGGTGACCCTGCACACTACACCGTACCTCAGGTCTTAATCATCAATGTACTCGAAGGGCTCTGGTGGTTCAGGTTCCTGCTCCTCTTCCTCGATCTTTGGACCGTGAGCTGCCACGGGTTCAACCAGCTCCTCCATATCCTCACTGGTGTCCTTCAGAATGATGATGCCTCCGATGGAAAGCTGCAAGACAAGTGCAGTGAGCATTAGAGCTGCTCACCTCTGCCTCATGGTGTAGTCTTTGAGCCCACAGCGTTTATCCTAGGCCATGTGAGACACCTCAGCAGGAGTGAGTTTCAGAGAAAAAAGCATCTGACGCCCACCTAGATTCCCGCCTGATAAGGGGATGGAACAGACAGAGTCTATCCAGGGTACCTTTTGTATTTCCACTAAGTCTCAGTTTGATAGAAAACGGCATCTGGATTCACAGCTTCACCCCAGTCCCAGTCTGGGGCTTTCCACATGAAAACTAATTGAACTATAATTGCTTTATAAGGCTCATCTTTTCAGGGCAACAAAGCTTAGTGAAGCCTCTCTGTGTGATCGCCTCCCAGGAGACGATCTGAAACAGAGACTAATCTGATCACCAGCTTCCACCAACTGAGGAATCCTATTAGCAGAACCTCGTAAAACAAAGGGGAATTAATTACCAAAATCACCACCAAACACCCTGGCAGACTAAAGCAAATCGGTGTGTCTCGAGGACTGAAACCCGAGGTGCGAAGAGGCACTGCTGTGTCATGCCTGGCTGGGCTCAGAGCTTTGCCCACAGCAGGATTCCTATAAACAGCATTTCAAAGAAGCCTTTTACTCTGGCGTTCCCCAAAGCAGAGCAAAGCTCCAGAGCAGCTTCAGTTTGAGAGCCTGCTTGGTTACACAACCTAAATTCCAGTGAAAAACCTGCACTGTTCTGTTCTCTTCGAAATCTATTGGGGGGGGGAGAGGGAGAAGGAGGAGTCGGGGGGTTTAAAGCAGGAAACTGCACTCCCCTCACCAAGGACTCGGCTTCTTCTGAAACTGAAGCAAACAGCTCCATACGTCCACATCTCAGCTTCATGAGTGGACACTTACTGGACCACATAGCAGATCTTCCCAATCCAAATACCTGTTGGGTCACCTCTGTTTTTTAAAGGGTAGAAACTGAAAAATCCTTCCACGGTTTTGCTAAAGGAGACATTTCAAAGGGGCATGATGCACAGAGAATTCCAATGCGCTGATGGAATTCCAGGAAATCCATTTATTAAAAACACGACTACTTTTCCTGGAAAAAAATATTACTTCTTCTGAACACCATTTTCCCATGCATAATTCTGCAAACGGGGGAAATCAAGGGTGTTATTTCTTGAACAAAAATAAAGGCCAGAAGAATTTGACTCAGGAGATTTAGAGGTCAGGAGCAAGCTTATTAGCTTTGCAATATATCTGAGCATCTTGCAGAAAAGTTAGTTACCCCTTGGGTTAATGCTGAAAGGTCTTTTTCATTCTCCATCTGACAATCACATGCTATCTCTTCTGTATGCTAACAGGAGACGAAGGCCCTTTTCTAAGGTTAGATGTAACTGAATAAGAAATCTATTTAATGAAAAAAACCAACTCCATTTAGGTATAAATGCCACTGTAGAATAATAAAGCCCCAGCATAAGTCCTAGCGTATTTCATTGCTTTGACAACGAGCCCATACAACTTTTCAACCCACTGTAAAGATCATGGCTCAGTCTTTATGTCCCCAGCAACGTCATTAATACACAGGCTATGTTTGATTGACTTCCAGGTTGTAGCATTTAGCATATGTAGAAGAAGAATGAAAAATAAAGCAGCATTATCATAGTGAAAACGTTTGCAGCAGCTCTGGCTTTCCCCCAACTGGAACTGCATGTGATTAGAGAGAGGGATGTTAAAAAGCAAATACGACAAGAGTGAAGTTGCAGATCTCTGAAACACATATCTAAAACATCTCTATGCCACTCGCAGGTGGTGCATCACTGCATTCTCATGTGCACACAGAACTTCTGGGTCCTTACGCACAAGCTCAATTCTAAGGACACTCTGTCAAGTGCACAGCCGAGGAAGGTGACACTTACTGGTTTGAAAGGCTGATATCGGCAGCTCTCTGTCATAGTGAGAACTTTGAGCTGAGCAGGCATGACTCTGGCTGGGTTGTCCAGAAGCTGGAAGTTGGGTTCTGGCTCCTTTTTCTTTTCTTTTTCATCTTTCTTTTCAGTCTCATCCTGTGGAAGGGAAAAAGAATATCAACATGATTTTAACAGTAGTCTGTAACCCTTTCCCAATTCAGGAGGATAAGGTACAACCCACTACTCTTAACAAAGGCAGCAATTCCAGAACACGGTGAGAAGCTATCCTCCTGCTGGGGAACAAGCTCACACATATTTATCAGCTGGCACAGGCAATGCCTGGATCTAAGTATTCTCATCATGGCAATGCCTCACTCTCAACTGCAGGTGAAAAAATGTTCTACAAGAGGTGGCAGCAGAACAGTTCACTTCTGGCTTCCCTTTCTAATACTTCCTCTGTATACTCATCACTTCTTGTTCACAACTGAAGATTCTTTAATATCATTACTAAGCATATGAAAATTGCCAAAAGCTGCCCTTGTATTTTTGCAGCTACAGAGCCACCACTGACAGCAGCTCAACCTAAATGACTTGACCTCAGTGACTCCCTAAGGAATTGCAGTTAAAGCCTCCTTTACCAATGACTCAGCAGCTCGAGGGAAAAGCTCAGAAGGAAAAAAACCAGAGCATCCTTTACATACTTAAGAACATGGATCATGTTTTCCCTCTTGCTCAGGAACAACTGAGTTGCAAACAAAAAAGGACTGCAGAAGAGATGGAAACAACCACAGCACGTCCTGTAACAGCAGACAGGACTTTCTCTGGCACAGTGACTGCTTGTCGCTGCGCGGATCTCTTGGAAGCCATGGATTACTAGTCTTATAACAGGCATAAAACAGGAAAGCAATTATACATCTTAAACATTAGGACAACGGCAAAACACTCGATACAAACACAGCAGGTGGCAGCAAGCTCCCTTTTTACTGTCATTTTTCTGCTCAATTCAGCCAAGAAAACTTTTCAGAAATCTGGAGTGTCCACACACACAGACAGGACACGCGAATCCCTTCTAATCTATTGCTTCCTCTCAACACCTGTACTTAGCTGTAGGTTGTACCAATTTTAGAAGAAACATGCACATTTTGCTAAGTATATAGTGCTGTAAGAAAAATTCAAAGAAAAAGCAATGCTTGATGACAAGGAAACATTGATAAAGGAGCAAAAAGACAAAAACCAGAGCTTCTACCTTACATGCATGAGATGATTCATTTTCTGGGCCAATTGTATAAAGTTCAGTGCCTACAACATGGCTACATTTAAGTGGGTCTAGGAAGGTTATTTCACACATACACCACCCACCCTTCACATACCATTTGTATGTTTCTTTTTTAAAATTAAAGAGGCCAAAGATTCCCTGACTGCACTGCTTTTCCCACAGAGATGTTAAAAGTGGAATAAGAAAGACTTCTACTGAGCTCGTCAGCATAAAGCATTTTCAGCTTACAGATGTTCTTGGCATATTTGCACCTGTTAGCAGAGCACAAAAGGAAGGGTCCTTTGTCAGGGTGCAGCACGAATTTTAGCTGCCATATGTTTTTCTAAATTACAGCAACCACCAAGAATTCATTATCCAGCCATTTCTCTATCCCTCAGCTTGCTCCATGATGACACACTATTCACAGATGAGGATGACACGTTCCAGTGTCAGGTCTATGAGCTGAAAGAAATCATCAGAGGACCAAAGCAATCACCGTAACTACTGAGCAGCGGACGGATCCTGTGCTCAAAGCTCAGCTCATTCTGAAGTGGGTGTGGATACATGTTTGGCATTTTGATAGATGGGGAAAGCACATAAGAGATTGCTGCCAAAAAGGTGAACAATTCAGAATAGGGGGTTAAGCATGTGCAAAACCATAAAGTTTAAACTCTTCAGTGCTCTCAACTGAATTAGACACCACCAAGCAACTGCTACAACATCGAGTCCTTTTTAAAAGGTCAGAGGTACCAAGGACATGAAACTATTAAGACTTTTTCCACATTAATAAGAAAAGTACATGGATAAGAGATAAAATTCCCTTGGTCTAAAAACAGCAGGCAATGAAATAATGCACAAAAGGCTCATGCAGTTACAGGCACATAAATTTGTCAAAACAAGCTTCTGCCTTCAAGGAAGTCAGTTCCTTAACACTATCAAGGAAGATTTATTTCTCAGAAATAACGAATTCACAAACAACACCACTTCTTGCTTTTAACAGCCTATACACACACACAAAGATGCAAACCAGTGCATGCAGTACACTGAAACCTGTGTTACTGCTTTCTCAGAACTAGCATCGGTGGCAGAGGGGACAGCGTTAAGTGGGTGCCAACTTTCATGACACACCTTCTGCAATTACAAAGGGGGAAAGACAACATTTAAGTTTCAATGTTTGCACCCACCACTTCCATCTTCTCCTCTTCTTTCTTCTCTTTCTCCTTCTCCTTTTCCTTCTTCTTGGCTTTTGCAGTGATGGACAGCACAGCAGTGGAAACCTGGATATGTCAACAGAGGAGGCATTCAGTGTGACTGCAACACCGTATGCTGTGCTTCAGCTCCCCAGGCAGGGGAACAAAGGGAAAAATCAGTGTTAGATCAGTTCTCAGCACAGGTGTCAGTAAGATCAATTCCACTTTCTACCCACTGCTCTGGTTAAGAGACAAATACACCACCAAAGCAAATAAATGGCACAGATGAGACTAAAAAGAGCCATGAATGCAGACTGTATCCAGCCACGTACGCAGGAGAGCAAACTTCCTAATTTATACAGACCCAAACAATAAGGATTCATTTCTATGACAGATTTGCTTGTTTATTTTTAACAGAACAACAAATGGAACTCTTGTTACAGGAAAACACGTTGCCCGAGTCTCCAAGGTAAAGAAACATGTATATAGATACTCTTTAGAATGACCTGTTCCACTGTCCTAATCAGACAGCTGTATTTCTCATTGATCTGCAGAATTAGATACGCAAAATGCCCTACAAAGGAGTCCTCCTGAGCCAGAAAGTACCCACAAGCAACACTTGTATACAAGAATTCAGCTTGTTTTCCTTTCAGTGAGCCCATCTCTCTATCCACAGTAACCATAAGGCATTAACTTGCTCAGAGGGACAGAGAATGACTGCATTTGTCATGTTGCTAATGAGTCTTTCTAGGCTACGTGCGGGCTCATGGCACGTTTTAATTTTAGCCAGGGAAGTTGAAAAGAGGAAAGATTTGTCCAATTCCCATCCCATTTCAAAGGTGAGAAAGCGGCTATGAGCAGTGAGCTTTGGGAGCTTTGGCTTTTATCAGAGTTCATTTCTGGGTTCCTCAGTGGCTTGGAAACATCCTGTGCAGCATTCAGTTCTGGTAAAATGTTTTACAGTTTTCACACAATGTCATTCATCAGCATGACATGCCTGAGGTCTCCACTGCTGCAATCGCTCCCCAGGGGTTGCGCTGCCTGCTGCCATGGTCTGCTCAACAGCTTTTACCATCTTACGCCAGGAGACAAATTGCTTCCACTATTGTCCTACTTGTCATCCCATAGGTCTCATCTCTCCCTTTCCAATACCTGGATAGTCTCAGTTCCACACTTACCTTTTCGCAATCTATGGGCCTGACAGCTATTATTCCAGCACATGGACCCACTGCCCCGAGCCCACGTACACTTCTGTCATTCCATATGGGACTATTTGAGAAGTGTCCCACCTAATATTCAAAATGTGGTAGCATTTTGAAGCCCAAGTCACGAACAAGGACCCCATTGTTCTAGGTGCTGCACAAATCGGTAGGGCATGGAAAAGAGTTTTATTAATCAATGCTTCTGCTTGATCACTGGAGACAAGGGTGGTTCCAGCAACTCAGTAGCACAGCAGTTGAAAGCCATGATCAGCAACAGGCCCAGGAGCAGCAGGAAAAAATAGCTAGAATTCTCTTTCAGAGACAACACAGCCTGCCAGTTTTTCTTTTGCTCTTTAGATTCCCTGTTAGTGCTACCAAAGTCAATGTTTATATTAGGAGAGAGAAGGAGTTAGTCTTTACAACACAGAAAGCTAGCCCAAATACCTTTTCTTTCTCCTTTTCCTTTGGTACCTCAAGAGGTGGGGGGTAGGCAAATGTGGACGGCTTACAGTTGGACTTGTACTGGACTTTCGGCATCTAAGGGCAACAGTTAAAAAAAATTGTTAGAGACAAGAAAATCAGGGGAAAAAAATCCACAGCAGAGTAATTACTTTAGCTTCATTTTCCTTCCAGCAGAGACAAACACAGATCCTCTAAAGAATACAAGCTTCCCCTTCTCCCCCTCCGGAAGCTGAGAAACTGTTATCAGTGGCAACAGTTCAACTAGAACAATGTTATTTAATTATTCTATAATTTGACTCTGGCAAGCTCTCCCGAGCCTTCTCCATACACTCCACACTATTCACACCATGCTTTGTTTTCATTGTTTCGAAGCTTTTGTGGTTTTGATGTTGTTGCTGTGCCTGCTGGTATTAACACGAAATTGATTTAAGATTTAAGTGAAGATCTGCTCTGTCAATGCACACTCAGGCAAGCCAAGCGCTGCCTGACAGACATTCACCTCCTGCAAACAGACAGTACATTTTGGGGGTGGGCTACCAATTTCACATATTCTCTTACTCTCTGCTACTTCAGCAAGGGCAGAAAGCATCTTTTGACAGCCAATCCAAATTCTTACACTGAATTTCTCCAGTATCTCAACTCTCTTCCTTTACAACACATCACGGAACAACAAGAGAGCAGGGAGTGCTCTGAGGAAGTGAGGAGGGTGCGGTGCAGCCCATGACATACATCCAGCCTGTAAGGGCTTTAGTGTGCGAGCCAAGCCATACAACATAACCTGACCTACAGCCGCCTGGGCTCCCTGGAAACTCTCAGAGATGGGGAGAGGGAGGCAAAATGGCAGTAAAGCCAAGCAGCCAAAGGAATGCTGAGCCTGTTGCCACCAGGGAGGTGCAGAGACAAGCAGCAAAGCAGCCCCTGCCATGTATTCAGGACAGAGGGGGGGAAAAAAAAAGAGAAAAAAAAAAAAGACTACATTTTCCAGCAAACCTCTCTCTTCAGAGTGTGAATTTTGAGGTGTGTATAGATTGACTCGATGCTCAACCCGAGACAGGTGAAGAAGAGCAGCCTAGAGCCCTAAAGTTTTGGTGCAGGGGCTATAATCCAGCAAGAAGCTGGCTCAGTTCCACAGAGGGACTCTGAGAGCAGCCCAGCCCTACGCATGCCCTGTGCATCGCAGCATAAGGCTGCAGCAGTGACAGGAGGGGGCTGCACCCCCCTGAACTGCCACATTCAGGAGCTTTTTTTGTGGAAGTCACTATCTCAATTCTTCAGCACAGGAGACCTGGCACGGTGTGTAGCTTGCAGGGGCCATACCACAGCCGATCGGCTGGAAGAACAGATGCGTAAGAAATGCGCAGTACCCACGACTGCTGGGTTTAATGTTTACTCCCCAAGGAATCCAAACAAATCCTGTTTTCCCATTGCTGGATTTCCTAGGGGAGAATATCACATAATTTATTTGGGAGGGCAGGCGGGCAACACACTTGAGTTTTTTTTTAAAAATAACCTTGACCTTCTGGAGTCATAATGGGGTGGTCTCTCCCCAAATATACTGACTAGAGTTCCTTTCTTTCTAAGGTACTTTGAAGTAGAGGGGTCAAAGTCTGCTCTCTACAGTTTTCTTGTCCCTATTCCCACCACCAGCTCTGCAATTTAAGCCTGCTTTTCAGACTTCTTCCAGTTAGTGCCTTTTCTGGCATAAACAAGCTGGAAACATTCATAGAAAACCAACAAATCCACGCACACCCCTCCCAGACCACTTGAGCACTATCAGTGCTTCTCCTCTCTGCTTGTTACGTACCTTAAGATCCTTGTTAAGGCCAATGACACAAGTTGGGGTGAAAGCCAGCGACAAGAAGTGTGATAGGGGGAACCAGAACCAGAACTGGGTGAAGACCAGAACCCCCACCACGGAAGGCATGTGAGTATGTCCCGTCCTCGACTGCAGTGAAATAGTCACATTATGGCCCCCTGTAAGGAATCATAAATGAAATAAGTTATTTAACACATTCCTGGATACTCCACAAAGACACCTGGGTGACGCATCTCAAAGAGCTGCTGTGAAGGGGGCTACATGGCATGAGACAGGCCACGACGGTGCCAGCTTTCTCCTCTGGGATACACCTTCCTCTGCCACCTTCAGCTTTCACAGCAAAACGGACAGGCAGCGGAACAACCAAACCACTCTACCTTCTAGATATTACCCAAACACAAATAATGAATGCAGCCCTTCCATGCTCATTTTGCCGGGATACAGGTTAAACAAAAGTACAGTGCAGAAGGCAGGGAGAAGGGGAGAAAAAAGCAAACCTTTGCCATAAGTAGTTTTAAAACTCAGCATGTAGATGATGCACAAGACAAGATTCACAAGGAAGACAGTGCATATAAAGCAGTGCATACAGAAACTTTTCTTTCCGTGGCTACGTCCCTGAACTGTCAGTTATTCAAAAGAAATATGCCTAGGTTTTTATCTTACACCATCTCAGTAGAAAAAAAATGTAAACAGCAGCAACTTCAGAAGTTGCTTCTAGAGGTTATCAATCTAAGCAGCAAAAAGACAAGCTCCTGCAGTCTTTGCAGCAAAATTACATCCCTGCCAGACAACCAAGTCTTAGCTTTGTACTTGCAAAGCAGAGACCAAAACAACTCCATATGTTGATGCAGTGCAGAAACATCCAGCTAGAAACCAAATTGAAAGATTGGGCTTGCAGATAGAGTGAGAAAGTGTTAATCTGATCTTTGGTCTTCTGATGAACACAGTGAACTGAGCTGAAGAGGGCACCAGGCAAGTCCACTACCGCTGACGAGACCAGGTGCAGGGAGGTTAACTTTGTTAAGATATGAACACCCACTAGTTGAAAACTCATAACTGAAAATCCCAAACTGGAGTGCAACCTCCCACAACCAGCCACCTTGACAGGGCCTGGCAGCAATAGAGCTGTCCCTGAGTTTTATAGACAAGCAAAATTAATTTTTGCTGCCACAACTAATGAAAGCTCTGAATGAAGCAGTGATCTCATTTTAGGTATCTTGTCAGTGTTAGTCCTGGGAGAAGCAGTGGAAGACGGGGCCAGTAATCTGTAGATACTCTGGATCAAACAGCCCAGTGGATGTTGCACAAGCAGTTTAACTAGACTTTATCAAACTTTTGGACTTCAGTTTTCAAAATTTATTTTAACCTTTAGAATTATATTATCCAATCTCTGGAATTTCCTGGATGAGTAACAGATTCCACATTCAAAAGATGCTGTCATGCTACTTCTTTCTGCTGTTTTACACCCACACACAGCCCACCCTCACTCCCAGGGTTCTGCAGGGAGCAGGAAAGGTGGGGAGACATGACATTGCACAACTGTGATTTATCTTCATGATTAAATAGCAGCCCTGACAACCTGGAAGGGAACATATTCTGGATCTTTGGCTGGATGGATGGAAGCTATGACATGATGCCTGGAAAGAAAAATTTTCAGGTCTCCTTGGATAATACTAGGTAGTACACCCAGACCTTTCCTACATATCAAGAAAAGGATTTTCCAGATATATTACAGAGGTATTTGTGTAGTGACTGCCGCTCCTCTTTTCTCACTGACTGAGTAATGTGGCACTAAGAACGAGACAAGATACCTAGAGTCCAGAGGGCAACATAGTTTTCATGCAGGTAAAAAGCTGACATCTAATTAGATCAGTATATCCCTTTTGTAGCTCACATTTACAAATACATAGTCCCTAAAGTAAAGCATATTGATTTTGCAAAAGACAGCAAGGTAGTTGGCAGCCTAGAACAAGAGAGCGTTTTTGTACATGAAGGGGCGCGTTATAAAAGTTCAGAGGCTTCAGGGGGGAAAATATCTCGAAGCTAAATTTAGAGCATCTACACTTTTCTTATTTTATTAAAGAAGTAAAACTGTAGCTGCTGAGGCCTAACAATTAGACAACGACCAAATTATTCATTTCCACTCCAGTGCTCCCAAGGTACCCTGCTCCTTCCACTGAAACCACCAGTCTAATGACTGCCTCCTTCTCAGAGCAAAAAGCCCACCTCCAGTGCACCATTTCCCAGTTGCGAACTGGAAATCTTGCACTTTTGATCAAAGTCTGTCATTCCAAGAGAACTGTACTTTTGTCTTTCCCTCACAAAAAAAAAAAAAAAAAGAAAAAAAGAAAAAACAACAACAACAAAAAATCCCAAACTCAATTGCCCCAACTGTGGCAGATGACACAGAGAACCTTTTCTTCCTGGTAGTGATAATTAAATTCTATAGCTCATTGTTTCAGATAAGCACTTGCAGTTGTATGGGAGAGATAAAAAGAATTTATTCTTTTTAGAAGATCTAATGAAAGTGGCAATAGGTTAAGAAAGGGTAGTTCACAGCCTTCCCCTAGCTGCTCAGCAAGAAATAAAGCGGTTAAAGTTGGCACAAACTCACATGTAGTTTATTAAAATTGGATGCTTCTGGTTTCCAAGTCATTATACAATACATGAGTAACACAGGAAGCAAATAAGGTTTAAGCTGCGTTTTTATGATTTAATCTTAAAGGCAGGAATTCGAAGCAGGTCTGTACTGCTGAGAGAAGAATCTCTTTGAGCTGGGATCTGACTTCGCAGCAACTCAGTATGAGTATGGGAATGACCAAAATTATAACAGCCTTGTGCCAAGGGTATTGCTCAGGCTGAGCTCCAGGAGGGCTATCTGGGAGGCAAGAAAGATAAAGGAGGTAGCTCCTGTTGCTTCCTTCTTTGAGTAGCCCCAGTCATAGAGCACTGACCAGCCTGACGGCCACATGCTCACCAGGACGAGAGCTTTTTAAGCATGCTTCCATGGAGACAGATGAAGGCAGCCCTGAGTTTTTCTCCCCCCACCACAAGGCTTGGAGATGTAGTAATTTCATAAAGACACTGCAACCACAGTGCATGTTGCTGTGCTTAAGCCATGCCACAGAGATAAAGACATGAGACTCCTTGGCTTATGTGACTTCAGAATTAAACCTCATGTCAGAGGAGACAGCTTGTTTCTACCTACCACAGGGAATAAGAAGGTGCATGGCAAGAAAAAACCACAGCATGAGAGACTAGATGGGAGAAACTGTGTTTGGAAACTTGGGAAAGGGGGTGCTACTGACACAGGGAGCACCGTACAAGCCTTAACTCCAGCAGAAGGAAAAATTCAAAACAAAACATTGTCTGTCCTCTTTGCTTACAGAAACCTTCCTTAATAGGCCCTGCAATTTAGTCCTTGTGAACGCTAATGTTGTTAGAGAACCCTATTTCTGGCTCAACGTTTAGTCATTAACACTCATGAGATGATGCCTCCTATGCTACAAAAAGGTAGTAGTCTGTGAAATTGTGTCTTCTGAAATAACACTGATGCAGTTAATTGTGCTTCCCTCTTTGTGCAACAGCTCTCAATAATCAGGAAAGAGGCAAAACCTAGTTTTTAACATACATGTTATGTTTTTTTTTTTAAACATGCCATGTCAGATTTTAACAGAAAAGGCAAAATATGAGGACTGGATACCACAAGGTTTCCAAACTTGTGGAGAGGTTCCTTACTTTGAAAAATAAAGAAGCAACCTATTGTGCTATAAATCAACATTCCAGGTGATAAAACAGACTTAGAACAAAAAGTCTGAAAACATATTTGTCTGAAAAGTCAAAATATTTGTCCCAACTTCTGGTCAAGAATTCTCCCCCAATGACTGGATTGAATCTCTCTTAACAGAAGCACACTGATACAAGCTAAAACTACAAAACAGGCTTTATTTCTTCAATTAGATAAAATGACTTGAAATTAGTGATTTCTTGCTACTATTACACGACAGTCATAAAGCCAGCACCTCATCTCCCAAATGAAATTTGCTATTACAGCTGTTGTAGCCAAATAAGTTTAAGAAATTTTGACTGCTTTAAAGGTTTGAGGAATTACCTGCATCCAAAATGCCTTGTGCCAGGATTGCTCCAAACTTCGCCATAACATCATCGTGCTTATCATTGATCACTTTGGAATAGAGCTGTCTGAACTGGCTGACCTGGATAAAAAAAAATAAAAAAGAGAGATATTATAAAACTGACTGCATGAGTCAAATATTCTGTCTTTACTGGAAGCATCCTGGATTTCTGCACCTTAGGACGACATTCATCTTTTCAATGGCTTTAGTCACTGGTGTTACAAGTCATCCACTAATAATTAATTACAGAGGTTTTCCCCACTTGAAGATACCCATATAGTGATTTTAAAATAGTCAGGATGGATGTGTGTTTCCAGACCACATTTTGCAGGCCTTACAGAAATAGTCTGAGAATCCCTGGAGGGTCACTAGAATAAAAGACCAAGTGATGAGTTTGTAGCAAGAACTACTCTATGTTCTTAGGTGCGTGACACTGCGCTTTATTAAATTTCCTCCAATTTCTACTGCTGAAAACTTCAAACCCATTCTGTTTTTCCTGTACAATATTTTTGCTGTATTGATAATTCCCCTCTGGTGCGTCATCTGCAAATTTTGCTACTGCACTCCTACCTTTTAAGTGAAAATCATTATTGAAAATTATTAAATAAAGTAATAGCTTATGCCGTGGTATGTTCACCACAATATCTTAAGCACACATTAGTAAGGGAAATTGCGAAGCTTTTGATTACCATCATTGCTTCGAACAGCTTCATCTTTCACTGGTTCACCAAGTGTTGAAGACACATAACAGTATTACATCCAGCAATATCTAAGGCTTTATCACAAATTAATAACTTATGTCTTTCGATATATATGTGAAGCAACAATAAAACTCAAGTAATTTTTATGACTGAAAACGCAGATCAGGATATCTCAATCTGCAACTCAGTCAAAACCCGTGAAGCTGCACCCCATCCACAGCATGTCTGGAAGAGTCTTTCATTTCCCTTCACTGAATTAATTTTAATCCAGATATCCAATGTCACATTTGGTTGGGTTTTTTTTTTTGTTTTCATACTAAGCCTTCACTTGAAATTTCTTCACCAAAAGCATTATCAAGCATTGGAACAGGCTGCCCAGGGTTGAGTCACCATCTCTGGAGGTATTTAAAAGAAGTGTAGATGTGGCACTAAAGGACATGGATTAGTGGTGGACGTGGCAGTGTTAGGTTAACAATTGGACTTTTAACCTAAATGATTTTACGCTCAAAAGCAAAGGAGGTCTTTTCAAAAAGGCTCCTTCCAGGATGTCTTGAGCAAGATTCTCACCACTACTAGTCCATTTTGTTGCTGGTTTCCCAAGTTCAATTCCTCCATCTGCAGGCACAGATGAGAGGACAAACTTCTAACTCAAGGCAGCAGAGTCAAGACATAGCCACCAGAGACACAGAGCAGTTCCTAGTACTGCAAACACAGTTAAATTTTCCAACTATAAAACCCTAATATGAGCCAACCCCCTAGTCACTTTTCACATCCAAACAGCATGTGCCTTCTCCAGGGACACCAGTGATATTTGTTCAGTGACACGTCTCTGAAGAAAGGTCCTACCTTTCAGTTGTGAAATGCACTTAATGTCTGCTGCAGGCAAAGAGCCCAAAGCTTCACGACCACTTGGAACTTACCCTTACACAGCCTCCAATGTTCCCAGTGCCTAATTGTACCAGTGAAGGACTGACTACAACACTCAGGAGGTCGTTCTGGCTGATAACAGCACCCAGTGAAGAGCTGGTACCCCATCCATGCAGGGCACCACCAGCTCCAGAGCTGTGCTAAGGGTGGGCAGCACTGAGCACCAGGAGCAGCCTTCAGAGGCATCACTCCTCACACGTGGCCTGTCTTGGGGTGGACTGGGGAATCTCAAACCGCTTACAGAAAGAGTTTTTGCACCCATGAAAAGAACAAACATTCATATGACTGAGTCAGTGACATGACAACCGTGCTGAGAATAACACTTTGTTAAACCGGGATCCATGAGGGTAAAGAAAAAAAAATAATACCAAAACAGAACAAAGACCCGACTGAGGGGATAAATCAAACTGCAGGGGTTTCTCAGCAAAGCACGAGATCAGATTCTCCGGTAAAAGCCGATCAGAGCCATGATTTAATCCTGCAGCCAAGGTAATGCTAGCAATACATTTCACCACATTTTACAAGTGAATTTTTGACACATAGAAGCTGAGACTCTGCTTTTGAGAGATTATGTCCAATACCTGAGATGGAGAGAAGACAGAGGTTGCCTCTCCAACCTGTGAGCATTGTACCCAAGAGCTCTACAGCCCTACACACGTAGCGAATGCTTAGATTATGACTGCATGGTTCTGCAAATAGCTCTCAATGCACATTAACTCATCACACCACTTAAAACGGAGGTGTCCTGAAGGAACAGACACTCTCTGGTTGACACCTTTCCTGCCTTCACTCCACTAACTCAGCTGTCCTACCTGTCACCTCAACTCCTTCAGCATCCAACCTGAAGGATTTAAACCAGTCTGTGACAGTGAAAGTCATTATTAACATCCATACGAGTAAATCATGACATGCTAAACGCAACTGCATTAAAATTACTCTATTTGTTTCACACAAACGGACAGTCTCACAGCCATAAAAAGCACCAGAGCAGCCAGTCACTTTTAAAAACAAGACCAGCAAAGCTGAACAAAACAACACTTCTCCAGTAGAGCAGGAGGCATTTATTAAAACTGACAGGGGAAAAAAAACCCTGCGATTTCCATTTTTCAGTCTAAGTCCAACAGTTTGTGTGCTAATACTAGTTCTTTATTCACCAATTCCCCCTTGCATTAAAAAGTTTTTTGTTACTAGTCCCTGTCCCCAAAAGCAGGTGACTTAAATTTCCTTGCATTTACATAAAGCTAAGAAGAAGGAGCCATGTACGTTTTCAGGGCAGCGGCACAGACAGATGTGTGCCAGGGAGATACTGCACACACAATACAGGGTTTATCCTGGATATACTGACCAAACTCTGCTCTTGCTCCACTCCATTTATGCTTTTTCACGGTCTCCCGATTTTTATTTATAACAGCTTACACTGAGGTTTACATGTTTAATATAAACAGCTTGTTTCTTACGCCTGACCTCTTGCACACTGGAAAAATACCTTAGTCTGCATTTGCAACCTGGAACGGGGCCTCGTGCAGTATCAAGTCTTCAAACCACACGCAGATGAGGTGAACCAAAGTCTCCAGGTGTTATTTGGGACAGACAGAAAGAAACACAGAAGCAACATGTAAAATTTATTCCTCTGGGTGAGAGCTGAGCAGTGGGATTCCAGTGCCTCTGTTTAGAGCACATCATTCCCGTCACTCTGGGGTCAGCTTCTGGGTTTGGAATATTTACAAAAACAGACGGATGTTACAAAGCTTGTTTGGTGGACTGTAATCTGGAATTTACACCATAATCAAATCTTCAGAGAATGAAACCCTGGGTGAAGTGAGAAGACATTCAGCAGATCTGCTAATGTTCACGCTGGTGTCCAAAGTCTGACGGAGCAGCCCCTCAGAACAGAGGGCAAGGCCTTGCTTGGGAAAGACAAGGAAGGGCTGCCAGGAGAAGTTGAAGTTGTCCACCTTCGCTGTTTGTGGCTCATGCCCCTGTGAGCGCTCTTTCCCTAATATGCCTTCCATAGCTCCTACCCACATCTACGTTAGTCCAGAGCAGATGAACAAAATACCTGGGCAACAAGCCCACCAGGAACACACCAGCTGTGGCACCAGGACACAGTGCATGGCAGCAAGCTAACTGGGACACCGACAACTGCAAGGGATAAGGGACAGAAACTTGGCTGCTAAACCTGAGGACATCAGTTGCCACCTCTCCAGGCGACATAGACAGGTTACAGAAGGGAATCAGCTGAAAGCAAGGGTTTAAGGAACAAGTGCTGAACAGCTACAGAAAGAAAGAGTCCTTATACCCTCTACTTCTTAAAATACAAAATCCATAGCGCCATAGCAGGAGTGTTCTGCTTTCAGATAAATTCTGCATCTCCGTGCATCGTGAGCCATGGACCACGGCCAACCCTGGAAACGTACTGAGAAAGTGGGCCCTTTTCAAAGATTTACTTTAACATCAGTGGAAGCAAAATTGTTCTATGAAAGCATGAGGCTACCTCGGCTTGGCTTGAGAACCAGGCAAACAGAGATGGAAGGATTGCCTCAATGCTGGAACCCATGGCAGGCCTGCACACTGATTCAGGCTGTTCCTATAAGGCCAACGCTTTGCAGGAGTGGATTTTTGACTGGATCGGGTCCCAGCTGTAAAACCTTCTTTGCTGCTGGGAAAAGCCTGCTTTGGCAGCTCTAGCTGTAGCGGTTCAGGAAGGTATCACCCTCCCATGGAGCCACTGCTCCGGTTCTTTGGAGAAAGCAAGAGTGGTACAGACAAAAAACTCAGTTCTGCCTTTGCTGTTGGGACACTTGCCTCCTACAGAATGGAGCACGATATCAACAAACAGCTTCATTTCTTACGCTGTTGAAGCAAAATCTTGTGTGAAGGAAAACTAGAGTTTGTCTAGTAGAGCCCTTTAATTTGCTACTATTATTTCTTCCGATCACAGCAACGAGCACATCCCAGACTACTGAATAGGTTTATTTAATATGCTATGAAATCCACAAGCTCTGTTTCTCCATGGAAATCTTCAAGCACTTTAAAAATTTTATAGCATTTGGAAATGCTATCAAGAAATTGATTTGGGCGACTTCCAGGAGAAACACTATAAAGTAGGCAGTGACTCATGTCATCTTTACTAACAATATACACACACCCCATTCTGATTAGTGGTGACCAAAATTACATGCCACTGATTTCAAACGAAGCCAAACGTGCAACCTTGGAAATGCCAAGGAAACAACAACAGGCTTTAAGGCATGAGAATGATACAGCACCATTTCCTACCACAAACCCGAGGGGCTGTCATTTATCATTTATAAGGTTGTTTACCACTTCTGCCTCCACCAGTCAACATCCTTGCACATAAAGCCCATGAGATTGTTAAGAATAAGACTTAATAAACAGTTAACTAAGGGAAACAGTGGCAGATGACGTGCATGATGCTTTTTGCAAATGCAAGTTCGTAGAAAACAAGAGTATTTGGTAATCTGTTTTTAATAAAACAGGTTTTAGACAGAACGTGCAAACAGTTCCCCTCTCCAAAAGTTGAAGTTACTCTGCATATGCTTGCTCTCTTGAAAGAGCACACAGTATGCCAAAGCATCTAACTGTAACAGGCTTACATGAAGGAATGCGAAGGATATTCTAGAATATCTACTAGAATATTGCAAAAATCATCCTGGGATCCTAGCAAGACCAAGCATTTCATCTAAAGCTGGGAGGGGTGAGAATCTGGTCCTGGTTTCTTCACAATATCTTAAAGGTAATAAGCTAAGATGATCAAAGGAGAATGGAGGAAAAGCCTTGACCTTGCTTATTATCTCCTCATTTTGCCAAGATGATTATCCTAACACAAAACCAGGAAAAAGTAAATTCAATTCAAGATGTTAGACATGCAGTGTCTCCAAAATTGCTGTCTTAATTGCTCTGCAGGTCACAAATGCATAATGAAGTTGTCATTGATTTCTGTTACGATGATCTCATCACATCTGTAATTTAGGATTCCATTTCACAAAATAAACTTGTTATTGTTCTATATCCTGCACTAATATGGTTCTTAAATGTATCAACAGAGGTCAGGAAAAACCATGCTGGCTGCACATGGAGGAATTGTGTTTCAACTCCAAAGAGGCCAAATCAGTTTTACAAAAGATTTGCTACCCCTTTTGGCACTTAAGCAACTTGCAAGTTTAAGGGACCTCCAGATCATGACAACTCTTTATTTAAACTCTTTATTTAAAGTCTTTATAGTATTTGTTTAAATAAAGAGTGAGCACAACAAAGAGGAAGACGAATACAAAGGAAAGAAGACAGCAAAGGTGACTCAAAGGCATAGATCTATGTTCTCTCATAACAAAAATGGTTTCTTTTAAACCAAAATATTTTGATTATTAAATCAAATTACACAAATTCAGCTTGTGGGATATGAAATCCATCATGCTCCTCTCAACAGCTGCTTATCCAGCAATGCAAGCACTCCCATCAGGTTAGACACTTTGGCACACAGTGCTCCAGCGTGCCATTCAGGAATCTAATCAGATCAAAATATGTCACTGTAATCCAAAAACGGCTACTTTCTGAACTCGACCCTGTCAAATCAGAGTAAAATAATTTTTCTTCAGACTGGCAGGGAGCTCCAAAAAAAGTTTCCCATGGATAATAAATAACTTAATTGGCAACATATTCTTCAAAATATTCCTTTTACTTTTGAGCAAGAAACTATGATGGTTCTAGCTAACTTTTGGGGTGTTAAAACAAGTAAAATCAGTATGTCTGTATTTAGTTCCTAAACTAGCAGACTATTTCAGGGACTCCTTATTAGTTCATAATCTGTAGGTTTTGGGGAGGTTTTTTTGTTTGTTTTTTAATATCCACTATTCTACGAGTGGGTAATGAACTGCCTCCTGTATCTGCACTAAATAACAACACACAAATTTTGGCTCAAAGAAGACTTTTGGCATAAAGCTTTTTCAGATCCTCTCCCCGATTTTAAACAAGCCACTGAACCCCAGACTATACAAGTCATCCTGTATTTGCTAGCCAACATTTTAATCGCCCATTTAACAAGCCTAGGTATTACAAATATCTCTGAACTCAAGGTTACCAGGCCTGTTTAGGGAAAGAGATCTGACTTAGGATACTCCTCAAATGATCTGTATCTCCTGTACTACACTGAGGGCTGGCATTCCAAGCACCTGACCAAGGAAGAAATGACAAAACCAAGCAGTTTCTTTCCATAGAAAGATAATTCAACTTCATGTTACAGAGACTTCGTATCTTGAAAGATGAGGGGATGCGACAGAACTCTAGTGTTCTTCACTGGCTTATTCAGTTGCACTACAATTCTGATAATATAAGCAATATACGCTCCCAGATTCTGCTTAGTGAAAACTAACTGGGTTTTTTTTTTCTTTTTTTAATAATTCAAAGGAACAAACTGTCTGCCAGCAAATCTTCATGTTCCGTGACTTGGAAATACCCAAACACCTGTATTTGTAGATTTCCTTCGCTGACTTTCCCGAGTAAAATTTTCCACTGGACAAAGAGGGGTTTTGTTGGGGTTTTTTTTGGGTTTGTTTTTTTTTTTTTTACTTTCTCCCCATCCAAATGCAGTAAAAAAGTGGCTGTTTTTATCACAGTTCAACTTCTAGAATGACACCAATAAAAGCAGCCCATATATGACAGATGAGTAGCAAAGTACCAGCTACTGCTCTGCCTCAGCACTCACCAGCACAGATGAAACGTGGAACCTCAGGGCTTCTATTAACGCGGACTTTTAGTCTGTACAAATGTTTGCATATCATCATCTGTCATATACTCACAGGGCAACCTATTTTTAAAAGCTAAACACAGCATATGCAATCCTTTTTGCCTTTTGAGCAGAATGAAAAACTCCATTAAAAAAAAAAAAATGTATTTGCTATAAAGCCACTAAACCATTTCTGACAGCAGAAAATCTTGCACCTGAAAGATCTAAGATCAGCTACTAAAGAAACAGTTATAACAGGACTTCCCTGTGCAGCAACCACATCCAAAACTAAGTTTACTATCATAAAAACCAACTTCTTTACTAAATAATAGCGTTCACATAAATCACGAGCATACAGACCTCAGTACATGCTAGCAGAAGACAGTCACTTTCATATCGTTACAAGATGCTTTTAGACCTTTTAAGAAAGAGTATTTATTCTTGTGACACCTAGCGTTAAAACACTGTGAATGATCAGGCGTGTTCCCATCAGCATCCATTGCTCCCCCATTCAACTGCACGCTCTCACTCACGAGGAGCTTCCTGCTGTGCATTCAGCTCTGGCTCTTTACACGGCACGTACACTCTCTTGCCAATGCTTACAGGCAGTGCCACGCACTAGAGATTTAGCATCCGAGACCATTTTTCCACCTAACGAGCTGGTATGTAAGATACGCCACATTACCTTTGGGCAGGTAATCTCAGTCTGCTGGATCATGATCAGGGCAGATGCAATCAGAGCTCCTTGACGTACATAATTCACAGGATCATTTGTCATTGGCTCAAGCAAATTAATTGCTTCCTAAAAAAAACCACAAGAAAGTAGCAGTCACAAAGTTAATACTATTCTTTTTAGTATCCCAGAATTCAGTACTCTAATAGCATCAATCTGATAACCTTCTATCAGATACGCTTTTTAATATATTTTGCCTGTTCTTGGTAAATGAACCAGAAATTTGTGGATTCTCATCAATCAGGAAGAAAAAAAGCACACACAAAAAAAGTGATGGATGGAACAAGATTTACCTGCAGAAACAGGGCAACAAATAAACAATAGTTGTTGTAAGCAACAGAGGCATTCAGCACATTAGAACTACTGACACGTCTTAAATAGTACACATAAATTATTCATATACTTTCTTTGCTATTCTCTCCAACAAAATACATCAGCATTGCCTTCATTTTCTGTGTAAGGAACAAATGAACCAGAGATATCAAACAACATGTTGGGGGTTATAAAATGAGATAGTAAAACAATCCAGGTCCCAAATTTTTGGCCTTACACTTTTTTGTGAGAACCTTTAACATTTAGCATCACATGAGTGCACTCATTTCAAACCTATGTGAAATGAGGCTGCCTCAGAGCACCCAAATAGCAAATCTAGGTTTTGAAAACATTTTGAAATGCTCTATTGCTTCTTCAAATTCTGTAACTTCCCAGCTAAGCGCAAAAGGAACACGATCCATGATGATCCATCAGTAAGTAAGCATTCCTTTCAATGCAATCACTGATTATGAACTCAATGAGAGTCTATTGTAATAAATGCTGCTTAGATGTACCCAAGACCAGCACGTCCAATTCGCAGGTACCTCAGACTAAATCATCTCTTTAGGCGCATTTTTTATTTCCATTTACTGTTCTGTCACTTTGCAAGTCATGACTTATACACAGAATTATCACAGACACAAATTCATTTCTAACTGTACAAGGTCCTCAGCACACATTCCACAGGACAACTGAGTTCGTCTAAGCTCACTGCCGCCAAAACGAGATGCCCCTCCTTCCTCACCTTCCCTTCAACTATCCAGCCTCTCCCCTTCCCCTGTGCTAGCCACAGCCCTTCTCTCGCCTCTCAGTGAGCTTTTCCAGCTCAATAGTTCAACAGAGAACTGTTCCCTTTTTTGTTGTTATCTGGGTCAGTTTTCTGGGAGTTTTGTGTCTGAATCAGCTCACTAAGGAGCTGGACATCAAACAAAGCAAAAGGTGTCAGGAGGGACCAAGACGACCCATTTCAACAACAGCAAGTTGTTACTGGGCTCAGCAAGCCTTCACCAACCACGCTTTTCAGATCTAAGTGGAATAAGCCTTAGATAGCAGTTTGTACAGCCATGGGCTGAACAGATAAATTTGGTCCGTGGCAATGCAGGGGCTTTCTAAAAGCACTCTGAAATGGCATGTGAAGCAACCTGTTAGATAGTCATTGGAACAGAAGATAACAGTTAGACATCTACCCTAAGAAGCTCAAAAAGCTCATTTAATCTATTATGTGATCTTCTGATTACAGAAGTCAGACAGAATCACTTGACAATCTCTTGCATGGAGCTCTCCTGTTCATACTTAAACTGAGGACCTGAGCAAATGCAGCTAGTGCATGAGTCTTCCAGCATAGATTACTCTTGGGGATACTTTTGTCCGGGTGAGGCTTTCAAAAACAAGCTGATTTTATACTAAAGACTATTTCTAATAACCCCTTCTAGAATCACATCATGCCTTCGCTTCAACTGCTTTTGGCAATTTTGGAGGCTCTGCTTCTCCACCTGAAGGTGACTCACTCGTTCTTTGGCATGCATTCAATACAATGTATGCAACAGCCATTATGATAAAAAGCTGAACCTTCCGATCTCCAAAGCTGAATATATTTAGGCCTTCAAAACCTACTAATATAAGCTGTGGAAGACATATCTGCATATAATCAGATGGTTTAGGTCTTTATCACACAATATATCTGGAAATAAAGCAGACTGCTTTAAAGCATTTCCACTTAAATCAACTTGTCAGATGCAGTACATTAAAAATAATTAGCTCCTTGATTCCACCTTCTACTTGAGAATAAAGCAACCTGGATAAAAATAGGATTCCAGTTTGCTTTCAAGTCTGCATGCTTTGGATACTAAAGACGGCAGGCAGTGCATGCCAGTGTTCTGTGCGTTGCACAACACAAGTGACATGCTGGGAGGCTTTTGCAAGAGCTATAGACCAAGTGTTTAATACCAGCTGAGGAAGGGATCATACAGATAAGAGTGAGATTTATCAAAGACTTGGAAGCATGAAATATTACTTCCACATGGACCGTCTCTGCACCTGTTTTGTAACTGTGATTGGGTACCAGCACAGATTACATACACACGTGGATGAAGTAGAGGAAGCTTATCCCCAAGTTTATTTGCTGCTTGTCCCAATGAGTGCTCACTTCCCACAGAAGTGGGAATCCTTCTACTCTAAAACACCCTTGCTACCATCTGTGAGAATTATCCTTCCCAGACACTTATAAAGCAAGAATAAAATTTACTGGCTTTGAATTACACACTTGAAACTGCAGTAAATTTCAGTAAGTTTCACTGCAGTTGGCTTTTCTGAATGGATCTTCCACAAATTGTGTATCACAGAAAGATAGGACGAAAGGAGCTAAAAGTCACACAGAACACCTGCTGTTTTCCTGTCACTGGCACCCCTTTCTTCTCCATAAAGCAATACATAAAAGATCAACTCCAAGGGCAAAGGAGTATTGCTTTTGGAGTACTGAACATACGTTTAAACTTCAGTGGCAACTTGACAGTATGAAAACTCTAAGAAAAGTTTTGAAGACAAAATTCCAAGAATGTGGCAATAATGTATAAAAACATTCTTCTACTTTATCTATTCTGTACAAGCAGGAAAAGAATCTCTATGCCCAGGACAGTTAAAGAATTTAAAGCATTACTGCTCTGCTCCAGCCTGCTAGCAGTGTACGTGTGTGAGAAATCCAATCGGCGTGTGATGTTTCTACACAAATGTCCCTGTGGCAGGAGAGAGCAGAAACAGTCTCGGCATCAGATGCTTCTGGTCCTCACCTTGTTTCCAGTGCCTGCACAGCAGATACCCAAAGCCATGGCAGCCCCATAACGCACATGGGGATTGTAGCTCTCTGACAGCAAAGACACCACGCTTGGACACTGCTCAGGAGTCCTAAAGAAAGGCAAAAGAAGAATGTTGTTTATTATTACTGTTCTTCAGATATGGAGACTTCACTCTGTTCATACTGGAAACTTTAAAGTTGTCCTTCCACACTGTATGCTTTGCATTTCCCAAAATGCAAGCAGAGGGGTGGAACAAATGGACTAAGAGGAGAACAAGCAAGTGCACACATGAATAAACTTCCCTGTCACTGCAGAGATCACACACAGTTCCCACTACTGAAGTCTTCCTTTTTAATGCATATTTTCTGCCTTTACAGGATTACCCAGCAGAATGACATATCTGTTGAGGTTGAGATATTTATGTCTAGAAATCACGCTGTTGCGACAGACTCCACTAGCAGAGGTTTACTCTCCATGAGACACATAGTACTAAATCTCCCATCAGCAGACACAAATCCCAATTCCAGCGTTCAATCAACCTTCAAGGTTGGCGGGTCCCAACCTCCCTGTCACAATCACTGCTTCTCCTGACTCCTCCTCACGCCGTCTACTGCTGTAAATCAAAGCATGTGAGGAAATCCTGACAGAAAACACACTTCCAATCAGTTTATCAGCAAGGTCTACTGTTGCCTCCTTAGAAGATCATGCTGTGATGTTGCTGCCTTTTAAGAGATCTGAAATGGGAGTATATGCTCCGTGCCTTGCCAGCTGGGAACCAGTGTCCTATTGGTCATTACAGCTCAGTGCTGGGGAAGATGAAAGGGAACCCTTAATTTCCTACAGCAAGAAGCACATGTTGCTAATGCACACAGTCTTGTGAATGTTGAGAATTTCAGAAATAGGGCAGAACTCACAGGTGCGGATATATTAATTTCCCTCCTGTCTTTGTAGTCATATTTATGACTCCATTAATTTTGATGTCACACAATCCATTTCATAGTACCATTTACTGCCAATTTCAGCACTTCCAATGCAGCAAAGGCAAAATTATTTGTAAAATAAGCACCTCTGCATCAGACAAGCCTGCATTCTCAACTCCTAGGCATCACAAGCAAATCCATAACAGCTAGTCTGTTAAATTTACCCAATCTCATGACACCATGAACACAAAAGCAACACAGGAATGCAGTTGGCAAGTACATGCTCATGAAAAAGAAAGATGAGAAACTACAAATTGCAAGTGATTTAATTATATCTGTTTGCAAAGTGCACATCATCTGGTTATCCACTCTATCTTACTCTGTCTTGTAGTCCAGACTAGCTTCTTAATTGTCACATTCACAATCCTAAAAGCAGTGTTGCAAGCCATTTACTTTGACGATAAACTGATTTCAAGCTGAAACGTACAAAGAAAGAGCCAAGAACACCTTAGTTTTAGCTTCCTTTCTTACGCAATACCTGTTGTACACAGGAATTACAGCATCATGTAGGACTCATTAAGTGTCCATCAAAGGACTCAACAACTCAAGAGGCAGAAAAACCATTACAGAGTATACTCCAGCATTGGTTTCATTTCAATGAATACCTGAATCATAGAAAATAGAAGTAAAAAAAGACTGTACGCAATTTTTTAGTTCATTCTCTTCTTTCAGTGTGACTAGGGACAGAAGACACGCTCATATAACCACACACATACTTTAGTTATACTCTACACATAAAATCAGTTAATTTGTACTCTAGCTATTAGCTCGCCCCGTATTTCCACACTTTCCCCTCATCTCCTCTGATAACTAGTCCTAAGCCCCTCTTTGCACGTCTCTCTCCTGCTACGGTTGATGGCAGACAGGCAGCACCACCACACCTGAAGGTGCTGAAGGGACCTGAAGGCACCCAGGTTTCAGAGGGCACTCAAGCCCCTCAGCAGTAATGGCAGCAACTACCCAGATCTCCTACCTCACCCCTGCTCCCAACAGTCTGTTTCTTTATGAGTTTTCCTAAAACAAAGAATCCCATCTACCACCACCACCTTACAAAAAAACCTCTCTCCAAGCAGCAGCAAAAAAACAACACATAAGAGAGCAACAAACACAAAGTTGCTGGAAACTCTGCTACCTCTAGGATGCAGCTGAGATGACAAATGTTAAAAAAGGGGAAAGAGCTGGGAAATGGAACGATTCTGTTCTGCAAGCAAGCACTACAAGTGAAGACTATAAACTAAAAGACACATTTATAACTACCTGTCAGTCTCTTGCTCAAATAACAGCTTGGATGCTGACAATGGTTTTTTTTTTTCTAAAAATGAGCTGATGTGGAGACCGGGAGTCACAAATCCTATAATAAATGAGCCCAAGCATTCAGCTGCACAGAAGACTTCAGCTCTTGCACAAAGACTCTTAACACCTTTGTGTTTGCTTTACCTCAGCAAATGTTAAACAGCCAGATTGTGAGCTAAAGAAGAGAAAAACATCTTCTGGAAAAGATGCGATTACTCACTTTGAAGCATTAATCATTACATTCCTGTTCAGAAAGCTGGATTTTATGGAATCATTAACTTGGATGCATCTTTGTGTCTGAAGTATCAGAAGTTCCAACACAGTTCTTATTATAAAATCAGGATTAATGTACACTAATTGATTTTGGAATTCTCTACCAGATTTACATTATTTGTGGCCATGATTTGAAATGCTTTTCTCTCAAATCTATCTATAAAAGGGTCAAACATTTTGACAGTGGCGTTCTGTAAATCTACTTTGGTTGTTAAAGCTACTTAAGGGTTTCACCACTTTCTCGAGTAACAGTCTTCTCAAACCCATTATCTTCAAAAAGCGTCTTCCCATGTAACAGAGAACTAGAAGGCGGAACCACAAGTGGGCTGAGGAAGCAAAAGAATATTGTAAAAATGCTTATCAGAGTCACAGGACTTCAGCACACAGGAGCACTGTTGGCATCGATGTTTAAACAATTAACATTTGCTTGCTCGCTTTATTGCTGAGATGCTTTACAAAGTCCTACACACTGCTGCCAAACCTTAGCCCATATAAACCCAAATCCACGCTTAATAAAATTTATAAAACGCAAAACGACTCTGTCAAGTAATCACAAGAAAAATTAAAAAGCCCTCATAAGCAGTTATGGGCTGCAATCGTGCTCCTGCGGCATTACTTCCAAGTGGTAATCCAGTTGGGGAACATGTTTAAAACACGACCACGTTCTCCTCCCCCTGGCTTTGACCCTTCACTACAAGCACAGCAACAGGAGCTGCTGAGGTGACACTGAGCACAGCAGAGGCCAGTCCCGCTGCTGGCAGGGGAACCTTCCACCTCACTGCTCCAAAGCCCCACGCTGGTTCCCAAAGCAAGTCCACCCCTCTGGCTCCCTGCTGGAGACCTCCAACACGCTCTTGTGATGAATCAATGTGCTTACTGAGTAGAAACCTCTGGCGGGGGAGGGAGAGAAGTAATGAAGACTGTGAGAAAACTTAAAAACAGTACTAAAAAAAGATAAATGGTTTATCAGAAGTCACAGTCGGCAACAGGCCACTCTTAGTCAGTCCTAATACAGACATCTGTTGTTACTACAAGATAAACATAGAAGATAACATCATTTGAAATAGCAGGATAACATCTGGAGGTACAGTGGGCAGAAATTTCATCTGCAAACACAATTTTTTCCCTCCTCTTAAAAGTCATAGTCTAAACCTGAAGTATATTTAATATATTTTGAGGACAGAAGCAATGTACTATAGTCCTCTAGCCTGACCTTCCCCTAACACAGTCTACTATTTTCATCTAAACATTCCTACATTGCAGACCAAAGTGTGTCTCTAACTGGGCGGTATATCTTAGAAAGATAGGAAATGCCTATTTTTAAAAAACAAATTGTCTTTAATGCACTGGTTCCTTCCTTTTTTCCTAACACTGGTTTTGCTCAAACAGCTTGCTTTTGCAATTACATTTTACTACAGCAGCAAAATGACAACAAAAGAATGGCCTGATTATTTCCTTTTCATCTGAAAATTGCTCAACTGCTCCTACATAAGACACCAAAACACAGCCATCGGTGAACCCAGTCCCATATACAAAAAAATAACATCGCAGCAGGCTTCAACTTTGTTCTGTTACCAGGAAACTAATTGCATCAAGAAACCAAAAAAGCCTTTAAGTTTCTTCTACAGGACTTCAACACATGAGTCATCTACAGCTTGGTTTCCACCCTACGCCAGGGTAAGTTCTATTGTTGTGACATATGGGCTGCAGATGAAGGACTTCCTCCAAAATCCAGTCTGGTTTCAGACGTCATAAACCATAAAGAAAAATAATGATGCATCAAGACAGCAACGAGAGATTCTCAGCAAAACATAATAGCTAGAATTTTATTAGTTTTCTCATCAACTGCTTGCTCTCAAAACCTTCATGAGAAACAAACACCCTATGCAGCTAAGGATTTTGATCTTCATGGAAACCAGAACCATAGAGAAAACAAAGGAGCTGCCTAACTCCTGCCCAATTACCTTACCCCAGCCTCAACTTTGATCTCATTCCTGGGGATGTTCGTCTCCTGGATATAATTAAATATGCAACATATTTATATATATATATGTAAATGTTGTATTCTCTATATAAAAGGTGATACTTAGCTTGTTAAGTGCCCTAGAATTTCTGAGAAACCAAGGAAAGTTTTGGATTCTTCAAGTACTTCCAAAGAAAGAGCAAAGAAAGCTTTTCTTAAGCCTCCAGTGCAAAAATTCACAAAAGAAACCCAGGATGCTGATTGTTACTAACTCAGACTAATATAAACAAACCCACCCAGATCAGCTGGACACAGAAGGCAGCCAGTTTTCCTTTCAATCCATGATGTTGACCATGGAAGGTCCTCCATGCACAGAACCCTAAAATTGTATTTCCCTTTCACCCCAAAACATTTCTTACAGCAGCATTATCAGAAATCTGTAAGTAACCTAAACTGGGTTTTTTTTTCTGAAGATAATTACAACTGCAGCATCAGCATATACTGTAATTCTTAGCCCACTTTGCCTGCAAGAGCTTTATTGGGCTACTGGAAGTTGAGGAACACTGTTAGGTATATCAACTGTTTAATAATCCACTTTTATCTTTTTTTTTTTTCCCCAAGAAGCATGCAACAGTATCACAAGACAAATTAAAAACTTGGATTGTCATGTCTTGAAGCATATTCCACTTAGTTTCTTAGATCACAGCCCAGTTAGAATCACATCCAAATACCCTTGTGCAGTTTATCTCCAATTCTGTAAGTTGCACATCTTGAAGGTTAGAGGACTACTGACATTTCTCTTTATATTTCAGCAATATTTAAATATTAAACCCTGCATATGTATATAGGGTAGCATCAATAAGTAAACAGATTACTGAAAATAAACCATCACACTGGTCTTCTGATGGAAACTAAAAATGGAAGCGTCTGAAGCATCACTAACATACACTTTTTAGTCTAAATATTTAAGGACTTTACAACTCATTGAAAAATGAAATGTCATAGAATTAAAGAATAATGTCAAATATATCTTTTAAATTCCTCATTAAGTCTCTTTAGTCATATTTCAAAAGATTCTAAATATTTATGACATTCTAAACTATTGGACGTGAATTAATATTTTGATACAGAACTATTTCCACAAGTTGCTTTGGTGGTGCAGTGACAGACAAAATAAGAAAAGCTTAACAGAAGTTTCATTTCATCCATGAATGAGTTATATCTAATTGCGCAATTTGCAGTCATTTTGAAGGGGGTGTGTGTAGCAGAGAGGAGAAAACACAGAAGATGAAAAACCTGCAGAGAAAAATGCAATAAACTGACATATTTCGGTGTAGACTAAGCATGAGTATAAATCCCGTCTCTTTCTCTTTTGACAAGAAGGATACCAACTATTCCAGTGCCAGGAATTCACAGCAACTATCTCATAGTGCAACCCAGCCTCCTTCTCCACAATGTTCTTCTCTGAAATGCCTCCTGGTTGCCTAAGCAAGACTTGCTAAACGAGAACTTCTAGGAGGCCTCCCACTGCCAGGAGGTCGAGGGCAAGAGCTCTCAGGAGGCACAGTAGATGAACCTGAGTTATGGAATAAGCACCAACTAAACAACACTGGCACCAGCGTCAGCTCAAGTCTAATGTAGACGTGGGTCTATTCAAATAAAATAGTATTGGCAATTTAAAAACAGAAATAACAACAAGGGCTGGTGAAAAAAATGGTATCTATGCACAGTCCAACTATTCCTGTTATGGTGGATCAAGAGTGGGGGTCTAGCAACATTTAAGGTTTATCATCATTAACACAGGAGCAGAGCTGGACATGGGGGCAGAACAGGGGCCTGCACAAAAAGCCTGGCCAGAAGCATCCATTGAAGAACCTGCTACAGATCTATAATAGATATACAAGAGCATGCGTTTCTCAGAAATTAGTCAAACCTGGGAAAGTTCAAAAAAAACATCCCAAAAGGCAGGTAAGTTTTCTAGCCATCTAAAATGAAACAATGCACCAACCTGCTCTAGTGGGAGGTGTCCCTGCCCATGGCAGGGGGGTTGGAACTAGATGATCTTTAAGGTCCCTTCCAACCCAACCCATTCTATGATTCTATGATATGCTATGCAAGCCTACATGCAACTAAACTTGTGTCATCTTCCTCTGCAAGTTCCTAAGAAAACTCTGCTTTCATCTGTATTTTTTAAAAAAAAAAATCATTTCCTTTTCAATTAGATATGAATGCGTTTATACAGCTTTCATCAGAGCAACCTGAAGGCAACAGTATAGCCTTCAGCTGGTGCTTCATCAAGATGCCTCCCCCCTCCCAATTTATTTAATTTAGCCATTCCAGTGGCTAAAGAGATGATTTTATCATATAAATGACATTACAAGATCCACTGAGGCATTCCAGAGAAGGAGGAACACTTGATTTTCACTTTGACCAAAACAACTCTTTACTGCAGTAGCTAACAGTGGTGCTTCTCAGACGGCAAGATCTGTGAAGAAAATTTATAAAGAGGTAATACAGTACTCAAGTTGAGTTACAAAATTACACTTCTGTAACTCTGATACTTCCCCTACACTGAAGTGATTGATGGGTAGTGTCTACTACCCTGTGAAAGCAAAGATGTGAAAAGTAAAATAAAAAAATTTTAAAAAAAGTATCAAAACCCCAAACATCTTTCAAGATAATGCTTCAGCTCCAGCACAGGCTTTCATCAGTAGCTGATGCTGATGATTAACAGATGGTTCTGATAGATGCATTGCCGATTTTCTTCCCCAGAACTTTTAATTATGTTCTTTAAATTCAGAAATGTGACACGAAGATCTGCACATGACATAGACCCTCAAGTAGACCACTGATGTTAAAGGATTAAAAGGATTAATCTACCTTTTACTATACTTTGGTGGTTTTACTCTTTTTTTTTTTTTTCCATTTATGATGCAAACATACTGCCAATAGCTCCATCTCCAGAAAGCGGTAACAATTCCAGCCACCTTTCAACAAGGAAAAAAAATAGCTCAGGTGTCAATGATGAAGGAAAACAAGTTTCATCTGTACAATCAGAAAGGGTGAACACTGACTGTGTTTAATCCAGTGGAAATTTTGGTAAAGATTTCAAGTACATTTAGACTGATGCCCAGAGAGCCTTAAAGATTTATAAAATAAAACAGAAGTTGATAAAGAAATAGTTGAACTTAAGGAAAACTGCATCCAAATGCTCATTAGCCCAATACAGTATTCTCCTCTGCTGATTTCTCCTTTTTGTATGTTTTCATCTGCCTTACTCTCTCAGTACAGTACCTCCATGGGGAGGTGGTCAAATAAGGAAACAGAGTTAGAACAGCTGGATTGGTCTTTATTATCTAATATATACTTTTCTGAAGAAGAAGAGATATCAAAAGTCAATTGCAAATGAATGCAGCATGAAATGTTACTGAAGAGTTCCTTTAAACAGGAAAAATAAGGAATAAGTGAAAACTACTTTGCTGGAAATTCTACTGTATGATCTGAACACACTTTAAGTCAAGTATTTCCATTAATTTCTGGCAGCAGCTCTCTCTTTTTTGGCCCCAAAATAGCTGTACCCTGAAGATATGATTTAATATTTTTTTTTAAACAAATATAAATCAATTCACAATTCACTGAGGACCCTATTCCTGGTCAAGCCTGATGAGCACTAGCAATTCATGGAATGTAATGGCTGGTGACACATAGGGGGTCAGACCATGATCTCATGGTCTCTTCTGGCCTTAAACTCAAGGACTCTCTTACACAGTTGTCCAGCTTATGTCCTTGGAAGTGAACTCTATTTCCATTTTAATGTGGAACTATAAGATATACACACATCTGACCAAAAGTTGGAAGGTAACAAAAGAGAACACTCATGATAATAAAAAGCAGCTGCATGAAGAAAGATTTAAAGTAACAGTGCACACACTTAAAATAGTGTATGAGACAATACTTTTATAGAAGTTCGTCAAGAACAAAAATTGGAGTGTTTACAGGGCACCAGAACTTTTTAGGGTTAACTGATCTTCCATTCAGAGAGCGCTGAAGCGAGCAGGAGAGAGCGAGGGCGCAGGCATAGGCACACTGTGGTGGATGCAGCTACAATATCATAGCGTGAAGGGTCCTTCACAGGATCCGCACATCCTGACACAGCTACCAGGAGCACACATGGTAGTACCGGAGCACTGAATCAATTAACCTTCCCTGGTTCTTTTCCAGCCAAACCCCCACTCATTTACTTCCCTGCTTTTCAAGCGCTGGAGCTGGAGACACTGGAATGAGCCGATCAACAAACAAGGGTGGGAGCAGCGGAGGGAAAGCTTTGCTCATCGACAAACAGAAAACTGCCCAAGGACCCTGCAAACCACTGAAGTAAAAACATCAAAAGAATGGAAAAGAAAGGACAGCAAAAAAAAGACCACCACCTTATTTCTAGCTTTTCTAAATGTAGCAAGAAAGATTCTTCTCCTCCGTTAAAGAGTTGGAGAAAATACCTGGGTAAGAAATACAGTTTTCCCAAAATAGAAATTCTTAATCTTGGCGTTAGAAGAAATATAAGTGCTAAACAAAAGCACACAAAGAGACAAGCTTTAGAAAAACTATAAAAACCAAAACCAAATGAACGACTTTTTTCCAGAAAGCAGTGAAAAAAAATATCTTAAAATCCACCATGTGATGAAAAAGAAAATTACAAAGGATCTTCCTGGATATAAACTCTACTAAAATGCAAGAGAAAGAGGTAAGGCAATTTTTCACCTGAAAATTGCAACACATCAAATCTTCTCAGTAACTGAGTGTTCGTGCAGCTGAATGCCGTGACAGCTGTTTTAGTCTCTGCTTGAAGGGGGAAATGTAAGCGTTAAGTCTTCAGCAGAGTTGAGAGAGACGGAGAGAAAAAGAGAAAGAGAGAGGGAAAGAAAAGGCTGTACTTAATAAAAGCCCTGCTCAGATTACAAAAACAAGCGGTTTACTCCCCCGTCCATCCCCCTCCAAGTGATGGGTAAATTTAGATGGCTCAGTTCCATAAATCTTTACAGTCCCCCCGAGACTGCCACCAGTGTTTTATTGTCTACAGCTTCCTGACTTTCACCTGATAAATTAGGAACTGCAGACATTAAAACGGAAGCCTCATACATCATTTCTGAAGATATTTTTGGGGTGACCCTCTGTGGAGAAATAGGATTCTTAATAAGGGGAAATATGGGAACTGCTGCCTGCCTACGCACACGCTGCCGGCGACCAGACACTCGGGAGAGGAGGAGTTGCATATACACAACGCGAGCATCTGCCTTTGCATCAGTTTGTACTTACAAAGAGCAAATCTACGTACACTGCATCTAAAGGGAACCATTTGGCATCCAAATTCATCTATCACTTTTTACTGCTCTAGGGGGAAAAAAAAAAAAAAAAAAAAAAAAGAAAGGAAGCTCATGCACTGCTTGCTTTACACAGCTATTGACCTGTCTCCTATAATCTTCTCAAACCTGGACCTCGCTATAAAGGGGAGACCAGACCACTGAAACCTACCAACCAGAGATGGACACAAGACAGGAGTTCCATTTTTAAGACTTAATTGCGCCCAGCAAGGCACAGGATGAAAAATTTGGATACTACCTTGGAGATGGTTACTGTATCTCAAAATAGCAGATGACCAGTCTACCATACTGACCATGCTGGCCTTTCTTCAGGACCATCCTGGACCAGAGAGGAACAGTGAACTCTTACACCGTACCCAATTACTGCACAAAATACAGCTTCTGAATACGTTCTGCTGGACACAAAAATGTCCTACCCTTTGCATTTCTTCAACGGGTCTGGAGTTGGCAATGGATCTTTGTCGCCTCTCTCAGTAACAGGAGAACCCAAGCAGGACTACCCAAGTGACCAACAAGGAAACAAAGTGCGCTGGGCAGCTCTACTGATCCTCCTGGTGATAATCCCCACCATTGGAGGGAACATACTTGTCATACTGGCAGTGTCTCTGGAGAAAAAGTTGCAATATGCTACCAACTACTTTTTGACATCCTTGGCGGTGGCAGATTTGCTCGTGGGTCTCTTTGTGATGCCGATTGCCCTTCTCATAATATTATTTGGTAAGTACAGTGCGTTTGTTTCGTCAGGGTAGTATTTGGAGTACAATTTGCAGAGGTCTAATTTAAACAGAAAAACTGTTTGCTTTTTACCATTACGATTTTAAAAATCACTTGGATGAGGGCTGCTAAATCTTCTGTCCTTCTCACTTTAATATAGCTATTTATGGGAAGTACACCCACTGTCGATATTTTTTCCTTTGAACTAAACCATTCAAAAATCACCTGAGACTCTAAACTGATACTAAATTGGAGCTGAACATGGGAAATTATATTTTGTACAGTGGAATATTATTTTTAACATCAGCATAATGTTGGTATCTGTTCTACTGGATATTATACTAATTGCAGGCAGTCTTCTCTTAAAAAATGAAGAATAGGTATCTGTTCAGTACACTGAACACGTTTTGAACTTTCTAGGAGTCAGGCACCTGGTTTTACCTTAGTGTTGAGGCTCCAGGAGCAGTCAGAGATGGTCCCCTGCACAGTGACAACAAACTTTACCAGTGTCAGTTTCAGAGAAAACGATTTTCTCCCACCCCGGGGAAAGCAGCTGGTTCATAAAGCATCCCAAAGAATTAACTCATCTGTCAAACCAAGGAACCCTCAATCTGTGTACCTAATGCTTGAGATTCAGATTTGTCATTCCATTTGGTTCATATGGAATAAAATAGGTATTTTTTACATAAACATACATTGGGTGTGACATTTTCTTTCTCGTTAGTTGTCACAGAACAAACATGACTTTTTCATACTCTCTCATGCCCAGCTTTATTTCAGATACTGCTTTTGACAGCAAATCAGAGGCAGCTCCATGGGAAAGTCTCTCTTTTACTCCTAAAACTTCTTTAAGAATACATTTTAAATGTATTTTTACATCATACAAATAGGAAAAAAAAATAAGCAACAGTAGATTTTTTTCAATAAATTTACAGATTTACACAACTACCTTTAAGGTACAGATACCACTGGGCCCTAGGTAATAAAAGGCTGCAGGAGTTTGTTTTTTCTGTGCTAGATCTCCAAGAGTTGCCTGAGCAACAAGCGAACGCAATCATAAACTTTCTTTCAGAAAGGCCATCAGTAGTTTTTGTTTGCTGCAGAAGATTGGTATCACTGTATTAACAAATGTGTTTATTCACTGAAGGCCTTGAGACTGGATTTCCGTGTATTACAGACTCCTTCTCCCTAAACAGAGGTACAAATTGGAGGTCAGAATTCAGTGTGGATATCATAAAATAATCTTTTTTCAAGCAACAGTTTCTCAAAAGAAAAATAAACGTACATGACCAGGACAGTGATTTCTAACTTGAAAAAGAATGCAGTCACTTACAAAAAGCCTTGGTAAGTCATGTCTGTGCATACGTGTGTGTAGAGGCAAGAAACAGATATGTATATATACATACTTACACACAGACTGTAACTGTTCAGTTCTTGCCAAAGGCCTCACTAATAATAAAACTAAAACTCCTAACCATAAAAACTACTAGTATTGCACTAGCAATGAATACAAAGGAAAGGCAAGTTCTGGATTTTCTGGAAGGTTTTTTTTGGTGGTGGTAGAGTTTTTCTGATTTTTTAAAAATTATTTTTCTTTTGCTAGACCAATAAATATTTTCTTTTTAACTTTATAAAGAGACTATTCCTCCTTAATCTCTCCATTAATCCAGTATAAAACCCTGGTTACAACAGTTTAAAGCATGCTAGGAATCTTAATTTAAAAGTCAAACAAAAGCCTCTTTCACAGTGCGGGAAATTTACAAGAAAGTAGCAAAATTAGCCATAATTAACCAAGTAAGATTGCGACCAGCCTTTCACATAGCAGTGGTTAAAACTGAAATTTCTTGCATATAAATCTGTCTTTGGCAATCAACCAGAAAACCTCTTCACTGACTGGTATAAGATGCTGAGGTGTTTATAGAAGTTCAAAGCATGAGCAAAACATGAGGAGTTACTGGAATGAAGCTATAACAGACATTTAAATACACAACAAGTCTAAATCTTGGAGCTACATTAGCCAGATAACTTCTTGAACACAGAATAATCATTGATAGCCAGAGAGCAAATTAAGTACAGCCTCCTGGCAATTCCACACAGGAATGTTCCCATAATAATGAAATAGCTGGGTGCAGTTTCTAGATACAGAATACAAATATTATGCTTCCGATTTGGGACTGATATCTAATTAGGTGGAGAATATTTAAGGGAAAAGGTGTAAACTAAAATGCAGTCACATTAAATGATCCTGACTAAAAATGAATGTGTCACACAGTGTTCAAATTCAAAATCCACTACAGAGCCTGGCTCTGTGCCCTGACAGTACGCTTACAGAAAAATCTTCAGAAACAGACTGTCTATAATAAAGGCTTCCCTGGTTTAAAAGTAAATAAATCAATATATCTGTAACTCACTCACCGGTATAATACCATAAGCAGCAGGTGATTTATTCTCAGAGCAACCAAAATGTACTCTGGTACGAATATACACTGCAATTTTAATTTAAGAGTGTGTGTGTCAGAATATACAAACAGTTCATTGCTTTTATTGCTTGCTAAATTCTTATCATTTCTTCCAAAAAAAGGAGGGCACGTTAGGAAATAATGGCATTCTCTGAAATCTAGCTTTCAAAAGAGTTGTCCAAATCTCTAACACTCAGAACTACTGAAGGAAAGCAAAAATGTTGCTAGTGAAATTAGCAAATAAACTTAAGAGAGATCCTCTCGTTTGCAAAGCCTGCAGCAGGAAGAAGTCTGTTGTCCACAGCTTGGTGGGCTGTGGGTTACCTGGAGACAGTGCATGTACCATCTTTCAAACTATATTCTCTCTTCCTCATATTCATCCACTTAAAAATCAAAAGGTAATGCTGATCATCCCAGGCTGCAAACCATTATTTTTAAAATCTATCACAAGCAACCGCTGTCTTAATCTTTCCCTGTTACTGATGACGAACCACAGAAGGGCTTTCCTTCTTGCTTGTGGAAACTACCAGAGAAAACTGCTTTAATTGATGGCTACCACCCCAAATCTCAAATCTAATGGTCAGTGAGAAAGCAAAGGTTTCATCCTCACAAAGCAACTCTAATGAAAAAATAAATTACTTTGGTTAAATTAAAAAAAAAACCTACATGACAGTGAACAACTACTGTCGAAACTATAATTGTAGCCAAGAAATAAAGGCAGGCAGCCATGGGGATGCCAGGAAACACCAGGCTGGGGCCGTCCACGAAGCTGAACACCGACACGAGAGTGATCGCCACGCACACAGGCTACAGACACGCACACACCAATTTGAAGATTGAAGCCTAGGCTTAAGTCAGCCAGTGATTAAAAATATCCAATTTCCATCTCAGTAAAAGCATCATTACCTAACAGCAACAAAGTCCTTTACAGGCAACACGTGTCAGCGGCTCTTAGAGCAAAAGAACAAACGGTTTCCATGTCTATTTAAAGATCTCTCTCGATCATGCTTATACGTAAGTGGAGCGTTCTCCCAAGCTTTCCAGAAACCTTTTGGATTATAGCAAGAGCAGCTCCTCTTCTATACCATACCTTGTTTTAAGGATTACACATTTCCAAGGTATTTCCTATAAATAAAGCTTTTCTTAAATAAAGATTAATCAAAGGTAGACAGCTGTGGTAAAAGCTCATCTTACTTCTCTTAAGGTGTAAGACAAATCTTAAAACATGTATTTTATCTTGTCGTGACTTAAAATAAGGAAAATAATCTGCAACAGCAGCGCTGCTGCAGCTGGGAGGATCCGAGGCAAGGTTTGTTTGAAAGGGGAATACCTTTTTATCTTGTATCACCTGACAGCTGGAGAAACCAGACAAGTTTTCAGGCAGGCATGTTTGTACATGTAACCTAGACATTCAAAAAAAATTATTTAAAAACCCAAGCCACTAGCTTGTTTAAATCAGCATTTCAACCCTCAATAAAAATCTAGACTAGAAAAATCAGAACTTGTAACAATCCAAACTAAGCATGACCTGCTAATGCCCTCGGATCACCGCTTGGCAGGACATATTCATTTTAGCTTCAGTTGGAATTATAAAGCAGGACAACAAACAAGCAGGTCAGCATCATGTTCAGGGGTCAGAGATGCTTTGTGAGTCCTGAGGGGAAATTAATATTCCATCTTTTCCCTACCCCCAAACTAACGAAATAGGCCAGCGATACCATCACCAGGAAAGCCCAAAATGTCAGCCCAGAACCATCCCTCATGCTAGGCTTCTAACAGAGGAGTAACCAATAAATCAAAGTAAGTAAAAGAAAATACACCACAGTATGAATCCTAGACAACTATGTGGTTCTTCTGGACTTTAAGGTATCAGCTTCACAATATTTGTTTTGTTTAAGTAATAACCATATTCTTCATTTTTTATCAGCTACTGCATTTAAAGTCTACTCTGATTTTGTTTGGACAAAACCTATTATCTCATACACACAAATATAATAGTACATAATGCTACAATCATGAATGTGGTAACTTACTGCCTTCTGCACCCAGTTCTAAACAAGACAAAAATAAAGACAAAACAAATTTTTCTTTGTTCAGTTGCACTTAACTAGCAAGAGCTCCTACAACTCAAAAACATAGAAGGTTGCTTTGCAGATAGCTGTTTAAATCCATCTGTATTTAAAAGAAGAGCTTTTTGCTGCAAATTATTTGAGGGTTTTCTTCTGCAAAGAGTAAATTAACTACAAAAGAAAAGAATTTATCACACTGCAATTCTCCAGAAACCAAAGCAGTTATAATCCAGGGAGCAGCATTTAAGGACTCTTGACAGAAGCATTAGCTGCTCACTTGAAATCCAGCCGTGTTATCTGCCATCCTTCAAGATACAGAATATACTTTCTGTTGTTCATGTTTTATCTGAAGTAGTCTTATTTTTTCTGGAGTGAGCAAAAATATTTAAAGCCCATCAAAAATACTATTTCTTTTAACTGTATTTTTTTTTTAATTTTTTTTTTTTTTTACAGGTGGTTGCATGAGCCACAAGACATTTCGATTTTACTTCTTTTGTTCAGAAAGGCACCATACCTTAGTGCCAGTTGAAAGTGTAGATAGGAAAATTAAATATGAGTAAGCATTTCATAACGTACTAATTGCGGCTTTCTCATACCTGCCTGACAGGATAATTTTTTGAAGAGTAGTTTCAAGCATGGTATCCATTTTAGAAAATATGCAGCTAGATATTAAAATTTACTGGTTAATGATTTGAAAATAGACCACCTCTCTCCCTTCTGCCTCACTGCCTACATCATCCTCACCTGGAGTCCACTGCTTTGGGGATGGGTGAGGTGCAGTTCAGGGCTCCATCCATCCATTCCCTTTGTTTAACAAGCAAGATTTCCCAACGTAGGTAAGAGTGCAGACAAGTACGTGCTATGTCGAACTTTATAAAATTTTCCATCCTCTCGAGTTTATAATTCCAGTCAAGGAAGCACTGTTATCAATTCCATCTATTTGTCACATTATGAAAAAATGTTTAATCTCAAACTACTGCAACATTACCACATTGATAAGACTGGGCATTGCAATAGCCCAGCTCATTTGGCATTCTCAGCACGCAGATCTATTTATTCAAAGCAAGGAGATTAAAACCAATCTGATTTGTTCAGAGTGTCCTTCCCCCCCCTTAACTGTCATTCAACAAAACCCCAATTTTTCTGGCAATCCTATTGGAGCGCCTACTGATTGAGTACAGCTGAATTTCATAAGGAAGGAGAGTATCTGTTTGGTAGATCACTTTCTGCCATTAGAAACAGGCAAAACTTCTGCATTCACACATTCTTCCCCAGGACTACAGAACGTTCTTAAAGACACATAACGCTACGGTGCATCTCAAACTGAACACTGCTAGCACTGGATTACAATACAAACTACTTGCGAGTGAAAAAGCAGTTGAAAAAATAATCAGAGTTTCATTAATTTAATTCAGTATTGTAAACATTGATAGTTGAGGCCCAGCTCTCAAAAATACGAGCCCCTTGAAAAGTTGAACACTACAAACCTTGATCTTGGCCACAGTGCAGTTGACAGACCCTGTATTTGCTATAAAGATTAACATTAAAGACAGATAACTACTGTAAGAAACAGGATGACAGACTTAAAATCCAAGCCATCAATCTTGAAAAAAAAAACCACCAAAAATCAAAATATGCACATGAAAGCCCTTCAATTTTTATAAAACCTTTAGTGAGGCAGAAGAGCCTGGCTTTGCCACATTAGTGCTCAACTGTATCTGGTCAAGTGACACAGTAAACTCATTTTAAAACTGTATGAACTAGATTCTTCAAAATCACCATTGAAATGATTCTGCAATAACTGGCAAATACATTATTGTATCATCATTATCTCATCCATTCAATACAACCTAGAATCACAGGACTGTCAAGGAGACATATATGAAAATAATTATTTAATAGCAGGGTACAAAGACCAAGCACAGTCATGGCCCCATTTGTTGTTTTATCCAAAGTTTTATCCAAAGTCCTTGCCACAAAGAGCTTATGATCTAAAAAGACCAAAGAGAGAGAGAAAGGTTTGTAATACACAAACAGCCTGATCAATATGATGGTAGCAACCAATCGTACTAATTAGTAGCTAACTAAAACATAAGACAGAGGCAGTGGCAAAGCTCGGTTCCTGTTGGATAATGAGCTTCTCAAAGTTTCTGAAGCCAAGGGAAAACCACACACCAAAAACTCTCAAAAAGCTTAGATTCTAATGAGTTTTCTGTTCTCTTTCAGACAACGCCTGGCCTTTTCCAACTGCCTTGTGTCCTATCTGGCTGTTCCTTGACGTCCTCTTTTCCACAGCTTCCATCATGCACCTCTGTGCCATCTCCCTAGATCGCTATATTGCGATAAAAAAGCCAATCCAGGCTAGTCAGTACAATTCATGGGCTACAACAATCATCAAAATCATCGTGGTTTGGCTCATTTCAATAGGTACGTGAGACTCGGAGACTGGAAAAGGAATACAGAAGCTTTTCATGTCCAAAACAATAGGTGAAAGCTGGGCAAAGTGGAAAATTTGGTCAAGTTCTACTGATTGGCAGACCCTAACACCTGGGCTGGCCTAAGTCCACCTCTTGGACCATACATAGCTCCATCATAAAAATATGCCTGAACCGCTGCTCCTTATCAGGCTTACCAGAAAGGGTGAGGATTGAGCAGGGATAATCATCACTCTTCTTCATGGTCCTAAGCATCCGAAAATCAGAAGACAACACCTGCATGCACAGCATGTCTCCCAGGAAAGCAAGATTTCAAGTTCCTATGGTAGTATATTCTGTCCCGAACACAATTTTAAGCCTTGAGTAGATGCTGCTGCTAAAACCTGTGCCTTACTATTGTCCCATGAAGCAAGTAAAAAAAAAAAGTTAATTACTGATACCAAAGATTGAGAGGTGAGTGAGTGGCTGGTAACATTCACACTGAAGACTCAGATGCACTGGAAATATAGTATATAGATAGGCTAACTTCTAAGCAAAAAAACCCAAACAACCCAAAACCAAACCCAAACCCCAAACAGTTTATATAAAGGATGCCAATGTGTAAACTTTTATGACATTAGCACCTCTGTGGTGTGCATGTGGCATCTCACCTGTCTCTAACACTCAAGAAAAAATAAAAATCTGTTAAATGAGCTAGGAATGAAAACATTTAACACACACTGCAGGTAGCCATAGGCATATAGTGCTACATGGTCTGCATGCAAGAGAAAGAACAAAATTATTCTAAATTATTAAGGCCAGTGATGTATAGGAGAATGAATACATCCACCTTCTTGGCCGAAACATGCTTAAAACAAAAAAAATTCCAACTTGAAAAAAATTTCTGGAAGATCTGTGAGGATAGGAGAAAAGATGCTCTATTTTATCACAAAACAAAAGGAAACTGTCAGCACAACAAGACACTGAGAGTTGACCTCTTAATGCATGATTTGTTATTAATCAGTGCTGTACTTTTTCATTTCTTTTTTTTTATCCACACAAAAGTACTCTGCAGCTGAGCCAGGGTTCTCTAAATCAAAGGTTAATTTGCTTCAATCCTCATTTTACATGTTTGCTGTACCTGAAGGTGTGCCACCTATTAAGAAAGGGATCAAATGGCTGAAGGGTAAACCATTTAGTTCTTGCTGCCTTCAACCAACTTCAGTAAGCAGAGTAGCAGAAGAATACAGTAAATCCCTAGATCTCATTACGTGGTATCAGGAAACATAGCACAAATAACCTTCACCAGACAGCAAGGAACCTGTTGTTTTCGTTGTAATGTCAGACTCTGGCAAATTAAGTGCTGACTGTAATGTAGTGGTTGTAAAAAATTCATTTAAAAAGACAAGACTGCTAACATTTTTTTTTAAAAAATGAGTGGTGAATTACAGAGCTAGCTAGCCTCATTTAAACACTCTTAAATATGCAAGAGACTTTAAACAACAAATCCATCTCAAACACACACTGCATAATTCTGGCATCTATTTAACTACTTGTATATATGAAAGAGCCAAGCAGGGTGAAAAAAATCAGCTGCCTGTGTCCAGTCACTTGATGTGGGTAAGATAAGAGGGGAAGACAAGTTTTATGCATTTACAGAACTGCCTTCAGAAAGTGCAAAGGTTACCCTGGAGGAAAAAAAAAGCAGATGGCATTAGGAAAACACATTTCACTGGAGGAAAAGCCATATTAATTCTAACAACTGGAGTCAAAGCAATTGGTGTCTTTTTACACTTGAGAAATTGGCAACTTTATACTGCTTCCTCAACACTAAGGGCAAAGCCCAGTCTCCTGAGAAAGGGCACTCTGTTAAAGCTGAGCTTGCCAAGGCTCACAAAATTTGCCCAGTCAGCCACATGCTATTATTAACAATTTATGTTATCTCCATCATCCTGTGCCTGCTGCAGAGCTCAGGAACTACCTTTCTTTATAGACCCTGAGACTTCAGGCCCAAAAAGGAGATTGCAAGCAATTACCATATGCTAAGTACTTGTTTTTTCTCCTGTAGGCATTGCTATTCCCATCCCTATCAGAGGCATTGAAGATGGAAACGGCAACTCTACAAACATCACGTGCGTCCTGATGCCTGATCGTTTTCATGACTTCATTCTGTACGGATCAGTGGCTGCGTTCTTCATTCCCCTCGCTATCATGATAGTCACTTATTTTCTGACAATCCAAGTGCTACGCAAGAAGGCCTACTTGATCAACAAGCCACCTCAGCGTTTTACTTGGTCAACAGTGTCCACAGTATTTCAGCGTGACACAACACCTGCCTCCTCACCAGAAAAGGTGGCCATGCTAAATGGCTCCAGAAAGGACAAGACTTTGTCCAACGATATGCCTCTCTGCAGAACATCTACGATTGGGAGGAAGTCCATGCAAACAATAACCAATGAACAAAGGGCGTCAAAAGTTCTGGGGATCGTATTTTTTCTTTTCTTGTTGATGTGGTGCCCATTCTTCATAACAAACATAAGTTCGGTTCTGTGCAACTCCTGCAACAAGGAAGTTTTTCAAAAGCTTATGGATATATTTGTCTGGATAGGATATGTGTCCTCAGGAGTGAACCCTCTTGTCTATACACTCTTCAACAAAACATTTAGGGAGGCTTTCAGCAGGTATATCACTTGCAACTATAGGACCACAAAGCCTATCAAGGCCCTTCGGAAGCGCTCCAGCAGGATCTCTTTCAGAAGTTCTGTGGCAGAAAATTCCAAGCTTTTTGTCATGCATGGGATGAGAAATGGGATTAACCCCATTATGTACCAGAGCCCAATGAGGCTGAGGAGTTCACCCATCCAAGCATCATCAGCCATTCTGCTGGACACATTACTGCTCACAGAGAATGAAGTTGATAAAACAGAAGAACAAGTCAGCTACGTATAGTGGAATGGCAGCTGTGTCCATACCATAGTATTACTGTATGTATTATTCTAGGCAACTATGCTATAAAAGGGTATAAATACTATTGTTTTCTGTTATTTATGCAAGCAATAGCTTACAAATTTATATTAATTCCTTCCCTCCAAAGTCTCCTCTACTTTAACCCCAAGCCCACTGTGGCAACCACAATTTCATTCCATGAGAAATGACTAATGCAGAACTGTAGCCTACGGGAAGAGGAAAATAAATAAAAGCTAAATCAGTTTGAGTATCTGACTTTATCATCATCTTCAATCTCTTAAAAGTACATTTTTATAAGAAAAGTATCTCTGTACAAAAACTACTTTAACATTCATTCTGGGAGGAAGAGAGAACACTTTGTCGGTTGATGCTCTACAGTGAAATTAGCAGGAGGATATAAGCTTGCTGGTTTTAATTTAAATCCACCTTTACTCTGTGTAAACAAACCAGCACACAACTCCCTGTCTTGTCTGCTACAGGTACATCAAATACATTCCTCTGCTGAGACTGTGTATCCAAACACGAGCTTTTCTTGTTCTCTGTGGGTACGCCTATCACAAGCAAAATCACTTGCTCCAGAGACCAAAAGGTGTACATGTCCATTCCACAAGGATAAATCTGGTTCTTAACAGAGTCAGAAAAAATTCCATGTGCTGGAATTATCCCTTTGTGGTTTTACCATGTGTGTGTGAAGAATCTCTTACCCAACTGAATTTCACCTCTCACATACACATAAGCCTGGTATTGTCAGACTGTCAAAGTAAGCTGCCCTTTGTTCTTTTCATACTAAGAAAATGAGAGCATTTAGCCAAAATAGAATACCACATCAATGATCACCAGTAAAACAGGACAGGCAGTGCCTGGAACATCCCTTTAATTTATATGAACAAACTTCCCTTTTTTATGACCATTGGAACTTCGTAAGAGCCTTGTCTCATCCAATATAGTTCACACAAGGTAGAAAAAACACAGATAGGACAGCTATTTCATTTCAAAATAGGAGCAAATGTTTAAGAGACAGCTGAGGCAACAATACTATCTAGACCTCCATGCATTCACAGTTTATCTTAGCTCAAAACAACTTCTTTGGACTAACAGCACAGGTCCCAGTCTGCAGTCTCCAAAACATGCTCAAGTCTTCCATCAGAGCGCAACATTCATAGAAAGAATCGCTCATGACAATCCATAAAAGCTACCAGAGTCTGCCATCTGGGTAATCGGGAGCTTCTGACAGTTCCAGACCATCTCCATCTGGGAAGGGAAATCCGATTTCCCCAAAGTACTGGGGTACTTACAGTAAGCAGCCAGCTCACCATTATTTTCCATAGTTTCCATTTACAGTAAAATTTTCAGCTTGGGCTTTGTTTTCATTGTAAAATGTTTTCAGAACTCTTTAGTTACACACTAAAGTTATGTACAGCAAAGGCTTAGGTTTTTTCATCCACAGAACAGAAAGTACTAAAGATAACATGTCCTTCCAACATTTATTTATATATCTTTAATTTAAAACATATGCAAGTTCGAAACAGAACCTAATGTAACAACCGCCAGAGAGTTCCAGGCGAAAGTATTAAAAATACTTCTGTGGTACTAACAGTAATTTGTCTCCTTTCTCCCCTTTTTGGTCACAGTCACTACCCACTTAAGTTAGAATAAGCTCTAACTGCCCTTACTCCTCTTTTGTTAATCAAAATTTGTTTAAGAGGATCCTGTAGTTAAAAGCTAGAATTGATGAATTGCTATAGCTGTGAAAGATGCCTATATATAAAAATATTTGAGAATCAAAAGCCTTTAATAAGACCTAGATTACAATGAAGCTCAGAGCAGGAGGAAGTAGGAATAAAACAAACCCAAACAACTAAAACTTCCAGGTATATAGCTGAAAACATCACAAGACTAGTGTCTCATTTAACCTAAAGCAGACACTTTGGAACCAGGTGCAATCACACCCGTGCACAGAATGAATAAAAAAAAATTAAAAGCATCATTTGCAATGCAGGAACTGGCCTTCATGAGGAATAACTCCAAGTGGCAAACAGGCACAGCACTGTTCTTGAGGGGTTGTTTCCCAGCAGCCACACAGCAAGAAGCAGTCATCTCTGAAAACTCTCTTACTACTTAAATAAATACTACTTAAATAAATAAAAACCATTCTGACAGCAGGTGGCAATCATCTACTTTCAGCAACAACTTAAATTTTCCCTTTCCAGCAGGAACATCACAGCTGGCCCACAGCATCTGGAAAGAGCAAGGGTAACTTAGTTCTCTTCTGTCTGACCCTATTCTCGTAACTGTCAGTCTACAATGACACGAGGAGTAATTTGCCGTAAGCGTCCCACAGAGAACAATTCCAAGGCTTCTTTGCAGTCAATGGTTAGACTTCACCAACAGGAAACAATCCTTAATAAAGTCTCACCAAGCAAAGATGTATTTTGTCAAGACAGCATAGATTTCTCAATTGTAGTAACCATAAATAGAAGCTCAACATGTTCCAGTTACTGAATTTAGTCAGCAACAATTAACCTCATTTGAGAGGACTAGTGAGCAATCAAAAATCCAGTCTTCCTACAGAGAAAGGAAATTTCTCCATAGACAGAAACACATCATCAAGAAAACATGCACATTCCATTTAGCACACTAAGCGTAAAAAGAAATTGCTTGCCCATTGACAAAGCAGACAAGCTAAGAATTCAGATAACAGTCTTGGAAAGTATAAGGACAGAGGGAAAAGAAAGATGAAGAGAAGATGCAGAACCACGAAATAAAAAGACAACATAACGGACAGCAGAGTTCTTGTTTTAGCAACTGTATCTACAAGAACAGATTTGAACTAAGACATTATCTTCATTAGCGGGACATGATTGAAAATATGAGAGTCACTGCAAGCTACTGTAAGAAAGCACAAGTTTGTTGTATGGTAACTAAGGACAACACTGCTCGGGTGGTACTGACAGAGGGAGACAGGATGCTCAGGACTACATCCATGAGCACCACCTTTAAGTAACACAAATATATAAAATAAATTTTTACATGCTGGCTGTGAAGTGAGAGCATTGCTATAGCCTCCTTCATAAAGATAGCAGCCTAAATAATAATTGATAAAAGGGTTGCAGTCACTTTCTAGCCAAACACAGGACCTTTTTACAGGAGTAAATGGGTCATGCACTTCCCATTCAATCAGAAAAAAAAAGACATTCCTTTCTCTGGATTGAAATGCTCTCAATTCTTTCAGAATCTGGTCCATGCCAAGCCAACCACCTGGCCAGCTCTATGGTTGCTATATGCTACATAAAACAATAACTTACACAGTTACCTAGTTCAACTTTCCTCATTATCCCAGAAACTCTTATCCTGAGTATTTCATTTCTTTTTCAACTACTAGAGAAGCAAGACAGACAAAAGTCAAAGCTGATCTGCAACATACAAGTGCTATGGGAAGAAATACATTTTAGAATAACAATGTACAAGGTGGAGGAGGTTGTTTAATTACTTAAAATACATTAGGAGATGGTTAGTCAATGTTCTGGCTGCCTATCCAATTAAAAATTAGAGCACAGACATGGACAAAAGGATTACCTATAAATATATCCAACTCAGCAGTCTTGCAGAGAGGAAAATAATGCAGTTTTAAGCCTAGCAGAATGAGTACCTTGAAATGTAAATAAAAGGAATACAAACCACAAACAGAACAACAAAAAAACCCAGACAAAACCAAGCAAAACCAACCAGACAAAATCCCAACCTTTAAGCCACCCTAAATAATAAGAGAAGCAATAAATTCAGCTAATCTCAACTATGGCGAGATAAAATACATTTTTTGAAGCCAGTCCCAAGCCATTTGGGGTTCTGTAAGTTGCAAGCCTTCAGTTCAGATTTTATCAGAAAACTTTTAGGCAGACAAAAAACAAAATTATTCATCACTCATCTTGTATTCTCCAAGTGTAAAACCCTTCCTAACCATATCACACCTGGTTGATACTAGTATCAATTCTCAAATGCATTAAAATACAGTTTAAAAAAATCCAGCGTTAATCAGAAGTGAAGGCACTGAGAAGAGCGAGTGATGCTGTAGAGCTGCTCACTAGCATACAAGAGGCACGTTGATTTCTTATGGTGCTTCACAGAAAATGTAATTTTCCTGCACCATTTTCCTATTATGGAAAAATCCACAGCACTGCAAGCCGGTACGAGAAAGCAAAAATATTACTCCCCAAATCTTTTTCTAGGCTGTCACATGTAACATCAACCTTAAAACGTGAAATAATGCAAGGACTGTAAATCTGGTAAAGGCGTACTGAACAACCTGGGACACTGGAGCCCAAGGAGGCAGGAAACTCGCCAGAGCCCTTCTGGCTCTTTGCCTTGCAAGCTGGAGCCAGGAGTGCCAGAGCTCTGGCCAGTTCTCAGGACTGACTTAATACTACCAAGAAGCATTGCATTTCTTTCATCATATTGATAAAGACGCCACCGTAAAACTAACACTCCTTTGTTTCACTTCCCCTTTGGCTCTCTAGGTAACCATCAATGTGGCAAAAACAACAGTTAGGAGAGAAATAACTTCCATATTTTTGCTTTGGGATTTGACACCATGGTGTTTACTGTCAGCGTCCATTCCCATGAGATACACTGTTTTATCCAGTTGCAAAGAAAGGCTTTTGCCCTACAGAACAGGAAAGAAAGTTTTTTTCATTTTTAAATGGCAAGCTAGTTTCTAAAATAAGAAAGACGGCTGGCTGAAATGTCCATTTGTACCCTTACTTTTAATAATTAATTTCAAACCCTATTTGTCTAACCACATCTAAGATTCCTTGCATTCAGGTATCGAGGTCCTTTCCAACCTCTGAAAAACAACATCATGCTCTTAAAAAATGAAGAGCTTGTTGCTCTCTGAAGGATCCTCTTTACTAATGCTGTAGACAGGTGACAGCAAGTCATTTTCAAATTCATTAAACCCTGCACAACAAATGAGCCTTTTACTCTGCAAGACGCACATCAATATTCCCTGATAAAATCCAACAGGAAGTTTTTGCCATAACAAAAAATAATTAATCAACTTAATTTAATGGCTCAAAGACTCTCAGCATTTTTGATAACTTAACCTGAAACTTCAGTTGCTGAACAGTAGTTTGAAAGCAAATTCAAGGATTTGGTCAATCAATTCAGTCATAAATCGCACTGCTTAAAATGTTTAGTTGCTCAGTTAAAAAGTCTTAGTGTGTATAATGAGAAAAACTGAAAATATTTTTCTGGAATTAAGAGGTGTGGAAGGGAACACACCAGACCGGTTTCTCTCCCTCTTCTCATGCACACTGATTCAGTGACCTGAAAATCTTCATATAAAAGGTTATAGGCTTATTATAGGCACTATAGGAAGTATTCTTAGGCCCCAAAGAGCAAGTGACTTCCTGAAAAAATATTTTTGAGTTTTCAGCGGGGTACAAGCTAGGCTGAAGAAATTCAGATTTAAACCCATCATATTAATTTACCTTTCTGTGTAGACATTCCAGTTTACAGTAGGAAGTTAAAGCACTTGCTGAGATTTTCAGAAGTTCTCAAATGATATAAGCCCTATTTTCCAAAGTAAGTAAAATCTCTTGCATACAGTCTAGAACAGAGATCAATCAACAGCAGGGAAAGAATTGATGCAAGATGTCATAGCGTACTGTTTGAAACAATGAATGTATTTGTGCAATCTGACTGTACAGCTACAATTTTCATTACAAGTCAGATTAGTTTTGCCGGAGATGCCAAGGGGTTTCTCCAATGCTCTGCAGTTTGGTCAGTGAAGACACACAGCTCTGTTTCCAGTTGCAGATGTGCAGGTAAAGGCATTTTCAAACCCAAAAAGACTTCAGTGAAAGTTTACGGCTTCTTCTGATTATAAAAAGATTTCTGTTACTATTAAACTTTCACTGAAAAATAAACTTTCACCCTCATTTTCCTCCTCCAGGAAGACTGAATAAGACAAAGATAAAATGGGTTGGAGGGTAAACAAAACCCTTTCAGTTTTTCTTATGCAAGAATTAACAAGCAGGTATGTTTCACTAAATAAGTCCTCTTCACAATTAATACACTGAAAAAGCCACTGGTGCAGATCACGTTAGAGTGACTGTTAGCCTCATACTCAATTACCCAGAAGATCTGCCATCTGCCTAGTGAATAAAGGTAGGTTGTAGGAGTTAAAGAAAACAAACTGTCCAAGTCTTCCTGGAACAAAATCCAAGTACCTGATCCGTGTTTGCTTTAAAACAAATAGATAGCATTAAAATATCAAAGGCTATGTAAACATAAAGAATACAAAAGCAGGAAACATTACTACTTCACTTGCATCATCCTAAACTGAAGAACTGAACACAAGCCATGCAAAGCTCTCCATGTTTGGGTAGCCTACACTTATCAGCCGAGACTGCATCTTCCTTTTGGGACTCTCCAGAGGCTCCATTGTTCCCTCTACAGCCCTTAGCCTTTTCCCAACAATATTGCACCAAAGCAGAAGCAGCATCCCACAACTTAAGTCCTACTTCCCCATGGCTCTTATTCCCTTGGACTTAACAACTGCAATGAGAGCATTAACCCTTTTCAGTTCACACTTTCAAGCACTGCTACATCCCACACTGAAGCCTTCTCCCTAACCAGATTTGTTATATCTGTAAAACTTCTACCTCCTAATTTTATATACAAAAATGAAGTGTTTAGGTACACTGCAGCATTGCTCTAGCATACAACAATATAAAAATAAAGCTGACTACATAAACCAATCACATCTCACTCTGCAGTATAAACAGAGATCAATCATGATCTAAAGTAGTAAAAATTGATATAAAAATAATTCTTTCCATTTTTCAAAAGTAAAATGCTTTAAATTTATTGTGTTTTCCATCTCATTGTAGTAGTCTTAATAAAAGAAAAAGGCTGACCAGAAATCACAAACGCCTTAAATGCTGTTTTCCAACAGCCATGATAAGTATTTTATAAACCACTTTAGTAGAAAGGAGGACTAATACATAAACATCAACAATAAGGTGAGTTTGCTATCAATGATCACTGGAGAAGTATTGGGACTGGGAGAACAGAGACATATTACATATTGGTCAACAAGTTTCAATTCTACACACATGGCCCCTGGGAAAGCTTCAGGGGGTCCAAGAATAGGACAAGGAAGTCAGTTTTGTGCGATGTGAAGAGGACCCCACAGTATATTCTGCAGCTCAAGCAGTATGACTTCTGCTGCTGCTCTGATCCCGAGAGCGACTTGCCTGCAGACGTTCACACAGCACCCAACATCCATGTAACTGCTACAGCAGCTTTAAACCCTGCTCCCATAATCCCTTCAAAACTCTGGCACTGCAGCTGATGTTTTCAGCAATGCGCAGAGTCCATCAAGTGTTCCTTACATGGATTCCCCTCCAAGTACCACAGAACACCACAGTGCCACAGCTGAGCAAATACAGCTAGTGATGCTCTTGGTGAAATTCTTGCTCCTGCAACTTTTCACCTTTGCTCCAGGCAACAAAGATGACTTTGGAAAAGAATGTAGGAAGAAAACTCCTGAACACTGCTCAAAGTGCATTTTAATATTTTGTAAGAGAAGACAAAAGGTATTACAGTTACAAAAACCCCAACTAATACTAATTTAAAGAGAGCCATAACCACAGACTGTTTTCACTTGATGTGTTAAGGAATATAGAAATTCTCTTAAGGAATTATATGCTAAGGGAATTATTGAATGGTCTAACTGGGCAATTTGATATGTTTCATAATACACTATAAAAATTTAATCTTGCTATTCTTAGGCAAAACTTAATAACCTAGACTAGAATATCCTATGTAAGCCCTGATTCATGAATTTTGAATGGCGAAGTAGCCACACATTATTTTGCAGACTTTTCCAGTAGTAAAAAAGTGCAAAAAAAAATTAAAATATTTCAGCACTTAAAAAAATATACAAAAGTTAATCTTCAAGTTAAAGCAAAGCCTTATTGCTTTAAAAATTAAATATCATGTTTTATTACACTATGTTGCATCACATTTTACTCTGTTCTGCTTTCATTAAATCTAGCCATAAAGGCCAACCTGTGCTCTTGAATATACACAGGGTTACATGTATGTACTAGCAAGGGAGACTTGCTATAAGACATAAAAGCCCTATAGAGTGTTCTGTTATGCAAACCTTTACCTAAAAATAGCTGGCTTTGTGATGTTTATGACACTTTTAGTTCAAATCCTAGAGGAAGAACATCTATTCACAGATAGCTGTAACAAAAGGAGAAAAACTAGGTGACACCAAGTAAGTTTGTGGGCTCTAGCTTTGTCAGGAGCTCTCACGTTCACCAACGGGGCTTTTAAGGAAATTACCACCATCTGACTGTGTAACTTCCAACCTTATATGGATTTTATTATTCCTATAGGAGAAAGAAATAGAAGCACAAGTTTGTGCATGCTCCTGCTGCTGTAGTGTACAACCTAGCAGATGAACTTACACCTTCAGCATAGTAATGGCATGCATTCCCCAAGAAAATGTAGACTGCATTAAACAAATTTATTCTCTTATTTCAATTCTGACCTTGCAGGTCCCTTTCTGGAACCACACACAAATAATTCAATGAGACCTCTTCTCACAGGAGCTTCGGTCATGTACCTAAGACAAGATTAATTTCTGGGGCTTAGCCCACTATGTCACAGACCTGTTCACCTCCCATCACAAAACACTTCATTCAAAAGCTCTGTATACCTAGCAGCTGACAGATCACTGGCTCTTAGCAGTACTCAGTGCTCTGTTAGTGGCCTTGAAGACAAGTAAATCCAGTTAGACTTCAACAAACAACAGTTTTAAGAAAAAGACATAATTTTAGTCATGAAATCTGACAAACTCGCAGCCCACTTGCTCTTTGTGTCTCTGCAGGCCTGCGGTGTTGAGATAGGCCGGGGCACAAAATTAGTGCTAACTAGCAGTTTCAGCAAACAGGAAAGGTAAATGTAAAACCAGCTTCTAGATCCCTACATGGATGGACGGTATTTCTTTCCAGGAACTGAAACACGGCTTTTGGTTTGTAAATAGAGAGATTAATGCAGGGGGTAGTATGTGGGGCCCCCTAAGCAGAAAATCCTTCTTTTTCTACCTGTGAATGCAGGGGTCTGGGCTGGACAAACCAAGGGCTCCCTCCAGAACTGTGTCTTAAAGCAAAACAACTGATTGCGTATTTTGTGAAAATTATCAAGTGAAAACCACAACAGCCTAACACAAGCCTTTTGCCTCCAGAAGCCAATGATAATCAGCTGAAAACTTTTAGTCCTTTGCTACCAAGTAAGGTAGACATGAATTCACAAGGAAATGTTCCTGCCTGTTGTGCAAGCAGGTTTTGGACTGCACCCCTCCAGAAAGAGAAGAAGCAGGATAAGATCTGAAGCACTGCAGAGCAGGTGAAAGACGTGAAAGATGACATGACTCATTTCCTCATTACTGGGTATGGAGAGAACAGGCCCAGAACTATCTTGCTCCAACAAGATGGCAGCACATAGCAAATGGTTTAGCTCAGAGCTAAACCATTCTCATTTTGGTAGGAGCTATCAATGTCCAATTTTGTTTTGCATTCATTGAGAAGAAAAATTACATTGAAATCAGAGATCAAAAGTGCTTTGTTACAACCTGTTTGGAAAAAAGATGCCTGAAACTACAGAAGGCCTGCATGGAATTTTCCTTCTGTACACAGATGCAGAAGCCAGTTAAACAGAACCTTTAGCTTCGGGAGAGACTCCGATAGTTACACAGCAAGGAACAATCTGTGCTCCTTGAAAGCAACAGAGCAGAAGCTCTTGGGAGACGCCTGGTGCCCACAGAGAGAAATCATTCCATTTGTAAATGACATTTAATTGCAGCCAGAATATGCTTTAGATAAAACACAATGGAGCAGAGTAATTTCTATGTGAGGAACAACCTGGTTAATGATAAATTGACTGGTCATATCAGTAACCCAGTTTTTTTAATGCCAGCTTTGAGCACCTCTTATCTGCTTTTTAGGATTAATTTACAGACTGCTGCTAACCCAAAGAATGTGAAGACGCAAATAAAGATTTTTAGATTACAGTCCTGGGCCCAAGTATGCACTAACTCCTCTCAGACACACTCAAAGGCTGCAGCTTTGCTCACTGCTCAGATTACACATACTACTGTATTAACAGATGAAAGTGTACACCTTGGGGAGCCTTCTAATTCCCCATCTAATATAAAAAACAACCCAAACACCTCTTACCTAGGGAATATAAAGAACTATAGAGCACTACAAAATACCAGTTCAGCAGCAGATTTTGCTTTAGAGAACCAAAGCAAACATCATGACTATGTTCTGATGAGCTTACATCACCACAATGTAAGCCCAGTAACCTGTCAGGGTTTAACAGTGGATACTTAAAAAACAACAAAGACTATTTCAATGTCATTCTTCAGATTATTTTTACTGAAGTCACAACCTCCAGAAATGGTTCAGATGGCCATTAGGCAGATATATTTGTCTGAGTACTGCTGCCTTTAAGAGGCCTGGCACAAGCACTGTGTATTTAATTTTTAATTAACTCTCAATCCTGCAAATATTAATTTTTCATCCTATTTGTCAATAGCATATAACTCTATTCAGACAATTAGGCCTTAAGTCCGGAAACCTACAGAAAGGCTCATTAAGCACCTGCTGAACATTAAGGAAGGCTTCCTATTCTGGACCAAGTCTTATTCTCTCCCAGTCTTTTGACTTTTCAACCACCATTCACTTAGCAGCTGAATCATTTTGTGAAAGCCACAGCGTACACATTTCCTGAAAATGTAACAGACATCAAATTGAAGGCTACAGAAGTGACCATGGAAGATACTGTACCTGAAGAGAATGAAACCAAGTGACTCAACAGCTGCCCGCCTCACGTCATCATTCACATCACTCACCTACAAAAGTAAAAGCAGGCCATTCAGAATACATTTAAAACACTTGATGACTCTGCAGGTGTCAGGCACACAAGTTAATCAGGAAGACAGGATTATAGAGAAGGAAAATTAACAATCATGTTCAGCCTTAGCTGAAACAGCCTCACCCTTGTCCCTACACAGTGACTGCAAGCCTATAAAAGAGCAGACAGACCTCGTCTTTTACAGCTGGAGCTGTTTTTTTCCCCAGCCCATCATTTCACAGACTACTTAATGCAAACCCATTACTAACTACTTTAGGATTGTGTTTTATTTTTTAATGGGTTCCTTGTTTGTGATACCAGATTGAATATTCTTTTGCGGAAAGTCTACTTATCCTAATATCAGAAGACCCTGTTATTTCTACTCATAGTATTAAGGAAAGCTTTCATCACTTCACAACCTCTGATTTGGATCAGAACATTAAGACTGTAGACACAAAGCCTGTCAAAGTGATGTGCTTACTCTCTCACCACAAAATTTCTTGCTATTTCTTCTCAGGTTGCCCAGAGAAGCTGTGGATACCCCATCCCTGGAAGTGTTCAAGACCAGGCTGGATGGGCCTTTGAGTAACCTGGTCTACTGGGAGATGTCCCTGCCCATGGTAGGAGGGTTGGAACTAGATGGTCTTTAAGGTCCCTTCCAACCCAAACCATTCTATGATTCTTTGTGCTCCTAAACCCACAGTACTTACAGCCACGTGCAGCAGTCGTCTGATAGCCTTGTTGTTCCCTGAGCCACAGTATGCCATAGCAACAGTGTACATGCCAGAACGACGGAGAATTGGATCCTGGAAGAGAAAGCATCAATATTTAACATCCATCTGAACAGGGACACAGTAATCCTGACTTTAAATCTGTTCTGCTCTTGGGCCTGGAATCTGCAAACAGTAACAGGACAATCACCAAAGCAGGGCTGTCATTACCAATTTCAGGGGGACAGAAAGTTACTATGCCACCAGTTGCCAAACAGTAACTGGCAGATGTGCCATTCTGCTTCTCATTCACTATCTGCTCTTGACAACTATTAGATCCTTGAGAATGACCTACAGTAAGCCTTCCCTGATTTTAACCATTACACCCTGTTCTGCTCCTTGTTGCTGCTCACAGGACTATGGAGACTGAGTATGAGGTTAAAGAAATGCACAACTAAGTGCTGTTGTTCTTGTATTTTTGATCAAAGTGAAGCCACCTGTAAAACCGCCCCACTTCAGAACTATTTAAGAACTTCTGTGGCTCGAAACAGCCAACCCACTGTAGTTGGAGATTTCACAAAAGGACAGGAATGTCACCTGTGTAACAAAAGGGCCAGAGATGAAGTCACAGTTAAACTTACCTTATCTCTGCAGAGACTCTCAATGAGAGCATCTGCCTCCTCCATCCTCCCGTACATGACCAGAGCAATTCCAACTGCAAGGCCTCGCAAAATCTTTTCATGCTGGGTTTCCTGTGCGTAGCCAACCATGTCCTCAATAGCCTGAGCATTTTTAGATCCCAACATAACCAAGCCCAATGCCAGGCCGGCTGCCTCACCTGCACAGCAGAAAAAAAGTCAAAAAAAATCAAGCAAACTCTGTTCCCAAAACCAGTAAATATTATATCTAGAGAATCACACAAGTTGTAGGCCAACAGATCCCTTCTGGACACCACCATGCCCAGAAACCCTGTTATTCATGGCCAAATGTGCTTGTCTTGATAACCTACTACACACAACTTAGTGCTCTTCCCTATCAAGTTCAATTTTCTCTTCCTTGGGCCAAGAGCCGCTGAGATAATTGTGCTGTGAACCCCTGCCAGTGCAGCAGTAGCAGCCCCCAGAAGCTCCTCCAAGCCCATGTCTCAGCCAAAAAGGGCACATGGCTCTGGAGATCAACCACACTAAATAAAAAGCATGTGACAAAGGAAAGAATAAAGCAAAATAAGGGACTGTTTAAAGACCTAGCATGTCTTATCAATATTTGGCATAGTGCCACAGACCAGTCCTGACAGGACCTCTGAACATTACTGCCGCGTGACTAAAGAACCATGCTGATCAGGAAAAGGTCAGTAAATAAGACAGAGCTAAGGCAACCGAGAAGTAATCTATGCTGCTCACAGAAAACCTGAAAAAAAAAGCCACCAAAAAACCCAGATGCCTGATAAGACCTCACATGGTTATTTGCTTTGAAAGCAGAACATTTACCTGTCACTGCATCATCCTGGTATAGATTTGTTTTCAGCAAATCGTACACATCTTGACGTGCTGTCCCCATGGCAGCCAGACCCAAACCCAGGCTGCCACCATGTCGCACAATCTAGAGAAGCATATGCAAGTTCAGTCATCATAAAACAAGGAACAATATGGCTTCAGCTGAAGTAGATGTCTTTCCATCAATACAGAGCTGCCAACTTTTAGCCCCAAACCACCCAAAACGATCTCTTGACCTGTTAGAAATACCACTTTCACTATCTCAGGCAGCAACTGATGAAAGAGGCAGAAAATAGAATAAAAAGTCCATAAACAATGAAGCTTTATACATAGCACAAGAGACTGTCTAGTATCATCTTTAAGGTCTTTTTCCACACTGAGTGATTTATGTAAAACGGTAAATCTGTGCCATGTTTAAAAAAATGCTGCCTAGTAATAGCTTCTGAACAGAAAGGCAAATCAGTACCCACTTAAATAGTCTACATCCTCTTTTGTGCTAACAATAGATACAGAGAATGCAGTACATTTGCAATAACGTGAGTGGGATCTGTTCACAGAATTTTAAAAAAAGTCGTCTGAAATTCCCTAAAGAGAAAGAAGGTAACATGCTGGGAAAATACTAATCCATTCCTAACTTAAAAAGACACTTCTTATAGAGGTCTACAAATAGTAAGTGGTGAAGTAAAACACTGCTTTTTGTATAAGATGCATTAAATCTGCAGGGCAGCAGAAGTATTTTGTGGCTTATTGCTTTGACAGCTAAGCAACAACAGTGCTTGAATACCACAGGTCCACTAGCAAAATAAATAGATATACAAGTAGTAAGAAAGATGAAGCTAGATTCTCTGTCAAATACATAAGAATTTCCTAAAAATCTCACCTAAATCTTGAACAATACATTGTTAAAGGGGCACATATTTAAGGCCCATAGGAGGTGTTAAGTATCACACTACTGCCATGGTCTTAGTTACACTCTCTCCCACTTCTCAACCAGCTAGCACCCTTCTAGATATTCCCAACAAAACAAAGGTTCATGACTGAACCTGGTACCTACATCATTACTGGCGTTCTTCAGCTGGTTCAGCAAATAGTCAATGATGTCCCCACCATGGTTAGCATGAATGAGACCCAAGGCATAGAGACCTCCGCCTTCCTGGTAGGCTGACCCTGGAGAGGTGTCCTTGGGTAGGTATGTTGCCATGAGCTGTAACGCTTCTTTCTCGTGACCCTGCACATTCAGTGTCCAGCAGCAAGAGAATTGAAAAGTGAAAAAACAGTGGATGCAAACACTTCACGTTTTATTTAAACAAGTCAGGAGAAAACATGTTATAGCCATTACTTTCTCCACAAAAATTAGCCTTTCAGTGCTGTACAATCAGCAAAGAATCCTTCTGTGCTGGGGTTTTATTGACCACAGCACACAAGTATTCATCAATCCCTTGGTCACTGATATAAACCAGGGCAAATTTGGCGTGAAGCTACCCCGATTCATTTACTAGAGCACTTAAATGAGGGTTGAGGCACACAAAACAATTACAAAGCCTTCTTGCTATTTCAAAACAGCTTTAAATATACCCTCCCTGTGAATGAATCTGAAGAAAATGCCTACTACTTAGGTCACCATCCAAACTTACTATAGTAAGGACTTTGGTACTGTCTGAAAACCACTTAAGAAATATACACCTGCAGTTTTAATAGAAACTATTAACTCTGATCAACTCACAAAGGAAGAGAAGAGCTAGGAAGAAGACCCTCTTCTTGAACCACACTATCCTTTCACCTTTTTGATGTTCAGCAAAACACGCTGCAAACTACATTGGACATCAGAAAAGATGGACTTGATAAATCACAGCTTTTCTTTAGTGCAAAGACACAAACTATGTTACAGCTGTGCCTTGCTGTAGACTAAGTTAACTGGAATGCTGGCATCACCCAGAATCCCCATTTCAATGTTTTCAGTGTTAACAGAGGGAAATGAATGCAACATTACCTTGTGTATAACACCCAAGCTGGCGGTAGCAGTAAACTTAGCCCAGTTGGTGGCCCTGGCCAGCCACTCCAAGTTGTCTCTGGAACATGAAAAGAAAAACATTATACAAAGTTTTTCATATAGCCTGTTCCTCATCCTGCAAGCACAGTTTCACAGCACTAAAGACTGCTTCCAAAGCAGAAACCAGCTCCAGGAGGCAAGAAGGCTAACCACATTTTCCACTTTATACCTCTCTCACCTTCATCAGCACTGATTTTTACAGATACTACTGATCTCAGTGAAAGACACAGAACTGCTTGCTAGGCAGCCCATCAACTCTCTGGGAGAAAGTCCAGCACAGTTTCTGGAGCTTTCCTCCAGTCCCTGGTAAGGTCAGCCCTGACATTTCCCTTCCAAGCATCATTCAGCACTGTCAGTCTCTACCAAAAAAGATTCATCATCTAAGAAATTTTCCAACAAAGACAACAGAAATTCCAAATCTCCACCCTCCAAACTGCTCTATGGTTAGCAGTCAAATAAAGCCAGCTTGTGAGGATAGAAAAAAGGAAATAATTGCAGCTTCCTCCGTCAGCCACCACACTAGTTTTCAGACCCTTTATTTATTCTTCTCTAAGCTCATCAGAGTTCTGCAGCCACTGTTTAGGAAGTATCAAACTAAATAGGGCAACACTGTTGTTTAAACCCCTCTAAATGTCATTGGAGCTTCCCTGTCATAGATTTACCTAAGGAACTGGTCACTGGTTGTACCACAATGCATAAAGGAGTTTGCTATAACCGTTGCTGTATGACACACGGAATTCCGCACTGCATCCTGAAAGAACAAAAACAATCAGTGTCACCAGTCAGCAAAACATATGCCCTAGGTCACCTAACATCCTTGCCAGTACTCTAGAAAACTAGATTGTAATTATGCTTAATTTAACCGGCAATTTCCCTTTAATCAAAGTTAATAGATTTTTAATACATTCTAATATATCCTCAACCCATCTTTCCAGTGCAAATCAATCCTTTCTATGAGTTTCTGTCAGAAATGTGATTACTACAATTGCAGCTTAACTGGAGAACCCCACCTTCTGGTTCCTAGAACTGAGCACTGCACAGCGTGTGCTGCTGATGTTTTCAAGCCATGCCCGGAACACTACGCAGCATCACTCCCAAGCACTTAACCAGCAGATGGAAAAGATTTTCCAATACATTTGAGGTGCCTTCTGAAATAGATGAACCCACTGACAAGCATCCCCTACCATTTTTGCTGATGATGTGCATCTCTTTTCACATATAAAAAACTTCTCCTACGGTTTCTTAACTATCATTTAGCTTAAGAAAGTCTAATTTACCTGTAAGTTTTCATTTGCCCACCCTCGAGTAACACCTTCCAAAACAAAACCAGTTAGTCAATTCACTAGCGCTGCCTACATTAAAATACCTGTTTGGTTTTGTCTTCAATGTGAAAATATTAGTTTCTGAGCATGTATCAGGATTTCTGAAATTTCAGAAACCTTCTGATTTCTGAACCCTTCAGCCAAATTGAAGGTGTGGACTCACATAACACTGAAACCAAGATACCAACATACCATAACCTACAGTCCTGGCTGACTTCCTCCCTCTCTCCCTCCCTCCCCACCCAGCAGCATTTGCAATGGATCAGTCATTGAGCTGGAGGGCGAGTTCATTCATCTTACTGACCAGATGAAAAACAAACCCACCAAGAAAAGAGGAGAAAAGGATTAGTTTCTATAACCAACCAGGAGGAAAACAAAGAAAAGAATCAACACACTAATAGCAGCACGTCGTAAGTCGGACTAGCTGTAAATTCAAACAATCTGATTATACGGCCTCCTTTGGGTGCAATCAGCTCTTCTTCAGCTTCACAGGTTCAAGTGTTAAATGTTAATTTATAATTACTGCAACACAGATTTGTATCCTCAAAACCTAGGGAGGCCATCCTAAAACATAAGATGATAATGTAAAATAACAGTAACATGGTCAAAACAAACATAGGATGAATCAGATGAATCCAAGACAACCATACCTAACAAAGCCTCTTACCTTTGTGTTTTTGAGGATCATGAGGTCTGTATTGTTGTTTCGTATTAAAAACTGCAGATGTAACTCAATGGCCATTTCCCCACTTAAAATTTTAATCATTTTTGAGATCTGGTCCTTAGGCTCTGGGTTCTTCACATACAAGCGAAAAGAAGAAAAAAAACCATGAGAACCCAACTACAGCTCTGTTAAAATACAGCTCATGAGAAGCCTCTCTGGTATGTTCCCATCACCACATTCCAAAATGTATCAGGTTTTAGGACTGAAAGGACATTGTTTCTGCCCTTGCGGCACAAGCCCAAACCTCCTAAACAATCCAGTCCCTTTATGCACAACAGTGCAGGTGGGATAACAGACTTTTCTCCAAGAAACGTATTCTTTCATTGAAAGCAAAAGCATGAATGATATCTGATATTCTGCAAGCTGCTGTTTGGCCTTACAGATACAATGAGTCTCCTGCAAGAAGCAATAATTTTTATAAATGTGAACCTCCATTTCCATGGAAGTTTTAATGGAGAGGACCACAAACTGACAATGCTTTGCATGACCCTGCTGAGTTGCAGCATCATTCTTGAGAGCTATAGGCTTCATTTAGAACATCTAGTAGAACTAGGAACCTATACAGCTATATTTGTAGACAAATACATTTGTCTTCCAGGGCTCTTTGAGAAAGCTTCCTTCTTCCTCATGATTGAACAGTTTCCACAGATTAAGTTTCAACTAAAGTCCTCTCTGAGCAGGATGAAAAGTACACTGCAGCTCTTTGTACTGACATTGTTAGGTGGTCAGAGACCAGCCAAGCATGAGTAGTTCAGCCCTTAAACTAATCCCCTCAATTATTTCTTTGTAGTCAGCATTCTGAATTGTGGAAGATTAAGCTCAAGAACATTTCTGGCCACATAGGTCGTTTTTATGTACTTGTCCCTTGGCACAGTCAGCAATGCCAGTACAGCAGAAACTCATTCCAGCCACCTTTCCTGCACAAAGGCATTGCCCCATCAAGAAACCTGTGGACAAGTAATTCAAGCCCATTTGTTTGCCTTGTGGAATATAATTTCAAGAAAACACTTCTGTTTGCCCTTGATTAATTTTTAAGTTATCTTCCAGAATCTCTCAAAAATTCCCAAGTCTAGTTTGCAAATATGCACCATGGGGAAAAAGAAAAAAAAAAAAAACCTGTCTTGGGTTTTACTTTCCTCTCTAGTGGCATTTCCTTTCCTCAGCACTAGAAGCATCAGAATTGAATGAGGTATTCTACATGCTGAAATCCAATTGTATGTGCATGTGAGAAGTGAACTTTCTCCAATACTTGGGAAAAGAAACTAAACAAAAAGATTCGAACCAATTGGCCCAGCAACACAGCCACCATGCTAGCCAGAGGCAGCACCTTTCTTCCTCCATGGAAAAGAAACTATGGTTTGTCACCATCCCCTTCAGCCATTCCTGCAGAACAGCATCAATTCTATCCAGCCAGAACTGCAGCTGGATTTCAGAAAGAAAAGAAAAAAAACTTGCACCAAGCTATTTAATCAGCTAGGGTTCCCAGCAGCAGTCAGATTTCAGGCCCTTTCTTCTGGAATGAATTAGTTTTTTCCACATCAACAAAAATCAAACACATGAGCCAGAACCTTCTGTCCCCTTTTTTGGGGCTCAGCAATTGCGCTGAAGTCCACCCACTTTCCACTCTTCCTCAGCTTTCAGTATCTGAACTGCTGGACTTTCAGACTGTCAGATATTTGGTCCTCAGAGATGATCTGTCACCTTGTGTCCAAACAAGACATAAGTAGAATTCCATTCTTCAGTAGCCAAACCAATTTAGCAACCCCAGCGATCCAAAGAGAACACATAAGAAAAACTAAGCAAGGCATATTTTGGAAACGGCACTCACAATTTCTGCAGACTTCCCTGCACAAGTGCTTCCTGGTTTCTCTTCTGCTTCCATAGCATCACTGAAATAAAATAAAAATGAAAAATGCAAGCCAGCTCAGCACTCATAACTAGTCAAGCACTGTAATTATGGCTGAACACTGTCCTGAAAGAGTAACCTGGGACTGAGAGATGATGACTGGAAACAGGACTTTGACAGGACAAGGGCTGACTACCTGGAGGTCACTGCTGAGAAGCAAACTCCTCCCCAATTCAATTTTCAGGGAACTTGAAGATAAAGGCCCGGAAACCCCTACCCTCTTATTCCATCTACAGAGACAACAAAAATAGAGATGCTTGTAGGGAATGAACAGGCACAGACAGGTGAGAAAACAAGGTCAACAAACAAGGCAGCAAGGATAATTATATCCTCACCCAGAAGCCTTGAGCTCATCACTATTAAGGTGGATGCTTGAGTGTTGAAATGGAAATGAAACATATTAAGCTGTTGTTAGCACCTTGTCCTAACAATTCACAGGCTCACTTAGCAATTAGTCTATGCCTCTCCTTTTATTTCATTGGAAAAGAAGGGAGGAAAAAGCCTGCTATGTCTGTATCACTGATTCAAAAGCATTTAGACCCACTTCCTCAGAGCTGCATAAGCCATTATTTTTAACCAGCCTTGATCTAGGCAGCATTCTCCATCACACGCTATCAAAGACAGGTTGTGTACAGGCGTGACAGCTCTGGTGATTACAGAGCAGATGGAGCACAAACTTCCTCCACGCTACCCCCAAGCTGGGAAACAGTTTTAGCATGGAAAGGCCAAGCCTCTAAAAACAGAGGTTTAAACCAAAACTATCTGTGTCAAGTACCTGTAAGCCATTAAAAGAAGAAATAAAGAAGGTGGAATGGTTAGTGCCAACTTTGGTTTTCTTAACAGCAGCTTCAGACAGCTAAGATCCAGCAATGTTGACCACTGAACAAGTTTTAAATATGAGGACTTTAACAAAACTCAGACTAGATTTGAACTAGCTCTTTTTAACTGCAAGAACAAAAGGGTCTGTAACACTGCAGTATCATCTGAGCTCTCTCTTCCCACAAGCAGGCAGCAGACCACAAGCTACGATGTGAAACCCAACTTGCACATAGCTGCAACGAGCTATTTGTTTGAACTCTCCCCTTCCTACAGGTTGATGCAAAGAGCACACAACATCAGTGTTCCTGAGCAACTCACAATATGGCTCAATAAATTACTGCTCATTAGCTGAGCTTCAGTAACTGCACCATGCTTAACTAAACTGCCAAGGAAAACACATTCTTTCCAAAACCAGCAGATTCTGGTAATACACAATTTTGCCCTGAGCAAACAGCATGTCTTGTCTATTACCCTGACTTAAATGAAGGGGAGTAACTCGACTGCTTGTAATGGGCATCCATACACAGAACAGGAGGCTCCATCAGAGCAGGACTGTAACCAAACAATTCTCTACTTCCCAAGCCAATCCCCTCACCTGTCTTTCTCCGATCCAGGGACGGTGCCGGTGTTGGTGGATCCAGGCACAGAAGCAATGGGAGTGCCAACCGTGCGGAGATTCTGGATCACAGAAGACAAGAACTGCTGGCTAGCACTTTCATACAGATCAAAGCAAATTTGGTAGGCCATGAGCAGGTTATCTTCCTTCACCAGTTTTTCCAAGATGTCGCTCACAGCCTGTGGGTCATCCAGGAATATCAGGCACTGAGCAGGAAGAAGGGAAGAACATAAAAAAAAAGTAATAATCAGGAGATATTATAGACTTCAGAATGAAAAAGCAACACTACCCAAGACTTCATTTTCCCTGTTCCCTTACCTGCTGTTTCCACAGAACACCCCTTTAAAAAGAGAAAAATTCTCTCTCTCATGGGACATAATAGAAATCTTTGAAGAGTTTTCATAGGTCAGTTTAAAAACAAGACCAAGTACTACAAATTCAAGACATGCCATTCAAGCCTTCTTATTTCTGCAGCTTTATCTTTGGAAACTGACAATGTTGTTCTAATAAACACAGAAATTTCAAAAGCACATTAAACAAGCATCAGTCCTTTCGTAGGGATGTCTCAGCTAAAATGAAACAGGCCTAACACTCCTGAGTCACATGTACCTGACATAGCAAGGCTGGCAAAGGCCTGAGAACATCTGAGTAACTTCATAACACGTTGTCTAAACACTTTCAGACAATGGCTTACCAAAAACCAAATCACTGTAAGTGTTCTTTGTACACTTATACTTTGTATAAGTAAAATTCCAGGCTGCAAACCTACCATCTGATACTCCCTACACAGGCTTGAAATATTGTCAGAGAGGTCTACCGCCCCAAACTGCCTTTGAACATGTTTGTTTCTCTATAAATTGATCAAATGTGCAATATTTGCATCTCTTTTTCAAGTTGATCTCACTTTTGTGCTACATTTGAAGCACAGAACCAGGAAAAGATATTTCATTCAACTGAATAAAAGACAGAGATCAAGTAGATGTCAAGTCAAATACCTCCGCAGAAGAGTAGCTTTTGATTGATCTATAAACGTCACTCTGAGAAGTTTACCTGGCACACGTTGATGAAGTCTGGTTTCTCCAGATTCATGTAGATTTTAACTAGAACTCTCAAGACTTTATTACGAAACTGTTTATTCTGCATCAAAGACATACAGAGCTTCAAGCTGTAGGCCAGCATCCCGGGAACATCGTTCTGAAATAAAATTCATAGATATCAAGTCTGGGTTTTGACTGACAAGCAGGCTTTAGAAATTAAAATAAAGCTACTTATTTTCTATTTTAAAAAGCAGAGCAAAAGACATGCACATATAATCCTTCACAGTTTCTCATTTTCAGAAAAGCTTATACACAGGTGTATAGCAGTTTAAAGAAAAAATACTACCAAAACTGTACAGGACCGATATTTAATTCGGTAGTTAAAACATGCAAAAGATTAAATTTAGAAGTTTAACATATTTTCCCTTCTTCACCTTTCTTGTTTGAATAATCATTTTTGAATGCAATGAAACTCACTGCACTAACATCAAATGTAAGCAAAACAAACCCTGCACCAAGAAAAGATCTCCAACATACCTATTTCTTGCTAGAGACTGAGAAAATGATTTGGTTACTAGACTTCAGAAAGGTAATTTGAAATGAGATACTTATAATGGGCAATTAAGTTAGTAAATGCATAGGACAGCGAACACAACAGAGAGAGCAAGATGGAAGCCTTATGATTATCATTCCTGTGTACAGAAATGGGAGACATCAAAAAATATGGGAAAGCTGTAAACTAAAAAGTGGTAAAATTTCATAGAATCATAGAATCTTCTAGGTTGGAACGGACCTTCAAGATCATCTTGTCCAACCATCAACGTAACTCTGACAAAAATAAACACCCACACAACAAACAAAATGCAACACCATCACTAAACCATGTCTCCCAGCACCACG
>JAOXNO010000052.1:11776068-11810054 GCA_028565335.1 Limnodromus scolopaceus
CACCGCACCGCCCCCGGCGCTGGCACTCCGCACCGCCCACCGGCCCCTCGCACCCTGCAGCATCCCCGGCATCGTACCCGGTCACCGGTTCCAGTGCCAAGCACCACCCCGTGCGCCCACCCCGATGCAGCGGGGCGGGGTGGGTGCGTGGGTGTTAAGGGCACCCCCGCAGCCCCATGAAGGGCACCTTCAGCCCCGTCCCGGGACCGGCACCTCCCTCCCCTCCCCAGCTCCCTCTGGTGAAGAGCCCCTGCCTGCTGCCCTGCTGCCAGGGGGGGTACTCGAGGGGACCTGGGGCCTCGGAGCCCTTGCCCAAGCCTCCTGCCAGGCTGGTCTTGTTTCCAGTGAGGAGGCGATAAAAATTCAGGCAAAACCCACGCGGTGTGGAGGGGCTGGGGAGCTGAGAGAGGGGTGAGAGGAGGCTGTGGTGGCTGCAAAGTGGGGCACACAGGAGGCCACGATAGAGGAGCAGCTGAGCACACACCCCCACAGGTATAACGTGCTCCCCAGGGTGTAACACGCCATACCCCAGAGTAGGGACAGAGTGGCCTCCATGACATCACGTGCCATAAGGAGGCCCTATGCTGCTGCACAGCCTGGCCAGGCTATAGCCACATTTGGGAAACAACTCCACTTTGGGAAACAATTACCCCCTCAAAGCCACACTCTTGTGACCCTCACTGCTCACAAGTTCCCTAATTCGTGCACAAGCACACAGTCGAGCTGCAGCTCCCACCCCACGCCCTGCCCCTCCGAGTCCTTCCCAAGGCCAGTCCCTTTTGGCTTCCCCTCTGCAAACACCACATCCATCCCCCTTCACGCAAAACACAGCCCATAGCCACCACCCCGCCAGCATCGGCAGCGCTCCGCAGTGACACGCACGGCCTGTCAAAGCACAAAATGTTTGCAGGGATAAGTACGGAGCTATGATCAGGGCTTTGGTGCTGGCACGCGTTACACAGACCCAGCGCGGGGAGAGGCCCGTAGCCCATGAGCTGGCTCTGCCAGCCAAGGGTGAATGAAAAGCCACGCAACGGCAGCCGCTGCACCCAGCCCTGATGCTTGCGTGGTGTCAGTGTGTTTGGCAGATGAATATGGATCCACAGCACGTGGTAAATACTTCCTCTGTGCCATATCAGAACAGGCTCCTCCAAACAGTTAACGTCTTATCGCAAGAACCTGGGAAGGGATAAACAGCTCAAAGGTGTAAACGGCCAGAGTCACCTTGGCCAGTCATTCTTTGAGGCTGTTCAGAGCCAAACCATCTCTGCAGGATTGACGGAGGTGGCTCCAAGAGCACTGGGAGCGAAAACAGAACCAAAATCCATGTGTCAGCCCCAGATCATCATTCCCAATGTGTGCGTTGGGGCACACTCATGCCATGAAGGTGGCTGAGCCAGCATGCCTGCTCCCTGCCCATCCTTGCCGCCACCCATCCCCAGAACCCAGCACATCAGTAGCCATGACAGGGAAGGGATGTGCCAGAGGCTGGTCCCTAGGCACACCGGGGGTGTGGCAGCTCAGGAAGGTCACTGTGTGCCACCAGTTTTAAGCCAGGAAAACATGTGCCCCAGCTATGACAGGCTTAGCAAACACTGCCCCACAGCCGCATTGCGGGGGCTGGACAGCCCAGGCGAGGGTTTCAGAGAGACTTTCTGCCCTAGACCCTAGCAAAAGTGACTTACTCGTTGACAAGTGCTGATTAGCACATCAGGGAGAGACAAAACAGAAGGATTAGGCTCCTCTTCCAAAGATCAGGGTCTATTGTTGCAAGAGCCCATGCTTCCATGTCAGCATGGTAGCTTCTCTGCTCGTACTTTCATCCACTAGGTACAGCCCTCCCACAGATTTGTTCATGAGCCAGTCACAAGCAGAAGGTTTCTGGGAAGAGGAACCAGCAGCTTCGGCTGCTCCCTGCAAGGAACAAGCCAAAGACAGACACTTCCTTCAGCCAGCTTGACTGGGGAAGTCCAGACTTCTTGAAGTTGGCTCTAAGGGGGCAAGATGCTCCCTGGAAACTGCCACAAGAAGACTCACAGCATGTTTAAACTCCCCACAAGCTGCCAGCGCAGCCTGTGGTGTGGTGGTACCAGTTATACCCTGTCTGACGTGCAAAGACCACTGCAGCGTGGGTCTCGCGGGGCTCTTTTCAAGCAGTGCCGTGCCAGCGAGTGCCTCAGGAAGTGGGCTTTCAAGCAGGCGATTCTCCAGATTTTTAAGATGATTCCTACAGAGAAAGTACAGAAAAAACAGGAATGATCCATTGAATGAACCACTGGTTATCTCTCTGCAGTGGCCCTGATGTTTAATCTGCCTGCACAGCCTCTAAAAACTCATATTTAGGACCAGATAGAGCTGTTCTTTGTGCTCACTGCAATTCTCTAATTAGTTTTGGGTACACATGTACCATTGCCAGCAGAGACTGGTTGGAAAGGGGAATATCACCCACAATACCCAAACAACTCTGTTTACATTTCTTTATTCATTAACAGAGGTAAGATCTAATGGCAAATACAACTTTATCTTCCTTTGCGTTACTTAAAGAGGTACAGCTTAAACAGTTCAGAGGCAGTCATGAGATCAGCAGTATTTGTAGGCCCCGACAAAGTGCCTGCAGAGCTCTGGTAGGCATCAGAACACAAACACAGAAGTATTTAAAAGGCCTGACACTCCTTCAAACATCCATCTGACAGCCACATTTGTCAAAAATACTTACAGATAGCCCTAAATGAGAGTAATCACATCTCTTACATATGCCCGTGGCTGTTCAGAGCAAACACATCTGCTCATTTTGGACTTCAAAGGAGGAAGAGAAGATGCTTTATTCAGAGAAATAAATTCAATCATGTGTATTAGTAGTCCCTTCAAGTCTAAACAAAATCAAAGGTCCATTAGATTAGTCCCACTAAGAGATGCATTTACCAAGATTAACCTCTCTCCTGAAGAGAGTAGAAAGAGGACGCGAAAAAATTATTCTCATGCCAGTTTTGATGACAGGAATGCAGAGAAGTTAACTGAGCAAGAAGGAATCTGCGGGAGCAGCGCCGAGCCCCTGCGTCCAACGACCCAACCCAGCTCCTTAAACTCTTCCCCTCAGCAGCCTCGGTGCTCACAGGGGTGCTTGGAAAAGCCTCTGAGCCAGGCAGGAGCGGGAACTGGCTGCTGACAAAGCTGAGCCTTAGCAAACGTTTGCACAAGTGCTCTTTTCCAGACCTGTTCTCCAAACCTGCTTCCACTTACTGCTCTGGAAAAAAACACACCGTCATTATGAGATGCTGGAGAGCATCTGCTCTGCTTGTGCAGCGCTACCAGCTGCCACCAGGAGCATTGCTGTGGGGCACCAGCACTTGCTGAGCTCTTCATCCACAGAGATCTTCTTGGGTGCCCCAAGAAGTGGCAGAGGGGGTAACTGTGAGTGAAGAAAATACCCCAAGCCCCGTGTACCCCCTTGCCCTGAACATCCCAGTGATCCCCTTCTAGCCCCTGTCTCCTGTTCACTCCTCCATGGTGGTTCTCCTCCACTGACCTTCCCCAAAACTCCACTCAACCTTTCTAGGCCCTGAACCCGGACCCCTCCCCACTTTTCACCCACTGCAGCTTGAACCGTATCAAAGCAGACACGGACCCTTCCTGTGACGAGTTCAGTCACAACTGAATCCAAAGTGATCACTTCGTTCTGTCCCAGCTCCCCACAACCCTGACCCAGCCACCTCCAGGGACCACTGAGGCAGCCCCAGTTTTGGTCCCCTGGCAGACTGTGCTGACTCGGCTCTGGCCTGGATCCATTCAAGTCATCACATCCCTCTGCGCTCCACTCAGCAAATAAAGCTGGGAAGTCCCTGGGTGCCCCACCGCTTGGACACAACCTGGCTTCCTGATGGGGAACGCCAAACCTTTCCCTACCTCTCTTCTGCAAAATCCCATTCCCTTTGAAAACCATGACTCATCCTGTCCATCTCTGCAGTTGTCGTAAGTTCCCTTATGTTTCCTTGAGTCACCAACACTTTCTGGGTGGCAGAAGGGCATAAGAAGGGGCAGAAGGGGCATTTCTAAGAGGAGGTTGGGGACCTGGCACAGGGCCATGTATGGAGAGCCTGTGGCGTTGGGCCAGTCCTGATCACAGGGTAGGAGACATGTCTCTGCCTGTCTCCTTAGATAGCAATGGAAGCTGCTCCTCAGCCTGCTCCACTCTTTGCTTCCCCATTGGGAAGATATTAAAAAACTGGCTGGTGATACCAGACACAAGGGTCTGGCTGTCTCTTCTGGCCTTTTTCCAGCTGTCGTGCCAGAGCCTCAGCTTGACCCTTGCCTTTGGTTTGACAACAGGACCCCAGACTTGCTCTTCAGAGTCACCAGCCTCTGTTTTTTTCCCTGTACACACATGCCTCTGACACCAGCACTCCAGCTTTTTGTGTGCTTACCTTTTGCAGAACCTCTTAAAAGTTACCCTAGACTCCACTGAGTTGGACACCTGTGGTTGAGGACCACTGCACGCAAACGCAGTCCCTCCTCCTTCCCTCACATTCCCTCTTGCACCCTCCTGCCTTCTTCACACAAAACCTCTTCTTGGCACAGGCCAAGCCCCCAGGTTCTCAGAACACCTCTCTTTACAAAGGGCAGATCCATCAGCTTCCCAGGCTGGAGTTGCTCCAACAGGTGGAGCAGGTGGGTTTAGAGCTGCTTGGTTTGACACTGTTGAGCCCTGAAGGAGGCGACAGGTAACCAGCTGGGAAAGTACTCTCCTGGCACGCTACAGGATTGCACCAAAGGGCAATTGGACTTTGTCCTGGCACGTAGACATGATGCGCCAGATCAGTGAGGAGCAGGGCTAGGCCAAGGGTTTTTTGGAAATGGGCAAGGCTTGGTCTGGATGGTAAAGCTGTCTTGATCACAATCTTTGTCCAGAGGTAGCACTCAGATGCTCATATGCCAGGAGCCTACAGGATGGCCACCCCCTGCTGCTCTCACAGGGTGTGATGCCAGCTGAGCAGAGCAGGTTGTTCTTCTCTGTCCCGGGAAGAGACCTGTTACCCTTGGCAGACTTCTGGGCCATACAGCAGGGCTCCTAATACTTGCTGGTGTGTCTCCTCTTTGGGCTCTGAGCTGAACTGGCTGGAGGGGTTTGAGGCCACAGCTGCTTGCTCTTGCTTTGCTGGATCGCAGTGCTCCTGCCAGCCTGGGAGCAGAGCTACCGCATGAAAACTCACCAGCCCTGCATTAGTCAAAATGAAAAGGACATTCAACATTTAAAGAGCAGATGTCCCATGACTTGCCTTTGTTGGACTACAGCAGGTTGGGGGAGCAGTCACAGGGGCAGAGGAGGGAGCTCCAAAACTCTTCTCCTCCCCATGGCTGTCCTGGCAACCACACTCCCCGTCCCAGTCACACATCCCCGCGGCTACATCACTTGCCCCTCTCTGGACATCCCTGGGCTCCCAGGTCCTGGCTAGGACTTGAGATTTGTGCCTCAGAGCTTCCCCTTCCACCCGCAGCATCTGGCAGCGTGGCACATCACCCCACGCAGAAGTGCCTGGACACAGCACAAACATGCTGCCAGAGGAGAAACTTGGAAGAGCTGCAGGGACTGTGCCTGGCTCGGGACAGTGAAATAATTTCTGTATCAGAGCCGAGTTGCCAGGTTCAGTTTTGGTTTGAATTGCCATTCAGAAGAAAGTCTTAAATTTACCCAATACTGTACTCTGATACACAACTACTCCACCTCCTTCAGAAGGATTGGTTATGAAATACCAGCCCGTTGCAGGAGAGGGGGAAAGCCCCAGGCCCAGCACGGTCCCTGCTGTGTGCAGGCAGCGGGATGCTCTCACTCAGGGCTGCCCTGGAGCTGGACCGAGGGAAGGTCACAGACGTGACACACTTGCCTCACCGACTGGGGACACCTTCCAAATGAGAGAACAACTACATGGAGTCAGTGGTATCACCCACCCGGGGTACTGAGGGGCCATTTTGGGACTGTGACATCAGCAGTGACCACCTCGGTCTGCAGCTGCTCAAAATCTCCCTTAAAATTACCCAGAATTTTTGAGGTATGTACTAAGAAACTCTGAGACTCACACTTTAAATGTATTTTTTTCACCACCTTATTGTTTGACACACCATGAAAGTGGTCCTTTAGCCTGATGTAAAGATCCACCCCACACTGCACACTGTGATATGGCCAGCCAGGAAACCATCAAGTACCAACACCCTGACACGAGAGAGTTGTATGATGAAAACCTGCCTAAATAAATTTCACAGAGCAGATGCTGCGGGCACGCCTGGTGCCCAGGTACTTAAGGTCTCATTCTTTGTGATTCCACTAGAACCACTGGTTTTAGACTCAAGCTAGAACTTACACCTGCCAGGATTTAGTGTCCCATCACACAGTTTTATCTCTACAGTTATCACCAAGTCCAAGAGAAAAAGGAACAAGAAGTTTCCCTTGAGTAGGTAGGCAAGGAAGTATTTCTCATGTTCTATATAAAGCTTGTGTGCACAGTTTATCAGGTTGTAAACATTTATTGTTTAGCCCTGCAAACCATTCAGATTCCACGATGGGAGGCACAGACAGGTTGCAGTAAAGGCTGCCAGTTATTTGCGTTTAGAATGTGGTCTGCTCTACCAACGCCTTGCCAGGCACGGGTCAAATCTCCGTGTCGTCTAGCTTGGAGTCACTGCTCCATCCCTGTGCTCTGACCTCTGACAGGCTACTGAAAACGAACCAAGTCCCTCAAAATAGGTGGAGGGGATAAAAATCATAAGTGTACAAAAATGAAACAGGTTCTCCATTTTATTTCCAATAAAAATTTAGATCCTAGATGGATACAGCATCTGGAAAAGACAAGAATGGAGAGAATCATGTTAGAAATCTTGTTATTGGACTGTACTATTTTAAACACAAGTTTTACAGTTACAATGTAGATCATCCATCTCTTCAACTACTACAGAAGTGATCCCCCCATTTACACAGAAGAGTTGTAAGAATGGAGAAGAGTAACTAGTTCAGTGACTTGACGTAGGACTGTGCTGGTGTGCATGCTCCCCTGGCAGCCAGCCCTCCTGCTCACTGGCAGGAACATGAGTAGTTTCAGGATTTAACTGCCTCTCCTACTGTGCTTTTTCTAAGGCACAGAAGACAGAAAGGATGGATTTACACCCCTCTGATAACTCCTTTTGGCAACATCACTAGAAAGATATTGCATCAAAACTCTGGGTGAGGGACCACAAGGGACGGTCTCACTGAAGCCTTGCGGCTAAAATATTGACTGTGCAGCAGGTACCAGCAGACACGTCAGGACAGCACAGCCCTCAGAACTTTTTGGAAGAAGGACAGAAAAAAATAATAATAAAAAAAAAAAAAAATCTATCAGTGGTAGGAACTGGAGTAGAAGGATGAAAAAGCACATGTGTAAGATCCAGGGAAAAGGAAATCAAGATAGCTTTAAGAAGGGAGCTGAGTAAGAGCCCCAAAAATCAAAAGAACCTTTCTAGACAGCCTGAGCAAACATACAAACCCCCTGACAATGCAACAACCCCCTCTCGGCACAAGCAGCCAGCAATAACTTCCTGCAGCTCCAAAAGCAGCACTTAGCAAAGAGCCATGCTGAATACACAACAGCAACAGACCAAAACCATAGTTCAGCTCTTCCTTCATACTACGTGGAATTAAAAAGGCACCCCAAAACCCACCAATAAATATCTTATTGCTAAAATAAATCCACTTACCACCCGGATTCTGTGTCCAATGGCCTTGGCAGGAAGGTTGGAACGGAACTTGGCACGAACCATGCCACTGTTCCCATGGGCGCGTGTTACCTTCCCCCAGATGACTCGTGTCCTGTTGGGTTTGCCACCGGGGGTTACAGTGTTGCTGAGGAAAGAGAAAAACTGCTGAGCACACCAGTCACGGCTCTGTACAGGACCGACCAGCGATGGGGCAGGCAACGCAGCCTCTCTAAGGCAATTCCTTTACTCCAAAGCAAGGAATAAGTTAAGGCACTTAACTTTATTCCTCAGCCATCTTTAATTGAACTGCCTTCCACTCTTATTTAACCGTGACATTTGCTAGGCCTGGGATTTTCACTATAAGTGATAAGTGTTAAGCATCTTGTAATTTATGAGAAGCTCCACTGGAGAACTACTAACAGGTTACTAGGCCTAAAAATTTGGAAAATACTGTTGCTAATATAATCAAACAGAAAACACATCAATTTCAACTCCAAAGAAAATGCAGTATCTTGTTTGTAAGATTTCTCCAGACACACCAAGGGCAGGAGAGACCCAAGTTCAATTTAATCTATCAAGCTGCCTTCAGTTTTTGTCAGTCTCAGGCAAAATCTGGTTCTCATCCTGTTTGCTCTCTTAACATAGAATTTATAACAGCAAATGATTATTTCACATAATTTTCTGATCTGAATTAAGAACATATAGGCCAACTAAAGCAAAAATAACCAAGGACTTCAAAAACAAAATCAACCCAGGAAACTGCTCTACACAGTACTCCATGGACGTTCTATTGAGAAATTAAGCTAAATTTATTTTTGCTCTAACAAAAGCTCTATAAACAGACTGCTCACATCCTGGCATTTGCAAAAGCTGATACAAGAGTTGGCTAATTTAGCACAACAATAAGAAGTTACTTACTTTTTAGCTTTGTATACATAGGCACACTTCTTGCCCAAGTAGAAGTCTGTCTCCTGACGTGCATAGACACCTTCAATTTTCAGAAGGGCAGTGTGCTCCCGCTGGTTTCGGAGGCCACGTTTGTAGCCAGCAAAAATGGCCTTGCACCACAGCCTGAAGACATTGAAAACATTTACTAGTTATAATTCACTTCAAAGTATCAAATTTAAAAAGCCAATCATGTGTTGTTTCAGCGGAAAGTATTTCCACACCAGTAGAAATTTAGCTGAGGAAAAACCCCACTGCTTTTGCTTTTACAGATTACTGCAAATCCTTGCATTCAGTCAACAGAGGAAAGCTAAATAACTGGGACCTAAAGTATTTATGAGAACTTTGTATCTTTCTGCTTGTAATAAGCTTCTGGCACTACAGGCTTCATACTAAAACCAAAATACTTCAACATTAGTAGGTGTTATGTTTTCAAATGTCTACAAACACTCTGCAATAAGTAAACATTGTTTTATTTCTGTACATCAAACTGAAGTCTCCTGTGTTGCAGTAACTGCTATAGGCGAACATATTAACTGCTGTTAATTTGTAGCCTCAAAGAAATTAACTGCATTCTATGGGGACTTCCATAGCAACAGCCCCACACGCACTGGTCAAGTGACATTACTCAAACTCCTCAACAATTCTTCATGGCAAAGACCTGTCTGTACTACCCAGGCAAAGCGATTATAAGGCTCATTCTACACATCACATGCACATCATGACTGTCTCAACTGCACCCAGCAACTGTCCCATAATACAGCAGTATTAAAGATACCGGTTCTACCTTCCACACATGCACAGCAGAAGATAAACTCCAAAAATTAAGACAAAAATCTGTGATTCAGATTCAATCCCTCCACTGTTTACAACCTCAACCCCTATATCTATAAGGAAACCCAATGGTATAGTAGCCATTACTCAAAGAAACAACATGGAAAGCCTCTACTGTGCACTGAAGGGTCACAGACACTGTGCTCACAAAAACACCATTAGTATCCCACACCTCCTGACAGGCTGGGGACAGCAAGCCACAATGTAAGAACCAGCTTCAGAGAGAGACTTCAGAACAGGGAGACACAAACGTGGGCGTTTAACAGAGTAGGCTACTGGATAAAGGAGCTGTCCTGGAAAATGACAGCACCCCCAGGAAAACGGATCACTCTCCATTGTTTTAACAAAACGCTCTCGGAAACGCTCAGTTTGGAAGATTTATCAAGAGTACACTCTAACAGCGAGCTGAGAGCCATCCCGGGACAAGTCACTCACCTCCCGGTCATGGTGTCCTCCTGAAGCCCTGGTCCCAGCAGGCCTAGAAACGACACACAAGCCATGAGCCTCCCAGGCCGCCAGCTCTGTCCAGCCGAGCCAGCGAGAGCTGCATCAGGCCCGGTCCGGGGGCTAGAACATCGCGCCGGACAGGGGCCACTCACAGCACGGCGACAACCGCCGCCAGCCTCCCTAGGCCGGGCTCCGCCTGAAGGGAGAGGGTAAGAGACCCCTCCGCTTCCCCGAGGAACGGGACGCTCCAGGCGCCTCAGCACCACTTCAGCCCCGGGCCTCAACGGGCGGCCAGGACCATCTACCGCACATCGGCGCCATCCCGCCCTCTACCCGCTCCGCACGGCGCCAACCGCAACGCCCCGAGAGCCCCGCGCCCGCCGGCTGTCCCATGGCAGGGGCAGCTCGCCCCCATCCCTTCATTCGCCACCGCCGCTCCCGACTCACCCCCACGGCTGCCAACCAAGATGGCGGCGAAAGAGAGAGCCGCCGCGCTGCCTTCCGGGAAGTGGGCCACGAAGAACCTCCCACCCGCCGCGCGGCGGGCGAGCACCGCCTGAACGGCCAGAACCAAAGCAGCCCCGGCGGGGTGGGTACATCTGCCCCCAGCGCCATCCCTCACCCCGTTCCTCGCGTCCCCTTTCTCCTCCGGGTGGCTATCCGGGCAAGGGCGGGCTCAGCCCCGCTGGGCAGGCACCCGCCTGGGCAGCCCCGCGAGGCCCCCGGAGCTTGGTGGTTGCCATGGAGACGGGCGCCAACGCCGCCGCGTCGCGGTGAGCGCTGCAGCGGGCCGGGCCCAGCACCGGCACCAAGCGGGCAGTGGGGGACGGGCCGGTACCGCCAACCCAGCCGCTGTGGGCAGGGCCCTGCGGCAGCTTGGGGTGGGAGCTGGGGGGGAAAATCGGGGCGCGGAGGTTGAGGGGAGGCCTCGAAGGGCGAGCGGAGCCGCGGCCCGGCGGCCAGAACCGGCTGCGATGGTGGAACAAGCCGAGGAGACCTACGAGGGGGCAGCGGGGAGGTGAAGGGCAGCGCTTGGTGCTTCTGGGGTGGCCAGGGCTCCGGGGCCCCCTTCTGATGGCGGCTCTCTGAGCCCTGCCTGCCTTCCTCCGCTCTCACCTTGAATTAGTGAATCACCTCGATATTTATTTTACTCCTGATATCGCCTCGCTGACAAAAACCATGTATTTCTATGCTCAAATCCCTGTAACAAAGTCTTACATTCCTGTATTTTCCTAAATAAGAATAGGTGGAAGCATGTACTTACCCATTTTCCCAAGTCAGGGTCATGCACTCCTGACTTCTGTCACTTCCCCCACACAGCCAGAAATTCAGGTGCATTTCTAGAGCGCTTTAAGTGATTTAGGAACTTACTCCGATATGAAACGTGCCCTAGCCATTTGGACTTTCACTGTAACTTGGTTCCTAAGTGTCTTAAGCTGTATTTGAATGTGTGTCCAGAGTGTTTTTATGAAAAATTGTATCTCTGGAATGAAATTTACTGTCATCGCCAGCTGGGCTTGGAGAGTTTGAATATGGACTAAGGCATTAGATCCCAATCCAGGAGGAGAATTAAGCCTATCTGTACTTTGCTGGGTCAGGGCACTCAATGCCTTGTAAGCATGTATAAGCAGAGGGTTTTCTTAGAGAGATGAAATTGTTAGGAAGTACGAACAGAGAAAGGATGGAATATTGTGAATTCTCCAAATTATTCTGCTGGCTTCTGCAAGAAAGCAAAGCAATACTCAATAATCTACCCAGTGAACAGTATCAAATGTGTGCTAGGAACCTCTGCTCAGAGAAAGGACACAATCCCTACTTTGAGCAGAATAAACTATCAAAATACTCTGTTTTCTAGCAGTAGACATGCCACGATCAATGCTCCCTAAATCTTATCTTTTCCTGCCCCATACAGATTTAGTCCCGTATGGGACATACAGCTAAAAGTAGCACCACGTCTTTCATTCCTGCAGTCAGTTTTCATCAGTACAGCCTCAGAGAGCAGAAAGTCTTTCTCTACAATCGGGATGAAAACTAAATTGCATCTCTAAGCCAAAACCAAGATTACTTCAGCTTTTCAAGGTTTATTTTATTTCTTTCTATTTTTTTTTCCAAATGAGCAACTTACGTTCTAACATTTGTAGTGGTAGGCAAAGTTTTGTAAGGCCACAACTATTTTGCTTGCCTAAGAGACATTTTTTTGGTAAAAACTAAGGCATTTCTGATTTATGGCCCAGCCGCTGCTACTGTGGATATTCAGAATCTCTTTTTGTCAATCATTTGCAAAGCAGAGCTAAAAGAGATGTGACATTCTCAGCTTCGAATTTTCTCACCGTAATTAATCGCTATCTCCTTAATTGACTAAAAGGAATGCTGCAAAAAATGCTGCCTTTGAAGCCCTTTTATTATATCAGGCAGCAGGATGGGAGAAATGTGCATCCAGGACTCTCACACAGCAGAGGGAGTTGCAATCCCCAAAGGAACGGGAGGCCAGACCTCTTATACAGTTGTTTTAAAAATTATTTCTTGATATGTTTTTCTTTCCCTTTAGATCAGCAGGGAAAGAATGTCAACCTAAACTCCTGGGGGAAGCTGAATCCTTCACATACCTCTTTTTTTTTGGTTGTTTTTATTAATAGAGTTTAATGAAGGAGTTGAGCAAAGTGCAGTGATTAAGCTCGATGTCAATGGCTGAATCAGGATGGCTTGTGGGCGCTGTGTTAATGCTAAAATCCAGGGAGAGCAGCTCACTATTTGTAGTGTTTCTTAATGTCCCAGACAGCGGTTTCCTTCTCACTTCCAAGTCAGCATAAGCCCAGAGCGTACTGGCTTGGCACATGCACATGCTGAGTGAATATATGGTAAAAAGAGGAGATATATAGGAGGAACAAATCAGCAGGCTTCAGAGAAACATTCCAGCTGTGAGCTTTCTTAACATGCATCAATGTCTTGAATTAATTCTCTCTTGGACAGAAGCTACTGATGGGATAGAGGAAAAGCAATTGCATCCTCCTTTGTTTTCAAATAAGTCACTTTTTCCTATGAGACCTGCAAGTGTTATTTCTTCTTTCAAGAACACTGTTGTAATCATCTGTCACAGCTCTCCCACAGCAAATCTTTTTACACCATATTTTTAGCATTAGGACTCCACATGTAATAGATTATTCTCATGTTGTTTAGACTCAAAATACAGAATGTAGATTTTTTTTAAAGCTAAAAATGAGTAGAACATTTTAAGAGTATTTTATTAATGCCCATTGACTGGAAAGAGACATCATCCAACTTTAGGTAAAACTACTTAATTTGTGCATCTCCACTTCTATCACTGATTCCAAGTTTGAAAAGAAATTAAAAGCAATGCTTTTAGTTTATTATACAGATTATTAGTTATTTATTTGTTAATGATATTATCAGATTCCTATCCCAAGCTGTAGCAATTTTTTTTTTTAATAATTAACAGAAAGGAGACAAAAAGTCTCAGAAGTAAAGGGAGGAAATCAGTTCCTTCTTAGTCACAGGTGACCATCAAAAACCCTGAACAGTGGGATTAATTAGGTAAATCAGTATAAATAGTAGAAGGAGGACAGCAAACATATTTATAATATTCAGAATCATTCCTTTGCTGTTATCTTTTCCTGCCATGGTTTAAGCAAGCTTCTTCTTGAACTAATTTAGGATGCCTCTGCCATTATCTTGTCTGAAACGCTGCTCGATGTCTTCTTCCACCCAGAAGTTAGAAATGTTATCATAATTGCCTGTCTTAGGGGAAATTATACTCCTTTGACCCTGGACCAGTATCATCCTTAAATAAATAGCTCTGTCTCTCCCTGGTATCTACTCTTCATATGTATTTACAGAGGGTAATCACAGTCCTCAATTCTTTTAACCTCTTGTAGAACAGAATTTCTGTTTCCATGATCTTCCCACTAGTTGTCTTCTGTACCTGTGCATGCTTTTTAACATAAATGACTAGAAACACTCACCAGGCCTTATCTGATGTTACTAATGCCTTATGCGGCAGCACTAATACTTCTTTGTATCTGCTGCAAATATCAGTCCTGCTACATCATAGCACTTTGCATTATTCATGGCTCGTAAGACTGGAGTGATGCCACCCCTGAACCCTCTCTGCCACCCTGTGTTCCTGGCGGCATGGCAGAAATGCTTGTGTAAATCCTTAATGCAAATTTGTGCACCTTACCAGATAGTCTTGCGTTCTGAGTTATTATTCAGTTAATCAAAGAAAAGGGTCCAGACTGAAAGGAGCAATATTCCAGTCTCATTGACTATCCATGTAGCTGTCACGAAACACACTGCCACTTGCATACTAGGCTTTCTAGTCTTATCCAGAAGGAAAGCCACGTCCTGTTAGAAAGAACAGCACATTTCACTACATGTTGCATTAAACAACTTACTGCAAGAGACAGGGACATCTCTAAGTTATTTTTGTTTGTTTTACCTACTCTGATACTAATAGACACCTAATAAAATTGCACTGAAAAGTGACTTATATTTTTCTGCCCAAGTGGAATTAATTTAATCTTCCTACTGTAAACGACTACAGTTTCTTCAGTAAAAACAAAAAAAAAAATGCAGACAAATGGTAACAGTTTCAGAGAGGTTACAGTAAGTATGCATTTTTTTTAAACACTTCTAAAGCTGCTGATGAAAAATCATGGATTTCCAGTGATCCAGAACATACCTGCATTTAAAACTCTTTAATTTTCATAGAATGTGGCCATGCCTTATCCTGTTAATCGTGCTAACAGCATTGTCTGATGTATTTCCTTAGCACCCTTACAGATTGGACAGTAATATTCTGCAGACCTAGAATATGTTTATTCGAGGGTTTAAGAGATGGCAAAAATCCAGTTGTAGGGATAGCAGCCAAATGAAGATTTTGTTAGTGGATGTTGATGCTGCCATTGCAATGACATTCAGGATCCCAGTTATCTCAGACTCCAGTTATTCTAAGCATTATACAAGAAATATCTGTTTTGTAAGTATACAGTTTAGAGGGATTGTCTAACAGCTTACCAAAACATTAAAAATCTTGCAGAATTTCTCCATTGTTATGAAGGTGTTTTCTTATGCATTTTTCTAAATGGACCAATTTCTCTTGGACTAATAGTGAATCTCCACCATTCCCTAGATGCGCTTTCACAATATTCCATCTGTAAGCAAGGCAAAGGGATGCCTAAGTGTACATCAGAGCAGTTTCACTTTTGAAATGCAATTTAAAATAAACACAGAACATTAAAGAGAGTTTTATTAGTCTAGATACTGGTTCTTGTTTGACATTTAACATCTTAAGGTGGTAACAGTTCCTGCTGATGGAATTGGAATCATAAAAATATTAAAGCTATGCAGTCATAATGAGGAATGATTAGAGCATGAAGGTTCACCACCTGAGATTTTAAAAGAAGTGTGGAATATTTTCATTCTGTTGTTTCTCAAAGAACAAAGTTTGTCTTGAAGCACTGGTCCCCCTTGAACTGAAGAGTGAGACCGCCTCACTCAGTTCATTCCTGTCTCAGCCTGTCTACCCAGATCTGCTGTAGGAGGGACCAAGACCTACTTTGTTTAGTGAAAGTTAAACATTCCCACTGTCCCTGAATGCAGCCATCAGCAAAGCATGGCTCCTCTTATAAACAGCGTATGAAAGGCTATAAACAAAGCTAGGGAAGTGTATGAAAAGCTGCAAATAAGGTCATTTCAGGTCTACCTTTAGTTTAAACTACTGTTACTAACACCATACTGTCTTTCTCATTGGTATCTTTTATCTTTATTCCTCTTAGCAAGAGCACAGAGACCAAAGAAATGGAAAAATTCACTCATCTGGAAGCTCTGCTGTTTGCTGCTGTGCTGGAGAATTGTGTTGATCAGCTCTCAATTCTTGGATATATCATGCCAGTTTCATATGAGGGCCAGACAGACATCAGCCATGTATGTGCCTTTATCCGTGTTCTTTAAAGAAATCTCTCCTGGTTTTCTTGTTGTCTTGGTTTTATGTTTTCTAGCAGCATCTTTTTTAAAATCAACTCAGATATTTTTTCTGTAAAGTGCTCCATGACCCTTGGGTGAAGAAACACAATAAAAGTGCATGGATGACCAATTTTAATATTTATACTGCAGCATCACTGAGAAATCTTTGTCAAGACTTTGTGAAAAGGACCCTACTGACACAAGTTGAGGTTCCTGGGCTTATAATTTTATATCACAGTGGTAGGATGACAAACAAAGGATTAGAGAAAAGGAAACAAACCATCTAGGTTCTTATACAGATAGGCAGCAATTTTAAAAATGCAAAGGAATAGGTTATTTGAAAGTACTCAGATGCAGGGTATTTCTGTTCCTCTCTAAATCCATGCTAAAGATCCTTTAGTCCCCACAGACAAGGAATTAAGAAAGATTCCACTTCAAAATATATTAGTAGCTCCCCATTCTCACTGAAAATTATTAATTTGTTCATTTCTAATAAACTTCATAACTAAGAGGGTTTGGGCAGAGATACAAGAACAGAGAAGAAGCCCTAATGCTCAGGGAGAGGTTTGTTGCTGTGGAGGAAGGTGGTGTAGTATTTCTGATGGCTGATAGAAATAAGAAACAGGATGGGACCACCCTGAGGGGTAAATGGTTCTAAGTTCTGTTGTCATATATTTTAAGCGGCATAGCAGGCTGTTTCCAGTTTAAGCAGGTTTGAAACTCTTTTATAAGAGGAACTCAAAAGAAGAAAAAAAGTGTGTGATCAGGATGGAAATAAAAACAGGGATCCGACTTTTCAAATCTAATGCTGTTCACTCTGCCTATTGTACCACTTAAAAATGTGAGAGGAAGGTAAGTTAATATGTTGTTTCCTTCGTGCTACCTTTCAATACTACCTACTTTTCAAAAAATTCACTGCAAAGCAGCAGAGGCTGCTGTTTACAGCAAATTTCAGGGGGTGAACGATACTTAGACTGTGCAATAGATGGCACTCCTCCCCTTAAGAGTCCTGCGAGCCAGCCTCACCTCCTTCCAGAGGATGCTTCTCCCTCACAGAGCTGGGTAACCTCTGATGTGCCAGCAGCACAAACACAGAGAAAAGAGCATATCGCCAGGACGGTAGGAGTTGTTCTTCAGACACACAGACTTAGGCTGATAGACATGCTAAAGGTAGACATTAATTATAGAGAAGACACCTTAGCTTTTCTCTTCAATCACAAATGTTCATTTTTTCCAAGTCACTTCTTAAAACACAAATTTTCTCCCAGACTATAAAGCCTACTTGTGTTCCTAAAGATGCCAAAAGAAATTGAGACACAAACAATTTAGAGACAAGAAAATGTCTTAGAGAAGCTACTTGCTAACTTTGGTGCTCTGTAATTTGCTGCTCCTCCCTGTTTCTCCGTTTACATTTGGCTGTTATCCTTGGATTTGTAGACAACCTGTATTTGCAAAGCACCCTGGAGCTCTGTCAGCTAAACAAATCAATTACATTTTCAGAAACTGACATTAAATTTCCATTGATGACATTTTTGAGAGGATTAATTACAGTGTTGGCCAGCACCTCCTTGATTTTCCAGATTAGGGACTCTTGTGCATTGCTTCGCGCAGTGCGTCCACCAGAGGAAGGCAGCCTTTCTATTGGCTGAATTTTGGGCAAAAGACTAGAAAAAGATAAACAGCTAGGAGACTACACAGATGCAGTTTACAAACTCTTTGTTCTTACATAGTTATTTGGTAATTATTACTTTGTAACTCCCTGCTATTTACAGCCAATCCAGTTATAGCCCGGCTTGAACTTTCCCAGACATTAAAAAACATCTCTCAGAACATTCATAAACTTTACATTATATTACAGTAGTTTATTTGCCAAAACTTGTTCTTTCTGAAGTACAGCCATCACCAGCAAACTATTTAAACCCTTTTTTTCTAATCAACTACGTCATTTTCATTGGTCTGTGTATACTTTACATGCGGTTCATTTAACGTTAAATTGAACTGTCCAAAAACTAAGCACGTAGTCACCTAGACTCCTTCCGTAGTCAGTGGTGAGTCAGGCACTGCCAGAGGCCGATTCATCCCATCTGGAAATGTCCAAGATATGCAGAATGAAGTAATGCCCAGCGCATCGCCCTCAGGGACTACGGCACCATCGCAGACCACTAACGGAGCCTCGCTCGATAAGTAACTTCTTGGACAAGTAACTGGTGTATGCAGTTGCTGCCCTGACCACTTGTTTTTACTCTGCCCTCTGTGCTGTGTTGGGGCAAACATGTGTGTGGCTGTGGAGAGATCTGTACTGAGAACTGGTGCTGCTAAAAATAAAACTTTTCTTTTTTCCCCTTTCTGCTGGAAAATGTCTCAGCCCAGTGAGTTCTCTATTCCATTTCCCTGAGCAGCCAGGGTGGGGAGTAGGCAGCTATGGACTAGGATGGGGCTGGCAGTGCCTGTGGCAGCTGGCTTCAGCAGTACTGCTATTAAGCGTTCAGCCAGAGATGCCAGTAGGGGGACAAGAAAATTTTCTTTTTTAATGTCCCATTGTATATACCAGCATTCTTACCTCTAGCACTTAAAGCAGAGAAGTTCCTTGAAGCAAGGCCTCAGCTGATTATATAGTGTACTTTCTTCTTCTGGGGCTTTGTCTTTTTTAAGGAAATTGTCCACAGCCACAAGAGACCTTTCCACGTAGAAGAGAGCTGAATATTTTGAATTTCATCTTGAATTCATGTTATACTTCCTTTGCTGTCACTCTCAGAAAAACAGCTAAGCGGATAGCTGATGTCTATCGCTTTTAATTCCCACACATCTCCACTCTTGTTATAACAATAACACTGTAGGGAAAGGCGGTGGTGACAGGCAGTGGGAAATGGCAAAGATGGAGAAAAAGCAGAGAAGAAACAGGCTAACAGTCTTCCAGTACATAAGAGCAGCTGGAAAGAAGGAATGATTTGTTCTCTGTACCTACAGAGACCAGGATAAGAAGGCAGGGTCTCAACTGCAGCTGAAGAGAAAAAACTTTCCTATGGTAAAGATTGTTGTGATGTGCTGGTACTGGCAGGAGGGTGCGTAGTCTCCATTGCTGGAGGTCATCAAGAACATGTCAGGAATGTCGCAGTCTGAACCATCATCTCTTGAGGCAGATGAATTCACCTTTTGAGGCCTTTTCTAGTCTTGTCACTTCAGGACTTTTGATCCCATAAACTCTAATAGGCCTATACTGTGTGCTCAGAGCTAACCAAGGTAAATGTTTCTGCTCTTCTACTCTTGCAGAATCTAACATACGCTATCAGCTGCTCTTAGTATACCTTCATTCCAGTTTAATTACTTGTTTTTCTTCCTCTCACATAACATTACAAAGGGTTTATTTCTACTGCCTGATGTGCAAGCAGGTGTCTCTTACTCCCTTTTAGACTGGCAGCCACGAAATTAAAGAAATCACAGAGGCCCAGAAGGAGATGGACAAAGAGCTTATGTCAGCAAGGGAAGGGACTGGGGAAACAGTTACCTCCACATCTCCGAAAAGCGTCGAACACAAGCAGCAGCTGGAGAAAACCGAAGATCTAAGAAGTACCCATCGCCTTTCCAATAGGGGCATGAAACACAGTGGTCTGTCTGCAGAGAACCTCAGAAAAATTCAGGCTGACAGGTGAGTGAAGCACAAATATGATGACTGTGGGGGATGCTTAGAGCAGTAAAGTTCTCAATCTATCTTTTGACAGCAAAAATACAAGCTTCCTGCTCTCCCACTGTTGGTGTACCTCACTCTTGGTCCAGAAGAAAAGCAGTGAGGTCTAGCTTCACAGGCCATTTAGTTTTGGCCTTCGCTTGCTTCTGGATGCCAAGTAATGACAATCAGTTTATTTTGAATGGAGTTGCAAAATATTACCCAGTTAATAACAGTTGCTTGGGTGGAATTCATGCCACGTGATTCCATGCCATTCCATGCCATGGAATTCATCAGCCCGTGCTGATGTTCTGGTATCAGGAGTCACGTTCCTCTAGCAGATATGCACAGGCAAAGTGAGATCTCAGCATTGTCTCGTGAGCTCAGTTATTCTGCAGGACACACAGAGCCTCTATGGCAGCTACAGCCATTCTCCTTTATAGAACAGATATATAGGTATAAAGGTATATATAAAGATATATACAGGTATAAAGACCAAATAATTCCTTTTTAAAAATAAATTTTATTCCTGCACCTAATCCAGTGCATTGATTTGCAGAAAACCAGCAGCCTTTGATTTAAAAGACAGACTGAGGAGCTGAGCATTCAGTATTCATTTTTCTACATCCTGGCTTCTGTCCTTTAATATTATTTCAACAAAGGGCTTAAAGAAGATCCTAACACAAATGAGGAAAATGCAGCTAAAATATAACTACCATATGTACCATTAAATTCAGCAAACTGGGTAAGCCCATGTGTTTGTTGAGATCAGCCTAGGGCTGAACTGGGGTATTTTTGGCACCCAGATATCCCTTCATAGACACACTTGTCTGCATCCCCAGGTCTCATTTTCCAAGATCCACCTGTCTGTCACCACTACTGCAAGGCCAGCAGCCTTCTTCCTAATGGCAGCACAGTCTGGCACAGCATGGATATGGTTTTGCTTCTTTGCTATTTCCTAGAGTAGCATTCAGGGCAGCATTTTTACATTATAAACTTCAACCAACTCCAAATACAGAGTTCTCCAGACGTACAAGAAGCAGGTACCATTGGAGAAGCACTCCTGAGTTTGATAGGAGATAAGAACAGAAATGGGATCTTATATTTCCTTGCTTTTTGAGCTGTAAAGAATCAATAAAGGTGCCAGACACTGTAGTACCAGCACCTATAAATTACTGTTGTGTTCCTTTTCTTCCTGGCAGGCAGTACGCAAATGATGTAATTACAGTCACTATGAAAAAGATGCAAGAATCGGGAACATTTAATAGCTTAACAGAAGCTAATGAGAGAGAGAAGGAAAAAAAGAGCAAGTTTCACGACATCCTTATCAGGTCAGTGTTGTGTTCAGCACTTCCCTGCTTAACTGATGAAAGCCAAAGGCCATTTCTGCTCAGTACATGCTAAAAAGGGAAAAAAAAAAAGCCCACAAAATACAGAAAGGTTTTCCAACTTGAATTATTCTGTCTGCTTTACAAACTTCACTTCTTTCCCCTTCAGAAAGAAATATCTCGTGGTTCTGATACTGATCTGAGCTAGGAATTGCCTGAGCTTTGACCACAGTGGACACCAGCGTCTGCATTAATGCAAATGCTGCCCTATATCAATTAAAACATAATGTGATGTAGGAGCTCCCATATCTTTTAACTCTTGTCCCCAGTGAAAGCCAGAGCAGCAGAGAATCTGTTCAAATCAGGGCCAGCAACATATGGGCTTTAGGTTATGTGATGCCCAGGAGAATCTGCTCTGACCCATATGCAAATATGCTCCCTTTTCCCAGTTGCAGCAAGGGGCTAGCACAGATGGTGGCAGAGGCCGTTGTCTTATTTAACCACTTATTATCAACCACTGTGCTATAGAACCTCTTCTGTCCCAAATCTTATAGATTACAGATTTGTTATCATCTCAGCTCAAACTGGTGATTCCTTAGCTCAAAATTCTGTGCATTGAGGTTTGGAGCTTTTTGGCAGGGGAAGCTCTGGTTCAACCCCAAGCCTGTCAGAAAGAATATCAGTCATCAGAGAAGTATGTGACCATTTTAAAGCTACTTTGTTCTGTGTAGCAGCTCAGGCCCATCATTTAGGGCAGACAGCAAAGTTGCTGGAAGTCATGATTTGTCCCGAGTCCAATCTACTGGAACAGCTCCAGTGGTGGCTCATGGGTCTGCCTCCAGGATGAATCCCCAGCTTCCAGTGAAAAGTATGATTTCAAGCATGAAACCCAAATCTTTCACTGTCTAAACCCAAAGAATTTATTGTTTATCCATGGAAGAGACAGAAAGCAAAAATGAACGCAGCAATTGCTTGTAGAATAACTGTCCAATATTGGAAGGCAAAAAGGAGCAGACAAATTATAATCAGAAATGACATAATCCTTTTTATTCCATTCTGTCAATCATATCTAGCCACTGTGTTGTCTGTTCTACTACACATTCTTTTCATGGAATGAACTTGATCTGTCTTTCAATATAATACATACTTGCCTGGTTTTGTGTCAATATACTAGTCTGAAAGCAGTCTGCAGTAGACTAGAACTCCTTATCAGGAGCTCTTGTTGATCACAATCATGCAGCTAAAGAGTCTGAAAATGAAATGCATGTTTGATTGTAAGGTTCTGATGAGGTACAAAGTCTCAAGTACCAACTGTAGTATTTACTGGCTTTAAATCAGATCATGTGCATTATTAGATTAAATTAGAAAAGCACTCTGAGTGAAACAAGATAATAAGACCTAGAATAAAACGTTATCTGGATTTTTTCAGACAGGTAAACACCTCTCTAGCTTTTGGCCTTCACTCATATCCCTTCATGGATCTCAGAACCTGAGGCAGTGTCTTTTGAAAAGATTTTAAGTCTGATATAAAAAAAACCCCAAACCTTCTCCATACACATAATGAAACTTAGACAGTCTGGCACTGCCTGCTGCTCAGGTCTGCTTCTGCACAGAATCAGGGAGATTTTTGCCTGAAATGCAGAAACAGTGACTCAATCATAGGCATCTTCCCTCTCTGCTACAGGAATTGCATCACCCTTAACTCCACTCCAGGCTTTCAACAAGAGCATCCCCTGTTTTTTGGCTCATTCTCCCTTCCATTCCCATCCTCCTTGCTCAGTCTGTGCATCTCTTCTTTCAGGATTTACTTACCAAGTCACTAGGTTTTGCGAGAAGTCTCTGTGACTTGCAGATGTGCTGCCTCCCCGAGGCTCAGAGCGAAGAGATAAACACCCTTCTTGCTACTTAGCCACGGGAAGCAGCTTGTCTTCTGCTGGTCTGAAGAAACAGGCCAAGCTTTTGTGTGCAATTCCTTAAGTTCAGCTGTTAGAAACTCATTGAATGAGCAGGGTAAGTGGGGCAGTGCTCAGCGAGGTGCCAAAATGTATCAGGAGACAGGAAGTTCCCCTTCTAGGTGAACAGCTCTTGTCTTTCTTGATTTATTCAAGTGATTGTATTTACCTATTTTTCTTCAGGGAGGAGGAAGGAAAGAAAGAGATAAAGTCTCTTGAGGAACAGCTGCAAGATGTCAAGAAAGAAACTGAAATAGAACTTCAGGTGAGATCACTTAGCAGTGGGCATCACGCCAGGGGGGAAGCCTGTTAGCAAGCTGGCCCCTGCTGCCCAGGAACTAGCACTCAGATGAGAGGCTGTGTGGCATATATAGTGATCCATCATTTAGGAATACAGAAGCAGAATAACTGCAATAAAAATTTGTATTCTGAAAAATCCTGCTAATGACTCTAAGGGCAGTGTCTGATGGTTTTCAAATGGGAGCTTAAAATGCTCATTAATCATGAGAGACCATGATCAAATTAGAATACCCCAAAACCACTGCTGGGAGTGGCAAAGCATGGACATCTGCAATCAGTAAGAAAGAGGTTATCTGCAGATAGCAGTATCTAAGATTCTGTATTGCTTACTCATGCAGACGTGACACCCAGCACAGAAGAAAGTGGGATGATGACGGAGTGAGACAGACCTGGCATAGGGGCATGTCATTTTTTTACACATAATTTTGTTTGGGGAAAATGTCATGATTTTAATATCTTTTTCTAGTCTTCCACATACTAGGAAATCCCAAACATGGGAGTCCTGTAAAAGGGCAGATTAATGTTATTGCATATATGCCGTCAGCTTTATCTTTCTGGAAAGCTTCAGCCCTTCTGTCTGCAGCGTGCAAATAGCGTGTGCGTGCACAGTAAACCTGGGACATTGTGGAAATGTCAGACTGGCTACACAAGTGCAGATCAATTGAATGGCATATCACAGGTCGCTGTGATGCTCACCAGGCACCTCAGACTTGGTGCTCGTGCGGGCTTTAGAGCAAAAGCACACACAGTTCTGTGCAGAAACAGGGAAATGTTGCCTGGCCCTGCTGAGTCAGGAAAGAGTGTGTGACAGAAAACAAGCAAAAGGCAGGTAGGTTCAGAGCTATAGAGGGACTGGGAGAAGGAACAAGACTCTGACGCTTGGTTTAGTGTTGAGCAAGAGGACAGCAAAGGCATCTGAGGAAAGAATTGGTATAGCTGAATTTTGTCTTTGGACAAAAGCGTGGACAGTAATCAAGCCAGGATCTAGTTGGCTACAGAAAATAATTTTAAGCCACTGACATACTGGTGAAGTACAGTTTATAGAACATGAAAGTTTTTGAAGCCTGGATGCATGTGCAGTAGAAAGTTTAATTGTAAATACAGGATGGTTGTAAAAACATGAAGGATCTATTGGCTCTGGCAGTGTATGCAGCTATCTATAACTGACTGAAGACCAGAAGTCTGGGAAGATATTAGAACTTCAGAGAAGAAAGCAGGAACATACAAGATGGGAAAATTCATGTAGGTCAGTACTCAACTACTAGCAGAAATCCTGGAAATGCGTAACATACACTGGGAAATGTAACAGGATGAAAAGAACACTGGAAAAAAACTGTGGACATAACAGAGAGAAGAAAGAAGAGGAGACACTAAAGGAAATGGAAAACTTAGAACGTTAGGAGACACACCAAGAAAGAACAGTTGTGGGAACTAAAAGAGAAATGCAGGATAAACTTTTTTTCCCTACAGATTTGGACAGAAGATCTGAAGGATGTAGAGGTGAGAGCCAGGACTGAAAAGGGGAGCTGTGTACCCCGGTGTATACTTACTGCCACTGGAAATGGTATGGGAGTCCATTTCCAGGCCCTGTGAGACAACCTAAAAGTCTCTTGATGTCTGTGTGGCAGTTTTAAATGAAATGAGCTGGATAGTTTGTCAGGCTCAGGGACTGTATGTTGTCCATTTGCTTTTGCACATTGTCCCTTCTCAGTTAGATCCTGCTGGCTCCTGGGAAGCTCCTCTTCTCCTGCTCCCCAGGCTAGTGAGTATGGTGGAGTAGTTCTCCTTCTGTGTAGTGCTCCTCAGACCTCATAGTGTCTGTGCAGACAATATACATCTTGTTTAATGCCTTCCCAGGGACTGGTGTGTAGGGGGCTCTAATCATCCCATCTCACACTAGCAGCATGGCCCTGGCACTGTGCAGTCAGGCTGGGCGCTTCCCTGTGTCCTGCTCTGCTCCTCTCCTGCCTCTTGCAGTCATAAGAAGGCGTTCTCCATGTTCTTTCAGTACCTTCTGCTAATTTAGTTCTTGCTTTTTGCCTCATCAAGTGGGATCTCCACTCATCTGGGATTTTGTTTTATATTTCCAGCTTAAGAGTCATTTTCTGAGCTTCCTTATAGTTTCAGCTTTGATAACAAATCAAAGACCAGACTACTTTCAAGTATTGCTTTCCTCCTGTGCCAAAAATAATGGTGTCTCACTGTGTCTCCCAAGGGAGAATAATTTCTATTTGCTTCATATGGGATTTTCCCATAGGCAGTTTTACAGACACTTGCATGATTTGTCACCTTGCCAACTAATTAAAAACAAAAATACAGCTTGCTGATTTGGAGTACTTTGAACAGTAATAATGAACAGACCTGTAGACAAAAGACTACATGGTTGTCTTCAGTCTAGTGGATGAGAAAACAAAAGTGAGCAAATCTAATCACGGAACCAGAAAAACACGGTCTTTACTTCACGCACGTTGCCTGTATGTTTGTATTTTCAGCCTTGCTGCCTCTTAATGAGATGCTAATTAATGCTGCATTACTCTGCTCAGCTCATTTTTGTTCCTAATGGAGCACAAATCAAATGCTAAATATTCTTATTTACTTTGTTTTCATTCCTCTTGGAAAGGACTGATGTCTCTAAAGGAGCTGAAATGACTGGTCTGGTTTTGCTCTTACCCCTCTGTGCAGGAGCATCACCGATAGCTCTAGTTTGGCTGCAGGAGTTCCGTTTGCTGCTGCAGTCTTCGTTTTCTAGCTTGTACAAAAATACTTTAGTTTCCTGGACAAGTGATGGCAGTCTGTACAGATTTGAAACAAGTTAATATCATATAGGATTATATAGTTATCAAAATAATTTAGGAAACGTAAACTGTGTAATTCCTGCCTTGCTATTCACCTACAGGACTTTTTATGTCCTGTGGGTTTTGTGGTATACTCATGCCATACGTGTGTGCAAGACATAGTCCAATTTTATAACAAGCAGTAATTTTGAGGCTACCTACCAGACAGAAACCCAAGACACTGCACCACGATACCAGTGAAAACAGGTCCGTAACTTTTATTCTATGTGGGCTCTCGTAACACACTCAGCTCCACTGTCCCAGCGCGTCGCTTGGTGGTGATTTTAGTGTGACTAAAATCCATCATGTTTCTTCCCTCATCCTCTCCCAGGAGGATGAATACATCAATGAAGTGTGCTGGGGGAATGTTTTAAACATATATACACACCTGCTGGTGCATGTTTCTACTGAAGAAATGCACCAGGCGATTACAGTAGAAGGCACAAGGCTTGTGATGGTCCTTAGCTCCTGGGGGACTTCACTCCACTGCCCCAAGGCAGCTCAGGGGGACCTGGAGCTGGTGCACTAGATCCAAACCTGGCTCCAGAAGGACATGACTTTCCATAAGAGCACTGCTGCCAACAGGTCTGCTCCCTCGGTCAGCAAAGTGCCCCTTGCACACCTTGGTCCCGCAGTTGTTGGGACTGGAGGCGAGCTAGCAGAGGGCTGCACTGGGTGTGCGGCGGGGGGTTTGTCCCACTGCTGGAGGAATTCCTCAAACTGTTTGCTCCTGTTTGCTGTTTTTGTAACTAGCCATACTTTAAGTGGCTGTAAATACTAATTGCTGTGGGAGAGCTGAGAGATCTAGGCGGCACTTGCAAGAGAGATAAATCAAAGTAAATGAAAACACAGGAGTGTGCATGCCCTTTCCAGCTAAGAGCAGTCGCTTTTGCAGCCAAACAGCATCTGTGGGGCAGACTCCTATGGCACCGGATAACAGCAGCAGACAGGCCTCTGAGCTGATGTCTGCGAGCTGAGAGATCAGAGAAAATCAGCTTGTTTACCTGCTTGCGAAGCAGACTGGCTCTTGACAACTATTTCCTGGGTTTTGATCTTGGTCTCTGCCCGTTTTGTGATAGTTTTGGACACAGGAGGTATGATTTTGCATCGTTGGTTTGGCAGATTCAGCGCTGAAGTCACATCCCAAATAAGCAGCCCAGGGGTTTACTGCAGTAACCATGAAAGCGCTCCGTGTCTTGGCTGGGACCTCTGCTATGATAAACCAGAATGAGTAAATATTAACTCATTTTCCCAGTGCCTGTCCCTGAAGTTCGGGGAACAGCACGCTCTACAGATGGTGCCCACAGCTTGTGGGCATTTACTGCTGCATTTACTACCTGCAACCCCATACCAAACGTGTCCCAGTTCTGCAGGGCCAGGGCCATCGGTTGGGCTGCAGTAGCTGCCCACACGCCCGCAGCTGACTTTCCCTCTCCAAGCCAATGGGTTGCTCTAACCACCAGTGGGGTTTTGCATTTCACTTCCCGTCTGCTTTGGATTGTGTAACCAAAGCCCCCAGACTCCCCACCTCTAACGAAGATGTTTTACAACACCACAGCCCGAATCCAAACCGCAAACACGCCGTACAACAAAGAAAACAAACAGAGCAGATGGGCCCCCATCCCGGCTCAGGCCTGGGGCGCTGGCATCAAAAGCACTTTTCCTGTACTTTACTAAAATATGAAATGAAAAAGAAAATAACTTGGTGAAGTGTTCATGCTCTGCCCCACCTCTCTAATAGCCAAGTACTTTGTAACCCAGACTGAGTCCTTTTTTTTCTGACCTATTTGCAGATCCTTAGCAGAGAGCAGTAACGCGCTGCCATCAGCAGCACTTGGCTTTGCTGAGCCTCAGTACCACAAAAAGTTGATGTTTTTCATTAGGATCTCCCCAGTTTCTCTACTGGACCCTCAATTTAGACATGATTCCACCATGAACCAGGAAGACAATCTCAACATAAAGTGGTGTGGTCACCTCCCACCTCTACTGACCCCACACAACCTCTCCCAACACCCACCAAAATTCACACCAGGGAAAACAAAGGCCATTACCAGAAACCTTAATAGGGCACAAATAGGTCATGTCTGTAGCTGTCTACAGTCATATGATAATATTGCTGTAAAGTAATATCTGATGTTGGAAACCTTCAAAAAAATTTGAATGCATGACTTCTAAACCCACAAAACAGCATCAGCCAAGGCCCCTAATTGTCTTGAGCCTTATAAATATACTTTACTCTTCCTAACTATGTCCGACAAGGGGTGCAGAGGGAAGGATTTTCCTTTTAACTGCTCCAAACTCTTATAAGGAAACCTTTTCCAAATGAGTCATGCTGCATGGGCTTTCAAACACAGCACTGTTGAGCTGGCTTCTTCCCGTGGCATTTTTCCATGTTTACAGAGCTAAGGAATGCGAGGGTGCTTCAGAGACAAGATACGTGGGCTTCAAAATATTGAAATGCCAACACTTTGGTATTTCATCTTCAGCTGCAAGGTCTGGCTGATGAATGTCAGACCTGTCATGGCGTGGCAGGAAAGCAAAGAGAAAGGCTGTAATGGAGCAACCGGGCGCCAAACCAGAGGCATTAAGATTGATCTTCCATAATTGCACAGGAGACTCTGATGACCTTTGTAACTCTTAACGCAACAGTCTAGAGTTTTTAATTTTACAGACAGTTCTTCCACGTTCCAACCCCAGATTAATACATTTTTATCTGCTACTCAAAGAAATTCATTAAGAAGGAGTAAACAAAACCACAATTCCAAATCAAGCAAATGCGCTTTTCGCTTCCCGAGCACACCCCAAAAGGCGGGCAAACAGCTGCCCTATTCTTGCCTACAGGGGAGTTCCTGGGGACAGAATTCCTCCAGGAAAGCTCAGTTCCATTGCAAAACAGGGCACGGGAAGAGGCTGGGAGCTCTGAGCCAGCCTTTCCTTGGCACTTCTTACTTGCCCTCAATGTCCGCTTTTATTATAAAGTGGGCACCATCTCCCTGGTAAGATTTCAAGAGACAACTGTTTAAACATATGAGCGAGTCAAGATTAGATTTTTACCTGGTCCTAAGGTTGTGTTTATGCAGCTGCTGCATAACTAGCATAACTATTCCAAGGAACACAGTATATTTTAGGAAATCAAACTTTGGCGTACGTGGAGCTGAGGCAGCATCCTCCTCTTAACAGATGCTCACTGATTGAGATGGCCTAATCCAAGAGGTTACGAAAGCCTAACTCTAAGCAGTTGAAAATATTGGGCTTCTTTCATCTGTTCCTGGACCAGAGGCCAGAGGCCTGGCTTCTTGCCCCACTCTCTTCATCACTCTGCCCTCTCCAGAAGTAATCACTCCTCTCTGATGGGTCTATTGCCTTCTGTATGGGTTAAAAAACAAACTTCCCTTTGAAACAGAGGCTGAAATGGGGCAACATTCAGGGAAAGTGTGAAGCCTATAGTCTTGTCTCTTCTGAGTTAATCAGGGAGTGGAGAGATGAAGAAACAGTGAGCTGAGCTCAGTCTCCATGCTTGCTTTTGTGCTTCTCTCTCCACTAGACCCGAGACACCGTGATTGCCTTCCTCAAAGATCAGCTCCTAGAGGTGAAGGCCAAAACGAACATGGAGAGCTGCTACATGAAGAAAAGCACAGACCTCCAGGTCCACCAAACCCAGAAGAAGTGCAGCAATGCAGAGAATGCCCTGGATGAGGAAATTCAGGTAAGCCCTTCTCCACAGCCCCTACTGGAAGGCATCTCCAGCTAGTATGGGAAGAGTTCCTGTGGCCACGAGGTGAACTGGACTAGAAAACTGTTCTGGTTTTGCAAGCTTTTTTTTTATTATTTTCACTGTCTGAGGTCTGATCTAGTTGTCCCTTTCTCACGGATGGCCCAGGGGCAAGGGCTGCCTCAGTTGGTTTTGTCACTGGGAAAAACATGTGTGGACTATGCAGATTGCTCCTCTGTGTGCACTAACATGGTCTCTCCCATTCTCTGTCTGCAATGGTCACAGAAGCTGAGGAGCAAAAGTGATGAGGAGATTCGAGTCCACATGGAGATTGATAATTTCCTCAGGCGACTCAATAAGGTATGTGGCACTTTCTGCTGATGCTTCAAATAGCAACTGGTAAACATTATCAATTAGTGCCTAAAGAAAACGAGTTATTGCTCCTTCAAACTAACCAGGTTCATGATTTTTGCTGTTTGAACGAACACTAATCCTCGAGTCTTAATTAACCCAGCTCTCCCAGACTTGGGATTTGCTTCATTTGGATACATTTCCTTAAGATTAGAGTTCATGTAACGATCGGCATTGTTTATTCAGGCATTACGTCTTTTTCTCCCTCAGATAGTTGTTAGTTATTCAGCTAATTGGAATTTTATTTAGCCCTCCCTTGGCAGTAGCTGGGGCTCCCAGGGACTGAGTGAAGGAGCGTGGCTGCTGCTGCTTAAAGGGAGGGCAACAGTTTCGCACACCCAAGTGTTACACAGAAGGGGCACTAAGAAGGAAATGACACGAACTGCCAGCCCAGTTTTGCCTTATCTTACTCTGACCAAGAATCTGGGTTGGATAATTGCTAACTCACAATTATTGTGCCCATATTCAGCAGCAAACATCCAAGAATGCCCTTGTGCTGTTGATCCAAAGGGTCAGAGCTTTTGTGTCATCAGCAGCAGTGCCCGTGACGGTGAATAACAGTGGAAAGCATCTCACAAACCGTATGACTGGAAGAAAACCTTACTACTGCAGGGTACCTCACATCACTGCTGGTATAAAACTTAATAGATGATAACAAAATGTAAAAAACATAATTAGAATGAAAAAAAAGTGCTGTATCTTGTGCACAATTAGTGTCCCCTATATCCCTGAGCCTTAGTCTCATCAACGCTTCACAGTGAGGGGACTTTCCCAGGACAAGCTGCAGCCTATTTGACCTCTACCAGAAGGCAAAGTACAAGCCCCTCTGCGCTCAGACAGCAGCTGGTGGCTTTACAGGGCCCCACAGAGAAGAGGATGACCATGGCCCCCATCTCCCTTGTGTGTCCAGCTGTGGTGCCGTAATGAGATTGATGCTTTTCCTCAGATTATTTTTCCATGCAAGCACTCATGGTTGTTGCTATGGAGAAGTTATTGGTGAATGGGAGGAAGTCATCTGGGTGACTGTTGCAGCGACACCTGCCCTCCTATTCACGAGCGAGACAAAGCCAAGTTCACAACCTGAAATAGCGCAAAGTGCTGTCCCTTGGGACCTTGTTCCTGGTGCACTGTGCTTAATTCAGGCAGCGGGCAGGGAGTCAGGCAGAGGATAAAAGCTTTCTTACCGTCAGATTCTGTTTCTTAACCCCCCCTCCCTCTGTATACACACAAAGGATGGCTTCTGGTTGTCACTTACATCACCAGGATTGACTGGGCACAAAACTAACCTCCACTGCTTCTCTGTTCTTCTGAATGGAGACCTCTGAAAGTCCAATCTGGTCTTTCTTCTGGGCTAAAAGCTCAGTCCAGTGCTGCGGCTTCCATGGTGAATCCCCAGCGAGGGGCCTGCAGGCCACCAGCAATTTATCACTAGTCCTAGGGGTCTGAGCCTTTCAAGATGAGAAGGAAACGCTGACTATGCAAAATTTACGGGACACTTACCACCATCCTGAGAGCAGGCCATGTAATAGTAGCAAATCTTTCCCCTCTGCACTCTGTACTGTGCTGAGCATCACTCTATCCCCATGCAGAAGGTGGAAGAGAAGCTGGAACACTGGGTGGACAAGTTTGAAAACGACACAGACGCTAAAGAAGAAGAACTGGATGCCCTAAAAGCATTAAAGGCAAGCAACTTGGAAATGCTGCGACAAATTGCCATGGAGGTAAGGCATCAACAGCGTCTCGGTGCTCAGCCGTGCAAACCTGCATCCCAGCTTTTTCCTACCCTCAGATAAGGAACTAGGACCACGGAAGAAAAAGATCAGTAATCTTGATGTGTAGGCTGCAATTATAAGCAGTGGTGCTGGGAAGGCAGGGACCGAGTAGCCATCTTCTGTTTGCCACCTGTGACATCAAGGAGGGATGATGATATTGCCCCTTACAGCTATTTTCAAATACCAGCAAGTGCTCAGAGAGCTACTGACAGCCTTTGTGAAGGGCAAAGACACTGTTCTACCCCAGCAGTACAGGAACTGCCTCGCCGCAGCTTGGTGCCTCAGTCTGACCACATCTCCTCCTTCTAACACTGTTACAAGGGAACTGATCCCAGTTAAAACCATTCCTGCTCCACATTGGTTAATTGCTGGGCTGTAATCACAGCTATGCAGGCACAGCGGAGCCGGCAGCGCAGGGCAGAAAGAATTGTCTAGAAAAATGGGTGTTTTAAAGCCAGAAGGAATGAACTTGTAATGATTCCTTACTGTCACTGGTTCTGAGATGATGGGACTGAGTTAGACGTTTCCCTGCTTGTGGGCTCATTTTTCACTCTGTCCACTGTCATCTCGGTGTCCCGAGTGTGTTTGTGGATCATCTGCTGCCTGGCCTGGGGGAGCACACCTCCTTCCCACCACCATCTGTTGCCTGAGACGCCATCAGAGAGCCATTTTACAGCAGAAGACCAGAGGGTTAATTACAGCCAGGCCGTGAGAGGTTTCGCTTTGGCAGCAGCTCTTGGTGCCATAGGACTGAGGCTGGTAATGAGCAACATTTGCCATCTGGATTCAGGAAAGATCAAAAAAAGGAGGTGGGGGAGGAAGGTCCGCGCTTACACATTACCCTTGAGCTGCCAGGGAGCTCCTTGGTGCCGAGGGTGGGACCCACAGGCCAGAGCAGCCTCTGGGGGGCTGTGAAAAGCATGTAGCAAGGATGGGGCCAGAGGAGAAGACTCCTTGCAGCAGGTGAGCCCTGCCCTGCCAAGCTGCTGGGCAGAGCGAGCCTAGAAGGTTGGCCCTACAGTGCAGGGGATGTGTTTTTCACGCGGCTGTTGCCGCCCCTGTGCTCTCTTGCAGTGCCAGATGTTTGAGGAAACCATCATCAGAGACCGGGCAGAAAGGGAGGCTGAAAAACAACGGCGAGAGCAGGATGCCCTGGAGCTGAAGAGCATCCTGAAGGTAAAGGGGAGCCAAGCTGCAGCAGTGCTGCTCCATCAGCAGCTGGGAGTTCACCATTTGCTCCACAGGCTTTGTTCTGGCAGAGAACGGCCTGAGAAAGTTGATTGCTGTGGGGTGGCCCAAGGAAAGGACAGATGAAGCCTGTCCCTTTCTTCTGGGACAGACACAAAGCCAGCTGCAGGTGTTTGAGAGGGGATCAAAGGGGAGAAGCCCGTCTCCATTTGAGACTTGGGGCTGTGCTCATCACGCCAGCCCCACTGCCTGGGTGACACAGGGACGGTCACGGCGCAGTTGCCCTGCTCATCCCCTTGCCACCAGCAATGTCCTCAGCCCAGACGTGGGTACCTCCAGTGTCACCAGCACAGGCCCAACTGCTGCTGGGAGACCAGAGGTGCCCTCCTGCAGCTGGAGAGCACAGGAGGGAGGCTCTGGCCATTGAGCTGTACCAGGTACCCCAGCAAGCGATTTCCCCTAAGACGTCTCTTTCTCTTCCAGCTGCAGGCCTGGTGGAGAGGGATAATGGTCCGCAGAAACCTGGGTCCCTACCAGAACCTCAAGAAGAATTTGGAGAAACAGGTATCAAAGCAGGAAGGAAAAGGGAAGGCGGCAAAATACGGAACAAAGAAAAAGAAATGATGAGTAAAGAAACCTGGCTCCAGGGCTGTTGCTGGGCAGGGCGCTGTGGTCTGTCTGTCTGTCTGTCTGACAGGACAAAATAAACCATGTCACAGAACTCGGGCTATTCTGGAGAACATGGTTCATGATAGACACGGTTAAGGTGAAACCGCAGTCACTCTTTAAAGATCTTGAAGCTGCCCCTGTACAGCAGAGACACGGTTTCTCCCGTAGGAAGGGCATTTGCATTTAAAGCAGTGAGAAACTAATCCCCCGAAGCATTTTATAGAAA
>JAOXNO010000052.1:11810154-11869246 GCA_028565335.1 Limnodromus scolopaceus
GACACGGTTTCTCCCGTAGGAAGGGCATTTGCATTTAAAGCAGTGAGAAACTAATCCCCCGAAGCATTTTATAGAAAGCAGGAGGTAATCCTGGTGACAGCCCAGTAACTCACCTGCCTGGGACGCTCCGCACCGAGGACGGTCTCTGCAGACCCCAAAGCACTGGCCGTGGCTGAAGCGCTGTGTGTGCTGCGGCTCCGAGCGGGGCGGGAGGCCACCTCACCCCCGTCTGGGCTCAGGCAGCGCCGTCCCTGCCATCAGAGGTGGCACCAGCTGGGCAGGGAGGAAACTGCCGCCAGTTCGCAGGGTGACACGGGGGCAGCCAGGTCTCCATGCCCACCGTCCTGCACAATGCCAGGGATTCTGCCGGGGCTCGGCTCCCCCTCACGCCCCGGTTCCTGATGCCGGCCTAAGAGCACTCGATTTTATGGTACGTCAAGCCCCCGGAGCCGCAGGGAACAAACCAGTAGGAAGTTAGCGCACTGCGCTGGATCAGGAAATAATTAAAAACTTCCATTTCAGTGACTGGTAAAAACAAAAAAAACCCCAAACCCATAAATTGCACGGGCACAGCAAAGTCTGCTTCCAAAACTGGGAAGCTCTGTGTCTGCACGTACAGGGGACAGGGCACTTTTTATTTCAAAAATGAAAAAACGATAATAAAAATTAGCAGTAGAATTGGGTTTGCTCTCCCAGTAAGATGGAGGGTACTGAAATCTCGAGTCCCAACACGAGCGCCCTGGCCACCGGATGGGGACAGGGACAAAGGTTTTTAACCCAACCAAACCCCCGCGAGCTCATGCCTCCCAGGTGAGACCCAGCAGCTCTTCCCTGGGGACCCCGGCCCCACTGACACCCACCCACCCGCCCAGCTCCCCCCAGCCTCACCGCGCTCCCTCAGAAACCAGTGGTGGGAGTGGAGAGCAGGGTCCCAAAACCCGGCAGTTTGGAGGAATTTCGCCAGGGTTGGCAACCGCTCGTCTTTTCCAGCTGTGGAGAGACGGGATCGGAACTGCACCTCCATGATATTTTCTGCGGGGAAAACCAGCAATCGCAAGCCCTTCGGAGAAACTGGTTTCCAGGGAGGTAAACGGAAAAGGAAGGCTGGAGAGTGAGAAGCTGGTCAGGAGGAGGCTTTAGAGGAGCAGCAACTGGGAGAGAGCTGGGCAGCCCTGACGGTGGCAGGTCCCCGGTGACTGCTGGAGGCACCGGGAGGTCACAAAAGGCGGCTGAAACAGCTCGGTGAGTGGGGAACAGCCCCACGGGGGTTTGCAGCGCGTAGGAAGGAGGGAGGGTTTGTGGATCTCCAGCAACTTGTAGGCCTTGAGTCGTTGGGTTGTTTGTTTTTAATAATAAAAACTAGCTCTGAGGAGGGAAGCCAGGAGGAGCGGACGTTTCGGTTAATAAGAGCAAACCTTTCAAATTCTGCAGGGGCACGGAGCAGGGCCGCAAGTTTTACAGATCAATCCCAAAGCAGGATAAAACCAAGCGAAAGATGAGAACGGTGAGGAGCAGCGGAGCTGGCAGCAGCAAAGGGCCCACACCCAGAGCGTGCATCTTACTTTGAGAATGAAAAAAAAAAAGGGGGGGGGGGGTGTGGGGAGGAGCAAAGGATTCCATACAAAATCACTGCTGCTCACTGGCTGGGGAAGGTTAAAAATATCCCCAGGAAAACGCTTCTGATGCGGCTGCAGAACGTGTGTAAAAATGCTGGAATTGTTCTATCCTGGTTAATTATGAAAAACAGAGAAACAAACCAGGTCCACGAACTGTGAGGATGCGGAATAAACACCCGCCAGAGGCTGGATGTGACACTCATTGATGCAACACAAAACCAGCAGGAAAAACCACAGAAATTCATGTAAGTTTTAAAACTTTATTTCAAATTACCCATGGTTTCTTTTTATATTATCAATGTGCTGGAAGTTCGCGCTACTGGCAGAATACAGGCAATTTCAAATAAAGTATACAATATTCAGACACATTTATATGTAATAGACTTAGAAATTATGGAATGTATTTACAGACATACAGCATGGGATGAAGCTTTAAAATCCTTTTCTCTATTAATTACACGTTTACACGCCTTTCAGAAATAACAAAATTAGATCGCTTTGTAAAACACCACAATATCTATACAAAAGAATTTTTCAGATGTCCAAATTCACCTTTAAAGTCCTCTGTTTCTAAAACTTTTTTTTTTTTCAAAGAACCATTTATAGTCATAAAAGGGTAAAAATCCCATTTGCCATTGTGTCACACCCAGAGGTGTTCTCAGCTGCTGTAAGAAGTTGTCTCTGATTTATTTCAGGCAGGTCGCCGAGGTCGGGGCCGTTACGAAAACCTCCCCCTTCACAAGGGGGGAAGACCCAAACCTGGCTGTTTTGGCCCCGACCACCGGATGCCACCAGGGACTCCCGAGCGCCCGTGTCACTCCACGGCGAGCGCGTCACCTCGCTGAGCCTCAAGCACTGCTCAGCGCTCTGCAGGCGGTGACACAAGGGAGTCAGTGTGTGAACCCCACCAAGCGCGGAACACTCGGGCTCCTCCCGCACCCTCCCACACAAACACCCCAGAGAGGAAAGACAGTCGCCTCTTTGCTTTAACACACAAAATAGAATTATTTTTCTTTTTTTCTACTTTTTTTGTTTTTTTTTTTTAAATATTCTTTTCACGGGATACGACAAAAATTGCACATAAATACACCCAGAAATCCCAACCCATTCTGCAAAACAGAACCGCAGGTGGTTTTGGTATCATACATTAAATAAACCCTATGATGAAACTTCAGGTTTGGATTGTTGCCCTCAACACCTGCTCACGATTTAGTGTTTGCCAGCATGAAAACACAGGATTGTAAGTGTCAAACTGCCTCGGCAACACACATTTGAAACTGCCAGAGTGAACCGTTGCTTAGGACACAATAAGTGACACCGGGGAGATGACGCCTGCCCGGCCCCGCAGCCGTTACTTGCTCCCCGCAGGAGCTCAGCTGCTCCTGCAGAACCAGGCACGACAGGAAACGGCCGGTTCTGGCAGTTCAGGCTCAAGCCCCCACCATGTTAATTCCTAAAAAACTGGTATGAATGAAATTAGTCAAACTTCCACCAACCTGAACACTGTTAAGGTTCATTTTCCCCCAGCGCTGGGAGCTGGGCCGGAGCGAACAGCACACCCTCACAATTCCACGAAGGGAACGGTTTTCTTAAAATGGGAGTATTTAAATAGTCCAAAAAGGGTGTGCTATTAAAAAAAGAACGTGCCCCTGTAACAATACAAGTGACCTAATGTTGGAAACGAAGATGAAATCCGTGCCCCCCTCTTTCAAATGATGTGCAGAGACAAACAGGGAAGAAACACCCGTGGTCTGTGCCGGTGGCTGCGAGTGGCAGAACCTACAGCCGAGACTGCAGACACCTGTACGAAATCCTGTAAGAATGACCAACACCCCTTGCAAGCGGAATTAAGGGAAGCACGGGATGTGCTTAAGGAGGAAAGTACGTCTGTGCGGAGCCGCTCCCTTCCTACGCCTATCGCAATTAGCGGCACCTCCCTTTCTCGCAGGGCTCGGGGCAACGCGCTCACCCGGTGGGAAAAGCTCTCTCTTTTCAGCCGGGCGCTTTTAAATACCCTTCAGGTGGTTGGTTTTTTTTTTTTTCCCCCTCCACTTGCAACGCAATCAGCCAGTGCCAATAAGAAGCACTTGGAATAATTATGTGAAATAAGGGATTCAACGGTCACCACAACGGACCTTGACAGAAATACGTGAAGCAAAACAGAGTGGAAACCAAACCGCAAATCAAAAGGGGAAAAATCCAACTAAGAGCAGTCCTTGCCGGTGTTCCCATGGCAGCTTTAATTGAGCAAAAATGACTTCTAGCTCACCTGTCCCCATTTCTTCTCCCTCCTTATGCCCATGAAATCCTCCTGGTGCGTTCTGCTCCAAATACACCCCCAGATGCAGTATCTCCAATGCCTGAGGTTGGTCTCAGACCTCGTGCACCCTCAATTATCAGTGGCACAATGTTCTGGGATGCTTTAAATTGGCCAAAACATAACAAGGGAACCGCATGGGTGGAGAACTGGACTTTGCTAGGTCTTTTGGGGTGAAAAAAAAAAAAAAATTATTGTACCCGATCTGGTAGTGAGCTTGGCCTCATCACTGGGACCAGAGCACACAGAGCTCCTCTTCGTCTGGCAGGTCAACTTCCCAGCAAAACGCAAGACTTGCTGGCCGCCTCTCCCTTTCCTGTATATTGAATTTCCATTTTTATGGTAAGGGAAGAGGAAGCAAGCCATGGTAGTTCTGTGAAACCAGTGCATCTCTATATGAATTCCAATGCTAAAAGGGCTCTATGTACCAAAGCCTTGTTAAACCCACAAATGGAAGCCACCCTTTTGCAGGAGACTGCTGCTGTGGGAACGTGCAGCCCACCCGGGGAAATTCAGTAATTGCATTCTTCAAGTGGTAGATTTCTCAGCGGCCGGGACATTCGCCAGCATCGGCACGTCTGCACGGGACGCTTCAGCCCCTAATGAACATATTATTCAATAACGGGTTTCCAATGATTAGCGTGGCAGGCTGTGATTCTTCACGCTGCAGCAAAATACATACACGGCTCTTGATGACACCTGGTCATCCTTTGACAAAACCGAGTGACCAAAGGCATCCCTACACGGCCAGAAGGGGAGGAGGCAGGAGATCGCCCCTCACTGATGCTGGAAAAATTTTCAGATAAAGACATGTTAAAATCCCCCCCAAAAGTGAACCCAATAAGAATCCTAATGTGATTAATACAAATTGAACAGTTCTGCTTTAGTATCTTTTACTAAGGTGTTTCTTGTGGAGAAAACATGCAGGTTTTTTTTTTTCCCTTGGGGAAAAGAAAATTATCCTTTTCCCCTTCAAATATTAAGTACTGAGAACACACCAACACAAGTTACAGCTGCGTGAGTTTGGACCCTGTTACCAGACACTGCAGGTTAAGATTGTGTGTTGCAAGTTTTTAAATATATAATAGAAATAGCTATTGTTCTTCAGAGGCAAAGAAATTTCCCTTTCTTTGAACCCTGCGGGGAAGGAAAGAAATTTCATTCCCCGTGTGCCCAATGTTTTCACAAACGAATTCCCCGCGGAATCGCTCTCCCCAACTCTACACCCACGTCTTCAGTCCACAAGTTCAGTTTCTAGAGCTGGCTCCGACAGGCGGCCACTGGAATTCCCTGCCCTCCTCCCAATGAACTCTACTTTTTTTTTTTTTTCTTTTTTTTTTTTTTTTTTTAAATAAGGGGCAAAAATACTGATAATAAAAACGTTATTGGAAACTGTTGCAATCTCCAAAAAAAATGGAGCAACGAAGTAAAACATTCCTGTCAGGAATCACGGAAACTCATTTCCTTAGAACAGAGCTCTGTGTGTTTGGATGCACTGCACGGGCAGCAACGTCTTCACGTCCTTCTGCTTAGCCAAGGTAACCCAAAAGGTCCCGCAGGTCTCTACACAGCAGACAAGTGGTGAAGCTGCTGCTGCTTTGGGGGTGCCAGCTCCAGGAGCGCCTGGACAGTCACAGCTACCTGTGTCAAACCCTTCTCTTCTAAAATATGTAGAGGCAAACATAATTGCTCCTGAATGGGGAACAAAACAAAGACAAAAACAAAATGGATGAAGAACACTCAACTGAAAAGAAAAAAAAAATAAAGTAAATTAAGCAAAAGGTGACTGAAATATGAAATGTTCCGGACAGCCAGCACACACACAGGTATGGAGTGAAACTTCTGCTTGTGACTAATGAACCGTGAACTCGACTGCAGGAAGGAGGAGGCCCTGGGGGAACCCTTCTGCTTGTTTACCAGAAAACTGTACAAATAAGAATTTGGAAAAGGATCGTGGGAGAAGTGGGGAAGAGCAAATTGTCCTCTATCTCTGCCCATGCTGAAGTGGCAGCAGTTTATGAAATCAAAAGTCAATGAACTTCAGGAGGGGGAAGTTTTGCTTTGACATGATGAACCTGCTACATCACAGGGCGGGAAAGGAGCCACGTCCTCCTTTCCACCCCACGGCTGCCTTTTGGAGGGAGTCCTCACGCAGGGAACCCGTTGAGCTCTCAAACGTGAGGAAGACCCTGTTTCAGGGCAGAGAATGCAATGTGACTGTGTGCTACGGAGACACTGCGACAAGTCCAGGAGGAAACATCGTACTTAAATACTGAAAGTAATCCTCATCTCATGAGACACACTGCCCACGTGAAGTCCTTCTGTCTGTCTGTATGTGCTGATCTCTATCCTTACAAAAATTCCTCGGAAGGCATGGAAAAGCAGAAAGCACGGGTTGTTTTATGGAAGAAAAAAGAAAAAAAAGAAAAAAAAAAAGACTTGCTTCTATATATGACTGAAATAACCTTGATCATGAAAGTAGAAAATGCCCTTTCTCCTGTTGAAGGCAATGAGAAATTGACAGTACATTTACAGGCAAATATCAACCCCACCTTACGTGTGAGTCACTACCGCTTATTTGTCTGCCAGAAGTACCCCTGCTTGGCAGGTTACCTCCAAAATCCTTCTGAGGAATAACAGTAATACGCAAAATGCAAAAAGAGGTTTCAAAGTGTTTATTAATAATTGTGCTATTCTCAGTCTAAGAGGGATGTAAAGCCTCACGCTACATAAGTCCTTGGCCCATCCTGGCCACCCTCCCTCCACACCAGCCAGGAGATGCGTCCAACAGTTCTCTGTGTCTGTCCTTCCTACAGAGCTACAGAGATTGTTTTTCATATGTTATTTCCACAGCAACCTGCATTTCTCCACTTTTTGAATCTTTACCGATTTTTGATGAGAAAGAAATCCTTCAGCATTAACAGTTAGAGCCAACACTCCTTCCGCAAAGCTCAGAGAGGACAGAAAACAAATGAACCCACACTGAAATTCTCACAGTAAGATCAGGCTGAAATACATCTTTTCTTCCAGCAAATCTGTGTTATTGTGAAAAAAGTGTGCTTTTTGAGAAAATACTTGTAAACTTGGGCAAATATGCCTTATCTTTTTTCTTACGTATGCAAACAGATAAGGGTAAAAGCTTTGGAATGACTCCATACCACAGACAGTCACGACAAACAAAATTTAAAAACTGGAAGGCACTGTTAGTGTAAAACCCCTTGCAGCTTTTATCACAGTGTTCATTAGAAGAAGTTAAGAAACATAGGAACCGAGTTCAGTTTAGTTCATACCAGTAAGCAGTGCAAAAATAGCTTATTTTAAAAAACCCACAACAATCTCCCCCTGTCAAAGGTCCCCTCTTTCCTCAAAAATGTTTTGCTTGGACAGAACACTGTGTGTGATTTGGAAAGAGGGCACCAGCTCCTCTGCTGGCTCCTCTGTAAAGTTCTCATCACTTTATTTTACAAGAGCTTGTGAGACCCATATACACATAACACATCTTTACTGGTAGCGACCACATCTGCAACTGAACTCCTGTGTTATCTTAAACTGTGCTCCAGAGCTGTTGCCAGGTTACCATCGGAATGCTGACACCACCGAAACTGGGATTACAAACTGTATTTTCAAACGTAACAGACATGTATTGAAAACACATTTGGAAGAGCTGTTTGACTTAACACTTACCTGTCGTCAGTCCCTGAATCGATCTACACTCTGAGGAGACATGGTCTTTTACACATCGCACGGGGAGTGCCCTGAAGTTTGGAGGTGTCCCTGAGACATTAAAGTGTTAAAGCACCAGGATGCTTTTCCCGGGGAGGGAAAAGCTTTACGGAAGACTACCTGAGTTTGGTAAAACAGTGAAGAGTGACCGTGCAGCCCGGACTTATATTTCTGCAACTGCATGGTTCAAAGGTTTCCGAAAATGACGGGGTAAGAGGAAGAAGGGAATAAGCAGGACACAAGCCTGGGTTGGGGTACCCACAATCAAGTAGCAACTCAAGATGTTTTTAAGTTTTATCCGGAGCACAGTAAAATGCTATGACATTCCGTGGCACCTGACAGAATCTTAAACAATTTTTCCTTCTGTGCCAGAAAACGTTTCTCTCAAAGCTGTTGAAGAGCTTAAATTTCCTGCTTGTTCTGTTATAAAGCTCAAGTAGCTCAGGATTCATTGACAATTATTTTAAAAATCCTGACTCAAAGTAATACACCAGCGTCTACAAATATGAGAAATCAAATGCTCTCAGAGGCAGGATAAGGGACAGAGGTAAGAAAAGAAAAATCAGTAACAAAGTCCTGTGGCCAAAACATACTAGACCATGTCTCCTAAGAATGTGAGATCTGATCAAGAACACTGACGTTGAAAAAAAAAAAAAAAGACTTTGCGTTCCTTGACATTTTTCATCAGATAATCCTGAAGCAATTTAACCAAAGTAGGTGCAATTCCCATTATACAGATGGGGAAACCGAGGCACAAACTGACACCGCAGTTTTCCCAGAACCACATCACTCGTCAGCAGACCAGGGCACCAGCCCTGGGCTCAGTCCCTCGCTCTAGCCCCGGGACAGCACTTCCTCCCTTGTAAAAGCGTTATATCTGCTAAATATGACACAGCAAATACAAACGTGAGTTATGCCACAGATGGTCGCGTGGGTGCACCAATGTGTTTACACATCGTACTCGTCACCTCTGTCCCAGCAGCGGGAAAGAGAGCACTTCATACACACAGTTTTGAGAAAAACCAAAATCCTTTCCCGAGCACCGGGGTGACGGAGGGAGGAAGCAGCACCACTACCCCTCAGCTAGAGAAAAAAGACCCAGCGATAGAACATACAGAGCGTTAGCATTAGAGTACAGTAAAACACCACAAAGCCCCAGAGCTGAACGGAAAGGGAGACAAGACTGGATTCTTCTGAATCTGTCCCCAGGGAAAGAAGAGTCTCAACTGTTCTTTTAACGCTGAGGTTTAGCTGAAGAATGTCAGAAGGGGAACAAAGATTGTCCTGTCCAGAGTGTGTGAGCAGGAAGGGAAAACAGACAGAAAAAAAAAGGTCAGTCAGTTAGCCATAGCAACATCCACCAAGCAGTCAGTCATCAGACATCTCAGATACAACCAACGTGTTCGAGAAGCCTATCACAGCTGGTTAGTTCTCACACAGGAATCTGCAAGACTCCCGTTGCAAAGAACTCACTCGATGCAAATATTTAGCGTTCAGTGAGGTGCCCGTCACCTGCACAGCTTAAACATGTAACTATCCTTTGGTGTTAACAACACAGCAGTTCACACGTGCCTTAGCGGAAACCATTTTTCTCTGGGGGAAATGAAGAGGCTACAGGTTTCTGAGATGCTGTGGCACCGAGCACTCACCACGGCTAAGTCCCCACATGTATCTGAATTAATGAAAACTGTAGGACAAGAGATTATTTGTGCGTAACTGATGCTTGAATGCAGCATCCTGCAGAAATATCTATTACTAATTAGAGTTTTAGTGTTCTGTAACTATTGCCACTGTGTATCTTCTCCCTCCCTTTCACACAGGTGACTGCTGTAATCAGTGAAATCTGGGCGCACATGTCAATCTGTTCAACTCTCGGTTTCTTTTGATGCAAGGGCTTTAGCCAGCAGTGTCCTACAGAAATAGCTGCTCCACTGTGGTGCCTGTAATTAGCATTTACTTAAAGTAGCCTCCCTCTTAGAAGGTAAGTATTTCTACATAGATCCATACTTTCAGAAAGCCTTTTATTTCTGTAATTAGAATTTAAATGAAAGGAAATACCTGCAGGCATCTATTCAAGAAAAATGTATTAGGCTGCCACGCCATTCTTGCATACGGCTATCTTAGGTTCACATCTCAGCAGATATGTAATGTAGACATGTGAGAGCAACTCGAGCGTTCAGGTGGGGGTACTTCAGTGAGTTTCCCCAGAGACACTCTCCTTGAACTCTTGCACATTAAAGCAAGAAACATGAGAAACCCAGGAGGGTCCTAGAGAGTAGGTGTGGCAGATGTAGCAGACTGGGTCTATAGGGGACTTTTTCTTGAGTGGCTTTTTCATTTGTTTTTAAATGTGGGTCACTTCTGCTCTGTACTGCAATCCCATAAAAATTACATCTTGGAGGGACTATAAATAGGGAAGCTGGGATGAAATCGAACAACTTTGCCCCAGATGAGTTTATACCATGCAGTTCTGCTGGGAGTAAAAGTCTGAAGTTTCTTAGGGGACCAAAATAGCGCAGACTTCTCAAAGTACTAAGGATCACTTGCAACTTCCTACCACGTTCCAATGCGATTCACCACTGAGTCATGTGAAATGGCCAGGCAGCACCATAAATATGCTACCCCAAAATCCCAGTGGCTCAAGTGCCTGCGAGTGAAGCTATCTGAAAACACCAGAAAATCCTGCATGACTGACTTGAGAACACTGCTTTTAGAAATAGCTGGAAAATGAGTCACTGGGTCTACTTTTCCCCTTCACAATACAAAAGAAAGAAACCAGCATCTACAACAGAAACACCAATGCTCAGCAGTATAAGAAAACAAACCAGTTAATACACTAGAAGAAAAATTAAGAAAAACATGACATATCAAAACTAGTTTTACTGAGACAGCTGCTGCATAAGACAAAGCGGAAAGGACAGGACAGCATAAAACAGGGTAACTTGACTCAGAAGGACTATTTTACATGTTCCCACCCCTTAGATCTTCCGAGTTTCAGAAGGGGACAAAGAATACCAGAAGACAGACTTCTACCACTGGTACATAACAAAAGAATTAGGATCTATGCAAAGATAGGTACCATCAGAGAAAGGCCAATAATACTGTGACTTGTTGCAAAGACAGTAAAGACCTGCACGCAAGAGAATCGTTCTGAAGGAACACGAAAAGCTTTGGGATAAAAACACATGCAAAGCATCATCCAAATTTTATCCCACTTTTAAGCTGTCAAGTACCCAATATTGAGAAAATGTAACTGCTTTTATAGAAACACCTTGAAATTCTAAAGGCAGACTTGAACTGCATCAGCTATTATGAATTTGAGGCAGAGCAGTAAGTGAATGAGATCTGTGATAAACTATATCTGAATTCACTTTACTTTGGAAGGCAATGCAAGAGAAGTCTGATCTATACTGCAAGGCACAGCTTATACCTGAACCTTCTAAACTTTTCATCAGTTTGTTTTCATCAAATCTTTCAAAGGAGGTTTTATTTTCTGAAGCCTCATACAAAACTGCACCTGAAACATGACGTCAGGACAGTAGAAATACGTACCTGGGGCACTCCGATCCTCCTGCACGCTTCCAAGAAATTCTCCACGTTTCGTCTGCATTTTGCCATTGTAAGTTTAGGCTGCAAAGAAGTAAAGGAGGCAGACGGACAGTGTTCTTAATTGGCAGGATTTTAAAAGGTTTTTATTATTTATTTAAATAAAACTCTTAACCAACCTCTTTGCCAAAAAACATACCGCACTGACATAAGCTTGTTTAACTCAAAGCAGGCTCTGTGGAAGTTTGCTCTTCTTTAGAAGAGCAAGCCCAAATTTCAAAATTATTTTATGACAATCTACAAATGCTTTTTAAAAAAAGAGAATTCTAAGTTGTGCAATATTTATACACAAGGTGCTATATAAAACTAGCTAACACTTTTAGTAACTATAGTATGATAATTTAAAAAATGTTTTCTGAATGAAACACAGATGCATGGCTTCCGTGCTGTGATTTCAGAGCAATTTCATGATATGAAGCAATCTGGAGTCTGTTCTGGATTACTGCAATACAAAACCATATAAATACCAAATCATATTTCAATTAACAAGGTGAGAGAAAAAAAAAAAAAGGCTAGATGAAACCAGAAAATAATGGAAGAAAACTGGAATTGAAGCTTGCTGCTTGTAAGCCTCTTGCAGAGGCTTGCTTACGTGTTTGATTGTTTGAGCTGTTTGAATACGTGTTTGAGCTGTTTGAATTGCACTCATGGCACTTTTTCAAGCAAGCTGTTTTCTGCAGTTGGCTTTCACACCTCTACACAGACACACTGCGGCACAGGCACCATCTTGTTTCTATTCTTGAAGCTTATTCTTTTCTGGTTGAAGAGACTCAAGCTTCCTGCTCCTTTGACCAAGCTACCCACAGCCTATGTGGCAGCAGCCTCTGTGGGTTCAATACTTTTCCGTAAGGGGTAGGGTTTCTGGGCTGTGCCCTCAATGTTCTCTATTTCCCCACCGAGAAACCAGGTTAAAGGCTGGTGCTGACTCCTTTTTCCCCAAAGGATGAAGGGAATACAAAGATCACATTGTGACCGAGGAATGACATGATGCCTCTTCTGCTCCTGCAGCCATGAAGGCTGCCTCTTCCTTGGGATTTATATGACAAAGCCATGATTTAATTCCTCACACAGAATATTCAACACCACATAAAACCAGGCCATTGAAAAGCTGTTCTCAATGACGCAAGTCTGCTGAATAGCAGCTGTATGCCTCTGCTCTTAACGATGCCACAATCTGCCTAAAATGTTGGTGTGTCCAGTTCAATCGTTCTCAAAATAATGAAGACATCTGCTCGTTCACATGAAGTCCAAGGGAGAGGAACCACAATGACAGAGCAGGCAGCCAGTGCCAGTAAGTGCACTGTAAGTGCCAGTTCAAATTCCAACCAGCACAAAGACAGACTCCAAAAAAAGGAAAAGCAAACACGACACGAGTGTTTCAACTTTTTCTCCCAGGAATAATCTTCAGGTTTTTTTCCTTATTCAATATACAATTTAAAGGTGCATAACAAACAATCTGCCCGTCCATACCGCTTTTTAGTAGCTGACCCTAAATATTTTCACTGAACCTTCCGACTTCCACAAATACAAGATTAGGTAAATAATCTGTTGTTATTTCACAGTTCTTGACCTTTCTCTAATTCTGTGCTTTCCCTAAACAATACACAGTTAATGCACCCAGAAACAGATCATCTTAATTGGTTTCCAGAAACACTGCAGCTGGGCAGGGTAAGAGAAACAACTTCAGAAATTTTCAGTCTTCTCTGTTCGCTTCCTTCCTTGCTCTGTAACAGTCCCCAGATACAACAGCCTTTTTCCCCGTTATCACAAAGGTACGACTGGATTTGCTTTGTCCCAGGAGATGCTGTTCTCCAAGTAGCTTGAGTGTGCTATGCTCAAATTCCTAAGCAGAGGAATTTGTAGTGCTGTAAAGTGGACACAGGAATCAACTTTGCTTCTCTGCCTGTTTTCACCGTCTTGTGTAGTGGGATCCTAAATGTTGTAGAGAATGCTGTATTTCCCTACTACCTGTTTTCCTGAACTTCTTGGACCTTTTGATCTTTTGATCAATTTCAATTTCAGTTTTCATGCTGAACTGCCTCTTGTTTCACTAGCTTTCAAGTTAACATATGGAGGACTCGAAAACGTTAACATTTTCTTACAATCTGTGTTAGAAGTAACTTCATTTAAATGACACAAACCCAAATATAAGTTATTTTAATGAAGCTATAGACCCTTTTTAGACAAAACAGATAGTTATTTTTTGTCACACATGTTCACAGAGGAGAATGCTGAATTTAGCATTTGTCTAGATTCCAGAATTTTGTTGGATGTTATTTTGGACACCTATAAAATACTATCATTATTACATACTTACAACAGCAGGTGAGGGGACATGGATGCTGGGAACAGATCGGGGACGCACGTGATTAGCTAAATGGCATAGAACAACACCGTCGGTGAGAGCTGCTCCGAGATCACTGGGCAAAGACACTTTCAACCGTGATTCTATATTCTGTAGAAAAGCGAACATGGAGACAGGAAAAGGTAAGAGACAGCTTCCTCCAACTCCTCAATTCTGCCAAACATTTTATAAGAGGCAGAAGCTCCTACATTACAACTCTCTGTCCACCCTCGTGACATTTCTAAACAGTAACACCTGTGATCCAGAGCTGACCAGAATCTGAGAGCAATTGAGTTCAATGCTAAACAGTTTTCATTGTACAGCACAGGGCACTCATACAACCATTCTTCAAAAAAAAATGAAAATCAGGGTCTAGGAACAGTATTCCTAATCCTACGTGTTCTCAGAGAATGAGTCTCACAAGAGAAGTGAAAATAATAGTCTTTGTGGGTTGAAGGATAACATAATTAACAAAAATCAAGACAACATTTTTCCCTGTAAAGAAAAAAATGAACAACTTGGCATAAATGGTTTTAAAAAGGGAGCATTTGTGTAAGGGAATGAATAAAAATTCAGTACAGGCTTTTAGTCTTATTTCAAATGTTGTGTGAATTTCAGTTGTTACACTGTATCTAAATTTTTTTTTAAGCATTAAAAAATAGTAATTAAGCTCATCTGAGAAGCAGAACAAGAGCCAGACTGTATACAAAGCATTTTAAGATAACAGAAGAAAGGCTCTGCAAACAGCACCAAGTTTTGCTTTGTTTTCTTTCAGGTAACTTTCTACTTTTAGAGAAAGAAGATTGTCCTTACTAAAAAATTTACAAATAGAAGGAACTGTCTCTGTCTGTCTGGGATGTTTAAGGTTTTTAAAATCAGCTTTAACGAGTGGAAATTCTTGTTTTTTATGACAGTTCAAACAATTAATTAGAGCACCTCAAAAAATCCTTTCATGCTCTCCAGAATCAAGTCTGGGGCAAAGCAGAGCAGCACCTCAATGCCATGTGGGATTTTATATATTCATGTGTACTGTCATTGTACCTGGGCACAAAAGAGAAGTGTGAATAGACGAAAAGCACAAGTGTAAGCAATATTTGTGCCTCAGATGTTCTGCACTTAACTAAGGATAATGCAAGAGTCAAGAGATAAATCCAGAGCACACAAGGAAACAACGCTGCCAGCATGACTGGCAGGAGACCCTGCACTCCATCTGCTTGTCTGGGGGCTTTACAGCAAAGAGGAGTTTTAAAAAAGAGATTAAAAGGAAGGCAGTGAGGCAACTTTCCAGGGAGTTCCTTACAAGCGTGAAGGCTGATAAGGAAGAAAGCAAGCACACATTCATTTAAAAAGCAGAGATCACGGGATACTCAGAAGCAGGACTCAGCACAGTTTATTTTAGAGAACATGACGCTGACCTCCACCACAAAAGCCGAAGTGAACACCACTGCATCCATCTGAAAGAACCAGACTGTACACTGCCATTTTATTTAGATCAGCTGGGCACCATATTGGTTCAGTGAAACTGGACCAAGACAGGAGGACAGCGTTAGCAGAGTGCACGTAATGCATTTACTACAATACTACTTCCTGGCTCCCGACAGCACCTACCTTACGTAACTGCTCTATGAGCTCCAGCTCCTCCTCTCGCTGTTTGGAGTTTTGTCTTACTCTGGGGTCTGCAGAATCATTAGCAGGAGACAAGGCACGGGTAGAAGATGAAGTAATAACTAAAAAAGCAGCACGAAGGAAAGGAAATCACTAAGCATGGGGTGGCTGACTGTCCTTCACTGCTGTGCTATACACGCACACACAAGTTTCCAAAATGGGTGCAGTGCGTTCCTTTTCACAAATCTGTTTCTTTCATTTGATTATCAATCAAGCAAATGGTCTACTAATCTAAATGAGGTTGTTTATAACACATTTTCCTTTCTGTTTAGATTCTGTTCTTTCTGTTGGCTGGTAATCATTCCCAAAAAGAGGCCAAGGTTTTTGAAACAGTTTGGTCTTTCTACAGAAATTGCAATTTTGTTACATGTGACTGAGCAATGCAAAATTTATCAAGCTGACATTTCCTTGGTATCTTTTTAGGTGTAAGCATAGACCAGGAAGAAAAAATTCCCACATTTCCACAAATATGACAAAAGACTACTTCACAGCTCTAAATAAAAAATTGCTTATTCACAAAGTATTTAACGCCATGTGTTTACAAATGGAACTCCAAAAGTAGTTTGAGGATAATGACCTGAAGTAACAGAACAGTGCAAACCCAGGTAATTCAGATGTTAATATAATGTAGCAAAACTAGCTAATTTCTGAGCTAGGTAACCTACCTTTGTTTGCTTCATCCCTGACAGCTGCTCGGAAAAGGAAACTCTCAGGTCGCTGGGAAGGGTTTCTATAGGAAGGCGGGGCTGCATGACCAGGATATGGAGGGGAAAGGTGGACTAAACAAATGTGGAAAGGCACAGGAAAGGAAAGGAGGAAGAAGGAAATGGTTAGAGTTTAAATAGGAAATGGGTTCAGCAATGTGGTAATTAAAAAGAACAAACCAAAAATTTTAATATAATAATGACAAAATAAAATACAGCCATGCATGATAAAAGCGCAGGGCAGGAAAAGGCACTTCCAAGGGCACTTGCATGCAAAGCACATTCCACATACCAATTCCAACAACTGTTCTGACTGTTGCTGAACGCATCTGTGTGCCGAAGCCTGTACGCAGGCCTAAAACAGCCGAACCCTACACTGCCTGAGGACAGGCTTCACCCGTTGCCTCTTCTCTCATGTGTTTCGCAGGAGACCCAAATAACTGGGTAAATTCTAAAGCACAGCAGTGCCGTGTCCAGAGATGGGAACATACGCTCCCTTCTCTTCACAGTACAAATAAGCAAGCAGGCATTTTGATCTTGTCTTTCAGAAACTTTCTTTCCCTTCCCTGTTACCTGTCTGAGTGTTAGGTGAGCCGGGGGAGATGGTAGATCTGTCATCACTCTGTGGACAAAAAAAGCAGAATAATATAAATGGTCCTAATCTGGAAAAGCTGTGGCTACATTTTGCTGTGTTTTAAAAGAGTCTCCACCCATCTAAACGTATTTCAGAAAAAAAAAAAACAAACCAGAAATGTGACAAAACACAGTATGTTGTTCCCCAAGTCTCATCTCTGCAGAAAGTGACAGTTTTTTCTTTTGTAGAAATGACACAATTGCTTTTATTTTCCTGAGGAAAAAGAATGATGAAACAGCACTGACTGTGCAATGATAGATCTTTGTTTACTCTTCCTTTCAACCAAAACTTCCAAAGTATTCTTTGCAATGGGGACACAGAAAACCAGATAATTAAATTTAACGCAGCACTGATAATACAGCAGCACCAATAAGGATACACCTCTCTGACACTTTTGCTAATGCAAAACTGCTATTTACTGAACATCGCTCTCCCTAGTATGGTTTTATCACAGAGCTTACACAGACTAATGATTTCTGGTGATGAATACATTTGGTATAGTAGTATCCACAGAAGAAAAAGAAATATAGGATATCTGTCTTCAGTTGTGAAAGTAAGCTGGCAAAGAACACAACAAAAGTACTTTTGATGAACTCAACTTGGTCAAGAGAAAATCATAAAAAGTAACATCAAAGAAAACCAAGAACCCCTGGGAGCAGAGACTGGTTGCCACGATTTGATAGCTTTTGATAGCTTAGGCCTCCTGGAGACACAGCCTAAAGCTAAGATGAGGTAATATCTACTACAGTTTAATCAGGTAAATTGGATTCATACCCTACCTGAACTTTTGATTAGCAGCTGACAGACTAACACCTGTTAAAACAGATGTGTGGATCCAAGAGATTTTTTTGTTGGCTTTAGTGGTGAATGATAATAGCAAGAGATACCTTGACAGGAGTGAAGGCAGAGGCATTAGGCAGGGCAGTGGCACAGCTTTCTTGACTCAGCCCTGAGAATGACTGAATGTAGAGAGAAAGAGAAGGCAGCAGCAGGGTTAGCAAAGGGCTGACAGGTCATGCACAAAGAGGGAATGCAGCAGACAAAAAGGAAGAGGTGATCACGATCACGTTCTCAGAAACACTCAACAGGCAACAGATACACACTTGCTAAGCCACAGGTAAAGCCTTCCTACCTTCCTGAACTTACTGGTTATTAAGCTTGAGAGGTGCGACATTTCTTTTACACACGACACAGTGACATCAAACACAAAACTAAGAACAATATGAGAGGTAAAAACTTCTTTAGTAACATCTATGCCATTGGCTAAAAGGAAATTTTACCTTACAACAGCTCATTCTGAGCCACTATTAAAAATTAATAGCTTTTTTTTTAATGTTTCAAGTATGTTACGCGTTTTTAGCAAGTTATTTTCCTATCAACTTTGTAAAATCAGAGAAACCCACATCTAACGAGCTGAAGAACACACGCTTTGTGTCTGCCACAAACACTCAATGCTGATCCTTGTGAATTATACACAAAGTAAATTAAAGTTCCGTGGGTGGAATCTAGCTCTTGGAGAAGACATCAGTGTGAAGATTTACAGTGTTGGCACAGATAAAAATGCTGCCAAATTTCAATTATAACCATTATCAAACCCAACAAAATAAACAGCAATTTCATGCGTCCAGAATGGCAGCTCCAACTGACAGGTGGATCTAGAAGGCCAAATTCTGTCTTATTGAAAGCACAAGCAAAATGTTAACGCTCGCGGACTGAATGGCTCAAGAATGAAACCATACTTTCTGAAGCAGCATTCGAATAGCAAAGTGGCAGTTCAGCACAGGAAAAGAACACCAAATGACACCTAGAAACTCTACAGACGTGAGCGACACACTTGAGAGTGTTTGCATTTTAAACAATTCACAACTATTCTGCCACTTCAGCACAGCACGGATGGAGTAGGAGGAGAGGTTATACTCAGGGCAAGCCTTAAAACAAATATCTTCGGGCCCTGCACAGACTTAACAGCTGATCTGCAAAACAGCCTCTTTCTCCACAGCAATGCAGAGCAAAAATTGCAGATTCCTTTTTTTTTTTTTATTTAAAAAGTTTCAAAATATCATTTGTCTTAGGCAAAACATTAGCTAGTATAGGAGAACAGTAACATAAAATAGAAGTAGGTGGTCTGTAACATTAACTTGACTGTTTATTCCTGTATTAAAAGAGCAATAGGACCTTGACACAGACTAACAAGAAGTCACCACGATCCACGTACCCAGCAACGGGCAAAGGGAGGGGGGACACGGCACAGCACAGGGAAGGACAACCACAACAGCAACACACGGCATGCTCTTCACCTGTTTGCGAGTCCCTGGCCTTCGTTTAATGGTATTGGTGTTATTGTCAATCTCAAACACAAAGAGAGGCTCAAAGCCATTCTGTCACAGCGAGGAAAGAAAGGGAGGAAAGAAAGGAAGAAGTGAGGCAGAGAACAACTGTGAGAGCAGGCAGCCGCAACGCAAAAGGAACCAGGATGCTGCAATTCAGGCGTACAACACTACTGCACATGCCGCACGTGGCCTCTGGGTCTAGCACTGAAGTCAGAGAAATCTCCCTGCGCCAGAAACAACTGTAGATAGTGGGACTGCCAAAGCAGAGCCCAACCAGAACTCTGCACCAACCAAATAAGGATATTTTAAGGGAATATGATTAGTAAACATTTGAATACGCAAATGGATGCCAACGGTCTAAGAGAAAAGTCCAGGGCACAAGTTAGCATAATTCAAGTCCTGCTTACTTTACTCATACCATCATTACGTGCAACACAGTGGTGCCTAAAAGCCTTAGCTTAAAACGTTTCAGAGGTCCCACATGCTAACAGCAACATGATGGCCAGGCCATGTTTGAGACCACAGCAAGAAAACACAGCGCAGTGCGGGGAGCACAAGGCAGCAATGACACAAAGGTTACAAAAGGAAGAGGTCACACCAGCTGCCTGATGCTTATCAAGTGTTTCACAGGCTTCTTAACAGAGAAACTGAGCAGCAGTTTGAGAGGTTGGTTGGTTTTTTTTTTTTTCTTCCATACTACTCACTTTATAAGGAACAGTTTGGGAGAATCTGGGGAAAAATGAGATTCCTAACCAAACAAGGCTGAAATCATTAGCCAAGTCTGAAGCCTTCATACTATCTCAACAAGTAATCTCAAATGTAAGGAATGGGACTACCCTTGTGAGAATAGCAAGCAGGATGTGACTAATATAAAACTTTTGAGGTATACAGCCCATTTTTTCAGAGAGGCCAGTGACTACATTTCTTCAGCAACATTTTAGTTAGTCTGGCTATTGCAAGTCAATACAAAGAAACCTGTCAGTGTGCAATGAAGTGCTACAAACTCTGCTTCTGATCACAACCACACAGAAAAAACACACAACTAAACTGAACTATTAACATTCATAGAATGTTTGGGTAGCGATTTTGTGAGTTCAAACAGACTGTCCTGAAATTGCTTACAAACAGAAGGAAATGGTCAGAATAAGCTGTGCAATGTGAACACATTTAATTAGCAATAAAAGACAAGGAGAACACCAAAAGAAACATGATGTAAGATTTAGAAAAGGAGGTTCACAACTTAAATTCTGGTTTTCAGAAAATTTTTGTTAGAGCAATTAACAATACCAGAAAAGGGACGTAGTAAAATAAAAGAAAGCTTTCTAACTACATATTAGACTTACTACTTTTGTAATCTTTTCTGTACATTTGAGTTGAAAACATTGTCTGGAGTAAAAGAAAAGCAACTGCTCAGTTTAGAGAGGTCTGATGTAACAAGGGAAACGCTGAACAAAAGATCTTTTACTATGCCTCTATGTAATATTCTCCTCTTTTGCCACAAAGTGTTATTCCCAAACCATAAAGCTAGAACAATCAGTGCAAAACATAGCAGAACATTTTATTTCATTTTATTTTAAACTAGCCCTTCTGCCAGTTTCAATGTCCAAAAGTTTAGCAAGGAAAAGTTCACACTACTGCATGCAGTGTTTGTGCAGAGAAAAAAAAAGCCAGAGAGGAAACTACGTAAATGGAAAATACGTACTGAAAACTGCCATTAGCGAATAGAATTTTGATATGAAATGTCTCTATATTTTGGTGGAGGGAAAAAACATCCTCAGAAATTAGAAGCAGTTAAATTTCAAATCCGTAAGGACAGGGAAAATGTCAAATGATAATGCAATAGAATATAAAAAGGTAAAAGCAGTTTCAACTCTTATGACAGAACCTTTTTTTTTTTTTTAAAAAGGCAAACTAATAACATTTTCTTGTTGTTGAATGAGTTTTTACCATACAAAATGCATTTGTAGAAACAAAAACGCTACAAATTCAAGACCTAGCATGGGCTTAATGTTCCAGTTACAATAATTGCCAGAAACAGCTGCCCTGGCATATGTCATCATTAGACACAGTGTGTATTTCCACTACAAAGCAGAGCTGCAGATCATCCTTCAGCAGGTCAGAAAAACCAGTATTTCGTATGTTATTATAGTTTAGTGTTGCTAAAAAGAGCAAAGAATCAAAAGAAAAATGAACACAGAAATGATTGCCTTCAAATCTAGTTCAATCTCTCCCTACCAGCCTGTCCGCTGTTTTGTGAAGAGCAGGGATGGAACTTGGTTAAAGACACGAAGGAAACAAACAAAAGTCGTGGGATCACACGGGGTCCTTAAAGGTATCTTTACAACACATTCCAAAGATGAATTCACTGACAACAGGGTATCAACACTTAAACCAAACCACTGTTTCTTGTTATTAAAGTATGAAAGCACATTTTAATATGCTAATTGATTGTGATTTCTCTAAACAGGCACATGCATGATCACTAAATCTCTATCTATTATTACAAGGTTTCTTTCTCTCCCACAGAGTGCTAGTCATGTGAAAGCAGGAATAAAGAGACAGTAAATTTCTTGATGAACACATTCCGGAGCAAGATATTCTAACCAAGAGCACTGCCTAAAGAATATTTAGGCAGATAATGGCAGCACATGAATTAAGAAAACAAATCCCAGGCAGTCATGCAATCATGCAACAAGCAGCAAATCAGGTGTATTTTTCTTTCATAGACATGGATTATGGCATTAATTATAGTCTTTAACTATGCTACATTGCTAAGATGCCATAAAGGAAGAAATAGCATAAAACATGAATTAAGTACATAAATGTTTTTATTTTTTGTAAGTGTTCAAAACAGATTATTTTTAAGACATTTTCATCAATAAAAAGCTATGAGGAACATTTCATGATTTGTAGCATTTTATGGAGAGCAGTTTTTCCCTGTGCTATGATATGGTCACCAAGATACTGCGTATTTCTAACCACCATGTGCAGGATGCAGACAACTTAAGTAGAAGGCTGTACTCGAAGCATTAAAACTGCTTACTTGACATTGAAGAGTACATCAATTAGGAAGCAAGCTAAGCGGAGAAGAAATCAAACCAGAACAACTATAGGGGAAGTTTTATTTTTAGAAGCTGTTCTTTACTATCAGTAATTTTCTTCTGCTCTCAGTGAAAGATAAGCATTAATTACTTTGTGGAAAAAACCCACTCTATTATTAACAACTGGCTGACAGTACTAATATCAACGTATTCATAATATTAAAGTTCACAGCTAAGCTACTTTTCAAAGAAGATGATCATGTTTTATGCTATTTAGATTAGCTCTAAAATAGTTGGTCTAATCTGAGACAATTGTAACACGTTGTTATTTCTAGGCTCTCGAATCTGCCACGTAAAAAGGCCATTGCGTGCAGGATCTTACCACTAACAAGGCACTATCATCAGTATGCTGAGACCTTCTGGATGGAAAGGGACACTGGGAGGTGGGAGAGATGGAGTAATGTCAGAAACACACAGAATGTCAGAAACACACGGTATGTGAACAGACAGACATTTTGGAACACATACTGCTTGTTTATAGCATTGTGAGGCTTTTTTAAAAAGCCAGAAAGTATATGTAACTCTGTAGGAATATACAGTCACATGACCCATGAATTACAGTGCATTCGTATTACTTAAGGAATCAATTATTCTGCTTTCAGTGTAGTCTCAAGCAAATAAAGACAACTATGTATTCACAGTTCTTACTGTGGTAGAACAAAGAACCCTTTAAAAGAATAAATTAAGAACAGAAGAACATTAAGAAGGAAAAGGAGCAAAAACTATTTCAATTACCCCGCGTTTTGGTAATTTTCTAACAAAAAAGAGTTAGTTGAAAAATACTGCTAAAGAACTATTTATATTCATTATATTATTAAAAGTTTTGATCTGATTAACACTGTCAAGTGAATTATCTTCCCCTGGAGGAAAGTGGGGACGTCAAGCGGTGGAAGAGCTATTACTATGCAGAAATCTGATGCAGAGTGAACAGCTATCACTGGCTCAGCTCTGTATATTCCAGAAGTCTGAGCTTTGTATGATTTATGTTCCCTATTAACTTACTGGTTTTGATTATAAAACTACACTAGAATAAAACTTTCAAAAAATTTATTTATTTCTTTTTCTGATAGCCCTCAAAATTCTAATGCTTAATCTTTCTGTGATAACTGGTGATCTAATGATCGCAAACTGGGAGAAAACAGATCAATGAAGGATGACATCAACACAGTAAGTTGTCTGAATACTCCTGTTAGGAAGTAAACCTGGTGCTCACAAGGAGCATCTTAAAATAGCATATGAAATGTATTTTCTCTATAGAACATACAAACCATACAAGAACTAATAAAGCAGCACACCTGGACAGGCAATCTGCATGAACAGAAGGAACTATGAGACTGGTTCCATGAGCAAAAAAACTAATCAACTCAAGGTTTCATAGAAAGTGTGAAAAAACTATGCTATAGCCCAGTCCTGAAGAGCTCTCCACAATCAGGAAAATATCTCTGATGGAACTAAGAATTCAGGTGCTGACATCCCGAGTAATACTCTTATTGGACTCTTACCTCACTATCCAGAGGACTTTGCTTCTGAGGACTTAAGGATGCTTTTTGCTATAGAGAAAAAGGAAAAATGAAAGACCAATTTAAAATAATGTGACAGAGAAACCAATCAAACAAATCAGAACAAACCAGCATAATTTAGAAGTGTTTTAAAACACAAGAAATCTTAGTTGTTGGATAAAACACACATTGGGGAAATTTCAAGTTTCCACTGAGCTAAAACTTCGCTGATATTATTGCTGAAAAAATGGCCTTTATTCCATACAAAACCAAAAAACCCAAATTGTTTTTGCCTATTAAAGATGCATAATAAACTCAAAATATAACCCAAGGGAGGAATTTAATTGCTGAGAATAAAGTGCTCATGAATAACAAAGGCAACAGAAGAAAAAAAAACCCAACCAAAATTCAAAACCCCCAAAGGCTCATCAATGGACAAAATGCATCCTGAATATCTAAAGTCTTTAACTGAAAGACTGAGCTGAACCTTTAATAAAAGCAGCTTTTCTAGAAAACATTGCCAGGGGCCTGAGATTAGTTGATGCTAATGAAAAGCCTAGTTTCAGGCAGCTAAAAACCCTTCTCTAAATTAACTTTATGCATTACATAAATGCAATGTAACATTCTTTTCCTCTCTGCAGACCACCCTAAGCCCATGGTATTAACTGTAACATTTATTACATTTGCGATGGTGAGATTTGGGTAGGTCACCAGAGCAGCAAACAGTAAAATAAATTTAAGACAAGTAGAACACAAACAAGTCTGTGCATTAAGCAGCAGAATACTTCATACTGACTGCAGGGAAAGAGAAAGTGAAGACACGGTGCACACAGAGTATCTGATGTACCAGAAATTTGCACCAACGCTTTATTTACCTGGAGGTAACTTATTTATGCCTTCCAAAATGCCAAAATAAATCAGGCAACATTATCTTCTTGTGTGTATGACTGCTTTGCTTCTCTGCTAAATTCCTCTTAAAAATTAAATTGCCTCTATGCCTTCTAAAATAAAGTCCCCTTCCTTCGTACACCAATCCTGTCACAGCTACACAAATGAAAAACTGAAAGAATGAGGCAGACTATGTAAAAACAGAATTCTTTATGACAACCACATATTGGGTAAATCTCTTCTGTTTTCCTCCCCAGTTCTAGTTTTCTCTATGTTAAGCTGCAGCACCAACACTGAATGGAATTAAATCCTATTTTGCCATTTTCTTTATAAAGTGTCATGCATGCCCAAGAGCGAAACGTACAAGAATTAATGATCTTGGCAATTAATTTTCAATAAGGGATTTAGAAAAGGTAAAGTGTCAAGTAGGCACCTTAACAAAGTCAAGGACAGCTTCTCTCTGGATCTGCTTAGTTCTCATCCTCTCCTCCTCGTACTGAAGCGCTGCTAGCTGGGCCTCCCGGCGGGTACGCTCTATGTGCCTGCGGTGCTGCTCGGGGTCTGTATTAGTCACCTGCAACAAAACAGCGCAGCTGCATCAGGCTGTAAGGACAGAGCTACACAGGGTACAACAGCCGGGTTACGGAGGAACAGTCCATGCCTTATGGCTTATGTAAGTTGAGTTCTGCATCCCTTTGAATACCGTGTTCAGTTTTGGGCCCCTTACTACAGGAAAGACATTGAGGTGCTGGAGTATGTCCCTTTGGACAATGGCAAAGAAGCTGGTGAAGGGTCCAGAGAACAACTCCTACAAGGAGCAGCTGAGGGAACTGGGGTTGTTCAGCCTGAAGAAAGGAGGCCGAGGGGAGGAGACCTTATCAGGCTATACAACTACCTGGAAGGAGGTTGTAGCGAGATGGAGGCTGGTCTCTTCTCCCAAGTAACAAGCAACAGGGCAAGAGGAAATGGCCTGAAGTTGCACCAGAGGAGGTTTAGGATGGGTACTAGGAAAAATTTCTTCACTGAAAGGGTTGCCAAACATTGGAACAGGCTGCCCAGGAAAGTGGTTGAGTATTTATCCCTGGAAGTATTTAAAAGACGTATAGACATCGTGCTGAGGGACATGGTTTAGCGGTAATTCGGCAGCGTTAGGTTTACAGTTGGACTCGATGATCTTAAAGGTCTTTTCCAACTTAAATGATTCCATGATTAGAATAAAATAGTAGAGTTACCTGACTGTGGTGACTTGACAGGGAGAGAAAGTAAGGTGAATCAGCCTGGGGTCTGATGAATGGAAGAAAAGAGAGTAAGTATACTTTCTATCTTAAATACAATTTTTCATATATGATTTGTCAGCAACACACAAACATTTCATCACATCTAAAAGAGCAACTGTTTACCAAGCTAAGCTGTTAAACCAGCTGCTGCAATAATGATTTAACTCATTGTGCATGGCAGATTTTGTGCAGTCATTTCTATCTCTCCTTCTGAATTGCAATAAAATTCTTCTGCAGCTCAAGATATATCAATGGGATTGTAGGTTTGGCCTATTACATTGAGATAACCAGTACTTTATACCCATTCTCTAAAAGCTGGTTAAGTAACGAACCCATGAACTTTTCAGATGATTCTCATTTAGAGGATCTGGTTACTATGGTTATTTAGGGGGGAAAAATGAAATAAAATTCATCAGTAGAAACGATACGTTTCTTTTCCCTACCTCTCTGTCCTGTCCACATAACTCCTTAGTACTTGGTGATGCTCTCTGTCCTGCATCAAATTTAGAGTTTCAGGTCTTCGTAATTCATCAGTATCCCTGTGGGTAAACACCAGATGGAAGGGGGATTGGCCACTGATGCATGGAAACTACTGTCAGATGAATTATTCTCTATGTTACAACTGGTTTTGTAAGAGTAATTGCCTAGACAATTAGCTTCAGATAACAAAGGTGAAACTTAGGAGGACTAAAGATATCATGCTGTGATACCAAGTCAGATCACAAATACTACAGTTCATAACCAAATAAATATAACTCTCTCAAGACTATATTCTGGTTATTGTGGCCCTTATTCTGCTCTGGAAAGAGCAGAATTAGTTTTAAACACTAGCATCCTCTGATGTTTTCAGAACCAATCTGCTAACTTCACCAATCAAGAGGTGACTTTCTGTCAGTGATATAAGACATCACAGTCACAAAGTAAACAATAACTGGTCTCTTTTATGTCATATCAACAATAAAAGAGAAAATTTGCAGTTGATTCTTTGCTAGAAGGCAGCTGCTAGCACTGAAACAATTCCCAAGGTCCACAGTCTACAGCATGGTCCCTGCCACGTTGCTTCCTTCAAAGAAAGTAGATGGAAATCAAGTAGCTTACTCTTGACAGCCTACAGTCTGTAACCTTCTCTCCAGGGGCAGCTAAGGAATGGAGAGACACCAGTTCATTTCCAAAGACTGTCAGTCATGCTGCCTGCATATAGATTTATTACCTATTCTGCACAGAGAAGCTTAAGAGATATAGAAGACCCATATGCTACAGGTCTCCTCTGTTACTTAAATTAGCACTGATGCACATGACAAATGCATTACTGAGCTGTTTTGAGTGGACACGACTGGGTTCAACTCAGTGCCAAGAAGTATATTCAGACCAGAGCGCACACAGCTCTGCTGCATCAGAAAAGGACCACAGTCTGGCCATAGGCACAAACTGTATTTATGGAATTGAATCAACTAACGTAAGTACTCTTGAGATGAAGTCTGCTCTACATCCAACTCTTTTAAGAGTTTTAACAGCTCCAGCATGCTGAAGAAGGAAAAAAGAAAAAAAAAAAAAAAAAAAGAGGCTGCCTGCCAAGGCATTTGCACAGAATTACTGTGGAAGCAGATTACAGCTTGTGGTCGCCACAAATGAAATATTTGACTAATACAAGCTTAAAATATAAAAAGTTACTCATTGTCATCTGGCTGATTTTATACAATTTTGAAGGCAACAACAATATGACCTGGTTTTAGTGCCTCATTACGAATTTCACTTTGATTCAGCATAATATGAGTAAGTAACAATTTATTTAGATCTTTGATTAACTACTTCTCCATGAAGATCTGCTGCCATCCTTAACTTGAATTCTGAAAACACTGGATACCCTAGTGAACTACAATTTATTTTATCATTAAAATCTGCCTATGTAAACAGCAGCTCCCTCCTGGCTAACAAGCCTTCTCTTATTTCCTTCAGATATGTCATGGAATCTAGTGTTTGTAAAGTCTAATTATTTCCATGTTGACCACAAACGTTCAACTAGAAAAATAAATAAATAAACAACAACAAAAAATAATCAGTCTTTCAAACCAAGAGCACCCACTTTATTTGGGAACACATGAGACTGCTTAATTATCTTCCGCCTTACCTGCAGACACTACAGGATTAACGAATGCCAGTATATGCTGAGGGAGTTACCCTCCTTTTTATTGGTACAGCTACTGTATTTACACATCTACTGCACATTTCAAAATGCCTATTAAAATGTTGTCATAACTCTGGAAAAAATTTACACACTATTCTTGATTTCATTTTCTCTTTCAATACCATTTTAGAATGCCACTAGAAATTAATTTCTACCGACAGCGTAAGTAAAGACATACTTAGGGCTAGCAGTTGTCTGTCTGTTGTGGTTTTTTTAACATTCCTAGTACAAGTGGTTTTCTGCTGAGTCCTTGCACATTCACTTTCACTCCACAGAATACTGAAATGCTTCAAAGGCACATTAAGGGTGCTATCAATTTTAATCCTAGTTCCATTAGCAAGAAGCTATACATTTGCTTATCTTCTGTTCTTTTAACTAGACACCCAAAACCCTCTCCTCAAACCCAACCACCTGATTTATATCCTGTCTAACACTGACCCATATTTAACAGATAAGCATTCCCTCCAATAAGCCAAGTAATCATTAAACAGTATGGACATAATTCAAATGTCTACTTCATTAAACTAAGTGACCTGTTTTCATCATTGACTCCCATCCTAACTGTTCTTTCCCTGATGTAAGCTAATGATTATGGCACAGAAAAGCACATTTTATATTAAACTAACCCCCTGCAGTACTACAGGAACCAAGAGTCCACCAAGAATGTGACCTCACAGCACATCAGATTTCTCTGCTTCCCCTAAACCTGCAGTAACTTTATCCCTTCTGTCCTTTGACTAATCTATCTTAAATCAACTATTTAATCAAAGCACAAATTAAATAATGAAAAGTAGGTATTAAATCAGTTTAAAAGTATATGCTTTAACCAATTTAAAGCTGAGACCTGGCTTAGAACAGCCAAGCATTTTGGTCACTGCCATTATTAGAATAAAAATTCCTAATCTGGAGCAGTAACTTATAAATAAAGTGCCACGCACATCTCGGGTGAGGCAAAACAAAACAGTGTCATTTTCTAAACACATTCAATAAATATGCACTCTGTTTTTATCATGGAACTTTGGAGAAAATTACTGTTACCACACATTCTTACCTGTTTTGATGTAAATATCGTCTTGTATCCTCTGTTCTCTGAAATTCTCTGACGGAGACAGGCTTTACTGGTGAGGCCTAAGCAAAATAACACAGAAGACTATTAGCAACTTGTTCAGAATACTGCACATTAATGTCAAAGAACCTTTTTTTAGAGCAACGTTTGTAACTACTGGTATTCATAAATTCAAAGAACCACAAAACAGAACTCAGGGATGTTCATTTCCCACTAGGCAAGCTTGCTTACTTTTTCCTGCAATTTAAAGAAATTTTAGTTTCAAGATTAAATACACCAACTGATACATTTAAGAGTTTAAAAACCTCCACTATTAAGAATCATGCAGAGAAGTAAATGTATAAGAAATAATTAATGTCACTTAGAAGAAATGTAGAGTTAAGGTCTGAAGAATATATGTGCAAGCGTACAGCAATGCAGTCTGGACTCTCAGAAATACAGGACACAACAGTGATGTTCTCTTATGATGCTCTAAAGAGAGGTCACAGAGGGAATAGGAAAGCAAAACATAGCATGAATGAGAACATCTTAGGCTCAATTTCAGTTATGAAAGAGTTTATCCCATTGGAAACAAAGACATATTGCCCGTGGCATTATTTTAAAACTTCTACTGATACCCATTAATCTAGGAAAATGCAAATTTTTCGAAGATTAACTTAGCAATTTTCATTTATGCCTCTATGTATGTTGCTATATTGCATACAGTTCGCTTTCCTAAGTGGTACAGTATTTTGGATTGTCTTTTTAGAGAAAATAATATCAGTTATAAGCAGTTTAATTTCTGTGAACAGACAGATCCTTATGAATAGCTTTTTTGATGTTGATCAAGGTTTTTCACTATCTACAGCAAAGAGCCCTTGGGTTGTATTGCCAATAGCTGTCTTTTCTGAGTGTTGCTTTTGTGCCTGTGCTTCAAGTGGCATCAGCTTTTGTGATTTGATACTGAATTTATAAAATTTGCAAAATGAATGCAACTCTCAGATGTCCGTATCACTGATTTTAAACACAGTAAACAGTAATATAAAGTGGACAAAATAAGGACAAGGCTCCTACATGAACATTAAAGATCCATGTTTGGTTTTCTTTTTTTTTTTTTCTTTTTTTTCTTTCCTCAAAGAACAAGTATCTTTCTGCTTCAAAAGCACAAAAAACCTTTGAAAGGACACATTTGAACCGCAGCACAATAGGTACCATTTAAGCATGTCAACCACAAGATTTTCTCAGACAGGTTATTCATGTAGTATGCACAATGAGCCACTGAGCTGTGTAGCTGAGTACACAGGTATTAATTAAGACTGACAGAACACAGAAGGAAACATTATGTGGCTGAAAATCTCTTTCTACAGGTTCGATTTCTGAGGACACTTCAAAAGTGTATCATCCAAATGGCTTAACTGGGAAGAGTTTTCCCTCTGTGTTCACAGCAGTGGCTGCTACAACTGGAGCAAAGGCATCTTCAGTTTTGGCATTCGTACAATTTCAAAGTAACTCCAGTGCATTTTATTAAAGTGCACACTAATCCTGGTGTACCTAGAAAGCAATGAAATGACATGAGCTAAAGAAAAGTGACAGTAACTTTACTGGAACCATTGCCCTTGTCTGCACCAGGACATCATTTGGATACAGGAAGCAATCAATTAAAGCAGCTATTATTGTGAATGCTGTCAAAAAATACGTGAAAACAAACTTCATCCCTATGTTGTGGGGAAATGGGTGCACAAATCCTGGCTCTCAGTAATTACATTGCAGTTACTGTTACTGAGATTTCTGAAATGCAGTATTCCAGTTCAAGTGTTACATACCAGCTCAAGCAGAAAGATACTCCAGAATAAAAATGATAGAGATACTGTTTAGACTTGTTGGAAAAAAAGAACAGAGAGGCTACTTCGCCCTCTTTTTTTTTTTTTTTCCTTCTTTTTTTAGTGTGAGAGGAGAAAATAGGGCAATATCCAGAGCTAGTCATGTCTGTTTCTAGATGTTTGTAAAAAGCTGTCTGGAAAACTTTCTAACCTGTCTAGCAATAATTTCACTTATTGTTAATTTAATTGTATACATTTACTGACTAAGAACAGTGTGGCATCAGGTATACCTGAAACTACAGATGATGGCTTTTGTTCAGAAAGGTGACGGTGTACATAACCAAGTCTGTACCTGTGGGTTCAAGCCTTGCTCAATTGCAAGACAGAAAGAAATTGCTTGCTGCAAATAGCAGACTTTCTGAAAAGTCTGAATATGTAAGTTAGTCTAAATTTAAAATGAACGATCAAGGCAGTGAGTTTCCTGGCAAATAACTTATAATCAACATGAACAGCCAAATTAATGGAGTTCCAAAATTCTCATACTAGATTTTTACACTAGTAACAATCAATATCTTTCCGTTGAGAAAGCTGGTATATATTCAGTACAACCAAGTAAAGGTTAACAATTTTCTAGATATCAACAATCACCAGTTGGAAGCATCATCTTCAGTGTTTTCTGAAGAGAGAACTCCTTTGGAAAAAACATTTACTTCACAGATTTGTGCCTAAAGCACAAATTTGCAAGAACCCACATGACAGGAAAACAGTGTGGCTGCCTTAGACTTATTCCACATATCCCAAAGGGCACTTGGGAGCAGCTTAGCACTTCAGTTCTGACCCTCCACAAAGCAAACACTGTGCTCTTCTCCTGCATTAGGCTTAATTATGTCTTTTTCCTTGTGTTTAAAAAAAAAAACAAAAAAAACCGGAAAGAAAATATCTGAGGATCAGAAGCATTAGTACCATCACAAAGGCTTTCCTGGGGCATATGAATTTATCTAATTTAAGTAAAAGCACCACCTCATTAGAGATTCGCCGCTGGTCAATATATGCCATGAATTGTGAGCTGAGGCTGTCTGCGTCCATGCACTTGGGTTGCCTCACCTCTTCCTCCTCCTCTTCTGTGGCACAGCTGTCAATATAGTCGATCTGATCGAGATCATGTTCCACTTGACACAAAAAAAAGAGCCATAATTAGATAATCAACAGGAGAGGAAAAACCCAACAGAAAAGCAATGTCAGAAAATAAGGCTCTGCTGGTTTTTTTCCATCTGGGAAAGCTCAGTCTGAAAGCTCTTGAATTTTGCCTAGCCCACTAACATTTGTTAAATGTCAGATTTTGAAATAATGATGAAAGTAATGGTTTAGAAAAAGCAATGAGAAACATGTATCAAGCACATAGCTTTAAATTGCTGGCCGCAGATACTTTTGCAGTGACTGAAAAAGTAAAGTAATACTGTGATTTTTTTTTTTCAATACTGAAAAATATCTATCAAAATCTATCAACAGCAAGACTGTACAATGGTTTGTGTACGTTTTGAATAATTTCTCTTGGTTCTACTTAATCTCTGTCAGAAAAATTAGAATGGATATGATAGGTACTTCTACTATTTTTTATTACTACTACAACAAAACACAGGTCAGCACGTCCAAATTATCTGGATGCAAATGCAATAAATATAAAAAGTGTATTTGGAAATAATGAAGGACAGTATAGAGAGCAACAAAATCCTTCTAAAAGAATATAAAAGCATCTGCAGTTTTGTTTTGAAAGGAGGAATGAAAAAAGAAATTAGGAAGCACTGAAATGAGAGCAAGAAACAGTACAGTTTGGCTAGTATTGATTTTCCCTTGTGTGGGTTATACTATGTAGGGCAATTTTTTCACTTGTCACTGCTTTTACACATTCTGCCCAGGATTCTGAGAGTCATGACATTGAGCAAACTACCCTGGAGGAAAAATACTGTGTTGGGGATGCAGGGGAAAGCATAAGCTCCCTTTCTGAGCACTAGAGCTTTCTTTTTCTTCAAACTCTCCCCAAACTTGCTCCAGACTCCCTTACCGACATTCTTTTTCTACTCCCCCGCCCCTTTCCTGCTTGTCTAAAACAGACTTCTCTTTGCCTCACCACACAATCTAGCAACTGTTACTGCCAAAGCCACCTCCTCTGCTACTACAACCATCCAAAACAGCATTCCTATATACTTTGGCTTCATTAAATCTCCAACTCAGTTTCAAATCTTAAAAAAAACCCACAACAAAACAAATCAAAACAAAACCCCCTTCTTTCTAGACTTGCTTATTAAACTTAAATCATCATAATAATACAGTAGAGGGTGAAAGACCTTCGTATCTGTGTTAGGAACACAAAATTGGAAAGGATCTCCTGCATCACTGACAGCCACATGCTATGGCTTGTGCCCCTCTTGGATACTCCTACTCATGAACTGACTGTGCTCCATCTTAAAAGACTAGTGAGGCATTTTGAAATCCCTGGTGTACAAATCCCAAAGAACAAAATAAAGTTAGTCTTAGAGGCGGAGCTGGCAGCGCTACCTGTTATTAAGGCTGCCCACATCTTCCCATAACACCATGTCTTCAATTCTTCTAACTTTGCCAGAATTTAACTATTTGAACTGAATTTTTTTGGTTGTTAATATGCAAAAGAGTGTGAGGCAACCAGAAAGTTTCAGTTGTTTCTAGAAGGTGGCAAAGAAAGCAAAACATTGTGACAGAGAAGAGTAAGACCAAGAAAGGAAGACGGCAAAAGATGAAGACTGGGATGAGGAGGGAAGGAAGAAAAAGTGGGAGCTGGGCACAGAAGATTAAAACTAGCTGGGAAGAGTGATTCTCAGGTAGGGAATATGAACTGAAGCCATTAGGGGAAAAGGAAAATAGGGAGCAGCTGACAAAAAAGAAAAATTCATCAAAGTATATGGGGATGAGATCTAATAATCAGTAGTGCAAAAAAATGGAGAAGAGGGAATGACTGAAAAAAAACAAGTCTGGGAGAATGCTAAAACTCGACATCTAAATAAGAAGAGGACTGAACTGTGAACCAGTGGTAGCAGCAGATTAATGGCAGTTAAAATTGAGGAGTGTGGACATCAAGAAACATGGGAAGTGCTATCACCTCTTGAATAAATATGAGGGTGCTACTTGTAAGACTGCAGGACAACAAATTGAGAAGGTGCAAAAAAGTAACATCGCTCAGAAATACCAGTGCCTCCTAGAAGGCTTCCATGTTTGGATTAATACTTGAAACTGCTGAATGAGGTGCTTTTGCTTCTTGGAAATACGAAATTCCCTGACAAAATTGCTCATCCCGTTCTGACAGCAGTCAGCAAGGGCACCGACAATTTTCTACTGCTGTAAATTTTCCCCAGTAGCTCAAGCAGCAAAACACCGAAATTCAGGATTCAAAAATACTGTTTGAAGCGTTTGGAGACTTTAACATAGCATGTACACAGAGGCTGATGGTGTTTGCCAGCTAATCCTTATTCCATTTGCTATTTGATTTTGTTTTGTAACATCCTTAATACAACAGTGTTTTTACATTGTTTACACAACTGTGGTTTTATGAAATTCCACCTAGATCGTTCTCTTTTTCCTCTTTAGACAACCTACTGTTTATAACAAATATTCTGGAACTTTAGTAATGATGACAATATATATTCTTAGCCAAAGATCACTACTTACCTCCGCCATTAGTTAAGACTGTGCTCCCTCGGTTTTCTTGATACTGACTTTCTCTTCGCAGTCTCTGTTCTTTAGTGATCTCTGCCACACGTAAAGGGAGATCTGAGAACTCATCTGTTGGCTTTAGAAAACAAACAGTGAGGCCAAGAAACACTTTTTGGAAACATCATCTTGTAAGCTCTTGATTTGTGTTTTTACTTCAACTGTCCTGTTTTGCAACAACAAAACATGTAAGTTAAAGCAAAATATGGCTCTTGAGTATTGGTTTTAAAAATCCATATATTTAAGCTTTCCTAAAAAAAAACCAGCTTGCCTGCAGTTTTGCCTGCATTATCTACAAGTGACTGAAAACTTCCCAGGATGGAAACTCCTGGAACAGTCTCAAAAACCAAGCTAGGAGTGCAAGCAGGTGTACAGAGTATAAGCCCACTGAAATGCTTTAGGTCTTGGCTACTGCCTTTTCTAGCTGTCCCAAGAGGAAGAGGGAGCTTTTTCCCAGGAAGAATAATTGATGGTCTCCTTGCTAAGAGATCCCATTTTCCTGCTTCTAAATGGCAAACATTTTATTTTTCACATTTGAAACACGCTGCAAAGAAAGAAGGTGAAATTTCTGTCTCATTTTAGAAGCTTAATATTCATGTTCAGATTTATTTTAGTGAATCAACTATTCGTGAGTAATTGTAGTTGACTCAACATTGTAATATGATACAGTTACAAGCTTTCTTAAAAATGAGGAATACCATTTTTCCCATCTTTTACGCTCCAGTAAATTCATCTGTCATGCACTGTTTTATACATTTATCTTATGACTTCCAACTTTATGTCCATCCCATATAAAAGTATGCTTTTTTTTTCTCCAATAAAACAACAAATAATTTTGGCTCAAGGCAACTTGCACATTAGCATATACATGTTATGTATTGAATATACTTCCAGATCTATACTTAGTAGTCCTTTTTGTACAGTACTGCACTCAACAAATATAAAGCTGGAACACTTACTTCATTCCCTGACCATCTTTTGTCTCCGCTGTCGACACTATTGAAGCCAGAATCAAGTGCTCCATACGGCCGGCCGGAATAGAGTTCCTCGTGGCTGTCAAACACACAGTTTTAGTTACTGTAATATAACCACCACCAAAAGCTTCTCAGCTATTACAGAACAAACGCAGAATAAGCCACCAAGCACAGTTGCTGTGTGTTCACAAGCTCAGCATACTAGAAAGTATCATACTGCATTTGCCATATAGAAAAAGAGGCACGTGCTTACAAACACTCACCAGTCAGCTGCCCACCTGCCACTGCACAGTATTTTAAGAGCTAATCTGATCCAAAGTATATATCAGTACTTCAAACATTTCCCAAGCAGAAATGATGACCAAGGAAACTGCAAAGTGCTCTCTTATTTCAGTGTTTAACAAGTCAAACTTTCATTTTTCACTATTCATGTTTTGGTTGAAAAACACCGTCCCACAAACTTTTTTGTACGAAAGTGTGAACTCATGCAACATTAGTAAAAATATAGGTATATCAGAATATACTACTTCTACACCAAAGAATGCAAAATGTATTACATAACTATTTTCTGTATCATAATCACCTAAGAAACTGTGCAATACACTGGACAATATTGCAAATGATTCATAATAGAACAAATATAGAAGTATAATTTTCATCTACAGAGCCTGACTTTGTCAATGACCTGTCTAGACAAAGGCACTAGACAAGTGCCTGGTGTTACAATACACACAACCAAACAGCCATACAGTTCTTCTCTAAGTTTCTGGGCTCAGAAACTACATAATTCAGCAGTACAGCCATCACAGATGTCAAGTTTGGCAACTGCTGCGGATAGCTACAGTAAAAGAGACAATGGGACTTGTCTGATCCACTGCAGATGGCATTTCACAATGGCTCAACTGTCCTGCTGGCACTCCATGCCCCAGGGAGAACTGCAGCAGTAATTACTACATAATACACAAGGAAGAATGAAATTCAGGAAGCTAATTGCTTCACCCCATCATAACTAAATTGCAGGTCATTTTCTCACTGGTATTGCTCTCAAGTTGTTGCTCCCACTGAAATCCCCTTTTGAGGAAATACTTATTTTCAAATTACTGTTATTATTATTATTATTTATGCAGCACTATATGCATGCATGGGACTTTGTAGAACAGTGACAGACTATTACACTGGGAGATTTTAATTTTCAGAGAGATATAAAATAGCAAAAAACTAAGAGAAGGCATGAAGGGCTACAAATGAGAAACGTTAGGCTATATAGCTGCTTCTATGCAGATCTAGATGCTGCAAATGTACACCAAAAGACAAGCTTTTGTACCTGCATGGAGTTGTGATTAACTCAAAGGAGTTCCACCTTTATGGTCCCTGTATTTGAACAGAAAGATCATCTGCGTAATAAGCCCCAGCAAGAAATATGGGGAAAGGAAAAATAACTCCCTTCTCTTGGGTGAGGAAGAAAAAAGAAAGACTATGAAATCACCCAGCGCAGTTAAAGTATCACTAACAATAGAACCATACTTATGCTAACAGTTCACATTGTTTAAATAGTGGATTTAAAACATGATTCAGAGAAAATTAAAATCCATCTGCAATAAAATTCCATTTTAAATGCACCAATATTTTTGAAATCTCTTGAGAACTCTGTTGTAAGTTGTACAATTATTCTGAAATGAAGAGCATCAAAGTTATTATTTGGCTACATCTCTAAAATAGAGAAGTATTTTGATACAAATTTTCTTCTTTTAGCCTTCCTTTTCCGTTATAGATTTTGAAAAGCTAGCACTACGGTTATCTGGAACCTCAAAAATTCATAATCACTGTTGCCAGGACTCTTCTCCTTTTTAACATGAAAACTGCTTTCTGTCTCCTCAGCTCTCGTGTCTAAAACAGCTATTCAATGCTGCACACTTTACACGTTTATAATCATACAGCACTGGGGAGCCATGTAAGTCTTGAAATCAAGGGATGAGAAGCTAGATGCCTGGTAAGGCCAAGAGCCAAAAGAAAGACAATACTTGTCAACATTTCAAAGACACAGCTCCAAAGCCATACTAAAACATGTATTTTTACCTCCTGTAAGAAAAAACAGTTCCAGAATATGCACTACAGTGGTTCATGCATGAGTACTTCGTGTTTTAAACCCTCTAGCTCCAGACTATACCAGTCTGCCTCAGTGCCAAAAGAATTGTTACTTGGCTTCAGCAGTTCTGCCTCCTCTCAATCCCATTCACTCCAGCACAAATCCCAGCTGCTGTGAACCACGATGCTGCGAACGAGAGAATGGCTGCAGCACATCAAAACTCGCTGCAAGATTAAATTTCACACAACTTATGTTTAGGAAAGGACTGTAACATACAAGGTTTCACTCTGGTAAGACAATTTGACAAGGCTAAAACAAGTAACTAGCTGCACTAGGACCTCCAAACCACAATTTCTGCCATAATGTTTCAGAGTGCCTTTTTTTATTAGCACTATTAACAACTAAGTTATTAAAAAAGTTTTGATCAACAGTGAACTCACAGCACAACTCCAACTTCTTTAAACTTTAAGAATCTCTACCACTTGGTTTCAGCTTCTTAACCTTCATGGTATTTCACCTAGCTTATCAGATAAAACAGCTACAAAGCCTCAGTGTACTGACTGATATCTTATCTTCAAAGGTGGCCAACAGAAGTAACAAACATAAAGCTCTTGTGACTCGCCTGGAAATATTAACTATATTGTAGATGAATGCTTTTATTTCTTTCATCCCAAATTCCAGAAGAATATAATGGTTTGGGATCCTCTCTTCCACTGGATCATTCTAGTATTTTCTCCTAACTTTCTCAGGTCCATGGACAGTTCTTCCATACGTACGTGAAGACAGGAGGAATCACGTGCAGCGCTAAAGGTCCTAAACAGCGCGGTAACAAGAAATAATTCTACTGCCTAATCTTATCTCCTCTTGGGGATAGAAATACAGCTAAAGGAAAGACAGCTGAAGCTCATTTCATACGGCTGAATCTGGAAGCAACTCTAGAGAAAGCACCCTCAACCAGTTCTGCACTTGTTTTTACATTCATAATTCCAAGCTATGATTAAAATAAATTTATTCTTCTCATTTCACAAAAGCAATTAATTAAAGCTTCCATAGTAATATACAACTACAGCCAACAATAAATCAGTAAATACACAGCCCACTGATTTGTTGGAATTTCTCTTAAAAATAAACAAACTACGCTAAACAGATCATGACATTTTATCATTTAGAGCCTTTTCACTAACAGGACAGAATCCCCAGTATTATGCAGAAACCTTCTGCAATAGCTTATACTCTAGGAAACTGCGTAATGCTCATAAAATGCTCATATGTTAACCTCATGTAAAAAAATAATTTAAGACGATTCAGTGTTGATGAGGAATCCCTCTGTCAGTCCCTCATGCAAATTCTTCTTCACAAATCTGACTCATGATGTTTTATTGTGAGGCCCTCTTGATTTGTATTTTATTACTGCTAAGACAGCAGTACATCCTTTAGCAACTTATTCTTCCACACCTTATTGCCACCTTTCAAGATGACTGAGGTAATTTTTATATATATTTAGTTTCTTACTTCACTGACTCTCTTTCTTTTATGTCATGTAACAGAAATAAATCTTAACTCCTGCTTTTCTCTAGACATCTTAATTTAGCAGCTGATACAGCTGACTGTTCCAATATTTGTGTTACAATGCTGAGCGATAGTGCCAAGTGAAAGCCTGCCAAAACCAACAGTTTACTAATGGGGTGGAGATCAGCATTTACACCTGCGGTTTGAGCACAGTAGTTATAAAATTCTGTACAAAAGGTTAAAAATCAAAGCAGGGGTATACTTCAGTAAGTGTGTGGAAAATATTAACATCATATAAACTGAATACATGTTAACAACATGAGAAGACGCCTCCTGGACTGTGAAGATACCAACACTCTCTTACTGTATAACAACTCATTGCCTTTCACATGATATTGCCCAGGTTTTCTTCTGAACTGGTCCTTGCTTCTTATATAGTGATATCTTGTTAGAATGCATGAGTTAACACAAATGGTATTCTTCAAAGCCAGCTCCATCAATGCACTTACCAAAGAGCAATCCTTGGATCTATTTTTTTAAAAAACTCAGACTTACAAAATTTTCCTGAATGTCATAAAAACTAGGAAATTGAGATTGTGCCAAACTTACCAAGATCCAAATCCCATGGGCCTCCTATCATAGTCAGGCAAGTCTGGAGCTATCTTACATGCTTCTATGTTCAGGTATTTAAATATGTGAATTTTTCCTTTTATACAGATCTTAAAAAAAAAAAAAATTACATAAGTATAATTTGAGAATACATTTTGAAAGTATTCTATAGACATTTAATCTGTAGTTGAGAGTAATAAATGAGCACACTTATGTCAACCAATGCATCTTTTCCTCTAATCTCACTGCATTTTAGAGAAACGGCTACAGGGGGGCATCACGGGATGCCTGTGATAGACAAATGGAAGCTGCCCTCCAAGTACATCTGGTCTGCATGCAACTTTGTCAGCTGGATGCTGAAATTTCATCATGCAAACAAGACACAAGCATTTACAAGTAGTAGAATTTATACCCTTGGCATCAGAACAGATGCATCCCACCCATGCCCAGCTTTGAATGGCAGTGGCAGACTGCCAAAGCAAGCTCAAATTTAAAGTGAATGAAGCAAGTAACAGCTGTCTTTGCTTTCAAAAGGGTGGCAAAACCCTATTGAAACTACAGGTCTTAGCAAGTGCCACTCTTGACTCAGAAGCAGCAGATCACAGTAGAACCTGTAACACTCCAGGGCTTATATACCCACATTAAAAATCAAATTAGTCACGGGCCATACTGCAGTTTCTAGCTCAAAGGCCAATTTGAGCACTCTGCTGCAAAGCGGCACTGAGGCCTCAATCAAAATTTCGACATTTGAGTGAAACAAAATTGCCTAACAGAGCTTCCTCTCTCCTCCTCCGAAAGCAGAAATGTTCAGCTAACATTAGTACAATGCGAACAGAGAAATTCTTAGTAATATCCCACAGGTGAAACTACTAATGCAGTAAAGCAAGAGAAGAAAAAGGGATTTTTTCAAGCTGTGCTGCTCAACACTTTCAGAACACAGAATTTCTTTAACGTCCTCTTGTTCTTAAATAAAGTCTGTAGTATAATCCTTCAGTTCGTAACCTCGTTCTGCCCTTTTTAATTGAACTAGTAATCTGAATTCCTCAGTGCAATTTACCTGTGCAGGGGGTGACTGGAGAGGGTTGTTCTCTAACATGATGGTCTGCAGATGTCTGAGGTTTCTATAACAAACTGGTATTGTTGTTATTTTATTGCAGGAGAAATCTAATCGAATCAAAGGCAACTCAGCAAGCTCTGTAGATAGAAAATAAACATACAATTAAGCAGATTAAAATAGTATAAAAAAGCAAGAGTATAAAACATGTGCTTTACAAAATAATGAAGTGTGCTGCTTCTAGCTCTCAGGGGAAGAAAAAGGCATTGAAAATAAAGGAAAGCTTGAAGTTTATACAGTTATCACTCACAGCCTTTATCTCACCTTCAGGTAAATGCACCAAATTATTTCTTCTGACATTTAGGTCCCTCAAGGATTCCAAATTGCCAATCTGTGGAGGTATTGTCTGTATTTCATTACAGCTCACATCCTACAAAGTAAGAGTAATGGATGAGTTACCACTGACTGGTAAGCTTCTGTTCACTAAAATATGTAGCACTTTATTTGGGGACTGAAAGAAAAAGACAACTATTTTCACCTCAGCTCCTTATATTCATTAAATCTCATTGCTGATGTGAAACATTATTCTCATTTTAAATACATGGGGAAATAAACACGTAATCATTCAGATGTAGCAGTTTATTTCATCTTAATCTCATTCAAGTTATTCCATATTATTTGAGAGAGCACAACTTGCTAAATAAAAGCTTTTTGCCAGAAACAAATGCATTAAGAGCTCTAATTCCATCCAGCCTTCCTTTCAAAAACAGGGAAGACTCTGAAATTGACATGGATCATTTGCTCTCCAGTGCAAGGCATCCTCCCCTCATATAATTTTTTTTTAAAATTTCTGAGTATCTGAAACTGTTTTCTAACGCTTCTATACAATATCAAAGCATAGTTGGAGATACTAGGGCAGATAGAAATCTTCCTTAGGCTAAGAGCAGATTTAAATAACTTGTCATTGGATACAAGTGACTGGTTTACAAATCACAAAGTTCTCAGTAGAATGAGAAACAGGATGTTGATCTTGCACATGGCCAGACAGCATCCTAATCCTTGCATTGTTTTGATCAGTTTAAAAAAATTGTTATTTCTTCTGAAGCATCTCTGAACCTATTAAACACACCAATCAAAAATGAATCGTAAAAGTAAAAAAAATAACTGTATACTCACAAGCTCTGTCAGCTGTCTGAGCTGTCCAATTTCTTCGGGTATTGAAACCAACTTATTATTACTTGCTATCAAAACCTTTAGTGGTAGACTGCAGAGGTGTACTGGCAATGTTGACAGCTGGTTTCGACTTTTTGGACAGAAAGAAAACAAAATCATCAGAACTCTAATGAGAAATCACCTCACATCTTAATGCAATGAAAGACGTATACAAAAATCACACTCCATTTAGATGATCAACTCAGTTTTTAAATTATTACTGTAAAAGCCGTTCCATTAAGTCTTTCTTCATTACTTGCTTTATCTAGTTATGTGTGAACAAGCTCTGAATGTCAACTACCAACCCTGATTGGATGCTTTCAAACCCACTGTTGAGGAATATGATATTTTCATGTCCTTTCGGGTGCTTCTGGTAACTGGCCACCCTCTGTCACAAATGAGTAGGTTTGAACAGGGTGCAAAAGCCTTTCGGATAAGTGGTATTGCAGGTCAGCACATGCAAAACGCCACAGAGAAAGTTATTACTTACTCAATTAGAAATATACTTTAAACATTCAGTAAGTCACATGGGTCAAGAATCTTGGTATGATGGATTTCACTATTCCAAAATACAGTCTCGGACATTTCATAATAAACTACTATTAAAGCAAATATGAGGTCATGTGACTAGACCGTAACCTCAGGTGAGAATCAGGCAGGATGAGAATGGATTGTAAAAGAGAAAGATTCCCTTTAAAAATAATAAACATAGCAAGGAACATTAACTGGATGATTAGAAAGTTATTAGAATCTTAACTAAGGCTTTGACCAGGTGTTGACATTTACCAAAATATGCTGCTATATTATTTCATGCTTGAAATCTATATTTCCCTAGTATTAAAGGAAAAAAAACCCAAACTACTGAGCAGTAGATGAACCAAGAGCAGCTTTTAAAAGGATAATAATTGGACTGCACCTGTTAAGAGATCATAGCAACAGAAAACCCATACCTGATTCACATCGTATTCCTACAATTCTCCCCACCAATAAAAAAAAGAAAATACAGAAACATAAGCATACTAAATTGGCAAAAGTATAACACCAGAAGGAAACAGCCTGAAGCTCTTCTTGATGGATGTCACTGCTAATTTGTGACAAGAAACTTTCCACACCTCTTAAAAGGCCTTCTACAAATGGAGGACGCTGTACACAGTGGAATTTCATCAACAGGCTAAGTTACAGCAATTAGTTTTTAATACTGGCAGAGAAGTGCTAATGCTTGAGAAAGATCTTTAGAAGCCACTGGTACAGTGAAGGTACCGGGAAATGGCACAAGCCTTATTCAGCTGCTGAGAGCTGAATTGTAAAGACTATCCAAAAGCTACAACCTTTTTTTTCAGTCTGCATGCCTCTATTCCACATGAAAACTACTGCAATTTATTTTGTGAGTCCTTTAAATTGGAATTAGCTTTCTTCTTCATACTCCCCTTCTACAAGTAGTTGCTTAACCCTTGTGTTCCCTAATCCACCTAAGTGGGTAAGACTGGTTCAGGTTGCTTTAATTCAATATAGATATATATATATACACACACATATATACAATATAACAACTTGTTGATTACACACCATGTTAGCATTACTTACAGATGCATCAAAATTTATAAACCTAGACTACTTATGTTAAAGCAAAATTTCTAAGACAATTGTTACCTGATATTCAGAAACGTTAAAGACTGTAAGTTCAAAACAGCCTCTGGGATGTATCGAATGCAGTTCTGGTACAAATTAAGACTCTCGAGGGAAACAAAGTGACATGCTTCTGCTGGGAGCTCTGACAGTCTGTTCCGTGACAAATCTAAAGGGAAGGAAAAAAGAAGCATTCAGTAAAGTTCTCTTCAAACTTCATGAGGACAAGTATTGTCTGTATGTTCGCTGTCACACAGTGGGAACAGTTGGACAGGAATCAACCTGCAAAATTTTCTAGATCATGAAGTGACTCTCAAAATAAATCAACATATTTTAAAATCTTACAGCCACAACAAGAAACAGAGAGCCAGATGCAATATTCACACCTTCATATCCTGGACTGCCTTGCACTTAGAGGAAGCGTTTTAAGATGCTGAAAGTCCAGCTTCAAATCTCTGTTCCAGGACCATCTTTACCTTATGGAGTTGGTATTGGGTGGGCAGTGCCCTAGTCAAAAAATCAGAAAGTAGTTTTCTGCCAGCCCCCTGCTCAGGTACTCTCTGCTACATGAAAGTCTCAGCTTCAAATTTCTAGTCTAAAATATAGACTTCATATAGATACACACATATTTATAGGTAACAGTTCCAACAGGGGAAACACAGGCACATACTTAGCCTTCTATACTGTAGCCAAAGCATTCCCTCGTTCAGAGAGACACCAGTTCAAGGCTGTAATCTCAACCAGGCAATGGAAGGATTTTCAATAAAGGGTCTTCCCAGCTGCAGAGAAATGCTCTGCCTGCTGCTATCAGTAAGGTTTACTGCTTCTTTGTGATGATACATTCCTTGCTTAGCAAGAGACAAGAGTTTAACCAAAACTACTACCAAATGTTTGTATTTGAGGAATCAATATTTTCCCTTAGCCAGTTCTGAGTCTGTATGTATGAAATATCCATTAGTGTTATTCTTCTTCAAAAGTAAAAACTGCATTATGATAATAATGCAAAGGGTTCTTTTTTCTTTAAAGGTCAAGGGAAACTTGCTTATAAATGCCAAAGGACAGTTCTCACAAACAGACATTAACAGCTCCTGCTTCCTAACACACCCAGCTCTTAATTCTGACAGGAGTTATGCTCACATCAAGAGCATCTTGCGTCAGCAGGGAATTCCTGTAGAGATACTGCCTGTTTAATAAACTGATGCTTCACCTTTGCTTTTTTAAGGGAGGGCAGACATTCATTGTAAAAACCCATCTAACCTGAATGGGTGTCAAGAAGGATTAAAGAAAAATTGCAAATTTAATTGCTGTTTTCTTTATTTGTTTTGAATTTCAATTTGTCCTCATCAATGTAAGAGGATAAAAGCTCCCACACCAAAACTTATACAATAAATTGACACAGGAATTTCTGTATCTTTATTCCATGAAGGATCCACCCAATAAAGATTACTTGTAAAGACTAGCAATGCAGATGGGTCTTGTGTCTCTTGACTTTTATTTTTTCTTTAAAGGAAGCTTTTCCAGAGTAAAAAAAGTCCTCATCAGGGGTATCCTGCCTACAACTGTTCCAATGTACGCTGCATGAGGTTGCCCAAGGAAAAGAGGTCACTCCGAGCGCAGCTGAAACTGACTCTAGGTCTATCTCGATGCTTAGAACAAGCCACAAGCTAACTAATAACCAGTAATTAAAAATCTCAGTAGAAAGAAGCACTACAAAAAACTTTGTAGAGAAAAACCTCCAGATGTACTTTAATGTACAAGTGGGAAAGAACTGTATTATCCAATCTATGGGGTCTGACTGAAGCTAACTATAGCAGAGGCTGCGGTAGATACGAAGTTCAGCAGATATTGCATGGTGCACACAGATAAGAAAACATGAAAATCATGGAAACTTCTAATCTACCAATACAAAAAGATTACATAGAACATAATATAATTGTCTGTTCAGCAAGGAGTATTAAAAATATATAAATTAAAATTTGCACTAAGTGCTTCTTCCCAGCTTGTGCCAGCCTCAAATGTGACCTCAGTTTAAACTTGTCCGAACTTGATTTTAAAAACCAACCATTTTAAGTTTCCAACCACCTCTAACAGCGGTAGCTAAAACTACAAAATAATAGAAGTCATCAGCATTAAGCCTGCATTCCATAGGTAGAATTATTTAATTGCCTCGACATAAAAGTTTGAGATCTTTGTTTCCCTTTTCTGTTTTTCTTAAGAAAGAAAACATTTTCCCCCCCTTTTTTTTTTCTTTTCTTCTAAGAGCAAAAAAACCCTGCACCTACAGATTGCTAAAGACAGCTTCTATAAACATCCTAATCTTACCATATATGCTAATCCAGACAAAACATCAGATAAATGCCTCAAATGCAAAGAAAGACCACAGTGATGGATCTGGCTTCCTACTACTGAGAAATCTGAAGTTTTCTTACCTCTCTTGCTTGTCCCGGGCCCTTCACACTGTCAAAGTTTGTGGGAAACTCTGATTGGAATTAAACACAACAGTTTTTTTTGATCCCCTCACCACACAGCCCCATAAACCCCACGCCAGCACCAGTGCAGGCAGCAGAGTCCCTTGCTCTGGTGGCAGGGTTTACCTTTGCTGGTTTAAAGAACACAATGGACCCCAGCCTAAGCGGAAACAGTAAATGAATCAGACTGACCAGAACCTGATTAAGAATATGTAGATACTAAAGGAGTCAATAAAGTATCTGTGTAAAATCCTGCAGGGACACAGCATACATTTTCAAGGGAATTTATGCAATGGACACTTATTTTGCACAAGCTATCTCCCGTAATACACTAGTCTGTCCTAGGGTTTCTTCTGCTTTACTTCCATAATTCAATTCTCATTAATGTCTAAGTGAAAATGACAGCAAACTTCAACCCTCCTCTCCTCTAAGTTGTATAGCTGCAGTAGATTTAAAGCAGAGTAATAGTGCTGAAACTGCAAAAATACGATGTCCAAAATTGCGACATTCCCATTGGGATCTCTCTTGTGCCAACATTATGGTAAAATGTAACAGCAGAAGAGTGATTTCCAAACAAACATACTGTCCCAACACAAATAAAAATTATGTATCCTGAAAAATTTCAAATAAGTGCAGCCACTCATAGTATTTGGAATCACTGAAATTATGTGTGATACATACAACTTGCCATAAAGTTTCACGGTACAGTTGTATGTTTCCATGTAAGAAAGGGAAAAGGATGCAAATTATTTCAGAGTTGACAAGAAACAAAGGATAATAATTTAGAAAAAATACTTAGCTTCCACATTGATTAGATGTTTTAAACACTTATTTAATGTAAAGAATTACTGCAACATTGATTCACCTACAAGGTGTAAGTGTTTTTCTTAGGGACCCCAAAGGATGGAACTGAATTCCACCACCTACCCCACAATCTACTCCTTCAGCACACAGCTGCACTGGCAGCATCTGTTTTAATACTACCCATTGAAACAAAGAGACAGGCTTCCCAAGTAATGAGCCATATTTTCTGGAAGAAGAGTCACAAAGAAAAAGTTTCTTTCAACATTGTTTTGGAAAAGGTTTAACCACAAACATGAGAATTCTCAATTGCTTTTTGTTTCACTTTAGCTTATCAAGGAACATTTAAAACCTACTGTTTACACATTGTTCAGAACATAAGGCATGGAGCACTAGTAAGGAACTTCATATATTCTGAGCTATGATGTAGTATTTCTAAAGAAATAACTCCCTGCAAAATAACATTAGGTATGAAGAAACGAAAATACTTAATTTTAAACAACAAATGAGCTCATAGCGTGATGGAAAAGAGACACCAAAGCTGGTTAGCAGCAATGACTAAGTTTTTCCAGACTTCCCTCAACCTACAGTGATTTTTAAAACTTGGCATTTCTGTTTAGCAGTAGAAATTCAGTGGAAAGCGGATTAAATCTGAGCTGAACTTTCATGCTGCGGTATAGTTGCTTAAATAATTCAAAATGGGTCTAACCAACTACAAATTTGGTTAATAAGATTGCAGCAATTTTACTCACATGATGGCCCTGAGAACGCTATCTTATACACAGCACCTGTGATTTCATGTGCTAAGAGGGAGGGTCTGCCAGGACCATAAAAAAAGGCAAGTGCTAGAAAAAAAAGACTGTAAAATAAGAATACCTTGAGAATTAGATAGAAGCAATATATGATAAAATACAGTGTGAATTCTGAACCTGCAAATGAAGAATTGCTTTTGGTTATTTGCAGTCCTCATCTTGATCCCCTGCAAAGTACTGACACTTCCCAAAATCCCAAGCACAGCATCCCTAAGACTCAGTAATATTTTTAATTTTGGCCAATTTCTCTGGAACCCTCCCCCACTCCAGAACGCAGACCTTAAATGGGACCAGAATCGGGGCAGAGACTACAGCAGTCATTGTATGAAACAATTCAACAACTCCATCCTCTTCCCCACCTTCCTCCTAAAAATATCTGAATGAAAGGAACAGCTCTAACAAAACCAGGAGAGAAGAAAAAAGCACTCCGGTGATTGATTATATATTTACATATATGCTATCCCTGCAGTACAGCAGTAGCTGGTGCTTTTCCAGAAAAGAAAGTGGGAGTGAGGTAAAGGAAAAAAAACTAAGGTATTTTATTGAAAATATCTTGCCAATTAAGACTTGTTTTAGTGATATTCTTCTGCTCCTGTATCCATAACTGTTCAGCAATGACCAGAAAATAAAAAGGTATTATAGTACAAATTATTGTGCAAACCAAAATTTGTGCAGATTTCTCTCCATTTCTCAGAAAAATGACAGAATGTTGCTGTGAGATAATTATATATATATATATTTTTTTTTACAAATATTGTATCATGAATTAAGCAGCAACTGATAACTGTTAAATCACCCAAGGAGTAACCCGCATGATGCAGATTATTTGCTTTAATATGTACGTACACACCCTTGCTGCTTGACATACCATAAAATGCAAAGAGTGAACAACTAATTCCCCCTGCCAAAAGCACAAACGCTGAATTTCACTATGAATGAGCAGGAGTGAAATATGGATATTATAATTTGAACTTGTTTGTGTTCACATTTCATGGGTTAAAATTACCGTTGCCCAAAATCTGCTTTAAAAAAGGTTCTTCTAGCCTGCTAAAAATGGATGTGTTTCCTTGAAGGCAAAATCATGTGGAATTTTGGCAAAGGGGAAGCGTTCTTTGGAACTAAGCTCTTTGTGAAAGATAAAAAAGCGAACAGTACAAATACAAAATGAGATCTCAGAGCAGAGTCAGATCACTGACCTTTTCCATCTTAATTGGGATTCCACTCAGAAAGCCAGCAAATCCAATGTTAAAAGCGACTAGAGAATACGCTTCGCTTAAAATTGCATCATTTGGCATGAAATGTAAACTCTTCCTGCTCAGAGAAGAATGTTCCTCTAACATCAAACATTAGCAGGGCTGTGTTCACACATCTTTAACTTAAGCTGTAACACACATTTTGTCTCCAAAGGAAAATTACTGATGCATAAAGATGCACTGTGTAAGGTACCGGGTACTTTAACCCACTAGACACTATGAAGAGATGGAGCTGCAGCTCAACTGTTGCTGGCACTCAAAGGAGCTGGGCGGTGGTGAATTCCAATTCATCATGAGATGCTAATGTGATCAGTCCACTAATCCTGCTGCGATGGGAATACGCTTTGGCTCTCCTTCCAATTAACTACAACAATGAGGGCCAGTTCTAGGCCTGGCCTGAGCTACAAAATTTTGTTGATAAAAACCTGCCTCGTCACCAGAGATCTGCATGTGTTTGCCACACACATTTAATGATTATTTTTTTTTTTTCCCTTTTTAAATGCAAACCAGCAAAGCCTTGATTTTTGGCCATCTGTTCAAAGCCAAAAGTCAGCAACCACCATAACACCCGCTGGCAAAACGCTAATGTAAGAGAGATTGTGACATTATGTCAGCAGCTGTAAACTGCGGGCTCCCACCCATGATGTATCATGTCTTCTATAACAACCCAGTTGCAGCTGTGTGACATCAGCCGCAAACGTGCTGCAGTGATGCAACAATACCGCTATCTGTGAATTGATCTGAATCCTGACGGTGACACTGGCTGCTACACACTGCTCTCAATTAGGATGATTTCATTTGAAGGCCAAGAAAATGTTCAGTTTTCCCTGAAACTATGAAGCAGGCATCATAGCTTAAAAGCACGCTCACAGTTTTCCTTGTATACCAAACAAATCTAGGATATATTAGCTTGCAGCTTACAGACAAAAATGTATTTTCATACATTAGATAAGCCAATCAATGACCTGGAGGCTGGCAGCCAGTATAGTGACAGAAGGAAAAAGGCTGAATGAACTGCTGTAAGAGGACAAAGTACAGCTGTTCAAGAAGAAATAAGTTCAAGATCAGGAACTGTGTAAACAGACTGTTTTTTTTTTTTTTCTCTTCAAATACACAACTTAAAGACCAGAAGCAAACTCCACAGTTTCACAATGATAACAACAAAACCGCAATCACCAGCTTCTCATAAAACACTGAAGAATATCCTTGAGGTAGTTGATGTAATCTCACAGATATGGAAAGCAGCTCACCTGAACAGCTCATGAACAGCTACTGATCCGGAAGACTCAGGCTGCTCCCGGGAAATTAACTGCTTAGGTTACAGGTATCTTTCGGATAACGTCACTGAACAGGTCTTTTGAGGAACTTGGTGCCATTTGATTGCTCAATTATGACATTTAGAATCAACTCTATTAGAATGATTACTCACATTTCCAAACGCATTTCCAAACACATTGTTATATAAACTTTAACTCTACTTTTTGTCATTCATTCTATTAGCCAAATAAATTCATGCATATCAATCCCAGTTTTATGAATTGTTTTCTTCCACCTCCCAAACATCTCAGAACTTGAAATGAAAATCTAAGAAGACCAATGCTTGTGATCCTGTTGATTTTTAGGCAACATTCCCATAAAGCTACTGAAAGAAAATAAATGAAAGCACAGTCCTAAGCAAATGAGCTACTGGTATCTTTGTACTGACTTTTCTTGCACAAGAAAACTAGAAATCATTATAAAAGAATACCTCTGTGATACAATTCTGATGCTCTTGGTCTATGTACTCAGCACCTGGGAATGTCTTCCTTTCTAAGCACGGAAAATGTTGGCATCCTTTGGAGCTTCGTTTGACACCTGGAGGATTTCCTGACACATGAGGGGTGATTTTACCTCTTCCTGCCTGCTGTGATACAACACTACCACTTTTATCATACCCTAATTTAAAACAAACCTCAGAAATGTCATCTCCTGACTCACCTCCTACCTGCCAGTCCTGTCAAACCTGAACTTTTCCCAATTATTCTGCCATATATCTAAGATACACTTCTTGTACACCTATTAAGTTAAGGTGGAAGAAGGTGACATTTACTGAACCAAAATGAGGCCATTCCTTCTTTGTTTTACCTAGGTAATGTACATTCCTGACACAACAGCACCACTGCCCAAGCAAGAATACCCGATTAACAGGGATGATGAAGACTATTTTCACCTACATTATTTTTGTAGCCCTGTAATGAAATACATCCCCCAATTTAGTGGGAGGTGCCCCTGCCCATGGCAGGGGGGTTAGAACGATCTTTAAGGTCACTTCCAATCCAAACCATTCTATGATAATTTCTAGTTTCAATTTCCAATATTTCATAAATGAAAATTAGATTCAGACAGGCGATCTGTCCTTGAGACCTCATTTCAGCTCTCAGCAGATCCATTCTTGGTATGTATGATCACATTCCTTCTTAGCAGCAGTACTAGCACCACTAAACTGTGTTTTAACCATTTCCAAGAACTAACATTTCGTAACCAAGAATCTCCAACCTGCTGGTTTTTTGCAACATGAATTTGCAACACTGCAGGCTGTGATTTCTGCAGTTACAGAAAATGACTCAAAGGTTGGTGGTTTCTTCCAAATGTCAACTTGGCGGTGCTATGCCTGGAATGCAGAGGTGCTTACCGCCAAAGCCTGCTTCACCAACCTGAGAATATACTGCATGACATGCAAAACAAATGGAAAGATTACACTTCACACTGAAATCAGCCCTCTAGGATTCCCTGCCTCATGCGCTAAAGACAAGGTCTGTAGCTTTTAACCAAAGCTGCTTAACATTGCCCTTTGTAAAACCCGTTTCAAATCATTGCCAAATCACTGTCAAGTTTCAGATGCATGGATCAAAGTTTCGCATGTGCTATTTCCTCTGGCTACACTTTTATTTTGGAACATTCAATACAAATAACAAAGCTTCTTGCCAAAGGTTTTAAGAAAACAAGAAACCCCCTCATTTCTCTGAAGAACTCTCACAAATCCCTTGCTCGAAGCAATTTTAGTGAGAACTATGGACAAAGCATTTACCTTTTCCTTCAACAGCTAGATTACCAAATGAAACCTGGCTAGCTCTTTGGTCTTTAACTCAGGAGCATCTTAGTAACAGTCACAGGAGGGAGTGTTGCAGAATCTGGCTTCCTAATTACTTAACTACACTATTTTTTTTCAGCAGTAGGTTACCCCTTCAACTCTTCTCCATTAAAAAACATTAAAATACAACATTAACCATTCTCTGTTAAGACTACAAAAATCTATGTACAAAGACGTGCAAGAGCTTTATATTAAATAAGAAAACTCAGTCATACCTGGGATCAAAGAGCAAAACAGAGAAGATTCTCAGCACCAACTCTCATTCTCCTCCTTTTTTTCCTCTTCACATCATTTAATGCGTATTTGCTGTAGTCTAGCTTTCTGTTCTACACATGAATGAAAACCTCACAGGTGTCACCATAAAAAATACTGTCCAGACACAAACAAATATTCTACAGTCTGCACTTAATGTCAGCTGCTGTGTGTCCTCTGACAAGAAAGCACATCCCAACAAAAGCACGATTTTCTCACAGGAGTAGACTGCTTGAGTACTGCAAGAAGAGGATAAACATTCCAATCAGAATAACGCCTTGGAATACAAGGCCATTTCCTCTGAGAAATAATTTCATTTTCCTTTTGCAAGGAATAATATTGCCTGTTTATTAAAAATAAGAAAAAAACCCCAACAGTGGAAGCTATACACCACCATTATACAGTTGTTCTTCTGTGGTCACTGGCAAACAAGGAAGACTGACAAGCTCTAGTACCTGGCAAGGAACTGAGAGCTCTTAATATTCAATGGACTCCAGTCGCTTTTCTTCTAGTTGGGTCTAGAGCAGGAAAATCAGTAGCCCAAATGAATCAACTTGGTATCTCAAGTTTTATTTGTTTATTTTTCGATGCAGACCCTAGCTTCACAGTCAGCCACTCTAAACCAGTAAAGGGAAGGATTCCTTACTGGCCATGTGTTTTCACCCCCTCCCTTGCACCAGCACTTCCGATTGTGCTGCCAAACAACCAGTTGGGTCTCGTTACTGAGAAAAAAATCCTGCAAAAAAACAAAGCCACAAATAGTTTTCAGCCCTTCTGAGGCACGATCTGATTCATGCTGCAGTTGTGTAATCTCTAACAGCAGTGTAAGGGAGAGGATGAGAATGTGTGGCTGCATGTGTAGGGAAGAAACAGACCATGACTTTTGACAGTAGCTGGGATTTGGGACTAGCTGCTTAATAATAACCATGAAAAGGCACTTTTTTTGTTCCTTAACACACGCACTCCTAATAAAACACAGAGTTCTTTTCAGAGTAGCAAATACAAGGTTGTGATCAGGGATTTACGCCCAAGTTTTGCTCATTACAGATCTGTACCTGTGTACACAGCACAGTATTTTAATGATAGCACACAGTGGAGCAAAACGAATACTTCAGGAATGAGATGCAACCGCTTTTGAGATGAGGAGGGAGCAAAATTCAGTTGTTTTTAAAAAGCGGACATGATGCAGGAAGTCAGATGACCTTCCAGCTGGGCCTTATGACTGGTCAGTAAACAACAGGACAGACTACAGACAGAACACAAACTGCAACTGCATGAGCTGCTACAGCAGAGATGCCGCAAAGCAGAACTGTTTATCTGTGTTTGAAAATAAGGATTAATTCTAACCCCTTCCTATGGGGTTTGGGGTTAAAAAAGTTTTTACATATGTTCTACTTCTAGAAGACACCACCACACCCCTCTAGCCTCCTGCCCAATCTTCTCTCTTCTAGCAATTTCATTCCTGTTCCTCACCAAACTTGGGCATCCAGCCAACAGCATAATCATGCTTCTCTTCCAAACAACCCTAAAACTTAAAGCCAAACAAACTAAGTGAAAGTTGGAGAAGCAGTGTTGCAAGAGATCTAACACTGAGGAAATGAACCAGAGTCTCCAGCACACCAAGTCCGGTTAAATTGGGGAAGTTCAGTTCCCCACAGGCCAGCTGCATTGCAGGTCCCTCTGGTTTTTTTGTGCAAAACTAGATGCACACAGTATTTAACTCCAGGGAAAGCAGCCTTTGGACTAGACCTACAAAGCTGGTATGGCAGCATACACCACTTCATTGATAAACTTGGTTTAAAGGAGGCTATTTTGGTTTGACCCCCAAAAAAATATAGAAAGAAAAAGTCAAATCAGAGCCTGAAACCTGCTTATCTAGCCTTCTATACTACTTAAATGAAGACAGTTTAAAATGATATCTGAAAGTCACTGGTGTAAAATTACCACCTCTATTGGATGCTCCTTACCAGACCTTTGCTGTACGCTACTGATTCTGCAACGCTTGTGTGAGCATTTCCCAACTCATGTCAGGCAGAAAAAGAGTCAAGTTAGCTCACACGATTTTTTAAAGTTGTTTGAACTACTTTTGAAAATTTTGCCTGAAGCTAACTTGGGGAGGACTTACATGAACTGTATCTCAAGCGGATACAGAAGGGCAGTGACTTCCTTTGGCAGCACAGTCTCCTTAAAGTAGCTATTATCTGCACATTGACAAACAAGTTGAAGCCTTGCCTTTACAAAAAGGTTTAGAAAAAGACAGGGGAGAAGAAAGAAAACAACTTTTGAAAGGAAATCTTTAATCAGGATTTTCTAAGCAGATAATACTTGGAATTGAATCAGATCAAAGTCCTAATTACTTAAGCATTCTATTTTCTTCTAGCATTAAGCAACCATCTCAACTAAAACAAAGGAGGCTAAGCTTGTTTTGTAAATGTTCTGCTGCAACACCATTAGAATCGTTACATGGTTCAGATTTGCTGCTTTGATTTAGGCCCTCAATCCCAGCATACACAATACGAAATTTACCTCTCCTCCTGTATTCCTTCCTCATTTGTTTTTGTTTTAAGACATCTGCTTTTCTCAGTTCTCACACTCAGGATTAATGGAGAATGAATATCAGTACTCCCACCAAAAGCATCAGTGCTCTCCACTATTTTTGCTTCCCACTGGCCTGAGCTGGTCTTGTCCCATATTATTCAGGAAAGACATACCTCCCTTCTATGGACTCTCTTCCCTAGTCAGGAAATAACTTCTCATTTTCTGTCACATCTCTTCACTTTGCATGAATAATTCAAGACAACTGACCACTCAAGACTTAAGTATAACTTCTCACTTTTACTGGGGTGGAACTAACCTGGCTGTCACTTTCTAACTTACAGCAACTTATTCGAAGTGGTTCAGTTTGCAGCGCAAAGGAGAGAGGAACTGCTGCACAGACAGGAATGAATGTGGCAAAGGGCCACAGCTTCTTCAACACGCTGTGACATCGTCTCCTGAAACTATACTCAAGCTTCGTTAAACTTCAGTTGAAGAACTTCTTTTGCAGGCTCGAGTGGGAATGCTGAATCTAAAAGTCAAGTCACTTAATAGTACATATTTCTAGTCTTGTTTTTAATTAAAAAGCTTGCTATTGTCATTCAAAAACTTGTCCTCACGTCACAGTAAGCTGTATTCAAAAGCACACTTCAGTACCGGACACAGTGTAGGCTGCCAACTCCAGAATAGAGGGCTGAGCTAGTGCTGGAACTGGAAGACATTTGCTCGGTAAGAGGACAGAAGGCTGTGTGTTCTACAAGGCAACTTTTCATTTCCTTACTTTTGTAAATTTAAAAAACCGTCTTTTTCTCACAGCCCACAGACCGGTCAGTAAGCACTCAGAGGGCTTCAAGGTCTTTGCAGACATCATCTCCTTCGGTTCCATTTCTCTCACCTTTCCATTTTCACATGGAAAACTTGTAGCATAAACTATGCACATAAGGTACCGCACACACAAGAAGTTGTGTAAAATAGCGAAGACCCTTGCCAAGAAACTATACTGCACACACAACTTCTCCTCACAAAAAGGACAGAAAAATAAAAATACAATAAATATTATTTCTTCCATTTCATGGTTAGGCTCTAAGATACTATGCAAGATACCATAGTCTATAGTATAAAATTCATAGTCGATTTTCAATTATTCAGAAAAGGAGGAGGAAGGGAGAGTCAGATGACATGGATAAAGCAATACCACAGGTTAATATAAAACATAATGCAGACAGTGTACAATAAGTGATGACACTGATGACAGTAGAGTACCAAGACCTCCTAGATAGCACTGAGCCAAGCTAGAAAGCCCCTATAAGGCAGCACAGTGCCTTTTAAATAAATTTATGCTGTCCATGCTGGCACTCCCACAACCAGCTTAGGTACTCCAAATAAACCTAGGTTGTTGAACCACCCTGAACAATCTGTTCATAGCTATGAACAGATGAACACCTGAAAGGACACCTGAAAGGACACCTGAAAGGACTGTCAGTGAGGAAGATTGTAGTTTACTATCACTTTGCTTAAAGCTCTGCTCTGGCTTTCACCTCTATCAGTGAAAAATCTCATATACTCAGCAATTACAATGGCTCTGTGACTAAACTGTAACCTGGGGAAGGAGACCTGGCATGGAATAAAGGCAGGAATAGGTCAGTCAGGAAGGCTGGAGATGTAAAATGCAACCACAAAGACTTCACGTTTCCACAATTCTTCTATTTACTTTATTAATACTAGCAATGACTTCAATTCATCTTAATATTGTACATAAAATTCTCCATCTACAAGTATTTTCACATGTGTCAGTTAATATAATAGCAGTAACATTAGCAACAGCTGCAATTTATCTAGCATCACATTAGTTTTGCATATTCTCCCTATATATTTCATCACTCAGTTCAAAATATGTTACCTTACTCCCTTTTTTTCACAGAAAGTTTAAGTAGAATGATATATTAAAGTCAGCAATAGATGGACAGACCATAAAGAAAAACATTTTAGCTGTGAATGCATTTCAGAATGTCTTAAGTGGAGAATTACAAACAAACCAGCTCAAACCAGAACTGAAAATTCAATGGTCCTAAAAAGCTAAGTAAGTAATTTCACATAAAAAGGCCAATTACTTTCAGAGAAAGGCAAGCATTTCTATAAAATTTTATGCCTGTTATTACTGCATTTCTCTGAAGCTCTTAATACAGTGCCTCCGTATTTATGGCACTTAGATACAGCTTCATCAGACTACACAGTAAGGTCACCAAATATGTCTCATACCACTGCAGACACTAATCTGTCTTTAGCAGGATGGTATTTTATTGAGGAGAAAAGTCAATAAAGTCCAACAGTCAAAAGTCCTATGTTCTTTTAATGACTCCTTGAGGCCATCTCTCATGCTGACATCATCTCTAACAAAAAAGGTCTGTTACACTTTACACAAGCACTGCTGCAATTTTCAATAGGACAATTATTGCCAGAATTCTAGAAAAAGAGCTGGAGTCTTACCAAGTCATCTGTGCAGTACAAGCCATTTTAGTGTCAAGAAATAAAACAACAGTATAGGGTATGTATGGAAAATATCCCATATCAAACAGAGAGAACTGCCAAATGAGGAGATAAATGATGGCAATTGCCAAAACATATGTTCATAATATGAAATAAATTTTGAATCTGGAAACCATAAAAGTCACCTTCAGTCAAAAGCCCACCATGCAGACATTAGCAGGGATCAAGGACTACAGAATTGGTGGTCAGAATTTCATACATCTTCACTTTTTTAAAAGCTAAGCTTGCTAAAAACTAGTAGCAAGGCTATAAAAAAAATTGTTGCATTCTTAAATGAATATTTGAAGTGAGCTGTGTACATCTTTTCACAAAAAAACCAACCCAAACCATTATTAATCCCTGTCAGCAAACACGCAAAACAAAATCCAAAGTAATCTGACTACAACTGAAAATATTTTTTTTCAAAACCAAACCAAACCCATCCCTGATCAGGAAAATGCTTAAGTCAAGATTTAACAGTAAACGCTGCTCTTAAGAGGCTGCAATGGAAATTAATCTCAAACTGCAGAAGTCACTTGGAAAGTTTTTGGCTGGTTGTCTCTGTCCCTCCAGCTCCATCAGTTTTGTGCACATGACAACTCTATCTCTACTGGCTCAGTACAAACTGCATGGAGCATGAGAAAAAAGGAGAATAAAAGCTTTTTGCCTTGATAGAAGAATTCTTGACAAACACTGAGCCACAGAAGAAAAGCTGTGTGGCGACTGCCCACACTGCATAACAACTATGCGAATTCCACTTCCAGAGATCCCCGTTTTTCCATTCCGTAATGACTATTTTAGTGCAAGTATTTTTAGAGCTCTACATATATACAAAACGTTATTAACAAAAAAAACCCAAAACGTAAATCTGTAAAAAATCCAAATGGAAAAAATCTCAAAGTTACAGAGAAACTGCTTCATACATGGTCACACATGGACCCAAGCGTGACACTGGAAATGTATGAAAGCACAGTCCTGCCCCGCAGCAACACGACACCCTGCCTTCTGCCCACTGCTTCTGAAATACTTGACTGTGTTCCAGCAGAGCAGGGTTTCATTTTACAAGAGTGCTTCACAAAGTTAGCAGTGAGGGGAAGTGGGAAGTAAATGAACTTGCCACCCCAACCTCCCAAAATAAAGTTTCATCAGGTACAAAAGGAATGATCCCACTAAACAAACCGACTTAAAGATAAATTTTAAAGCAAAAGACATAAAAAAACTTTGAAAATGGAGGTAGAACTACTGCCAGATTTTAAGTCCATGTGCAAACCTCTGGGTCCACCTATTATTTTCTATTACAAATTATGAGCTTTGTTAAAAACATACATTTAGTATTTACTCCATAATCCATTTATCTTTCCCAAAACCTCACTAGGATATCAGGCTTGGGTAAAAAGAGGAGCAATAGTCTTTAAGTTAGGTGAAAAAGCTGGTAAAATAGTAGTTCCAACACCGCAAAAAAATGCCAAACAAATCCAGCCCCAATGGGGTTCTATGGAGAAAATAGTCCTACTGCAACAATCACTCCCTGGATTTTAAATCAAGAGACTTAATGGAAATTAAGTCTCCTAAGAGGAGTTGCCTACAGGAGAGCTGGAGAGGGACTCTGTCAGGAAGTGTAGCAATAGGATGAGAGGTAATGGTTTTAAATTCTAAGAAGGGAGATTTAGATGAGATACTAGAAAGAAATTCTTTACTGTGAGGGTGGTGAGGCACTGGAACAGGTTGCCCAGAGAAGCTGTGGATGCCC
>JAOXNO010000052.1:11872438-11882995 GCA_028565335.1 Limnodromus scolopaceus
CTGGTGTCTAATCTAAATCTCCCCTCTTCCAATTTAAAACCATTGCCCCTTGTCCTGTCGCTACACTTCCTCGTAATTACATCTGTATTACTCAGTTACATAATTCACACCCAAATCACGTGCACTAGAAATACGTGGGGGAAAGAAACACCGCTTCCGTTGTGCCTTTCCTCCTCGGGGTGCTGCACACGCCTCCGCCAGCAGCAGGAAACACAACTCCCTCACCTGTTCCCTAATAGCAATTTGAATAGAACGTTACGCTGCAGGGAAAGTTAAACTCACGAAAAACATAAGAAGTATGTTAACAAGTAGTTGAGATTTCTGGCAAGGAAATACAGGTTCAAAGATTAATTTTATTAGTACTTTAATATTTCGGTCCAGATGAAATTCTATGAATTGGAAGAGCTTCTTGCATTAAGTAACAAAGATGCTCTTTTGAAAAAAGCTAGAAGAGCAATCAAGCTTTGCAACCTGTAATATTGAAAATACCTTGGCAGTACTGTATCTGGAAGAATAAATTTTTAGAAAACATGGTATGTAGAGGCGTTTGTAGCCACAGAAGTATCCTCAAATACAAAATGTAAGTTCCAGATCTAGCATAAAAGTAGTTTGTGCCACTCCCTTTATTCATACTTACGATTTTTCTTATTTATTCAACATGATCCTAACCATCTGCACACTTGAACATGTGATGAACGTAATAAAATGGAAAAAGCATTGAAAGTGAAAACTCTAAAAAACACAGTGTATCACAATCCATGAAATTATCAGAATTACAAGTGTATTTTTGTAACCCCCCACATTCTTAAATTACAGTCCTGTGAAAAATTTAATTCTTCAAATCATCATAAGGCAAGTTGGAGAGAAACTATGGCTTTATCTTCATATTAAGGTTTGTTTGTTTTTTTAATAAGCACATTAATACTCTTACAACTGTATTTCTGGTAGTATAAATAAACCTTCAGATAAACAGTAACAGATTGTAAAATAATGTTTTTGAATAGAAAACTAGCCTCCTTTTTACTTTACATGAAGAGAGAATAAATGACTCAACACCATTTGCTAACATTCATCATATCATTTAACCAAGAGAATGAAGGGTGTACTACTTCAGAAAGATTTTTAATAGTTGTTGTGCATTTGAGCACTAACAAAATAAACCAAAATCTTCATCTTCTTATTTCAAATTACAAGGTAATGCTTCCCTCCCCCTCCCTCCCCCTAGGAAAATTTAAAACCAGCAGGAATAAAAATTGTGAGCCAGTATCTTAATAACAAAAAAATTAAGTCTTAATAACAAAAAAATTAAGAAAAATAAGTTGATCATAGTAAGAAATTTGCAGTTAAATATTGTCTCATGATAAATGATATGACAGTGCCTTTAAATTGAAAAGTCAATCAGAAAAGCTGATTTTAAATAAATGTGTTTTCAAGGAGAACAGGAAGTACAAGAGAGATTGAATAGCATTAGTTATGGGGTGGTGCGGGGGGTAGTATTCTCAAGGAAAATTTCCTTCACCATGCTCAGAATGAAAAGCTAGCATTTAATCATCAGTGAAGATTATCAACAGTGACACTCCTAGGCTTTCCTTCTTACACTATAACTTGTCATGGTAATTATAGCAATCTTCTGACACATCGGCATCCCTGAATGACAGGACATCATTCACCTGCACAGCAGCAGAACAGAACCATGCAATGTATAATATTTGAATACTTTGTAACACATTTACAGCTCAAATGATCAATCTGCTGTTTTAGCACAGATGGGTTCCAAAGATAATTCTTTTACCCTGCTAAGCACAAAACTATCTGCCCCTTGGCAAGCCAGCAGAATAAAAGGAAGATATAAATAAGGGAAAAAAGGAAGATAAGCCCGCAGATATTTTATGGCTCATAACCACATTCAGTCACAGACCTCTACAATAACATTTATTCCATAGCTGAGCTCGGAGTCAATGTAATGACAAGCACCTAATTGTCCTGCTATTATTGGGCTCAATGACTCTATTTCTCCTACAGAACAGCATGTATGACACCAACTCAAAGAACAGTAAAAGCCCTGGGCTATGACTGAACTAAGAGGTAATATATATGGCCATAAATAAGAGTAATAATAAATTAAGCAGGTTTAAATTACCAATTGTCTCATCAGCACTCTAAAATTAATGTTCTCCTTGCATTTAAAGGCAATTTTCTACCAACCGTTAAGATACTGATTATTCCTCTTCTTATCATGCTAACAACTTGGATGAGAAGTCTGCAGTTGGCAATGAGAGACATTTGAGACAGGGCAAGATTAACAAGGAAAGACAAAAAGGTTAAAACATGGAAGCTGCAATGAGGGAGGTGAACAAGAGAAATCGGGAGCAGAAGAGACAGAACTGAGATATTAAATATATTGCTGGGGACAAGACAGGTGACATAACACTCAGGGGAACCTCAACGTGGTAGAGCACAATCCTCTCCAGTACCAAGTACAGAACCCAAGACCTGCACATCCTATCATTCCTCTGCTCTCAAGCATCGATACAGCTCAGGGGAAGAGCATCCGACTCTACAAAAAGGTGCCCAGGAACGACAACCTCCTGCTGTCCTGCTGGCTCAGGTAAGAGAGAGCTGACGGACATCGAGGTTTGAACTGTGCTGAGGACTCCCTTGGATGCCAGCACAATTCCATTTCACTGAATATCGAAATTCAGCCTGAACCTCTGACTGAAATTCAGACTGAATTTAGAACTCAAGTGCTAGGAAAGTAACCTGAAAAAAAGCACTGATACTCTATACAGAGAAAACTCAGTTAAAAACATACGTAACACTGCTAAATCAAGCACACTGATAGTACAGTCTGTAATCAAAGATGCCCGCGTAACTTTAATTGCTCATTTCCTGTGCATATCTACTGTCCACAGGTCTTTAATTAACAACCACATACTACTTTTCATTCCTCTTCAAGATTTTTCCGTTCAAGTAGATTTCTTCAGACAAGATGAAGTTACTGTAAGAACCAGAACTGATTACAGTAATGGTCTTATGTAAGATACTGCCTTTAAAAAAACATAGGGAAAAAGCAGGAAATTACAGAAAGAAAAACCTGAAAGCGGGTGAACGCTGCTTTTAAAAAATAGATTGCATCCTGTCAGTGCTGTGTATGTCCTTCACAATACTAAAATCTTCTAAACTGTTTTTTCCAAAGGTAGTAATTAACCACGTATTTCCATTTTCCAGATGTTGGGCTTGATTTCCAGTACTCCTGAGGAGTCAGCCAAGGCACCCGAAATTATTAAGAACTGCATTTAAAAAAACAAATTAGCTTCTAATAGCTTGTTTGCCTGAAAGTTCAGGCACTAAGTGTTTTGAATTTGGTACCCCAGAACAGCAAATGCTTTCAAACTTTTGTACGATTCCAAGCTTCACATATATAAAATGCAGTAATATCACCTTGCTTACTTCACAGAAGTTACATGAAAAATAGCATTTGAAACCTTTTCAATAGTAGCAAGCACTACCCAAAAGCCCAAGGCAACAATAACACGTTTCTGTATTCAGAGCTAAGTTTCAACAATAAGCAGAATTAAGAGACTGAAATTCACATGGGTCATTGCACAATAGGGGAAAAAAAAAAAAGAAAAAAAGAATAGGTGCTCGCTAATCCTACTGCCCTCTACAAAGACCAGACTACGTTTAAAAAGCATATATTCCAGCAGCCAACACCTGGGCTGCATAGCAAATGGGATTTTTTAGGCATATCCTCACTTTGGAATGCTTGAATTACAGTTAGAGAAGACTATGACTCTAACTACTTTAACTTTCAAATCAATAACATCACCAGCTAGAAAAGAACAAAGACTCTCCTCACTCTAAAGAGACTTCTGGGCTCTGTCAGAGAAAGCAGTGGTTTGAAGTGTAGAGTCATAAAGGAGGCTGAAGTAAAGGACTATCAGGACAGTTTGGGGGACTTCAGAGTGAAAAATAAAGCCCTCTTCCTGCATATATACAAGAGCACTAACTCACGCAAAACAAACCTGTAAAGAAAAGACCACAACGTATTACCCTTTGTGTCTTCTCTAAATATCTGTACTTCGAAGAACTAAAGCAGTTTTTTAACTTGAAGGCACTAATAAAGTCTAACCGCCAAGACACTTTTAACATGAATGGGTTTTCACCCCTCCACTTTGGAGAGGGGGACCTAGCAGATAAAGAAGAAAGCACACTGCATGGCCCATGACTTCAGCTAAATACACAACTGCAATTCATTCAAGCTGTTTGGCCAACATTGGAAGCCATGAGATCCAAGCCTGATTAGTTATTAAAGGGAGAAGAACCCTTGAATTGAGTTATAGCCTTTTCATTAGCTACCATGTAATTTTATTTTTAACACATGCTATATAATTTGCAGTGTTTGTTGTAACTAATTCTTTACTGCTGGTTCTTCTACTGAAGAAACTAATTACATCTACTGCATTCTAAGCCTAAACCATCAGTTTAAAATTACTTGCATAAAATAATGTATTTTGCCAAATGAAAGCATGAGATTCAGATCTGTCAGCAGTAAAGTTTCACTGAATGCAATTCAGCTCTGTAAGCCATACTCTGAAGAAAAAATTCCTATGCTCACTGACTCAAAGGCTAGCACATTGCTTTACAGAAAATAATTAGCAAATTTACAACAGGTCAGTGGTAAACAAAAATTCAAAATAGAGTTACAAAATAGAGTTGAGGTGTGATTTCGCAATTAATGCAAGTCAATTTAAACCTACATATCTGCCAGAACAGACCTTCTCATTCTCATCACCCCATACAGTCTTTCCACTCTCTCTGTTTGCTGGCACTCACACACTCGTGCAAACGCAGCGAGCTGTCCAAGGATTTGATCCAACTAGTCACTGGCTGAGTTTTCAGCCAGATAAGTACGAAACAGCTTGCTGGAAAGTGGTATGATTGCTGGTGTTGACTGCGCAGCAGGAGATGAAGACAGAACTTCCCCTTTTGGCATCAACATTGAACTTGGGTCGCATTAGGCTGCGTATTTACGAATGACTTCAGGGAGTACTTAACCAATATAAATTTGCTACCTCCAAGCACAGGTATAGCCACAGGAGAAGAGGGCTGGAATCGCCATGAGATAAACAAAGACATTTCCTTTTTTCCTAAACTCTTATTTTGTCCTTCACGTGATTGCAGGACTCAATATATTCGCCTCTCAACCCCCATCCTCTTTACTTTTTATGTAGTTACAGTTATCTCGAAAAATATAACTAAGAGTGTGTATGTAGACAAGATAGTATTAAAAGAAAAAAAAAAAGCCTGATTGTGATGGAGGCAGGGAAGTGGAAGGCTACTAGGGAAGTAACTAGTACAGAAGCAACCCTGAACACCACTTAGAAGAGCTTACTGGTAGCAAAAGTTTGGTTGTGGGACTTTTTTTTTTTTTGGTTTTGTTTTAAAAGATCAACTTGCTAAACAAAGGCATTCCAAATGTCACATCTTACTTTTATTGCAGCAAGGCTTAGAAACTACAAGCCCAGACTCCACTGCTCAGTTGCTATAAAACACTAGGAAAGAGACTGCCTGTGTGCCAAGAACCTTGGAGCATAACTGTGGGCCTCAGCTCTCCATCAAACCCCAACACAACCTATTCCACAAAAACATAAACTACGACAGTCAACTGCTCTCTGCATTTTGAGGGGAACAAAAAAAAGCAAGAGAACTGACCCAAATTTACCAAAGCACCATTCGCAGAAAATTCCCTGAGCCTAGACTAAGAATTGCCAGTATTTATTATAGAACACACCATGAGATCCAGACTTTCTAATAACAGAAACATAAAAGGAAAGAAAACAGGAGAGAACAATAGTCAAATTATAAAGGGACTGACACAAGTAGGAGGTAAGACCAAAAAGAGAAACAATGTAACAAGCTAGATTACCTTCTAAAGTTTGGGGAAAGATTGTCACTCTCCCTCCATCTCCCCCCTACAGCTACTAGAACCTCTGGACAGTGTATTTCTGTTTGGGTTTTGATAAGAGTAGAGGCAAGTATACAAATCTGAGCACAAGACTCTGAACTACCCTAATGAAATGTTAGGCTTTGATTTTTAATACTTAGATAATCTAATTACCAACACTGTAAACTCTTCTAACAAATCGCCTGCAACTTGAACAAAGAACGATTCTATTTCCTTCCAAGTTATCTTAAAGGTCATAATAAAATTACATTCAAGATACGGTAACCCAAAGAGGTTTTTTTTCAACCAATTGTGTAATTTTAGGATGGTTTGGATTCTGCTGTTATGGCTTTAAAAACAAATTTTTGGGAAATATGGACACTGCTGTATGAGCCATACTGTACCTCTCTAGCTGTTTTATATTTCATCACGTAATATCAACTAAATTTATAGCAGGAAAAAAAAACACCAGTGAGACCTCTTACTGCAGAACACTCATATAGTCCCTGTAATCCTTCTAAATGCATGCAAGCACTTAGCATATAGAAATTTTATTGACGCTATGGTCAGATTTTACCATTTCTATGGAAAGCTGCTAAGAACAGAACTATAGAGATCCCTTATTGGCAAAGTCATTCAAAAGGTAATAGTAGACAACTTTTTTCTTCCTTTTCAGTCTTGCTATCCTTTTTCACTATTAATATATTCCAGAAACAAGACATAGCACTCTGCATGTAATTATCTTACTAGTTGATTTCCATACAACAGCCACTTCTTTCATTGCATAAACCCACATATTCCCATCTTCTCCTTTAAAAATGGAGACAGTGAGCAGTTTAGGTAATTACAGCTGTCACGAGGGGTTTGACAAATAACTTTTCTGCTCAATGTATGCTTTAGGCCACTGGGAAAGCTGTCAAATAATGACATCAGAATCTACATTAACGCTGGCAAAACGCAACTGTGCTTCCTTTTATATTTAACTCAGATGGTTTATGGCCCTTCCTTTTCCTATTCCCTGGTCGCAAATAAGAAGGGAATGAACAAATGGGTTGTAATTCAGCCCAGATAAAATGGAGATAGATAACACAGGTTCAGTGAAAGAGTATGACAGAAAAAAAGAAGTGTGTCTTTGCTTTGTTAACGAAAAAGCTTGCTCATTCTTCATCATCAATGAGTTTTGTAAGCTTGAGTCATTTCCTAAAATTCCAATTAAGTTGTAGGGGATGAGCATAAAGAACAGCTGCTTTCCCCTCTTCCAGTATCTAAGTTTTTATTACACTGGATTTCTTGTACGTGAGCCATCCCACATGGACAAGAGCATTAGATGGACTACCGCATCACGCACTGTGGGGAGCTACCTTCCTGCTAATCCATTCGAAAGCTCTCAAGCACAGACCATCCCATCTTCAATTTGATTTTATGTTATACGATCTTAATTCCAGACAAAGCACAAGACAACCAGAAACTCACTATTACTTCAACACCTGCTGAAGTTACCTGCTCGGTTCCGAGAACAACCTTGAGCACTGATCTTGGTTTAAAAAGCCACCTGTGGGGCTTTGCCACCTGTGGGTCTTCACCACCTGCAAGACAGCAGTGCTCAGCAGCAGCTGAGGCTTTGACATTACTAGAGAATTCCCTTTACAGAGAAAAGCTTAGTGACTACAGCAAATGATTAATAAGAAACTTCATTTTTCCACTGATGCCTGCCAGAAACATTACCTTTAACGTCCAGAATAAAAATGCAGCAAACCTGATCTGATCATACAGTTTAGTTTTATGTAGTCCTGTGAGGAGCATGGAGTTGGACTCAATGATCCTTATGGGTCCCTTCCAACCTGAGACATTCTGTGATTCTATGATCTGTTTATGAAATATTTTTTCCAAAGTTAAATTACACCTGCCAGAAACTCAGCTCCGATGATTGTTTAATGAGTTGTTAAGAATGGTACCTAGAAGCTATCACAGCTTGAGCACCAGAGTTTAGTATTACTGTCAACTCTGAACCCATAAAAGATCCAAAGAAACGTGACTTTGCCATCGATTTAATGTTTGAAACTGTACCTTATGTCTGACATCTACTTAAAGGGAATCTCCCCTCACCCATCACCAACCTCAAAATCTGCACAGACACCCAACCTCAAAATCTGCACAGACACCCAAGTACACTAGATGTAGCATCTAATCTCTAGCGCCCTGTTCCTGCTGACCCGCTTTGCTGGTTCATCTGCATTATCAACAGCTTCCAGGCAAGGCCAGTGATTCTGTTAAGGCTTAAGGCTATGCTGGATGCTGGTTTTCCTAGCAGTGTAGTTACATTAATGAGGGATGTGATTCATTCCCACCTCTTTAGCATCAATGCAGTTGCAGTGATGTGCAATTTCTTCTATTAGTACAAGAACGGGAATGAGCTATACCAGTATAACATGAATCACACCAGAGAGGTGTCTATTCTAGCACATAAAAAGGAGAAAGAGTTGCGTATACGTTGTTTTGTAGTCGGTTTTATAGTTTAGGAGTAATTCCAATTATTTTTATTTTAACTCCACATACACATACCCCACCTGATGTGCTTTGAGTCTTTGCAGCAGTGCATGCAGGAAGGCACTCAGAGCCTACAGTCCAGGGGGTTATTTAAAGTGTTTATTTTAAGTGTTTATAACACCTAAAGCACAATATACATAACACCATATCATTTGTGGCCACTGCCATACAAAAGAATTGGAAGTTACACAAGAAAGAAATTGACATGGGGAAAGAAGTGGATTAAATGCGTAGCTAAGCACTCAACTGAAAACTGGGGCTCAGAAATGCTTGCGTGGAATTTTCTCCATTGCACAGCCTTAGTCAAAACAAAAGAGTTATAGAACAGACCACACTAAGTAAGGCACAAGATGAAGTTATTCACAGCAGCCTTCAAAACAGAGAAGTTAAACAGAAAGCATCCTCCCAATAAGCTTTGCTTCTTACAACTTAAGAACAGTTCTAGCTATTTTCTAAGGTTCATTGTGATGATAAACGCACAAAAGTGTATGGTATGCACGGCTGCTTATTAGCATTTAATGCTTCTTGAACAACTACAATGCAAATATTCATCACAATAGATGGGAACCTTGGTGGAAACAAGAATTCCCACAAATTGTTTAAGAGTACAGTAAATGAATAGTAGTATAAACAAAAAGCTCAAATCCCTCACAAACGTGTATGTTGCATTTGCCTACAGATTAACCCACTACACATTCATTGTGCAGCTGCATTTGTAGAAAACCCTTTGAACAACAAAAAAAATTTATACCCTAACAAGAAGCATTTTCTATTTATAGATGTGTTCAAGTCAGACCACAGTTGTCTCAAGGTTTGGTTGGGTGTTGTGTCTTGCTTTTTTTCATACTAGTGACAGATTTTTGCATAAATAGGATGTTACAGGACAGAGTATGAAGTCAGACAATTTTAAAGGCAGCTCCATTTTGAATTGTCTAACTGAAGGTGCATCAACATGCTAACAAACATGGTAACTCTCAAAAAGTAATGTTTGGAGTTTATTTCTAAGCTACAACTCAACACAAAACACTAGAAACATTTAAATGAAGTAATCAAAGCTACAAACAAATGGCATGCTGACAATTTTTAAAACTACTTTTACTTCACTTATGCAACTAGACATTCTAAATAAATATAAACCACATTTGCTCTATACAATGCATTAAGAAAACTTCTACATCCCGCACGAACTCTCATAATTTCCTAAGTCTCTGTTCAATACCATAATATGTAAACATACTCCACAAATGTGGTTTTGCTTACGATCAAGGCGCTTACAGGGAAAGTATACGTTTTTAATCTACTCCTATGAATATTGAGGGACAAAGGGAAAAAACAGCCCTATTGCTTACTGTACCTTGTAAAGTATTTCTCAAAAATCCTCAATGTTTTACATACAGGAGAAAAAAACGAAAAGGGACGTGATTCTGTTTGCTGTGCCTTTCGTATCTTACTTATGGCTGTCAGAAATGACAATAATAGAAGCATAAGAGCATGAGAAACAGTTGCCTTTAGTGTATGCACACCTGACAGCCCTTCTTGGAAAGTTGGTTTCCCCTGTCACCAGCACAAGATGGGACATGGCGAGGGGGTGTATATATGCGTATACACACACACACTCTCACATACACATACATCAGAACAAGAACATGCCTGGCTAAAACCACATCAGCGAGCGGCAGTACTGAGAAAAGCCTCATAACTCTCTTTAGAGCAGTCCCCCCAAGGGAAACGCCTCTAAAACCCCAATAAATCGAGAGATCTCATCGGCGAGCAGAGGAAGGAGGAGAACCCTGCCAGGGCTCTCCTCCATCCTGCCTCTCAAGTCTTCCTCTCTCAGAGGAGAGGAAGGGCGGAGAGCGAAAGGGAGGAGGCGAAAGCACGAAGGAGAGAAACGGCTCAAGGGGGGAGAGATCTGCCAAAGCATCAACTCCAGCGAGGAGAACATTCCCCCCCCCCCCATTCTACACCCACCCAACACGCTCTTCAAGAGTAATGGGGTGGGGGGGAATCCCCCCCCGCCCCTCAAACATCCACTGAGGCAATTTCTCCTCCTCGTGCATCCA
>JAOXNO010000052.1:11884497-11899615 GCA_028565335.1 Limnodromus scolopaceus
CTCACCAGGGCAGAGCAGAGGGGCAGGATAACCTCTCTTGACCTGCTGGTCACACTCTTCTTGATGCACCCCAGGATAACATTAGCCTTCTTGGCCACAAGGGCACATTGCTGGCTCAGGGTTACCTTATTAAAGAAATGGATGGGCAGCATGTTCTTTCCTTAATAACACAGCGCTGGAAAAACACGACAATGGTCATTTTTCAGGGTGTTTACGCTGACGCTGCAACACGGGTTTGGATGACAGCGATATCCCGCCGGCATGACGTGTCCCAGCGACACCCCTACACACCCAGGCAGGTGAACGGATCTGGTACCATCACACTCAGGGACTCTGCTACACCCAGCTACTGAAAAATACATTAAAAGCCAACACATTTAAATGCAAGCGAGCTTCTGCAGTGCCACTCCACGGAATGCTTAATTTTCAGGATTTTAAGCTGGGCAACGAACACAACCCCTCTTTAAATTAGGTGACTTTTCGGCATATTCTCCGGAATGTTTAATAAGAATTTAATCATTAAAGTACCCCTTAAAGGATATCACAAAATTCACAAAACCATCATATTGCCAGGGTGGTTATAACAGGAACAAGACAGTATGAAACCTGTAACTTTTTATTTAAAAAAAAATTAACAGCTTCAGAATAGATCAAATGTAATAACTTCTCCAAAAAATACCAAAAGGTACAGTGTAAAGCATCTTCTCATTAAATACAAACTAGCATTTTTTGATGCATTGCATCAATGTTTTGCATCTATGTTGATGCAAAAGAATTTTTTTGTTGCATCCTGGCACATGGAAAATGTATACACTGAAACAGGATGACTGACAACACTTTTTCTACTCAAATTCTAACAGTGGGACGTTTTTTCCAAAAAAATTAAAATATATATTCCTACTAGTAATTAAGAAAAAAAACCTTAACACCATTACATTTAGTTTGCTTCTGCTAAGGTATATTTGTCAACATTAAAAATAAGGGTTTAAGTACTATATAGCATCAGGATGCACTCTGACTTTAAAACTGCTATACAAACAAAAGCCCTACTACTGTCAAATGCTCTTCAGCGTTGAAGTTCCCAGTAAATGCTAGTTAACTTGGAATTTGAGATAAAAATGCAAGGAAACCAACTCTGGAAGAAGTCAAATGTAAATTCTTCCAAGAACAGTAAAAGGAATTAAACCCACTTCAAACACCATAAACATTTCTGGATGCAGCAAGCCAATTGCTCTTTTACCTGACTGTACCTAAACCTCATTGCTATAGAACAGCATCAAGTTCATCAGTTCCTGGTCTGGAAGCAATTCTGAAGAGGTGCCTCAGTTTTAGGGATCATATAAATTCAGACTGAGGATGCCTTGTTTGTCACCATCCTGCAGATTCTGATGCGCAAAGCTAAGCTTAAAGCAAGTGACTGCACGCTCCTGCTTAATGCCTTGCACATGCTGGAAAACTGAGGGCTTTCCTCCAGCCACGTTCCCCAGTTACAGCCAATTTGAAGATATCCGATCATTTCTGATCAGCTTCACATCTCACCTCTCTTTGGTACGTACAAACAAGTGCCATTAGATCACTTGCCTCTGGCTATCTCTAAGAGCCAGAGAAAACCCTCCAGGGCAAGGCATGCAGGATGTGAATCCTGTGTCTGTGAGGGTAAGGAACTCTACTGTACCACCGACTTCCTTGTGAACTGTTGTATTTATTCTTAAGAAATTATTCAAAAACGTGAAGTTATTGCATTAAGTTTCTGAAAAAACTTACAAAAGGAAACAGAAAGCAAAAGTTTAAGAAAAAAAAAATAGGAGACAGACATACTCCATTTACAGAAGAGGATGATGAACTTGAGCTATTTGCAATATAAATTACCCTCATATTGCCTAGGCAGTATTCCTCCAATATGATTTGGACCACTTTTAAGGATAAGAGTAGAATAGTCTCCATCCAAATTCCGTATTTTGGGTCTCAGCTAACAGCTTTATTTGTGAAAGTGAAGATGCAAAACATTAAGTTTTCAAGAAAGGAAAAAAACTGAACTTCAAAAGCACAAAGAAGTACAACCAATGCTCCCATGAAAAATGCCGCTACATCACTACCAAAATATTCATGGACTGAGGCTCTCTGCCAAACTGGAGTCCAAGGGAAAGTTCATAGGCAGTCCCTAAAAAACCCTAAAATGGGGTTTGTAATGAAACTCGTAATCTTTACCAGAACAGAGGGGTCAAAGAACAGATACTGAGCACTCCTAAACAAACAAACAAACAAAAAACCCAACAGAAAAACCAAAACTCTTTTAAAATTAACGTTTGTGTTTTGGTTGCAAGATGAACCAAAAATCAGTGTTTTTCATCAGCTGGGCAAGAGAATCTTTTCCAACCAGGTGACGGTGCCACTCGAGCGGATCAGTTTCCCCACTTTCCCCCCCCTCAGGGAATTGCATCTTTTACCACTTAAAGTAATAAAGATCAATGGCTCTGCCACCATCTTAGCAAGAAGTCTGGAAAATTTCAGTGTCATATGCTGTCTTCTTCTGCCCACTTTTATCTCAGCTTCTTAAGTAGGTGGGATCAGTGCCCAAGTCCGCCTGCCAGGTTAGCCCACCGTTACAAAACGGCTTCCTTTGTTCTGAGACAGCGCCGTTCTTTGTTCCTTCAGGATCCCAAAACGTTCGTTCAGCGTCATCCCTGTCTGAAAAATAAAGTCATTTAACCATAAGCTTAAAAGATGCTTAGGTTAATTTAATCAAAGTAATAGAGACAATTTTTTTCCTCATTCTGTATCATCACATGACTTCTTAATTGCCTCATTTAGATTAAAAAAAAAAATCATTTCCCAATTTCCCACACCATTTAAAAATCAGATTGGACTATATATCAAGAGCTAGCATTTCTTGGAAATCATCAAGAACACATGGTACAGTGTCAAGACTGAAAGTCAACTCTAAATATCATAACTGAGGACAGACAGACTGATAAAGGGAACTCGCTACACTCATTTCCCCACACAGATTCTATGCCACTTCAACAAATGCAGCATTTTAACGGTGTTAATGTAGGTTGCTTTCCAGTCCATCCAGTTGAGGCAGTCGACTGGAGTCTAGTCTAGAAGTTCCAATTAATTTTACAGTATAGTTGTAGACTATTTTTGACATACTATTATTCATGGAAGGAACAAATCCAGACCGATGCCCTGCCCCCATGGAGTTCTCTACAGCTGACAGTAAGGAGCTGATGACAAGAACAGCATCTAACTGTCACTCTGTAAGAATTCCTTCAATAACAGCACTAAGATTCCTGTACCAAATCACCTGTCTTCATTAAACTTTTGAAACACTGCTCACTTGCAAGCCTTTACATCATCACATTTAATATTTTTTTTTTCCTAGATGCATAGCAAAAGTTGCCTTATAAATTCAGCTGCCAGGGTTCCATACAGGTTACACAACTGAAAGCAGCTCATCCCTGAATTACGCACACTTGCTGATTCAAGTACAGCAGGAACACCAGAAGGCTTTTAGAAATACTAAACAATTTAAATCCCATTTAAAGCATGTGGGCATGCAAGACGTGAACTAGAGGAACAGGAACAGTGAGTTTAGTTACTTGCTTGAAGTTACACAGCAAGCTAGTGGAAGAACTGGAAGTGGAAACAAGAAGTAGTCACTAGTTCCCTCTTTCTGTCACTAGTGAGTCTAGAAGCAAAGTGCCAGGCTCACGGGTTTTTATCTGACTTGAAACTACTTCCGCAGTTGAGGAAAGAAACTGCATTTACCTGTTTTCCAACACTATTAATATCAAACTGCAATGGAACCCCTTTGGGCACCTTCTTCTCTTCAGATTGGTCCCTCTTCATTAGAAATGGCGGCACAGGAGTACGAGTTAATCGCAATTTCTGGGAACTGTGAATGAAGAATGTTACAAAGGACAGAGTGAATATATATTTTAAGCAATAAAGCCTTAATGCTGATAGCGGTATGAATTTTTCATCAAGCCATTTGATCAGGCTGGCTAAGTAGCTGGAGGGCCCAAATTCAAGAAGGTAAAAGTCAGGCAGAACTATAAAAGCGGCTATAAATTGGCTATTGTCACCAGACAGCAAGTGTCCCAAAAGGAAGCAATCTTATCTTTTTTTTCTCAATCCTACTGACAAAATGTGTAATTTGCTGTTAATTATTCCCATAATTACAAGAACAAGGTACAGTCTTCCTTACAGATAAAATGCTACTAATGAAAAAAGCTATTAAAGAGCTTTTAAAAATAAAACACCTCATGAAACAACAATACCATCAACTTCCCAAAGACAGTAATAGCAATGCTTTCTTTAAGCACAACTCTAGCAGTATCTTTATGATTCAGGGAGGAACCATTACCATCCCACATCAACTAGATGCTCATTCACTTTCAGATATGGGAGGAAAAGAGCTGCAATACGGTCTGATTTGGAAGAGACGGACAAGGTGAAAATCTGCCAGCCCACCACTCCTCAACTTCACACACCACATCAAGCTCCTAACTGGGAGATGCCTTGTGAAATCCAGCTGTGATATTATTCAAACACAGCTCAGAAATACTCAGAAAGGGGGCAGATTTAAAAGTCTTCTCAAGAAGCTTGACCTTAAGGTCACCTGAAATACTATCTGCAAGGAACTTGCTAAACGGCTCAGAACAGCAACTTCAGTTATGTTAAGAATGTTTCAGAACTTTTTTGAAAACTCACATTGGGGTCATGATTGCTCCTGGGTTGTCAATGGACACAGTTAGAATCCCTCCACTTGTGGTGGAAGTTCGCCATCTAGTTTGAAAACACAGAAATCACTGTTGCAGAAATCAATGTTGCAGAAATTTCAGTCAGGGTATCTTTAAAACCATTTTCAAAACACTGGCTAGTAAAGAATGTACAAGCTTTCAGAATACAGGCCAGCACGAAGACCACATGCAGTCAATCAATCTACAAGAAGCTTGGCTACTAATTCTTGCATCTTTTACATTATCTAAGCCTATTCAGGCGAGTACTAGATCACATGCTGGCAAGGTGTACCAGAACTACAGCACTGACCGAAATGTTCACTTCTTTAAAATATTCAGTTTCCTTGCCATAAATGGGGCCAAAATGGTCCTCAAAGCAAATCCAAGAGGTGACAGAATGCAGGTCTACAGCATACACTGCTTACGCAGCCTGTCGTGCTACCAAAAACAAATTGCTAAGAGCCCAGCAGACACAGCGTGATACGGGAAGAATACAGGGGGGGAAGAACTGTGTGTCCACCTTGTGTCCTGCCTTGCTTATTTCCAAATTGCTTCATAGATTCATACGTATATTAAATAAAATGGAAAATACATCAAGAGCTCAGGAGAACACTGACGTTTGAATTTTTCTTCCAGTCTATGCAGTATTAATGAGTGTCAGAGATTAGTCTGATCCTCTGAAGCTACCATCTTCCCCCTCATTCCTGCAAGCGTCTTATGCAAACAAACTCCTCCTGGCTAAATTAGAAGTTAATTTAGGAAATAACTGAGGATAGGAGGAGGATCACTGTCACTCAGTTGATATGCCTACAGGGAAAAAAAAAACTCCCATTCAATTATCACAGCCAGGAAGCCAGAACTAAAACAAGAATCATACAAGTAACAAGACTGAAGTTTCCAAATTAAATACTTACTGACGAGTTCTCTTTACTGACTGATTATCAAGATCATCTGTTGACTGCACTTGGGCCTGCACCTGAAAACACATCAATACAGACACTGGATTTGAATACTGTTTCAATTCCCATCACAGCAGCTGGAAATACAGCAGTTCAAAAACAGAATTTTAAAGCTGTTTGTACACTCTGCACAAACAGGGTTGTACTTTCAGAGGTATTTCAAAGATAACCTTTGAAGGTTATCTATCTATCTATTTGTAAGACACTGGAAATAAATTACTTTAAGAACACAAAATGATTTAAGCAAAGTTATCAATAACAGTAACTTAACCAATAAAGAGATAGGAATATTTTTGAGGACTGTATCAGCAAACGTACACTTTACCAAGATACACAAAATGTTACCAGGCCAGCAAGAAAAACATGGCTAGTTCCTAATCTGATCAATGTTAGCACATGTAATATCCAATACGTCACTAAGTTCCACTCCTGTTTTAAAGGGCTTCAGTTTTGTTTTTCTTCCTCCTGATCCTGTCTGCAATTCTGCAATCCATGTGCATGGAAGACAGCAACTACCTACAGTGGCCATGATGGCAGATGAGGGCACAAACGAAAACCAAGAACACCACCATCATTCACTGCACAGTCTCTATTCTCTTGATCTTACTCAAAATAACTAAAAAAATCCCTAAGTAACTAAAATAATAACTAAAATAAACAACCCCAAAATAACTGAAAAAAACCAACCAAAACAACAAACCAAAACCATAATCAGTTTCTAAAACATGTTTCTGCTCCTTCACCCAAAAGCAATTTTTGAAAGCTGTACAATGTTTTTTAACATTTACTTTTAAAAGGAAAAATTAATAGCTTGCAACTACCCTCAAACTCTCTGACAAGGTCCATGCCCCTCAGAACAGTCCAGTTACGCTGTAACAGGAAGCAACAAGACTCAATGGGTTACAGTACCTGAAGAGAACAAGTACATTTCCTGAGAAAAACCCATACTTATTTTCCAGTCCACCTAAAGTTTCTACTCAGATTTGATATATGAATTTGATTCATGAGTATCAGTGTTACAGGTTAGCTTAGAACTTGTGGAACAATTTTGTTGATTTCAGTCATTTTTATTACCTTCAGGCCCCTTCTAAACAGGAAAGTTGCTTGACGAGTATCTTTCTGCTGATTTAGTTTGTTTCCAATTCTGGCAAAAGCGGACGGCATGTTATTCCTGTAGTATTTATTAAAATATAGTTATCAAAGGCTCCAGAGATAACATCTTACAGAGACCATTATGAAAGTCAAGAAAGTGCCCAACAGATCCCTAAGGTCACCTGTAATGTTGCCTCTTTGAGGCTGAACATTGCAGTTGCGATAAGATTCTCATCTATGAGGAATAAAACACATTACCCATAAATAGAGACATTACTTCTGCTACATAGAAGCCCAGCACTCCTACGTCACAGGACAGTACAATTATTAATTCTGCTTTTTCCTTTGCTCAGTATCCTCCAGCACATTTAAACATTGCTGATTAGACAAAAAAAAAAAAAAAAGAAGCAGTCTTGATATGTATAAAGAAAGTTTACAGTTTCCACAGCAGAGTCACATAGTGAAAATTTTAATCATGGAGACCAGTTAAGATGCAGTTCGTAACAGCACAAATAAAACATGCAATAGCTTCCATGAAACTGAAGATGGCATCAGCTTCCACAAAGGCATTTTATTTATAAAGTTCACTAAACCATGGCTGTCACTTCAAAGATACTGAAATCCATGTTAGCCATTTCCATGTAGACTGTCTCGATTTAAATGAAGGCAGAATACCAGGTGCTCACAAATAGAGGTTCTTTGTGAGAGTTTTACACAGTAACAAACATCTGGCTTTGTGTTGAGACCACCTCTGTCCCATGCTCATCTTCCAGATTTGTAGAACTTCATACACGATAGTCTTGACCATATTACTATGGCCAGTACCTACTGTCTTTTCTTGGACTCAGTCCTGTCAAACAAGACTCACTACAGAAAGCTATCAAGAAGAGTTCAGAAAGCAGAGTTGTTATTTTACCTTCTGTTTAGCGGGGCAGGCCTCCTGAGGGCTGGAGGTTGTTTTCTCTGCATTTCAGATTGTCTCTGCAGGTTTGTTTTCTTTTTCAAAACTGGGTAATTGCGCTGCGCATTCTTAAAAAAACCCCAATAAATACATAGAGCATATATGTATACTGCATACACACTAACGCTTTTCCTTCAATTTCCATTTACTAACTGCATAGAGAATACATTTGGCTTTGCCTACCTTTCACAGTCTCATTGCAAAATATCATCTACACTTTCATGAATTCTATGTTCCCCTCATTACCAGGCAAAAAACAAATAAAATGCAAAGCTTCACAGTTACTTTTTGATTACTTTATCTCTCTAAACTGACAGAACACATGCTCCACACATCTTTAAAATTACTCTTCTTCACAAATCCAAAAGCAATCCCTGTTCTATAATACTGAATGAGACAGAGCAGGGAACAATGCACTGGAGAAGTGCAGAAGATGGAGTCTACTGAAAGAGTTAAGTATTTTGCAAAAGCTGCCATTTTTGTAACAGGCACATGCTTAACACTGGCATGTTGGCAGAATCATTGGTCCGTATCAAAGCAATGCAAAGACAAGAAATCCCAATAAGCGAGCTTTTCTTGCAAAAATACAGTAAGTACCTCCATACTTGCACAAAACATACTTCAGTTTTCATGACCTGCAACTCATTTAAGTGATTTAAAAAAACCCCAAACTTTCAAACCTAGTTATTAACCACTCCCTTCAAAAACAAACAAGAACTCAGCTAACACAGCCTCAATTTAACAAAAGGTTGTACCAGATGTCCCCATTTTATATTTCAGTTCTTCTGAAGCCATTCTGTTTAATTTTTTTAATCTGTTCTTATGTGAACCACTAGAATTGCATTAATTACCTTCTCACTAAGCGGCTGTCTGTTCAGAGGACTAATTCCTTTGCGTGAACCCATTGCTTTCTTGGCTGCCAAGCCAGTTATAACTCCATAAGAACGCTTCTTCCCTGTTATCTTCTTTCTGCGTCCCAAACGATTTTTACCATAACCTGCAACGAGCATGAAGAGTTCAACAATTCTTATGGAAAGAAAAAGTTTATTGATTTAAGATGCTACGCAGGCAACACAAGTTATTTGGCTGCACACTTCAAGCCTTAGAGCAGAGGCTATCACTACACTTGAAGACAATTTGGCCATTCGGTTATTTCAGCCAGTCTGGCCCAAGCCCTAGCATAAGAATAATCAGCTTCTCATATAGATCACAGTTTTGCTCTAGCTCATTGCATTAATTTCTGTTGAAAATTTGTTATTTGACATGTCTATGGGGACAACTTAGAGAGTCATTCTGGCATAGAAAACTACTAAAATACTCTGAAATGGAACTTCATTAAGTGCTGAATAACATAAAACCAAACCAACATCAACAAAAAAAGCCCCAACTCCCCACCCATTCAGCAAGTCTTAAATTATCAGTTTAATTCAAAGAAAAGAAAAGAAGCAACTTCAAAGCTTATTTATTTAGATCAGTGGTTCCCAAGACATGACCTAAGAAAAAAGAATATAGCAATTGGCCCACAAAACCATATTAAACAGCATATGAATTACATCACATTTAAAGTGTTTTCAATTAGAAGTCTGCATGGCAGTCTGGATGAAACTGAGAATTGAACACAGCCCTTGAATATAGAAGGCTTTTAAGTCTGAGGTCTGTATATATGTATAAACATCTGAAATCTCCAGTTACAAGGGTTTGGTTAACCCTGTCTGGAGCCATTTAACTTCACACTATGAACATAGACCATGCTTCAGTTTTATCCCTAAGTATCATCCTCTTTAGAACCTCAGACTGCAAGATAAATTTTAAGACTAAGGACTCAGCTTTACAGTAACAGACACATTTAGCTTTGATGTATCTGACTTCACAGTATTGATAATAAATCTGTGCTTCTTCATGATACAGGAACCATCACATGAGGCGAGCCATCCATCAGAACCCAGCTTAGACAAATTTGCCCCAGAGAAAACTGCTATGTACCCACATTTTGTGGATAGTTAGCAAATCTCTTCTTTTTGAAGAGAAAAGTTGAGAAACAGGGTTATTTATGCCGAAAGGGACCTCATGAGCCCTGTGAACCAACCTCTGTTCAAATAAACAGAAGTTTATTTGACAACCTCAAAGTTAGCTGCACAGAGTTTTGTGCAGTTGCATTCTGTGTATCACCAAGGACAACTTTTATTCAAACAATGTTCTTCTCTCTGTTTCTCCCCTTAAAAGCTGAAAAGAGTCCCAGCTCAAGTTCCTTGCTTCTTGCCAGAGAGTTTGGCAGCCCCTTCTAAAACCACTATGAATTGAATCCTGTTGATCATTTGTGGTTTCTGTAGCTGTCCACAAACAACAGAGGACTTGCTACTTATCAGAATAACTTCCAAGGGCAACGGAGGAGCAACAAATCTATTGGTCATAAGGTACTAATAACTAGAATGTTCAGAAGAACTACTTAATGATGACTTCTGCTCAAAAACTACATAAAAGAGGTTTGCTTTCAATGGGAGAAAACGTGCAGAGTTGTATAGGAAGAAGCAGTTAAAGCTATTTACAACATTTCAATGTCACAAATCTGGCAATTTTGCAAAAAAAATGTTTGTTTTTTCCTAAAACAAGGGCAGGCAAGGACAGAACATCCCAAGACAGAAAAAAAAAACCTCTAAAACTTTAATACTTGCTTCTTTTGCTCCCTTTGGATGATAAACAATTGCATTTGACAACTGTGGTCATAAGAAAAGCCTACATGTTTTATAATCTACAATTTAAATTCACTTACTCTTTCACCTACACAAACATTCTTGTGCTTGGGGTTGAGTGATGTAAAATATTTTTCTGCGCTGTCACTAATTTACTAAGGGAGCACAAGTTAAGTAACACAGCTATGCTGGCCTGTATAAAAAGCAACATCCCCCTGATCCCCGAAGACATTTGTGTCTAAGATGCTAACTACGAGCTGCTGCTACAGCAAGTATTAACCAATGACAAAGATAAAACGGGGATCACTGTGAATACAACGAACAGTTGTGTATTTATTTTAAATTAATGCTACTAAACAAGAAATTGCATGTATTAACTTAACACTGCATTAGCTTGGACTGAGGTGGTAAGCTTTCTGATTAGACGGTATTTTTCCACATTTTGATAATCCAGTGCTAAAAAGGTACTTTCCAAAATTAAACATAAGCAAAATTGTTTATACTTCAAGCAGGTACTGGCCATGCACTGGACTAAAACCTGGGAATCATTTTAGAGCACGGCTTCTGTTCATCAAAAAATACCCCAACCCTGACAGTTACTCAGGAAATCTACAGTAAAGCTGTTATTGTGCACTTCTCTTCACTCCCCGCCTGTATGATTTTTTTTTTTTCCTCACTTTTGTATTCCGCTGTAAAAACACTGCCTAAGAAGGCTGATGTGGTGCTTCCTGTGCATCCCAAGGTCTTAACAAGAAAAGTCAACTCAGAGACTCTGCACTATCCAATTATGAATCCCAGAGGCAGCGTTACAGTCTCCAGTAACAGCTATTTCAGGGAGGCCTACTAGGAGAATTCTACCTAGCAAATATAAATATGCTGGCTCTTTTGCACAAAGCTCTGATCTCTAGCAAGGCCTTCACATCTTCTACTTATACAGACTTTGGCATAAGCACTCTTTCTATCCATCTCCGAGAAGAAACAAAGTATCAATAAAATTTCCAAAATAAAATTTAAAAATCAGAAAGCAAGCCAATCCTTCCTTGAGTCAAAGAGACTCCCTCAAGCACCTAATCTCCTTGTTGGCCCAACACGTCAATGACTTTCTCACACAGAACCAGAAACAAAACCAAACATAAATGAATCACAAAGAACTGAATTATAAACAAAATATGATGCTATTTGAAAGACACCTGAATTGACCATGCCAATCCATACATTTTCATTAGGTTACATTTCAGCACCAAAAAAAAAATATATATATTGCACAATCCACATTATGTTTGACATACACACCCTTCTGCTGTTGGATTCCCCACTTGGAGCCCGGTGTCCTGAACTGTCGAGTTCGATTCTGCTGAAGCCCTCTTTTCGTTTTCGGGGAATATTGTTTTCTCTCTTCTTTCTTGTTTAGTTTAATTATATCATCTGTAAGCAGAAAATAAAAAAGAAAGATTTCACACATTGCAGACATATTCTAGTTCTGAAGAAAGAATCCTAGCAAGTTGGTGTTGTGGGAAACAGAGCAGATAATCCTGCAAAAACAGCACGCACAAGCTAAGGTTCCAGAAATCTCTCTATAAAATATTTGGTTCCTGTTAGTCTTACAGTACTTCTTTTATAATATAATGTCCTAGCAAAAGAGAAGCAGTTGCGTACATCCAAAACATCCAAGAGACTTGAAAGATTCTGCCCAGTGTGACATTTTAAATCAAATGACTACATTAGTTTTTTGTATACCAGTAAAGAGAAGGTAATCCCACCACCAACAGACTTTGCGGATTCCAGACAAAATGTCAATTCAAATCTAAGTTCTTTCATCTCAAGTTACTTAAGAAAAAGATCATACAGAAAGAAATCAGCCTATGAGTTATCTTCATGTGTTCATGGAGGTTGAGATGATGGGAAAAAAAAAGCAAGCAAAACTTCTCTCCCCAGATATCTGCAATCCAAAGCAATCATCTTATTGTCCAGGGAAACGATGTTGAACAACTTATTAATTGGTTTAAGAATACATGTAAGATAATAAACTCATGAAAAGCGAACAGTAGGTCTCTCGAGTGCAAATCATGCCACGCCACTTCGATTTCCTTCACTGATCGGTTAGCTGGCTCAGGAGATAAGAGTAAAGCGCCAGATGTGGCACGCTTTTATTTGACTGTTAGCTTGTTCACAAAAACACCATAAAGAAAAATGTCAAATTATGTTTATTACACCTAGATCAGGAGAGCACAACTGATAAAAATGTTGTGTTTCAACAGGGAGCTACCACAAACACATGGACATCCTTTTGAGAGATGGGAACTGGGTTCCTGTGCTTAAAAGAGTTCAAATGGACTAGGATAGGGTAGAACAGGAAAAACAGTGTAACAAAAATAAATTTTAAAATCACAATGTTGTTATCCAATGCTTTGTATCCTGCTGAAGTAAAGCCAAAAGAAAATCAGCTTACTTTGCTGCAAAAATTATTGAATATTCAGAAAAAAAAATATCTCTCAGGATAAGTAATACTGATACAGGTCACTCAGGATGTGATTCCTATAGAATCTTCTTTACCAAAGGGATCATACCTGGAGTAAGGATTCCCAAACTATCCTTTTTATATAAAAAAGAAATCGAAGTCACTTCAAAATTATATACAGGTGCAAAATAGCAGAAATGATCACTGACAACAGCAGTATTCAACGAGGAGTATTATTTGAACTTAGCACCACTAATAAAGTGATGTTCAACAAAAACTAAAACTTCCAAAACTGTTACAGCAGAGTTTGTAATTCCGTGCAACAGCTGCTTCCATTCCAATGTATCTGCACTACAAAACCACCACATTCAGAGAGCATGAATCCTCGCTTCACTGTTCCTCTACCCCATCTTAAATCCCATTTTCGCAAGTTCGCTGTTGCTGCACATCAGGTTACAAGTTTTTAAAAAACGTTCAGTGCAGCTGTTTTCCTACTTGGGGAAATTAAGGGTATCTGGGACTTTAGGCATGTTAGCTGAGACACTGAAGTGTTCTTCTATCTTGCCTGAGATCAGGGATCAAATGTACAGTTAAAATAGCAGGATAATCTGGGAACATTATCAGCCTGGAAGCTTAGCTTCAGATGAGTTGCACATAACACATTGGCAACAAAAATATGTTTAATCTTTATTACTACATCAGAAAATACTCAACATTAAGATCCAGATCTTAAGATTTCCTAGCTTAATGTTTTGTCGATCTTGTTGATGTTACAACAGATGTGGGATTGCATCTTATCTTTATTGACACCAGACCATAAAAATTTGACTTAGGGGACAGTAGGTCCCCTAAGTTAACCTTGCAACTAAACAGGCTAAGGGACACACCCACTCACAACAGCTTCTTAAACAAAAGGTCACCAGGACATCACAACAGTCCTTTGCAACTTACTATCAGTCAATGTCCAAGACATGTAGTAGTGGCTAACTGAAAGGTTAGTTTGGTCAAGTAAGAAACATTACAATATATGAAAATAGAACTAGCCACTCCGAAACAATAACTCTATTAATCTTGGTAACCTTGGAAACAAAGATTTAATGTGCTACACTGCAAGGAAAAATAGATTTATAGATTTATATGAATGCTGTAATGCTACTTCATATTGAGACAAACTCTAAACATCATCTCACAACTTATCTGCACTGCTAAAACAAAAAACTCCACTGGATCACTTACAGAAGGAAAAATTGCACAAGTCCTCTTATTTTAAGGTTGCCCACAAAGGCCAAGACTACTGTTAACATTCTAGTTCACATTGTGATTTCACTTTTTGAAGCAAGTCTCCTGATAGTACCTATCTACCATGCTCTGGTAGCGCTATGGAGCAGTCTTGGAGTGTACAAAACCAATTTTTTTTTTTTTAAATGGAACTGGGAGATGCACTCCAGGAATGCACCAGATGTGACCCCAATTGTTAAAGGGTCTCAGCACACATGACCAGAACAGAACTACTCTGAGATACCTCTTTGAAATATACATATAATGTGGACGTCGGGTTTTCAGATACACTTGAAACACAGTTCTGCAGATCTGCAATGAGGCTGTGCAACTTCCTGACACACACAACCAATGGGAGGTCAGGGGAGAAAGAGGTGGATTGTCACAGGAAACTACGTGTTAGAGACGGCATCACGCTTCAGCTGATTGGTAAAGTACTGCAGAGGAGTTACAAAGGAGACTTGTCATTACCAACTTCCAAACCTGGGAAGAAAAAAACAGCAAGGCCGGCAACCTAACCATCCCCGCCCCTGCAATTACAAGCCCTGCGACGCTCCCCCAGAGCCACCCAGCTAAGGGCCCGGGCACCGCGGACCTGACTGCTGCCAAATGCACGCAGCGCCCCGCGCTTCGGCCTGCTCCGGGCGCTCAGCTGGAACAAAGACGAGCCACCCCGCTGAACCCGGCTCCTCCCTTGCTACGGACAGCGATCCCCGGGGCCCAGACCCCTGTGAGCCCCTCTGCTCCCGGCTATGCAGCCGGGCCTCGCCTCCAGTCCCCGCCACCACGGGCCCACAGGTCCCCCGAAGCCAGCTCTCACTGCGCCCCCCACCGCGCTCCAGCTGTGGTAGGGTCCTGCCCCCACCTCCCTACGCCCCCCGTTGGTTCCGCCCGCGCCAGTGCCCGGCAGAGCCCGGTGGTTCGCTCCACACATC
>JAOXNO010000052.1:11914577-11927422 GCA_028565335.1 Limnodromus scolopaceus
CCTCCTGCCCCCTCCTTTGCTGGCTGGTGACTGGGCACTCGCAGGCCGATTCCTTTCTGTTGCTGCTCCTTTGATGTGTAGCCCCATAAATGCTGATTTATAATCGTGCCACCTCTCTGCAGCTTACCAGGAAGAGTGACGGTCCACCCCCGGTGACCAAGAGTCAGAGCCTGACTGCCCTCCCCGCCTCCCCGTACGTCCCCGCTGCAGGATGCACACAGCAGCGCTGCTTTGGGTCCTTCTCCAGCCTCCACCGTCCAACCTCTTCTGGCCTCTCAGGTAACAAGGGTGGGCTGGGAAGCCCAGGATAGACCCAAAAAAGACTTTGCCTTTTTTTCTGGTCTTGTCTGGAGTCATCATGCTGGATGGGTATGAGAAGATCCCTGGCCGTGCTGGGAGGGTCATCCCTCGCCTTTGCTCGTGGTGGGTGGGCATGCCAGTGTGAAGCCACAAGCAATAAGAGTGGTCTGCTTGTGCCAGGGTGTGTGACATCCTGCTCCTACCTCTCTCCAGACAGGAGACCAGCGAGCTCCTCCATCAGCTCCAGCTCTAGCCAGCCCCAGGAGCGCTGCCCATCCACCCGGTCCTCCTCCTTCAGTGATGGCAGGTCCCCTCTGGAGCAGGCCAGCTCTGCCACTTCCTTCCATGTCCCCTCATCCAAAGACCCCTTCTCTCCAGCCAGTGAGATGAGCTCCAGCACCACCAGCCAGAGCGAGGACACTTGGACGGGGAGTCAGGATGATCCGCAGAGCGATGCTAACGATGGGCCTGAGTACCTGGCCATTGGGAACTTGGGGCGGCGGGGCCGGGCGTGCAGCAGCGCCAGCACCAACAGCACCAAGAGCAGCAGCTCCAAACTCTTCTCCTCCAGCAGCTCCCAGAAGCTGGACTCGGTCTCGTCCATAGGGGAGCAGGGGGCGAGTGGAGGTGGAAGCAGGGGCCTGAGCCTGTTGCGGCGGTCCAGCTTCTCAGAGGGACAGTCGTCAGCTCCTCAGGGCATCCTCAAGAAGAGCCACATGCGCTCGCACTCTGACACCAACGTGGCTTCGGGCAAGATGCACGGTAATGGGATGAATTTTCCGTGATGGCTTTGGGGTGTGGGAGTCCCTGGTACCTGGAGGCTGATGCTGGCCACCCCTTTGACTCCATGGATCAGGTTAACGAGGGGAACAGTGGGCAAGTAGTTGGGAAGTTTGGTTTTTGCCTTTAGCTTTCCTCCTCCACACTGGAGTGATGGGCTGACATGTTGCTTTCCAGAATACCCCAGACCAGTCTGTTACTGGTATTGGCAGCTTTTTCCAAAAACTTAGAAAATGGCAGTGATGCTGTGGCTTTAGTCACCCTGCTTCCCCACTGGCCTTGCCTGGCTGGGACGTGGGACTATGGCAGGGCACTGGGCTAGGGCTTGGGCTCATCCTACTGGTAGGATGTCATTCTACTGGTAACCTGCTGGGTCCTCCTGTGCTCTTCAGTGGATGAGTGCATGGGGTCAGGGGGAGAGGGATGTGAGGGGACAACCAGTTTGTGGGAGTCTGTTCCACTGGTGCTGCCTTCATGGGAGAAGGTGGAGATCCTTGCTGAGTAGTAACCGATCTGTCTTTGTTTTCTCTCCCTTAACGCTGCTCTCTTCCTCCTCTGTCTGCCCAGGAGGCCTCAGGGATATCACCATTATAATAGAAGATCCAGTGGCAGGTTTGGGAGCCAGCATAACAGCCCTTCATTAGTGATCATTGCATCAAGTTCAGGATTTCCATCAACCCATTAGTGTCCATTTAGAAAACCAAAAAATTCTTTCTTCCCTGTGTCCCAGCTGGTGCTTTGAAGCGTGGTCAGGTTTATGCATGCGACCTGACTGAAGATCCCAGCTTGGATTTTGGGAGCAGTGGACCAGACGCAGAAGGGTGCTCAGCTCCCCTGCATGGCATTAGGGAGCGCTGGCCACCAAAGTCCCTGAGCTGCGTCCCCTGCCCTGGCCTTCCCTCCACCCCACTGCCTCAGGAACCAGGAGAGGTTTCATCTCTAACCTAGCCAATAAGGCCTGGCGGCTAAGCAGGTGTGAGCTTGAACATCTTATTTCTCCTTTCATTTAGTGGTCCTGTGGCACAGGGAGGTTTGAAATTGGCTGAGTTCAGCTGTGCTTGCACCCACAGCCAGGACTCTCGGGTACTCTTCTGAGCTCAGGGCAGGTTTCCTCTGAGGAGAGGTGCTGGGGTGCTGCCATCTCTTTGCCCCACGTGCAGAAGGAATCAGCAGCTCAAAATTGGGCTGTTTTCTTTTGCATGTCTTTACCAGCAGCACCAGGTTTGTGGAGCTCGCATCTGGGTGCTGAGGGCTCTGCGACTGGGAAGGCTCCTTCCTGGAGGTGGTGGGCATTCAGACAGATGTGTCCAGTTCTGTGTCCTGCTCCAGTAGAGGATGCCAGGCATTACCTGGCTTTGCCCTTCAGTAGTAGGCTCTGTTGTACGTGACATCCCCCAGGCTGGTGATCATGAGGTGGTTTCCATGGTGGTTTTCACCAGGGTTGAGGTGGCTGTGGGAGACCTGCCCGGCTGCAGTGATTATCCATGAAAGCTGCCCACCCCAACGGGACTTCTTTGTCACCCAGCCTGTGGGGTGGATTGGTCCCAAGCCCCGTCCTGGTGGCTGCTGCTTCATGATTTTGGCAGGGAGGTGCTGGGATTGGTGGGCTTGGGAGCCTCCAGCCACATCAGGGCACGAAGCTGGGAGCAAAGAGTAGGAGGTGGGGAGGATGAGGTTCCCCCTCTGTCACGCTCTGGATGTCAGCTGGTGCCTGTTCAGTGTCCACACCTGTATGCTCTGGAAAGGGTGTTTTCAGCGTCCTTCAGCTGCTCCATCTGGGCGCTCCCCAGGGCCGTGACGCTCCATGGAGCCGTTGTTGGTCTCTGGTCTGGCCAGCTCCTGGCAGCCGCCGCTGGCTCAGCCCGGCAGGGAGTTGCACCATGCTGCGTGTGTGGGGCAGAGCCCTGCCCACAGCCTGTGTAGGTCACCTTGAGCACTGCAGGGTTGTGTGCAGGGAACCTTGGCTTCTAGTTGAGCAAGAGCATGCCCTTCAGATGCCTTCTCCTGCTGTTGTCCAGGCTGCTTTGCAGGGCTGGGAGCCCCACAGGTCCCTTGGCTGCTCAGGTTTCTCCTTGTCTCCTGACTCTGCCCTGGGGATAACTCTTCACTCGGAGATGCTCCAGCATCCAGAAGGGGCTGGCAGAGGTGCTTGCTGGAGTGTGTTGTGATCCGCAGCTCTGCTAGGAGATAAAGAGAGGAAGGCTCAGGACTCGACTGCTCCATGGCTCTCATGAGCTTCTCTCCTTCTTTCCCCTTCTCCTCTCCTGCCTGAAATGCCCTTCTAGTTTTATCCCCTCCCAGGATTACCCTCAGCCATGGCATGGAGGAGGAAAATGTCCCTCCTTGCTTCTCATCCATTTGTGCCTGCCCATGTGATGCTGAGCCCCTTTCATTTCACCCTGTGCAGTGGCTGGGCGCCTCCAAGATACTGATATGTGCCTGGTGTTGTCTTCCCTTCCAGAGTCCCATGGTGATTCAGGCGGAGGGAGAGGGCCCGTCTCTGCTTCCACCCAGAGCAGTGAGCTGAGCACACCCAGCTCCCTCTACATGGAGTATGGTGAGTACAGCCAGCCTCAGAGGGACTCCTGGTCAACCTCCTCCATCGGCTGCAGTGGCCTCAGCTTCTGGCACTTGCTTGTGGGATGCTGGTTGGGCACTGGCAGGGCTTGTTAGCATGGGGATAGCAGCAGGTCCTTCCCTCATAGGTTTTTCTCTTGCTTTTCTAGACTCTGGACAGTACCTGAGTTCGGGGGAAGGGATGTTCAGAAGACCCTCGGAAGGGCAGTCCCTCATCAGCTACCTCTCTGAGCAGGACTTTGGCAGTTGTGCAGACCTGGAGAAGGTGAGGGAGGCAGCAGCAGCCTTTGTGTGTTGGACAAAGTATCTTACTGCAGGTTCAATGATACTTCCCTCCGTGGGGAGATATCCCATAGCTGTGCATGGAACTTCAAGGTTGAGTTCCTCGGTGGTGTCTGACAGGCAGCATCTGCCCATCCAGCATGTACACAGCAGCTTTGCAACATGTTAGGACTCCTCAGGGACATGCGCTGACTCCCCAGAGCAGACCTGTTGCACATCCTCTTCATAGGATGCCCCTTGTGCTTTGTGAATATCCTGGTGCCCAAGAAAGTTTTGGTTTATAGGTCCTTGTAGAAGAGTCAGGTTTCGTGGGGTCAGCAGGGATTAAGGTCTTTCTACCACCCTCCATGAGTGATCAGCTCTTTACTGTCACAGGGGAGGAACAAGATTTTACGAAGTCTTCCATGAATGCTTTTCCTCTTGCCTTGCAGGAGAATGCCCACTTCAGCATCTCCGAGTCCCTGATCGCTGCCATTGAGCTGATGAAATGCAACATGATGAGCCGGCAGCTGGAGGAGGAGGAAGAAGACAGTGACAAGGAGATCCAGGAGCTTAAACAAAAGATTCGCATCCGGCGCCAACAGATCCGCACCAGGCACCTGATCCCTACCTGCCAGGAGATGGGCTCAGACAGTGGGTGATGTGTTCTGGGCTCGTCAGCTGGTGGGATGTGGGTTTTCTGTCCGTTGCCTCTCCTTATAGCACCCTGCCTGTTCGTGGGAAACAGTTGTATTGCTGCCAAGGTGCTGCAGAGATTCGTGAAACTCTGCTGCTGTTGAAGAACGTAATGGGACTGATTCTGTACATTGGTAACTCTTGTGTGCTGCTGGCGCTGAGTTATGGAATGTAATTTCATTTTGAACCCGCAGCATTTTCCATCCTCGACCTCCATCCCTCCCCGCCCTGGCCATACCTATCAGCTTCTCCCTTAGCTGTCAGTGACCCTTCAGAGCACTTCCATTGATGGCTGGCTGTGTTGCATTTCTCCCAGGTCTCGTGGCAACAGACAGCGGGTCCCAGTTCAGCTCCCACGGCTCCATGCGGCTCTCCGACTCTGGCTCCGCAGAGGATGTTGAAGAGTACGAAATCCGAGGTAGGAGGGAATGGCTGCCTTAGCTTCTTGTGTAGAGAGTTCATCTTGATGTGGTTGTGTTGAGGTCAGTCCCGCTGAAGAAGACCATGTCTCTCTGGCCTTCAGGATGGCTTTTCCCAAACAAATGGCTGCATTCTGAGCATGACCAGGGCAATCATTTTCCCTCATGTGGTGGCATGACTTCAAAGTCCTCTGTAACCCTCTAGCATTTGGTGCCTCTGTCTGGTAGGTGGTTTACACGTCAATGCCTGGTCCACACAGCGGCTGTCACAGCTAGAGGTGGGAGAACTGCCATCCTGCTCTCCTCCTCCCCAGGCAGAAGGAGCCATAGCTCTGATCACTTATCTGTTGGGTGGCAGTGGTGGGTGCTGGTCACATCCTGACCTGTAATACCTGTGGTCTCTGCTCCTGCCAGCTTGGGTGGCTGAGCTTATCACCCACAGGAGACCTGTCTAGGTCCCTGGGTGTCCCTTTCCTTTAGAGCCTTGTTTGTCCTCTGAGGTGGATGACTTAATTCTCAGCAGTACCTCCAGCTCACTGACGTTAAAAAGAAGGTGGAGCAATCCGTTCTCCAGCTACAAACTTCTCATCTCTTGACTGTTGACAGCAAAGTCCTTTTGGTCCCCAAGGGCTACATTTTGGGCTCAGTGTTGAGGCCCGTGGAGGGGCGTGTGAATTCAGTTCTGGGCTTCTCTTGTGCGAGTGCTGCTCTTGTATTATGCCCTTTCTCTTTGGCCTGGCCGAAGCACTGAAGTCAACTGTTTTGTCATCACCGTGTTATACAGATGGTAACGATGGATCTAACCTGATTCAAATGTCCAAGAACGGCCTCTCAGTGTCAATGGCTTCCTTGTTCTCAGGTAGTACCCCGCAGTGCTCCCCTGTGGCATGCGTGCCTGTGTGTGCAAGGTGTGTGTGTGTGTGTGTGTGCACGTGCACACTTCTCAGAAATCCGCCTGATTTGGGAACTGTGAACAGTATCATCCAGATGTCAGCAAGAAAAGCCGTGGCAGGATGGTATGGCAGGAGGGAGCAGAGAGGAGGCAGAGGAGCTCCATCCCCAGAGGGTTTTGCCATGCAGTATTTTGGATATACCAGACATGCCTGCTGTGGTGAAGACCTGTTTTGCCTGGCACAGGGCTTGGTGGGGCAATGACACAGCTCTACAGCTCTGTAGCTGCTGGAGGCTGAGCCTGGGCTGGATGAGAGCAGAGTCCTCTGCAGTGTGGGACCAGGTCTCCATCCCAGGTGCCTTGGGGAGCGTTATCCTTCTTGACTTGGCAGACCTGGCATGCCATAGCTCCATAGCTCTGATCTGAACCAAGGCCAACCCTTCCCATCCTGCCCAGACTTGACTCGGAGAAGAATCCTTCACAAAAGAGCCTGGAGGGAAAAGTAGTGAGAGCAGACAGGGCACAGGCGGTTTGTTCCCAGTGGGGGCCCTGGGCACTGGGATCATCGTGGGCGGCCAGGTCTTGCTTAGTGTTTTTATGGTTTATGGTACTATTAGATAATCCTCTGGTCTGCTGGCCGCATTTGAATAACCTTCATGTGCTCCCTGTTTGCTTTAGCAAGGGAACAGGCTACGTAGGCTCTGCTGATCTCTCCTGTCAGGCCTTCAGTGCCAGCGCATTGCTCCTGCTGGAGATACTGGTGCTCAGAGCTTCCCTGGCAGCCCAGCTGTGTCCTGTGCTTACAGGGATTTCATCCAGGGGGCTCCTGCTGGCCTGAAGCTGGCATGCAGGGGCTAGGGTAATGTCCTTAGGCTTGGGAGCTGCTCGCAAGTCTCTTGGGGACTGTCCTACCTGGTGAAAGCATTGTCAGCAGAGGCGTTTTGGGCAGCTGACTGGAGGCTTTTGAGGAGTGTCTGCAGTTAAGGTTGGGAAGCAAGCGGTGGTCAGATCCCAGTCCCAAAAGAAGCCTAGGGTCAGATTTGGCTCCCTCTGCCATCCCTGAGATGATGCCAGTGCCCGAGTATGTCATCTCTGCCTCCCTGTAACGCTTGGCCCACACTGTGCTGCGTGTGTCCCGCTGTTTGCTCTTGTTCATCGTAGTCTAGGACCATGTGGTACCTTCCTGTGCAGAGCCAAAGGCACCAGAGCATGGCAGGTATGTCTGGCCAGAGCCCCACATGGTTGAAAGGCTGTATTTGCCTGAATTCCCTGTTTTTTGCAGCTAAAAGTCTGTTCCTGTGATGTACTTACGTGGATTCCTTAGCATTAGGATGCTTTCCTCTGCCTGTTTCTAGCAATGGATGTCACACCAGGAGGGTCAAGCATCTATGCTGGACTCCGCTAGTGTGAGCCTGTGAATTTATGGGCAGGGCTGGGAGTTGCTCCCCTTGTTGCCAGGGCAGCCCCACTCTTCCTGAGGGACCCAGTGGCTCGGGGTTGGGACACCCTTTGCTCAGCCAGGCTGCAATTCACTGGCCTCAGTGTGCAGGTGGTGCCTGGCCGGGATCGGCTGGGCTCTGGGGGGGTCCCTGTAGCCCACCTGCTTGGGGTGGAGGAGCAGGGACCTCGAGCTGTGTCCCACCACCAGGTCAGGGGAGCTGCAAGCCTGTGTTTGGGGATAGTGTGGTCGCTGCAGACCCCGTTCCTAGAGCTCCCCAGAGGTACAGAAAAGGAGAACCTGCTGGGCTGAAGGTTGTGGCATTGGCCTCTTCTGTCTTGACTTTAAATACTTTCCCCTCGTGTGCCTGCCTTGCTGTTTCTGGGAGTCTGTAATGAAGCAGGGGTTTTGCCTGCTTCTGACCACCCTGTACTGCTGGAAGAGCCTCCTGCCCTGGGGTCCTTCCAGAGCCTCCTGCCCTGGAGTCTTTCCACCCTTCAGATGAATTCCCTGTTAGGGTTTAGCAGAGAAACCTGTTGGAGTGAAACACAGAGATGACTGATGAAGGTACCACTGGGTATTGCCTGGTACCCAAAGCTGGCGCTGAGGAGGGATGCGGGGCAGCCCGGGGCTGTTGGGGAGCTTATGGAGAGGTGGAGGGAGCAGGACCCCAGTGTCCTACACCTTATCTTGGACCCCTCTCTCCTCAGGAGATGGGTGTGTGGCCTCTGCAGAGGGCCAGCCCCCGTGGCTGCTGGCCTGCTCTCTGCATGGATGCTGATGTGTCCCTGGAGTGCTGGGCTTAGGCTGCCAGCCCTGGCTGTGCAGTCACTGACAAGCTGTGGCATGGCCACCGCTTGATCTTACAGGTTGCAGCCGAGTAAAGAGGAGGGCTCTACATCCCATTGCTAATCCCCTGCGGCATCGATACTGTGTGTAGAGAGCTACTAAACCTTCTTGCTAACCTTGCTGTCCTGCCCTCCTAGCTCCTGTGTACATACTGTTTCAGGCCACGTCACTACTAGGACTTGGTGTGTGACCTGTACCAGCAGCCACTTGTCTCACCCAAACCCCAGGTTCACTGTTCTCACAGCATCCCACCATGTCGTTCCATTGTAACTTGAACAGGCGACTGATTAGACTGCACCTCTCCTTGCTGCTCCGTGCCACTGGTAGAGGTTGATGCTGTAGTTCACGTGCTTTTGAACAGCTTGATGAGTTTTACAGTGAAGCTTTGGTTTGAAATGAGTGTATTCCCCTGCCCTGCTCCATCTGCTCCACCTTGTCTGTTTGTGATTCAGATGCAGACATCAAGAGGAACCCAGACTCCAGCAGGAAGTCCTTTCTCTCCTCAGAGTCCATGTACGTCTTCAACTTTGTGGCGAGACATCTTGGTACCAAGTTCCCCTTCCTGCCCAACTCTGCTCGTCCACGTGCATCAGCTGCTGTTTTGCATGAGAGTGGACATCCCTCCCTCATTCCGTTCCTCCCTCCATCCCTTCACTTAGCAGTGGGGCACTGGTTACTAGTCTGAAATTTGGGAAGCAGCACCTGAGATGATCAAGTTGTTCACATCAGGTAGATATGGACTGGTGTCAGGAGAGATGCCCATATCTCCTAGTAGGTAAGAGGCCTGGGGAGAGGACCTGGCATGACCTGGAGCATCTGGAGTGGCTACTGGCTTGCTGCTGGCTCTGAGCCTCCCCTGCCTCCCCCCTCTCAGCTGGGATGGCCTGTTAGACTATATGATGCTGCCACCTTGTCTCCAGCCCTTGCTGCTGTGCTGTGGCCCAGATGTGGAACCGCTGGCACTGGGTGATGCACAGACTCTGTGCAGTGCAGCAGCAGTTTAAACATGAAATGCTCAGTCCTTTCCTGGTAACTGCCCTGGGCTGGAGAGGTGGGGGCTGCGGGGAGGTGAATCACAACCTGTTTTAAGCAGAGCTGATGTGTTAATGCTCTGAAAGCAAGACCCCTTTGGGATGCAGGGACCCCTCTGCTCTTTGGGTGGGATACAAAGCCGTGTCTGTGCTTGGCAGCTTCTTGGGTAGGTTTGTACTGGGAGGGCGATTACTTCTGGCTCGTACAGACACTGGCTCTCACTTTGCAGCTTCCCCTGCAAACAGGCAGAGGCTTCCTTAGGTAAGATATGTTTTTCTTGCCTTTCTAAACAGTTGTTGTTGAGCCATTAGCCAGCTTTGCTTGGGGCCAGCTGCAAAGACAGAAATCAGTCACGTACATCAATTGTAAGCCTGCAGAGCAACACAGAAATAAGGTACCAGAGTTGCAGGGAGCATCTTTGGCTTGAGCTGGGACTGGCATCAGGGGTTGTGAAGAGGTCACAGCTGTGAGACCCGGCACTAACCACTCCCTTTGCTGTCTAGATCCCACTCCTTCCTCAATTCCAACTCGGCGGAGGCTGTGGCCATGGGCTTGCTGAAGCAGTTTGAGGGCATGCAGCTCCCAGCTGCCTCTGAATTGGAGTGGCTGGTCCCTGAGCACGACGCCCCACAGAAGGTAGGGGTCCGGTCACCGGTGTCCGGTCACCGACTACATTTGGTCACTCTTCCCTGAACCTCTGGCTTCAGCCCACTACCCAGGGGATTTCCTAGTCCCCATGATCCCTCTGTGGAGCTGGAGGAAGGGTTTTGTCTGGGAAATGGGTGCAGCCAAGAGGGGCTCTGCCACTGGACCCTCCTACAGCAGAGTGCCCGGATCCCTGGGGACATCCCTTCTCCAGCCCCCGTTCAGCTGGAGCAGCAGCTTGGTGCCTGGCAGTTTTCCAGAGTGCTGCAGTTGCAGATTTCTGGAAAGCCAGCCAGGCACATTGCCTTTGTGGTACCAGGTGGGGATCTGACCCTCTTGCCTGCCTCTCCCAGCTCCTGCCCATCCCTGACTCTCTGCCCATCTCTCCTGACGATGGAGAACATGCCGACATCTACAAGCTGAGGATTCGGGTGCGCGGAAACCTGGAGTGGGCCCCACCACGACCACAGATCATCTTCAATATTCACCCAGCTCCAACGTAAGGACCCACACGGCCGGGGGCTCTCTGGGGACCTGCCCTTCCCAACCCTTTTACATCAACACCAAAGTTGATAATCCTTTCCTTCCCTCTTGGCTGCGGGGCTTCCCTGTTGTGAGCCTGGTAAATCCACAGTGGTCACCACCAGTGGCTGGTGCAGTAAGGTGGAGCTGGTGCCTGCAATTGGTGCCTTTGGTGTGCACCAGGGCACAACAGGCCTTGTCCCCTTGGCTTTGTTGCTGACACTTAAGTGTCACAGCATGTGTCCATCTGTGCCATCCAGCTCTGTGCCAGTGCCTGTCCTCTGGTGTCAGGTGCCATCAGGGCTGGACTCAATGTGAGTCATCTGTCTCTGGGCAGGAGGAAGGTGGCCGTGGCCAAGCAGAATTACCGGTGTGCAGGCTGTGGCAACCGAAGTGATCCTGGTGAGTGCTGGGACCCTGACCCATAGCTGGAGAGTGGGGAACAACCTGTGAACAAGTGGGAAGAGGCAGAGTGGGTGGGTGGCTTAGCACACAGCCCCTGGGGAAATGGCACGCTGCCTTTGCCAGCTCTGCCTGCACATCAGTGTGCACCATCCAGAAGGTCATGGAGCTGGTGGAGGCAAAGAGCAGCCAGCCTGTCCTTTGGAGCGCATTTCAGGTGTTGACTCTTCTAAGGCAAAGTCATCCGTTGCAGTCCTGAAGCTCCCAGCAGATTCTGCTGTGGGTACAGCTGCAGAGCTCTTTGACCAGCTGTCTTTCCTGAATGTGTAGGTAGATGTGGCTGCACGAGACTGGACTGTGGTCCCACAGGCTTTTGCAGTCAGCCAGGGTGCTTGCAGACCACAGTGTTGAGTGCTCTGGGCTTGGAGGAGGTACTGGCAAGGCAGACTGCAGTACTTGTTGAAAATGCTGAGCAATGTTGGGAGTCCAGTATGTGGTTGGGCAGAGCCCGTGCCTTGACTGACCTCCCTGCCTGCCTTGGTGTGGCCAGATTACATCAAGCGGCTGCGGTACTGCGAATACCTGGGGAAGTATTTCTGCCAGTGCTGCCACGAGAACGCCCAGATGGTCATCCCCAGCCGCATCCTGCGCAAGTGGGACTTCAGCAAATACTACGTGAGCAACTTCTCCAAAGACCTGCTGAGCAAGATCTGGAGCGACCCGCTCTTCAACGTGCAGGATATCAATCCTGCCCTGTACCGGAAAGTGAAGTCTCTCAACCAAGTGTGGGTAAGACCCTTTCCACCCCTCCTGAGTGGGGTTTGGTTGCTAATTGTAAACCATATTCCAGGAAAGTTGGGGAGAAGCGGATATTTCAGTTTTTGAGGCTTAAAATGCCAGCACTGCAGGGTTTCCATTCAAGTCTTGCTCCTTGTACAGTAACGTAGGAATTTCAAAAGAAATTTCTGCCTGGCGCCCAGCTGGGCTTCAGTTTATCTCCTGGAGCAGGTGACGATGGTTGTGCTCCCTTTGCCCTGTGTGCTGTAAACGCTTTGGTAGCTGGGGAACAGCAGCTGAGGAGCAGCGGTCGTTTCACCAGCGCAGGGAACAGGGCAGACCACGCTTGGCCAAGGACCGTGCTCTGTTTACTTACTGATTCTTGTGTCCCCCCTTCCTCTCCAGCTGCTGCGGATCCAGCTTTTCCACATGAAGAACATGTTTAAGACGTGCCGGCTAGCTAAAGAGTGAGTCCCGGGCTGTGGGATGAAGCTGTTCTGCTGTCCTGGGTCTGTCCCATGGCAATCTGCACTGGGGATCTGTGCAGCCTGTGCAATGAGCAACAGGGGGAGAGAGGAGTGGAGGGGGAGAGAAAGCAGAAGCAGCGGAGAGAGAGGGGGCTCAGTGGAGTTGCTTCCCTCTGAGCTCTGGTTTCTCTGTCCTTGCAGCCTCCTAGACTCCTTTGATGCGGTGCCTGGCCACTTGACGGAGGATTTGCATCTCTACTCGCTGAGTGACCTCAGTGCCACGAAGAAAGGGGACCTGGTGCCTCGCCTGACGGAGCTCCTGAAGGCAGGCAGCCTGCACATTGAGAAATGCGTGGTAAGGCCTCCTCACCTCCCTCCTGCCTGGCTCTGCACCCTCGGGACCACTCCTGGGAGCAGACTTTGCTGCAAAGATAGCTGATGGACAGGCCTTTGACGTGGAGGGCAGTCACCAAATTAACTCATTCAATGCTGACTGCTCCTCCCTGCTCCACAGAGCTCCTACCCAGCACATATGGGATGTTTGTTACCCCATTTTGGCTCTCCCCCACCCCTGACCCATGTTGATTCTGCCTTGCTGTGCTTCATGCTGACAAAGGAATGTCCCATATGGTTGGAACAGGGCACTGTGTCCTGTTGTCCTGCTCCGCTCTACCTCCTGCCCTGCTTGCCAGGGAGATGAGGAGCATTTAGCTGCTTTATCCTCACATTTTCTCCTTCCAGCTGTGCCAAGCCAAAGGCTTCATCTGCGAGTTCTGCCAGAATGAGGG
>JAOXNO010000052.1:11941209-11952506 GCA_028565335.1 Limnodromus scolopaceus
GGGTGAAACACGGTGGGCGCTGTTTGCTCTCAGGCATCTCAGCGGCATCCCAGTGAGCCAACAGGGCTGTGCTTTGCAACACAGGAGCAAAAAAACTTCGGCTTCATCTGGGAAGAGACCTTGGTCCCAGCTGGACCCCCTCATTGAATCGTGGTCCTTGCTGGGCTCATTGCCTTTGCCACAAGATGCCCAGCAGCACCAAAAGGGCACTGCCTGGATGGCAGCATCACCAGGATGTCGCGGGCCTGGAAAACTGCAAATGCCATCCCAATGTTTGCAACGTTCCTGCTTGACACAAAGCAAGAGCAGCGTTAAGTCGAGCACAGGGAGTAAACTTGAGGCTTGTACTACCCGAGAACCTCAAGCTACGGCCATAGGTCCCCTTCCCCTGCATCCCTCAACCCTCGCAGATCTTTCATGATGCCCCAAGATGCCCCATCCCTGGAAGTGTTCAAGGCCAGGCTGGATGGGGCTTTGAGCAACCTGGTCTGGTGGAGGTGTCCCTGCCCATGGCAGGGGGGTTGGAACTCGATGATCTCCAAGATCCCTTCCAACTCTAACCATTCTATGATTCTATGATTCATGGGTCGCTGCACGTCTCTAACAACTCGCCCTGAGCTGCAAGATGGGATTTGTTCCTCTCTGCCCCCCCCTCCCCGCTCTGTGGGGCTGGTTCCCCCGTTCCTATTATTTACACCGAGCGCTATCAGTTCCTGACTATCTGCAGCAGAGAGGTTTGTGTAAACTGCTGCCGCTGCGGTTCCAGCCTGTCTCACGGTCACCAGTTCCTGCACGGCTCTTCCCGTCGGACGGGTTTGTCTGACTTCCTCCAGGGATGGGTGAAGGTGGTGGAACGGGTCTTAGCGCTGGCACCTACAGGAGTTTGTGCCCCGAGACCAGCGAAGGCCATGGCTTGTTCCTGCTTTGTCAGGGTGGGGGATTTACGTGCCCTGCCTCGCTGATGCCCATTCAGTGATCTGTGTTTGATCCACACAGGATGGAGAATCCCCACTCCCGATGCTCCACGGCTGATGCGCAGCTCTGGGTCCCCCAGGGAGCTCATGCTGGTATTGATGCTGCACTGTCCCTGGTGCAGCTATGGTCTCAACTTTTCACTGCCAGCCCTTGTGTGCCTCACTCTCCCACCTCTTTGCAGGGACCACCGCCATGGATGTGACAAAGACAGTGTCCCCATCTTTTCCTACCTCTCTGACATCTATGGAGACCTCAGCACTGGTGCCCACCACTGACTCCACCACCGCAGGCACCATCCCTCCCTCCAGCCCTGAAACAGGAGCCTCCACGCTGGAGACATCCCCAGGGACTAGCAGTACTTCACCTCACACCGCATCTTCCCCCACCGCACCAGCATCGACAGACACTTCGGCGGAGTCCTTGATGACCACAGTGGACACCACAGACACCTCTGATACCAGCACAGGGAACACCCACACTCCCAGCCAGTCTGTCGAGACCACATCTGGGATCACCTCTGGTACCTCCACTGCGACTGTGGAGCCAACCCCAGGCACCTCAACAGTACCTGAGACCTCCACTGCAGTCACGGGTGAGTGCAGCCATGAGATGTCCAAAGGGCAGGCTCAGGATGAAAAATCCTTGCAGGGACACTGGGCATGTATTTGGGTGGCTTCTTGTAGGTGGCTTCATTTAGGCTTGGTGTGTCCCCAGCTGCAGGATCACCCTGCATCTCTCTGCAGACAGTGCTAACATAACATTGCTTTGCCCAGGCACGGAGTCCTCTTCCCCCACCACTGACTCAACCCAGACTACAGATGATACCTTCATCACTCCCACAGACCTGACAACGACACCGTTCTGCCCCACCACCGCATTCAGCACCAGTAAGTGCAGTGCCCCATGGGCATCGCCACCTCCCCAGCACTGATGCCTTTGGGCTTCCAGGGGGCCAGTGCAGGGGGTCCTGGAGCCCCACTGCTTTTGCTCTGCTCTCAATATGGGGGCATGGGTTCTCTCTGGCATGTGTGGTTTGCTCTGCAGGTAGAGTGTCGTTCTCCTGACAGTGTAGGGTGTCCATGACATGATTATCCTGAAGGATGTCCCGTGTCTGTGCCAGAGATCCTGGGGAGACACCCCCGGGTTCTTTGGCACAGCCCAAGGGCAATAACCAGAGCTGTGCTTTTTGTCCCCAGGTCCGTCTTACCTCTTTCTGTCGCTGCAGCTGACAGTGCCCCAGGACCTGGGGAACACCACAGTGCAGGAGCTGCTGTTGTCCAAGGTGAGGTGTGCTGGGGGTGTGTGTGTGCCACTTTGCATCTGGGAGGGGTCAGGCAGGCAGCGGGAGGGGAACGGCTGGGTCTCACATTGAATGTCACCTGGAGCCTTTTTTGATGAAGGGGAGACCCTCCTTTGGCTGCCGTGGTCCAGGATCAAGCCCTTCCCATGTGGGGAGCAGGGGTAGGAGACCGTCTCTGTCACGACCTGATGGTTGTCCTCTCTCCCCAGCTCCGTGAGAAACTGCAGGCCATGTTCCCGTGTGCTGGCCTGGGGGTGGAGTGGCGAGGGGCGTGGAGGACCTGACCACTGCTCCTTGCCCAGCTGGGACCTGCAGGGCTGGCACCCCTGTCGACTGGCAAGCCTTCTGCTCCCAGCTCCTTACTTCCTGGTAGTGCAGCCCTTTGGGGTAACCTGTACAGCCCCTCTTAAACCTGGGACCCCCTGTCCTTCTCTGCACACCCCCAGAGGACCCCCAGTGGGCTGGAGTGCCCCCGTCCCTTCCCGCAGCCTGTCTGTAGAGCCCGACCCTCCCACTGCCCTGCACCAGACCTGCCTCCCACGGTGAGACCCCCCCAGTGCTGCTGGGAGGAGGGCACCCGGCAGGACTAGGCTTTTACAGCTGGGACTCGGCCATCAAAACCACCCTGGGGACCGACGGATGAGAGAAAGGAGACCTGGAGCCGCCGGTACTACTGTGCCCAGGGCACTCGGGGGCCCAGTGGTGGTGACCTCGGAGGATCTGCAATCTGGGGAGGCTGCGGTGCCCAAGGTCTTTCAGAGATGCTCCGGAGCTGTTTCACATCCAGAGTGGGCCAGGATGGAGCCCGGGGGTGCCTCTGGGAAGGAGGCAGGAGAGAAAAACCCCTCTCTACCCCTGGAGTCCCGTCCTGGGACCGGCGACGCTCCTGAGCCCTGCAGCGCAGAGGGCGAGTGAAGCCAGGGCCCGGCACACTGGCTCTCCCTGTCCTTCCTGGGGAGTTGTTGACAGAGAAGCACAATCACGCCAACACGAATGGGCACCGAAGGGAAATTCCACGTTTTTCGTGCCAAAGATGACGACTTATTTTTTTGACAAGTTGACTTCCCCAATTTTCAGCTTCGCCATCTAGCAGAGGTACCAACAAGGAAAACTGGCTGAGTCCCAAAAGCTTCGCAGCGGAGAGACGGTCTCAGGGCTGTCCCCTCCTGGAAGCGGCCACCACAGACATTCCTGAGGACGGTTCAGCACCCCGACAGGCTGGGGGTCCCTGCTTTGGTGCTCTCCACCCCATGACGCCCCACAGCTGCCGAGGCAGCTGAGCTCACCATGGGGCCGTGGAAATCCCGTGGGCTGTGCTCCTTCCCTGTTTTTTTCCAGTCCCAAGCTAAGGAGACAGCCACAGCGTCTGTCCCCCTGCAGCAAAGTCATTTATTAACTGATTAATTAGCCAGATAAAATCCAACCAAAGCAATTATTAGCCTAAGCAAGTCACCTCGCTGGGAGATTGAAAACTGAAATAATTAGCAAAAGAGCCGTGTTGTTTGTTGGGGCTTATTTTCGGTTGATCTCTGCTCCTCGCTGGCAGCCTCCGCCGGCACAGGGAGGGTTGGAAGGGGGTGCGTGGGGCTGTGGGATGCCAAACCTGGGGGTGGCTCCTAGGCTCCCCGGGTTGTCACCCGGCTGGGAAGGTGCCAGCAGCTGGACAGGATGGGGAAAGGCACCTTGGGATCAGCGGGCTGCCTGCCAGCTCGCGGGGTTTGAGAGAGGCTGGGCTGGGGCTGGAGGCTGAGCCCAGGCAGCTCGTCAGGATGCTCCCGTTTGGGATGCTCTTTGCATCCCAGGGTTGCCCCTTTGCTCTCTAGGATGCTGCCTGGCTTTTGGGGGCTTCTTGGAGATGTTGGCACCAAGAGAGGTCCCTCAACACCCAGGCAGGGAGTTGGGGAGCAGGGCAAAGCCTGCCCTGCAGGAAGGGGTCCCTGCGCCGGAAGCCTGGTGGGGCGCTGAGAAAGATGTCCTCATGCTCTGCCTACGCCGTGGAGCTGGGCCAAGAGTCCTCCCACACCACATCCCACCGGGCTGATTTCTCCGGCTGTTGAATCCATAACTTCAGACCCCGGGACATGGCTGTGGGCCAAGGCCAGGGTAATAGAGCCAAACTGCGTCACAAAGGGAGGAAAAGGTCCTGAAATGCTGGGATGAAAAGGTGACCGGGGCACTCACTGTCCCCTGCCGGCACGGCTGCCTTCCACCGTTATCATGGTTGGGGGGCAGTGGTGGGGAGGAGAAGCTCTGGTCCTGCTAAGCCCCTCTGCCCCCTAGCCTGGGAGGGAGAAGGGGGGACATGGCTCCCATGGGGATGGTGAGCACTGCTCTGGCACTGGGGAGACAGAGCTCTGACAGCTCCTGACCCTGCCCACTGGCTACCACCTTCACCCCACGGCTGCTTGCCAGCCACGGACCCCTCACCAGAGGGGCCTGGAGAGGTCAGATCCGGGTCCTGCCATTTTCCCAGCCTGTAAATCGTTCCTCAGACTCTTCCTTGTAACCTGCTCCCATCTGTCAGCGTCGTCCTGAGGAACAGACCTTGTGCCCAGTGGCACCGTCACCTTCAGAGGGCTCAGAGGCATCACGGGGTGTGTATCTTGAGTCACCGTCCCCTTGTGACTCAGGTGTCCCTTCCGGTGTCCCCCTCCCCTTCACCCTTGCTGATGGCTATAGCCTGGCTCCCACTGTGGGGCAGGAGGGTGTTGCAATGCGCCAAGTCACCCAGAACCTGCAGGTTGATGGATAACCCGTTACCTCCACCACCACCCCCGAGCCCTCTCCAAATGCCCTTGCCAGGAGGCCGGAGTGGTGCCAGTAGGAGATGCCTGGATCTCCGTGGGGTTGGAACAACCAGCCCATTAATTCCAGGAAGGCTGATAAGGTGCTGTGCTGGGCTGTGCTGGGCCATGCCGGATGGTGCAGAGCCCCCAGGTGCTGGGATTCATGGCATTGCCACCCCCCAGCTGCAGGCTTCCAAGGGGCTCTGGTGCCCATCCCATGCTTTGGTCCTTGACAACCGTGGATGACAGTTATACTTGTAGAAGCCAGCAGCTTGCTGGGACCTTGTTGTCAGGGGCAGCAGAAGGATCAATGAAAAGCCCCTTCCCAGAGTGGGAACAGGGCACCATCCCTGAGATGAGGGATGACCCATGGTGACTACAGGTTTTCCCGGGACGGCCTGCCAACACTGAAGCTTGGTTGGTCACCCTCATGACTCTGCTGGAGGAGCAGTGGGAAGACAAGGCTTTTTGAGGACAGCATGGGCTGAAGGAGTAGGCACAAGGGTCTGCTGGTCCCAGGACACCACAGGTAGGACCTTGCAAGTGGGCTGAGGATGAGGTGGGCTGGAAACACCTTGCTTCAGCAGAATTATTTTCCCCTATGTCAAGCAGCACGTTTGCAATGATCCCTGTGGTTCCCACCATGTTTTGCACCTCAAATACCACCTGGAGCAACTCTCTCCAGCGTCAGCACATATTCCCCACCGGGGGTGGCTTTCCAAAGCGATACGGCATCATCAGCACGGGCAGGACCAACTCTCCCATAGTGGGTTTGCATCCCTCTAATCCTCCATCAGCCCAGGTATGGTGGCCGCTCGGGTGGTCGCTGGCTGGGCAGTCACCCCATGATCTGCAGCACTGGTTGGACGGGCCCCCAACGCATCTCCGGCTTCGCCCCCACGCTGGTGTTTTTGTCAGATGGGTGTTTGTTCCAGGAGAGCGACGCTTTTCCCTGATTTACCGTCTGTGCCCTGTTCCCCCTGCCGGGGGCAATGCGTGGGTTTTACGGGACGGGGTTTTGTCAGCTGTGACTTGGCCTCCTCTGGCATTTCCCCTGTTGATGCTGCACGGCTGGTGGGTCGGGGTGTCCCTCGGCGTGCCCTGCCACTGCCGCCTGCCCGAGGGAGGCTGGCTCCGGCGGGACACTGTGTACTGCCTAACACCACTAATCACACTTTGCAGGAGTCGCCTGCGGGCGTTTCTGGTTAAGAAGTGTTTAATTGACTACAGAACCATGTAGTGGTGGGGGTTTGCATAATGCTGTTCACGGGGGAGCTGGCAGGAGTTTTCAAGCGGGGGAGGTGGGAATTGCTGCTCCAGGGGAAGGGGGGAAGGGGAAACATAGGGGTGAAGTGACCCAAGGGTTTGGGGTGAAGGGACCCAGGGGACCCCCACAGTAGGGGAGGGGATCAGGGGCTATGCCTTTTTGGGCTCCAGCCTCTATGGATGCTGGTCCCACCTTGCAGAGAAGCTTCCCTGGCCCGTTCACCCCCTCCCAGCACCCTGGCTCTGCTGTACCTATACTGAGGTGCAGGTTTAAAATCCCACTGGGGCATGCTGGGGCTCTGGACGGGGATCCCCAGTGTTCCCAGTTGCAGCTGAGCACTGTGAGGCTTGGCTGACGCCCCAGGGCCTGCCCCCAGCCATGCTTTTCCCTGTTTTATAACCTGCCTTTGCTCCTGGGTGAGCCTTGGGCCAAGTGAGGACTTGCATCTGGCCTTGCCCCAGGCTGAGACACAGCTCAGCTGCTGATTTTGGTGCCCACGGTGTCCCCAGGAACCATGAGGAGGCCGCCATGGGTAACAGGTCCTGTGGGGTCTGCAGGGTGGTGGCCATGCCACTGTTGGCAGTGCCAGGTGCTGCTCCAGGCTTGTCTTCCCCAGCTGGTGCTGGTGGTCCAGGGAGCTGCTCCAGGCTGTGCCCAGGTCCTCCAGGGGACGGGGTCCCTGCAGGCTGGCCTTTGGGTAACCCCCCAACTCATGTCCCAGCTGAACAGGACATCCAGTCCTTGGGAAGGGGAGGGCTCAGCAGGGAGGGGATGGTGACAGGGACATTGAAGGGAAAGCACCGGGGGCGGGAGGGGACGGTGGCTGTAACCTGCCTCCTTCTGCCATCCCTATAAATAGGAGGGAGCAGGAGCAGGGTTGCACCTGCGGGACTCCAGCTCTGCAGGAGAGGCAGGCAGGGAGGGACGGACTGAGCCGCTCCTCACTGCTCTCGCCTCCCTTTGAGCTTCCCAGTGCTTTGCCTGGGTGAAGGCCTGAGGCATGGGGACCAGAGGATGGACGCTTTCCACCTTCGTGGGATGCTACTTATGGATTCTGCACGGTATGTCTTATATTTTTCTGCTAGCATGTGTGCTGCCCGAGCCCTTGCAGGGCACAGCGGGTACACTTGTGAGATGTTTTTTCCTCCTGGCTGCACTGGAAACTCCTCTTAGGACCAGTCCTTGCAATACATTGCAGCCAAAAAGCCAGAAAAGTGTTTTATGGAGCAGGCACCACCCTGTAGGGCTGGTTGCAGGCGTGGACCCATGGGAGAGGCCAGGCTGGATGGGGCTTTGAGCAACCTGGTCTAGTGGGAGGTGTCCCTGCCCATGGCAGGGGGGTTGGAACTGGATGATCTTTAAGGTCCCTTCCAACTCTAACCATTCTATGATTCTATGAGAGGTGAGAGCCCAGCTCAGGAGCCTGCGTGCAGCCGTGTACCCCTCCAGCAAGGGAGCAAGGGAAGCTGGACAGCAGAGCGGGGCTCCAGGGATGCTCCCATCCCTCCCACATCCCAGGGAAGAGCAAATGCCGGTGCTCCATGCTGAGGCCCCTTTTGCATAAGCTTCCCTTGAATGGGTGTCGTGGGGTAGATGATGTTTCCTGCTCCGGATGGAAGAATTAAGATAAAACACGTATTTACTAGGGTGGAGTGTGCCAAACTAACCTGGGGAGACTTGACTGATACGCTTTGTTTTCCCTGAGATGGGGAGGGAAGCAGCTCATCTCCTCTGGCTGAGGAGGGTTGGTGTAAAGAGCTTATTTTAGCCAGGGAAGATGGTGAGAAGGCAGCAGAAAGGGAGAGTGAGCGGGGGCTTGGAGGAGGACGGACCCCTCGAAGGCTGGTCTGGCATAGGAGACAAAGTTCATTAATGACTCCGGCAAAAGCTATCCGCAAGCTCAGGAGCTGAGCCGGCGGTGAGGTTGGAGGCACCTCGGCTGCATCTGGCTGCGTGGCAGGGGGAACCTGATGAACCGGAGCACCGGCATGGGGAACAGGCTCGGGCTGTCGGGCTGCAGCGAAACCCTGCTGGGTCTCACCCTCGGGGTACCCTTCGTCTCCCCTAATTGCAGCCGCCTAAAGCCAAGCGTCAGCAGATCTGCCTGGCTCCTCCTGGAGCCAACGGCGTCAGCTTGGTCTCCCCAGAGCCCGCATCCCTGTCCTAAATATAAGACTGGGTGAAACATCACTCACGGGTGCCTGAGATGTGGGGTGGTGTCTCCTCCTTTCAGTGAAGCTCCTGGATGTAGGGCAGCAGGAGGAGGCAGCTGTGAGCAGGGCTTGGTCCTGGGAGCTGCTGAATTGAATATTCCCTCCAGGGGCAGGGAGCCTCTGGTGCCTGCACCCAGCTGGGGGCAAGTGGGACAGGGGCAGGGAGCAGGCAGGCTCCCACCCTGGGAGAGGTTTAATGAACCTATTTTAACTGCAGTGGGTAAGGAGCCGTTTGCAGCCAGGGAATATTTCACTAATCTCTGGATGTTGCCTGCCAAAGGGCTTTGGGTGAAGTGTATTTAAATGTCCCTCAGACACCTGAAAGGTGAAGCAACAACAAAAACCACCCCCCAGGCTCTGCAGAAGTGACTGTGCTCAGGGCAAAGAGGGCTGAGGGCTCTTCTTGGGCGGCAGAGCTCCGCAGACACCCCTGGGACTAGCAACTGGACTTACTGGGCCCCAGCTCTTACCAGTGGCCAGGCAGTGACATCCCCAGCGTAACTGGGCTGGGTTGTGGCAGCTGCCTTTGCCTCCATGCTCACACCAGCGTCTCTCCCTGACCTGTGATGAGTTGTGTCCTGTCTCAGCCTGTGGCTGGGAATGCTGGGGACGCAAAAGGTGCTTTGTGGCACCAGGCACAGTGTGGCAGCCCAGGCTGTGCTCCTCGGCTCTTAAATTGGAGCCTTGTAAGGCCACGGGACAAGGCAGAAGGGTTTAAGAAGGGGCAGGAGCTTCCTGATGCTCAGCCAGAGGAGATGTGTGGCTGAGGCTGGCAGGCTGCTGCCTCCGGCACCCGGTGTAATGCTCCACTTTGTGCTTCTCTGCAGGGCTCAGGGCTGCTGCTGCTGTCCCTGTCACTACTGAGGGGCTATTTACTGCAGGGACAGCTTCTCCCATCGCAGCGGAGGGTGAGGTGACCAGTGCCCTCATGACGGGCACTGTGGAGATGAGCACTGCAGCGATGAGGACTGCGGCAGCTGATGCTGAGATAGAAGACAGCATCCTCATGGGAAACTCGTCCAGCCCGCCCTTCCCTCCCGGGGCTGAGCTGGGCACTTTGGGGACAACGGCGAGCCAATACAACACTACAGTACCACCTTTGACGAACGTGACCGAGCCTCTTAGCGTGTCTCAGGATAACGAGAGGGGTGCAGCTGCTCTCGCTGCAGCCACGACCACTGACACCATCGTCTCACAGAACCCTGCTGTAACCTCAGATGTGGAGCTTGATGTAACGGGGACCACTCCCGATGTACCCCTGGGGGCCACCCCTCTCTTTGCAGACATGAAGGAGGGCATCCTCACAGCTGTCACCAGAGAAGGAACAGAAGATCGAGACCTCACTGCCGGCGCCATGTTCCTCCCCACCACCCCTCCGCCGGCAGCCCCCTGGGGGGCACAGCCATCTGCTGGCAGCCCCGTGGGTGCCGGTGTCACCGTGCTGCCGAGCCAAGGGCTGACCACAGCCATGGGAGCTGTTGAGGAAGGTGTAACCCTGCCTGTGGATATCCAAAGCGAAGCCAGTGCCAACTCCTTGAGCCCCAGCTCTGGTGCTGGGGGGCTGCTCACGACCCAGCAGGATGGGGCAGTGAGTGGGGCTGTGGGCGTCGCCCCAGAGCCAGCGGAAGAAACAGCCCCATTTACTGAGGAAAGTCCCTTGGCTTCAGAGCCCAGAGATGCAGGAGATGCAGTAAATGATGCATTCAGCATGGCTGGCTCATCCCACCCACCTCTGGAGAGCCCAACAGCGTGGGGAGCAGTGGGAAACCCAGGCGAGCCCCCCCTCCTCCCCGACCAAGCAGGTCTGAGCCCAACTGCTTGGCTGGCACCAGTCAGTGGTGGGGACTGGGATGGGCAGGGAGCTCCCGGCATGTCATTGGATGCTCCTGGTTCATCCAGGTCGCTCGCAGCCAGTGAGGCACCTGCAGTGACAGAGGACATGGCCACCTCGCTGCTGGCACCAAGGGTTCCCACTGATGTGCAGAGTGACACGAATCCCCCAGCCCTGGCCACTGTGATGCCCACAGAGGATGTGGGGGCTGTGGGTCTGGCTGAGTCGTCCCTGCAGCCTACCCCTTGGCAGAGCCCCAGTGGAGAACAGCCACCTCTGCTTGCTGCTACCCTGCCATATCCCATGGACACCTCCAGTGCGCCTGGGGCTGCTTACCCACCCCCAGGGGCTGGCACCCTGTCTGGAGCTGATGGTGGGGTAGAGACACAAGGAAGTTCTGACTTTGGTGCTGTCCCAGGAGCACCCGTGCCTCTATCCCTTGGAGGGTCACAGCCATGGGACACAGAAGCTGGTGCTCCCCAGGGAGCCGATGGACCTGGCACTGGCTTGAATTCACCTTTGGATGCTCCCAACCCAGTGTCTTCTGTACCTGATGGACTGGCATGGCCCACCACTGGGGTCCTGGCTCAGGTAGCCGAGGGTGCAGACATGGCACAGGCGGGAGGTCCAGGGAATGGCAGTCCCTATTCAGACACCCAGAGTGACATGAGCCCTTCAGCCTTCGGCACTCAGCAGGACTCCACTAGCACGGGAGAGCTGCCAGCTGGAGGAACAGGGGCTTTGGTGAATGCTGAACTGTCCCCTTCATCAGCTGTCAGGGACGGAGCAGGAGCAGCCCTAACACTAGGAGAGGTGTCCCTGCCTGGTCCTGCATTCCCCGGCAGTGATGGGCTGGAGCCCAACCTCTCAGGGGCTGAAGGACCAGGGAACCTGCCTGGTGAATTCCTCAGTGCTCCTGGGGCTG
>JAOXNO010000052.1:11961455-11971923 GCA_028565335.1 Limnodromus scolopaceus
CTTCCCGGGGAGTGGGAGCGGGTGGACTCTGACCACTCTCCTGCCATCATCAGAGCTGGAGCAGGGAAGATGAGCAGAGCTTGAGGAAGAAGACCGGGGTGAAGCAGAACTGGGGTGGGGGGTTTCGCAGGGATGTACTCACAGGAGAAGGGCCGAGGCCTCCAGAAGTTCTCCTTGACCCTAAGAGAAGAGGAAGAGAAAGGGGATGACATGTCAGGGGTGGGGCTGGGAGAGCCCTGCCTCGTCGTGGCACCTGGATGGGATGGGAGTAGGGAGAAGTGACTGAGAGTGGGGGCAAGATGAGGCTACAAGAGCAGGAAAAGCCCCAGTTGCTGTGCACACACAATTTGTCATTTTGCCACAAGTGCAAATGAACAGAGGCACTTCCTGGAGAGCCTGGAACTGGCAGCAGGGGCAGGACACAGCTCCGACCGGCGCAGGGGGCTTGGAAGGCTGAGCTTCCCCTGAATGTGGACCAAGGGCTGGGGAGGAGGTGCTGGTGCTTCCACCCCAGCCTTGTACCTCTTCAGCCATCTGCTAACTCCCTGCTCTGCAGAAGAGCAAGGTCCAATCCTGCACCCACCTTTTTCTTGCTCCAGGTCAACTCTTTCCAGAGCAATGTGAATTGCAGCGGAAATAATTTGGATGGTATTCAAAATAAAAATAAATAGAAAGCCTGTCTGTAACTGAGCACTGGGTGAGATGAGGAAGAAATGCAAATACTTCCCGACATGGGGGAAAAGGGAAGGTAATGTTCAATCCACTGACCTTATTGCACCCTTGAGCAGCAGATGTCTGGGAAAGGGGGCTGGAAGACGCTAAAAGACCACTGGGCTCAGACCCTTCCCCAGGGCAGGTTCCCCCTGCCCAGGCCAGATGGGTCCACTAGTGGTGGACCGTCCAGAGGGGGATATTCCACCAATTTTTGGGGCTGGGAAAGCTCTTTCTGACACCCACCCTCCATTCTCTGCCACACCCTCAGCACCCACCCCTGGGTGGGTCCATCCTATGGCTCACCCCCGTTGCTGGTGCCGGCGGCAGAGGTGCGAGGCCAGGCAGGTGATGGCGAGCAGAAGGCAGAGCAGAGCCAGGGCTCCCAGCACGATGCCGAGGAAGGCGGCAAGGCTGATGGCCAGTTGCTCGCACCGGGTGCCACCAGGGAAGAAGATCGAGAAGGGGAGGCAGCTGTGGAAAGGAAGGGAGGAGCAGTGATGCCAGGGGGAGATGTGGCCATGCCCGGTGGCCTTGTCCATCCCCAACGCCACAGCTACCTGCATGTGGGCCCCTCTGGCAGGTGCTGGCACTGGCCGCCATGCTGGCAGTAGCCCATCTTGCAAGGGGAGATGCAGATAAAGCCGATGGTCCCCGTGTAGTGGAGCCGGTAGCCTTTGTAGCCATACAGACCACAGGGGAAATAGCCTCTCAGCTCAGCCACCGTCACTGGGGAGGGACAACATGGTTTGGCCACCCAGCAGCACCACCCCTCCATGCTGCCCCAGGTCTCCCTGAGCTGGGTCCGTGCCTGGGGTGGGGACTCCCTCCCACCCACCTCCCCCACAGGCATTACCCGAACCCCAGGGCACACAGGGTGATGGGGACAGGGGGGTGCTCCTCCTGGGCTCCCCAGCTCGATGTCAGGAGCAACTCACGCTTCACCAGGTCGGTGATGTTGTTGCGGTGCAGGTGCTGGAAGAGGAGGGGTGTCCCTGCCTCCCGCCGCCCCCGTCGTCTGTTGAAGGCACCAGTGATGGCTTCCAGCAGCTCCTCGTTCAGGAACTGGATGACGGTGCCACGGCTGTTGTAGGTGAACTCAGAAACCACCAGGAAGGTGAGGCCACCACTGTCTGTCCTGTGGGGAAAGGATGGGGCTGCTGGCAGAGCCACTGCTGCATCACAGAGTGACCAAGACTCACTGTGCCTCAGTTTCCCCATTTGCGGGGTGGTAAGGAAGGGGTGAGGCAGGAGATGGAAGGTGCCATGGGGCTTGTGAGGAAAAACAGGCGCTGCGGTGGGGGAAAATGCCTTTTGTGTCCCAAACCCTGTAGCCCCATGCCCAGCCCCACCGGCTCTCCAGGGTGGGCAAGGGGCCACTCCACAACCGACTCACGTCTGGGTGATGTTGGTGTTTCTCTGGAAAGCCTTCACCTCCAGGGAGCACAGAATGGCTGAGACCTGTGGCGGGGAGGAGCAGGAAGGTGTTAGAGGAGGGCAGGATGGCACTAGTACAGGGAGAGTCTGAAGGATGATGCAGGCACCATGGCCGAGACCCAAGGGCTGCTCTGGCCTTTTGTTAATGTGCCAGGGACCTGGCACATGGCCATGGCCACAGCCAGCATCACGGGGCTGGTGCTGCCTCCCTCTGGCCCTAGGATCCCGTGAGAGGGGGGGCGCGCGGAGTCACGGACAACCCAGGCTGCCATGCTGCCCAGGGCACCAATGTGTCCCCCTCCCCAAGCCCATCCCTTTCGGTGACGTACGGTGCCGTTGACTTCCCCAACAGTGGCGTTTTGCAGTGTCCTGACCCGCAGCAGGACGGCTCTCCGGGGAAGATCTGCAGGGGGGAAGCCGCAGGGGTGGCTCTGGCATCCCAGGACCGGGGCGAGCAGGGTTGGGGTTCACCAGGCACAGGCACTCACCTGGGCTGGGCAGTGGCTGAAAATCCTCCCCTGCCACCAGGCACCGCTGGTCGGTGAAAGCCGGGGGGCAGGTGCAGATGGGGGTGCAGGTGATGGGGTGCAGGCTGCAGTGTCCCCAGTTGCCACAGTAGCCCTCGGGGCAGGAGCGGGCGCCACAGCCTGGTCCCTCACCTGTGGGACGGGGAGCCCAGGTCAGGTGGAGGCACCAGTCTGGCTGCAGGGGCAGAGCCCCGGTGCCTTGACCCATCCTCAACTCCTCTGTAATGACTTTCTGCTATGTTTTGGAGTTTTTTTAATACGTTAGAACTTTTAGTATAAATTCAGATCGTCAATAAAAAGCCCAGCTGGAGCCTTTTGCCCTTGTGAAATCACAGCCTGCTGCACTGTAACAGGAGCAAACCCCACCACCCCAACCCCACCACAGCCATCTGAAAATAGGATTTGATTTTAGCCCTCGCAACCTCTGCGTGTGCGTTTGAACTTTGATCGGATGACCTTTCTTTTCTATTTTTTTTCTCTGAAAGAGAAAAATTACATGGGAAAAGTTTCCCATCCTGGTGGATTAGTGAGATCTGCAGCCTGGGAGCACCAGGGGCAGCTGGAGTCTGGTCCCTTCTGTTAAGGACAGCAAGGGCTTGGGTACAGAGATCAGCCAGATCCCCCTCCTCTCCGGCCAGTTTGGGTCCCATGGTTGTACCAAGGTCTGGGGGTGATGGGGACAAGGACCATGCCTGCCAGGGTGCCCATACTCACCCTCCTCGCCATCTGGGTAGGAGCAGTTGTAGCTGCCCACCGTGTTGGTGCAGGTGGCATTCCCTGGGCACACTGTCCCCTGCGTGCACTCGTCAATATCTGCTAAGGCAATGCAGCATGGCACCAGGAGAAATACCTCGGCTGGGATCCCGTGGGCACCCCAGGTTCCCGGTGGCCATGGTGAGCCCTCATCACCTGAGCAGTGCCGCCCGTCGCCAGTCAGGCCAGCTGGGCAGGGGCCACAGCCGGTGTGCGAGTCACAGCCCACGCCGGGGAAGCATCCCTGGGCACAGGGGTCCGGAGGGTCCTGGCAGAAGTCACCTGAGTAGCCACCCTCACACCTGCAGGCTGCCAGCTGGGAAGGGGACAGTGAGACTGGCTTAGGGGACATGAGGGGGACGGGTGGACAGAGAAGACAGCCAGCACGGCTGGCATGAGGACAGGCACAGTGTGGCACTGGAGGAGCTTTCCGGCATGCTACCTGCAGGGAGGACCCCTTGAGGATGACAGTGTTGCTGTAGTCACACTCTTGGCTCCTGCTGCAGTTGCAAAGGGTGAAGCGGAGCTGGAGGAGAGCGGAGAGGTTGTTGGACCCGACAGCCTCCAGGTTGATGGTGAACGCGCCCGTTCCATGGGGCTCCCACATCAGGGTGCCGCTCTCTGCCACAGGAGGAGAGGTGGGCGTTAGAGGACGCAGCAGAGGAGAGGGGCTGGGTGGCCAGTGTCCCCCCATCCCGTCCCAGCTGCCCCATCTCTCCTTTCTGACCTGATATGTTGAGCTCTGGCGAGAGGTGGGGGACAAAGTGTGCGCCCACCCCGGTGGCATGGTACTGCCTCGTGACCCGTTCTGTCCTGAAGGCCATGAGTGACGCATTACCAGTGATAACAGGAGGGAAGGAGTCTGAGGAAAGAGCAGACCAGCACACAGCCATTTTTTTGCTACGTGGCCTTGGCACCCCTTGGCTCTGAGACCCTCCTGGTGAGGATGGGACCCCAGGCAGACCATGACCGCCTACTGACAAGGCCCTCGTGTTGCACAGCATGGTGGCATCTCCCAGGCTTGGAGACCAGCCAACTGGGCAAAGCAACTCCAAGACCTTGGTGAGTTCTCTCCTGCCTCACATGGAGGAAAAGAGCCCAGGGAGGGAGCAGGGCACTGCCCAGTTACCCAAGCTGTGCCCTCTTGGAGGTGAGGATCTGCTCCACTTACTGAGTGCTGTCTTCTTCTGCTGGAAGTCATCTGTGAGGCTCTGGGTGGCCAGGCCCAGGGCCACGTCCCCTGTGCTCAGTGAATCGTAGATGCATTCCTGGCTGCCGTGGCATTGCGAGGCTGCTAGCTGGTACTGGCTTTCATTCTCCTGCCGCAGCCGAGACAAGAAGATGGGTGTGAAGTTCATTACCGGTAAGTCCAGAGGATGAGCAAACAGCCTGTTCTCTCCAACAGCCCCTGCAAGAGAGCACACCATGGGTACAGCTTTGGGTTTTTAAGGTTTGTTATACTTTAGGCCTCATTTTCATGGAGTAGTGAAGAGACCAAAGGGTTTCACTGGCATCACTTTTGCTCAGGCAAGTGTCTAAATGTCTCCAGCCGAAGCCTGGCCAGCAGGTGCAGGAACAGGGGGATCGTCAAGGTGGATCCAGAGCCTGGACTCACAGGTCATCCCGTAACTGTAGACCTCCTCCTCGCTGCTGTTCACAGGGATGCTGGTACCGTTTGGCATCTGGAAGTCATCTGTGGGGTCGTGGTTCCACACACCTGGTGGAGCATGACCAGAGAACTGGAGTCGCCCATGCCGAGGTTTATCTACACTCTGGTGCTGGCCAGTGTTTAGTTTATACCCAGGGGTCCCTGCCCTCACAAGCACGTTCCCCCAGTGTTTTCCAGACTGCTTTAGGGTGGGAAGAGGGCTTTGCATGGTGCCAGAAGTCCTCACCCAGGAGGCCCTTGGTGCTGTTCTGGTACCGACTGGGCAGGCTGCAGACCACACTGAGGATCCCAGAGTTGGCCGAGATGGAGATGGCGATGGCCCCATCAAAGATGGCTGTGGCGGAGGAGGTGTTGACCAGCAGGACACCAGGGCTGTAGTACACCTCAGCACCCATATCTGCAAGAGAATGAAAGCCCAGACGAAGAGTCCGCGCAAGGCTGGGGTCTCAAATGATGCCCCTGAATTTGTGGAGAGGAGCACTCCCCGTCCACCCCGGTCAAATCAGAGACACGATGGCTGCCCTTGTGCTGAGCAGGGCTGGTCCTTGTGGGATGGAGACACCCCTTTGTCCCCTCTCGATACATTTAACAACACATCCTGCTCACCTTGGGAATAGGAAAACTGGATAGATTCATTATTCAGGAGGACCTGGATTTCACCCTGGCTCCCCAAGGTCCACTCAACCTGCAAATCACAGCAGATGTCCCAGTTGGCCCCTCTGCTCATCCATTCATGCCATGCCCCCATACTGGGGACACTTGAGCTAAACCCCATCCTCCTCTAGCCCCAGCAGAGGGGCTCAGCCCCGGGGGCTGTGTGGGTGTGTTCTGGGAGGTGGCAGAAAGAGGAGAGGGGATGGTCCTTGGATCCTGGCCACTTGTAGGTGATCCAGAGGGGATGCCCAATCTGACAGGAGGGTCTCTGCCATTAGAAGCTCAAACTGATACCCAGATCACTCCTACTCACTGTTGTTGTGGTGGTGGTGGAGATGTACTGGGCAGCAAAGGCCACAAAGTTGGTGGCCTGGGCTGTGCCAGTCTGGGCTGTGCGCCCCTGCAGCATGAATCTGGTCTGGGCATCGCTGGCCAGCAGCAGGACAAAGTCACCGAGCCCATTGAAGGTGTAGGTGAGTCCATCCAGGGTGGTCATGTGAGGGTCCCCAAAGGCACCAGCTGGGGTCCAAAAGAGACAGAGTCATTTTGGAAGGAGGAAGAAAAGGAAATGCTGGTGTCATTGCATGGAGGAGAGCAGCCCCCAGTGCTGAGCTGGGCTCAGCACTCCCCACCAGGATGCTGAAAAGTGTGGTTGATGCATGGGGTCTGCGTAGGGTCCTGCCACCCGCCCAGCACCTTGGCACAGAGGAGGTAGAGTCCTGGGGACTCACCAGGGGTGGGCGGCACGTATCCCTCACAGCTGACCCTCGGTCTCTTCTCAGCAAACCTGGTGCAGAACAGGGGCTTCTGCACACACCGGCAGCACCAGTCGAATGCCTCCAGCTCCCTGTCTGCGGAGGAAGGTGGCCGGGTACTGGGGGATGTTGGGGTCCCCACTGCACCCACAGAGCACTCAGTGCTGGGCTGGGGGTGTTTTAGGGCGAGAGAGCCCTGGTGCCCACTCACCAGCCGTGGGCTGGATGGGGGGGCTCCAAGCCCTCTCCTGCCAGCCTTCGAGCAAGCTCCCATCTTGGTACAGACACCGCACCCCGGCTCCGGTCGGGCTGGGGGACGCAGTGCGCAGCATCCTCATGGAGGGGTTCTCTGGGTCTGAAATAGGGGGAAAAAGGGGGGATCACAGCCGCTCTCAGAGCAGGAGGGGACCCCCTGCCGTCCCCCCACCCCGTGGCTGGCCCTGGAGGGGGCCGCGCACGGCACCTCTGCTCCGGCGGTAGCGGGGGTCCAGCTCTGCCTGGGGCTGGGAGCAGGGGCACGGCAGCAGCTGCTTGTTCCATGTGTCCGGCGCTGGCTCTGTGTCCAGCCACACCAGGCACTTCAGCCTGTAGTTCACCTGGGAGTCATTGTCCAGCCTGTATATCCACAGCCCGCGCACATCTGGTGGAGCAACCAGAGAACAGCACAGCTCGGCTGGGGTCTCGCCTTGTGCTGAGGGCAATCCCAGAGGACAATGGTCTGCGGCCATTGACCTCACACAAGGTCTCCAGGCTCCCTCTAGAGCCGGTGTGGCCGTGGCAAGCCACAGCGGGACATGGGACACCTGTGCTCTGGTCTTGGTGGCCAGCCTTGCTCAGTGGCTTCGCCGGCCGATCGCCTCGCAGGGATGCATGCTGGGGACATGCTCCCGACATGAAGCACACAGGTCCCTCCATTCCCACCCACCCTGAGGGCTCCCCTGGTGCCCTACCAGTGCCAGCGCTGCTGTGCTGGTCAGGTCGGTACTTGACAGCTGGTGGCTGTTGAGTCAGCTCGTTATTTTGGGCATAGCCATCACCGCTGTGTGGAGAGAGAAGGTTTGTGGTCACCCTTCCAAGACAACCCTCCTCCACTCCCCGTAGAGCAGCTGGGATGGGAACTGCTGCAGGAGAGTGGGTTTAAATGGGACAGGGTTGCTCCAGAGGTAGGAGCTGGGCTCTACTGGGGATAACATCTCCAATGGTCCCAACATAGTGCTGGGAGAAATCCCTGCTGTCCCAAAACGCAGCCACACATGCACAGAGCACCTGGAGAAGCCGATCAGCACATTGCCCGCAGCCAGTTTGGTGTAGTCCCACCGCATCCCACCATCCTGGTAGAGCAGCAGGGCAAAGGAACAGTTCCCATCAGTGGTCAGGACTGCCTGGTAGGTGCTCGTCTGGAGAAACCCAAGACATCCTTTTAGCACCCCAAAGCCTCCCCTGCTCTCCCTGCAGCACAGACTGAGGCAGTGAGACCTGAAATGCCTGCATCAAGCCATGGGAGACCAGCAGTCTATCCCTGCCCTGGCCATCACTGGTGACAGTTCCCTCCATCACCTGGGTCCCCCGCTGCTCACCTGAGTGTCATCACGCCGGGATGGGTAGGCTGGAGCTTTCTCCCATGTCACCTTCAGGGTCCATTTTGCTGTGTAGGGGATTTTCAGGTATTTCTCAATCTTTGCTTCCACATCATGGACAAGGGGGTCTTGGGTAGAGCTGAGGGTGGAGTACTCCTGCCAGTTGACAAGTGAGAGGGTTAAATGGGTGGGCTGGGATCTGGGCTCTCCCAGGAGAACATCTTTGGTGGCCCCTACCTGGTACCAGGTGGTGCCAACACCCTGGGAGAAATCTGCATCATCCCAAAAGGCAGCCACCATTGGCAAACCCTCCCAGCCGCTGAAGCCTGTGGGAGGTGGGTTGGGGTTGGAGGGGACATAGTTTTCCGTGGATGGGAAAATGATCTGCCCGTTATCTGTAAACTAACCAAAACAACTTGTTATTTGCAAAAATCCCAGGCAGCTCCTGGGCTGGCTTTTATCCTCCATGGGTGAGCAGAAACCAGCCATTTTACATTGCCCAAAAAAATTATCATTCAGATTAAATTTGGTTTCTGCTCTGTTTCCATGGTTGGTTTTTTTTTCTACCAAAGAGACTGCACATCCCTTATGTGCTTGGCAAGGGGGGGAACTCACGTAGAGAGAATCCCGCAGCGACTTCCCGAAGGGGAATCCAATCTCTGGCTTGAACAGAGAGGAGTTAAAATCCACCGTCCTCTGGATGCATTCTTTGTCCCCTCCCTCCATGCCAAAGGGGTAGAGCGAGGCTGCTGGCACTGCCACGGGCAGAAGATTAATCAAAAATGTGAAATACCATTCATGTTTGCTCCATCCTCCCTTTGGCCAGGGCGAACCGCCTGCTTGCTGCCAGGATGCTGTGCCTCTTCTCCCCCCTGGCTGGACCAGCGTTCTGGTGGCTTGCAACCCAATTTTTAACCCAGCTGTTAACTTGGAATAGGATGCTCTCAGATGTCTTATTTCACCTTTCCCCATGAATCTGGCAGCCTAACGTGCAATGCAGACGAGTCACCCCAGGCCGGGCTGTACCCTCAGCCATCACAGTGCTTGGTTGGCTGATAACCCCTTCCTGCTCTCTGCTTTGGAAAGAAGAAAGTTTACTTACTGGTAAGCTTGTGAGTGGGTTGGGGCTCAGGGGCAGGATTTTTGTGGCCAGCGGTGGTGTGGGCAGACGTGCTTGGTGCTGCGGTCAGTCCCTTCTGTGTCCCAAAGGCAGGAGGCAGGGCTGTGGCAGGGCTGGTGGCGGCTTGTGGCCTCCCCGGTGCCATGGTGCCTGGGACCGAGAGACCTCCCGCCTCCTTGGCTGGGCTCACTGGGGCTGTGGGTGCAACAGCCACAGTGCTCTCTGCAGCAATGGCCGTGGTGGTCCTTTCAGTGGTGGTCGTGGTAGTCCCTGAAGTGATGGCCATGGTGCTCTCTGCAGCGATGGCTGTAGTGGTCCCTGCAGTGATGGCCGTGGTGGTCTTTCCAGTGGTGGTCGTGGTAGTCCCTGCAGTGACGGCCATGGTGCTCTCTGGAGCGATGGCTGTAGTGGTCCCTGCAGCGATGGCCATGGTGCTCTCTGCAGCAATGGCTGTGGTGGTCCCAGCAGCGATGGCTGTAGTGCTGTCTGCAGCAATGCCCGCCGTGGTCCCTGCAGTGATGGCCGCGGTGGTCCCTGCAGTGGTGGCCGCGGTGGTCCCTGCAGTGGTGGCTGTGGTGGTCCCGGCAGCGTTGGCTGTGGTGCTCTCTGCAGCAATGGCCGTGGTGCTCTCTGCAGTGATGGCCATGGTGGTCCTTTCAGTGGTGGTCGTGGTAGTCCCTGCAGCAATGGCTGTGGTGGTCCCGGAAGCGATGGCCGCGGTGGTCCCTGCAGTGATGGCTGTGGTAGTCCCTGCAGTGATCTCAGTGGTGCTCTCTGCAGTCATGGTTGTGGTGGTCTCTGCAGTGATGACCATGGTGCTCTCTGCAGCGATGGCTGGGGTGGTCCTTGCAGTGATGGTCCCTGTGGTGGTCCCTGCAGCAATGGCCGTGGTGCTCCCTGCAGTGATCTCAGTGGTGCTCTCTGCACTGATGGCCGTGGTGGTCCTTTCAGTGGTGATCGGGATAGTCCCTGCAGCAATGGCTGTGGTGGTCCCTGCAGTGATGGCCATAGTGCTGTCTGCAGCGATGGCTGCAGTGGTCCCTGCAGTGATGGCTGTGGTGGTCCCTGCAGTGATCTCCGTGGTGCTCTCTGCCCGGATGGTTGTAGTGGTCCCTGCAGTGATGGCTGGGGTGGTCCTTGCAGCGATTGCCCCTGTGGTGGTCTCTGCAGTGATGGCTGTGGTAGTCCCTGCAGTGATCTCAGTGGTGCTCTCTGCAGTCATGGTTGTGGTGGTCCCTGAAGCGATGACTGTGGTGCTCTCTGCA
>JAOXNO010000052.1:11972023-11982757 GCA_028565335.1 Limnodromus scolopaceus
GCAATGGCTGGGGTGGTCCTTGCAGTGATGGTCCCTGTGGTGGTCTCTGCAGTGATGGCCGTGGTGCTCTCTGCAGCAATGGCTGGGGTGGTCCTTGCAGTGATGGTCCCTGTGGTGGTCTCTGCAGTGATGGCCGTGGTGCTCTCTGCAGCGGTGGCCGTAGCGTTGCCTCCAGTTATGGCTCTTTTCTCCCCCCTGGCAGGTGGCCCTGGAGGTGTCTGAAAACCAGAAGGTGACATGCTCGCTGCCTGTTCCATGGCACCATTGCTGATGGCTGTTGGAGAAGTGGCGCCTGTTGTCAGCTCAGGGGGTATCTGTCTGGCTGTTCGGTCCTCAGTCACACCAACACCAAGCAGGGACAAAGAGGCTGGTGCTGGCTCCTCCACTGATCTGTGCAGGCTTGGGAGGGGTGAACTGGGCACTGCCACCGAAAGGCTGAGACCGAGTGTGCCCCAGGACCCAGTTGTCTCCTTGGAGGGGGTATGCTCTGCTGGGGATGGGACAGGTTGCTTTCCTCCACCTGCCTTGTCATGCGTTACAGCGAGGGACTGGGCACTGCTGGTGCTGGTGGCCTTTGCCGTGGCAGGTGGCATGCCTGTGGTGGCCCCAGTCTCCATGAAGGTGTCCCTGCCAGCTGAGGTGGCTGGTGGGATGGTGTTGCTGGGGAACATGCTGGTGGCTGGTGTGGTGGCCGGGCTTGTGCTGGTGGTGCTGGGGAAAGGCACATGGGTGCCCCTGATGGCAGCTGGGGCTGCTGCACCCTCAGCTCCACTCTCAGAGGGGGTGGTGTCCGCCCAGATGGTGGTACTCCCAGCATCTGACTGAGATGCGGCTGTAGTCTCCCTCGCATCTGTGTGGCCAACAGAGGAGACCTCAGCCGTGGACTCATCCTCAGTGATCAGGCTGAAAGCCCTCAAGGCTGAGTCATGGGTGCCATCGGTGGCTTCAGGGGATGGCCTCAGGGTGACATGGGGACCATGTGGAGCTGAGGCACTGCTGGGGACAGCAGAGGGGGGTGTTGTGACCCTGACGAGACTGGCATCACCTGCTCCCACTGTTGGACCAATGACGGTGATACTGGGGGTGACAGAGGGTGCCGACACCACCACCAGATGGGTGTTCCTGGGGACAGAAGGGGACATACTGACATCTGGCTGAGCAGTGCTGTGAGCGAGGCCGGGGGAAGGTGCTGCAACCAGCTCTGGAGCTGTGGGTGACACCATGCCCACAATGGCCACTGCTGCAGGGCTTTTGCTGCCTGGGGAAGAGTATGCCAATGGGGTGGCATCACTGGTGCCTGGCTCAGCCACTCCAGCTCTATCCCCTGTGGTGGGAGAAGCCATGTTCGTACCCAAGTCCATGCCTGTGTCCGTGTCCATGGTGGGCTCAGCAGTGCCATAGCTGTGGTCCGATGCAGCCGTGCCCAGCTGAGCAGTGATGCTGGCTGTGGCAGAGAGTGACATCAGCAGGGCTATCCCCTGGGCAGCGTCACCACTGTTGGTGATACCTGTCACAGCACCCACTCTTGTATTTTCAACCAGGGTTGAGCCCACCTGCATGGTGCTGCCATCTCCTGCTGGCTGGGACCTGTCTTCCCCTCCCTCCGCGACTGTGTTTTCAGGGGGTGGTGGTGTCACAGGCTGAGGTGTCTTCTCAGTGGCAGTGTTGGGGAGAGGGCTGGCCGTGGCCAGTGCTGGGCTGGGGTTAGCCATAGCCAGCGGAGCTGAGAGACCGCCCCTGGGAGCCAGGAGAGGCAGGTCTGCTGGGGGCCTGGTTTCAGGAGCATCAGTCCCTTGGGCAGGTGGCTCTGGTGATGGTCCAGTGGTGACAATCGCATGGCTGGGAGCTGACCCCACTGCACTGGCACCTGAGTTCTGCTCCGTGTCCACCTCCAGGGATGTCATCCCCACTGCTTGCCCTCCAGTGCCGTCACCTGAAGTTCCCATTGCTGGTGGAGGGGTGGTCTGGGACAGTGGGGAGATGTTTGCTGCCATGTCTTGGGGGATGCTGGATGGAAACACCCCCAGAACCATCCCTGCAGTGTTACTGTCTTCCAGGAGAGGGGGGATGCCTGCTCGTGATGCCACAGGGATGCTGGCTGCTCTGGGTACCCGTGGGGTGTCCGGCACAGCCGTGCCTGGTGCAGCAGTGGGTGGCAATATCTCTGTCTCTGGAGCTGCCCCACGTCGGGGCTCAGCCTGGAGCGGTGGGGCTGGTGCAGATCCAGTTCCTGGGAGAGCTGAGCCCACAGTGGGACCAGGCTGGCTGTGGCTGGGAGATGCATCAGGCATGGCTGGTGTGGCTCTGGTGTCCTGCAGCACAGTGGTGGCATTGCCACTAGCTAGAGATGCTGTTCCCATCCTTGCTTCACTAATTAGAGTGTTGCTAAGAAGGAAGGATGAATGGGCAGCTGTCCCAGTCCCAATGCCATACGCAGCGATGGAGGATGTTGCTGCAGCAGCAGAAGCTGGAGGGGCTCCATCTGGCTTTGCTCCACCGGTGACCATAAGGGACAAGGATGTGGAGGATGTGGCCACGCTGGGTCTGGCTGGTGGGGATCCACCTGCATCCGCCTCTGCCGTTGTGGCCCCAGGGCCTGCTGAGGAGGTCTGGGGGAGCAGAGACCCCATGGAGTGCACGAAGGGCCCCTGAGAGGGCCCACCAGGGCCATTGGGAGGTGCATGGGGGGACAGCCTCACGCTGAGCCCCACTGGCATGGCCTTGGTCTCCAGGGAAGTGGTGCCTGCTGTGTCTCTGGCACTAGGCTCGCTCCTGACAGACACCAGCTCAGCGCTGGCACTTCCCAGAGCTGGGACCGATGCAGTGGGGATGGGCTTTGCAGTGCTGACATCCATTGCCATAGCTGGTGTGCCTGGAGCCAGTGCGGTGGCCTGGGGGTGGGTGACAGCGTTGGCTCCAGGTAGCCCATCTCCAGCAGTGCCAAGGTCCGTGCTGCAGCTGGGGGGAAGCGCCTCTCCTGCGGCTGGCACAGCAGCACCGGGGACCCGGGCTGAAAGGGCTGGAGTCTGCTGAGCGAGGTCCACAGGTGGGTCTTGCAAGGCTTTGTGGCTGGTGTCGGGTAAGGCATGTGTCCCTGGCTCTGTAGGCTCACCGACGCCAATGGTGGCAGAAGAAAAGGTGACCTTTGCCGAAGGTGCGCTTGGGGGGTCTGCAGACGGTGGGGCTGCCATCCTGGCTCCCTCCACGGCTGCGTTGGGGGGACCCCTGAGGAGGCCAGCAGCAGGGCTGGCTGAGGCTGCTGCCGGCTTCATGGGGCTGCCCGTGTCCTGAGAGATGCTGGCTGCTGTGGCTGGAGATGAGGTGGCCTTGTCCAGCCCTGGCGTGACCTCCTGGGATGGGAGCACGGCGGTTTCATGTGGCTCAGCAGAGCTCTTGCTGGTGCTGGGGGGTGATGTCCCTGTGCTGTGCTTGTCCTGGGGGAGCAATGGCACGCTGGTCCATGCTGTTCTTGGCGTCCCCTCCACAATGGCAGCGTTGCCCAGCTGCACCAACTCACTGGCATCAGCCAATTTGCCAGTGACTGAGGAAGACTCTTTTGTCCCTGGCACTGGTCGAGCAGCCGGGATGTGTGCCACTGGTGGGGACAGACCTCCGCCTGGTGCTTGGGGGGCACCTCTCAGAGTACTGGCAGCAACCATGGATGGTTCAGCTGCAGTCCCCTCTTGCATGGGGACAGTTGTTCCCAGGACTGGCTCTCTGGGGAAGTTGTCCAAAGCCACTCCGGACACTTCCACAGCCTGCTTGGGAGCAGCATTGCTGTTTGGTGGTGGTTTCCTTGTCCCCATTACGGCGGGGACACCTGGAGCTGGGGATGATGTGGCTCTAGCTGGCCCAGCACTGCCACCACCCATAGCAAGACCCACCATGTGCCCCGTTGGAGTGAGGAACAGAAGCTGCCCATGTCGAGTGGTGGTGGGAGCCGGAGGGACACCGGTTGGGTGGCCGGCAGTGCCTGGAGAGGAGACCCCAGCCCCTGCCCCTACCTGGGGGCTGCCTGGCATTGCCAGACCCCCAGGGAGAGCTGTCAAACTGGGAGGCCCCCCCTGCTCATCATTGGTCCCGGCTGGGACCAGTGCTCTCGCCGTCACCTGTGGCACCGGGCTGCCTGTGGGACGAGACAAGGTGGCCCCAGCTGGATCAACCCCGCCATGGCCCCAGCAGGCAGGAACCTGCCCGCAGCCAGCTGCCTGCCAGCCTTACCTGAGCCGTGGCTGCCCGTGGAGGCGGTGGCCCTGCCGGTGGGAGAGGGGTGCTCCGGCTGGGCGACCGCGGTGGTGGGGAACGCCTGGCACATGCCCAGGTCTGGAGGCAGCTCAGAGCTGGTGCTGTCGGACGCAGAGGGGATGCTGGCCGGCTCCACCGGGGCTGGCGCAGGGGCAAGGGGCTGCTCCCTCATCTCCTCGGCTTGCGCTGGTGGCAGAGCAGGTAGGTGAGGGCAGGATGAGGGGAAAAAACCAGCCCAGGGTCCCCATCACCCCCATCCCTCCTCCCTGCTGTGGGAGGAGGGTGCCCTCAGCCCCTGGGGCTGGTGGCGAGCACCACAGCCAGAACAACTCCGAGAGCGAGATGGGCACCTTCCCCATGGGCAAGAATCCCTGTTTGACCCACAAGCCCCCCCCCCAACCCCTTCCCCTGCCATGGTCGGGCAACCATGCCGAGGCTGTGGCACCAGCGGGCAGAGACAGGGAAAAGCCTGACCGGGCACTTGGGCTTGAACTTGCAGCCAGAGAGTTGTTCACAGCCCATCACCCATCACCCAGACGGTACCGGCCACCCGGACAGCCCAGCAGTGGTACGGGCGACTCCGGCACTTACCTGACAGCACCCAGAGCCCCCACAGCACCCAGCTCCAGAGTGGCCACTGGCCCCAGCACCCCATGGTGCTTCCTCGGCGGCAGAGACTGGGCTGCAGCTCTCCCGGTCCCAGGGGAGCGACGCAACAGGGTGGCTCCGCCGGTGAGCACTCCCCTGGGTGGGTGGGGGGGACAGGGACACCACGTGCCCTGCCTGGGGCACTGACCGCTCAGTGTCCTCGCAGCTTGCCACGCAGGTGGCCACATCCCAGTCCTGGGGACCCACTGATGCTGGGGGACACCCATTTTTGCCATGGGAGGCTTTAAGGCCCTTAAAACCCAGGGTGACCCCACGGTCGACACCCCAAGGTTGGTGCCCCCAACCCCCAGGGAGCACCCAATGAGGCTGCAAAGTCACCTGGCCCAAAGGCCCTGGGGTGGCAAGCAGGTAGAGGGGTTCCCAGCACCTTTAGGAGGGATGGGTCAGCCCTAAGCCCCGCACCCCCCCATGCACCCCCCACATTTACTGCTGGGTCCCCGCCACGCTTGGCCGATAACCCCTGGCAGGGGTTGGCTTGCCACCAGGGAGGAAGAAGGAAGGAGCAGCCTCCCGCGGCCGCCTCAGGGTCCCGCGTGTTAACCCTGCCCCAGCCCCGCTCCTGGCACTGCCGGCACCGCCGCCGGGGACCTGCGTGCAGCGGTTATCTGTGCCATCGCGGCAAACGCCCACGCTGGCCCGGCCGGGGAGGGGGGGTTTGTTCCTGCGTTGGGCGGCGGGACTGGGCCTTGCCCTGGGTTGCAGGTCACCTTCCAGCAGGGACAGAGGCCAGGTGCACCCAGCTGTGCAAAAGGACCCAGTGGGGCCACCACGGCAAACACACGCTGGCTTCTTCACAGGGCCCAGCCCAGCTCCAGGATCATTTAAGGAAGGGGAAATAAGTCGGTGAAGGTGCTGCGCCTTCCTCACTTCATTAACGCCCATCCCACTGGGCCGCCATGCCATGGTAGCTGCACCTTAGATGGGGAAACTGAGGCACGGAGCACCCAAAGTACCTATGCATGGCCATATCTGCAGCAGCACCCACCTGCAAACCTCCCGGTCCCCACGCTCAGGAAAGGCCAGGGGACCATTGATGAGCACAGCTGTGGGTGCACATAGGTGGCATGGCTGGGTATCATCAGGGACAGGGAGGGACCCACGGCCATGCCAAGGCAGCCCTTCCTGCCAGGCGACTCACCCTGTGTGGTGCGTTCTCTCCTCTGAAGCCACCAGCTCTGGAGCAGAGGGCACCCTGGGGACCAGGTACCACCAAAGCCCACCAACCCAGTGGGTTTTGGGCACTGAGGTCCTCCTCCACCTGCACGGGGTCACCTTCCTGCTGCTGCAAGGTGGCACCTCAGGGAACCCAGCTAAGGGGCTCTGACATCCTTTTGTGGGGTGGGAGGGGGGGTAAGTTAGCACTGCCACCCAGCCTGGGACCCCATGGGGGCCAGCCCCCTTCCCCCCCACCGGCACCTGGCTCTGTCTGCGCGGTGCAGGCGGTTGCACAACGCCCCTCGCGTGGGTGGGGGCGCGAGGCAGGGCCCGCCACTCCCTGCCCGGGCATGAGTCAGCCGGCGGCCGGGAGCCGAGTGGGGCTCCCCTGCACGGGGGCATGGCCGTGGGCAAGCACTGCCTGCTCAGAGGGGTCAAATCCTTCAGCCTTCGGGGATGACTCCAGCAGCCTTGGATGGGGAGACCTTTGCCCCCTGTAACAGTTTGTGAGCCATCACCTGGGGAGGGGTTTATGGTTGCCCATGGCATACAGCTCCCTGGGGATCCGCAGCACACGTTCATCCCCTCCCTGGCACCCTGCACCCGGGCTCCATCCCTGCAGCAGGTCACAGTCCCACCCGCCCACAGGGAGGAACCGTCACCCACGGAGAGACACAGCCTGTCCCTCTGCATCAGCGGGGATGAACCTGGGAGACGGCCACAGGCACCCTCCTCCTCTCCATAGAATATTTTTTTTATATATATATATAATATATATATATTAAAATTACATTTCTCTTTACAAAAACAATTCAACAAGGGGCCAGGGGACGGAGCCCATGGCCAAAGCCAGGGCACAGCCACCCCAGCAGGTGTGGGGCACTGGGCAGGCTCCCTTTCGGGGTGTCTCCTTCCCCCAAGGTGGGGCTCAGGCCAGAGTCCAGCAGCAGGTTGTGTGGGTGGGGGTGGGACCCGGGGGGTTGGCCCCGTGGCGAGATGCCTGCTCCGGATCCGACGCAGCTCACCCCGTCCCCGTTGTCACCGCCTGTAAGGAGAAGAGGAGAGGAGATGAGGTCAGGAGGGGTGATGGTGCCAGCTTGCCAAGAGCAGCATGGCATGGAGAACCCCCCCCTCAAAGAAAAATCTGTGCCCCTACTTCTGGCGGTTGGTGCCGTAGGGATCGAGGAGGTGGGAGCTGGCCTGTGCCAGGTTCCAGTCGAACATCTCCAGCACCCGGTGGCACTCGACGCGGGACTTCAGCCCCAGGCAGAAGAGCTGCTCCACCTGCAAGGGGACAGGGCACAGTGACAGGGAAGTGACAGGGATGCCACCACTCTTGTGGGAGCTGCGTCACGGGGATGGAGGCATGCGGTACCTTCAGGTATTGGATGGCCCGCTGGACGCTCCAGCTGTGGTTCTGCAGGGCTGCCTGGCACTCCTCAGTGGTCACACCGTGCACTGTGTCCTGCACCTGGGGGGAGCTTGTGGTCAGTCCCCACCACCACCCGCAGGCAAGGAGCCTGCGGCTGGAGAAGGAGGTCACCAGGGCTGCCTCCCACCCTGGCTCCATCCCTGGGAAGCACTGTAAGCCTGGAGCCGGGACCATCCTCATCCCTGGGATCTTCAGTCTCTCCTGTGCTCCAGTGCAGACTCCTGGCCACCATGGACCCAACCCAGAGAGCCCAAGAGGACTGCAGCGATGGCTACCTTCCTCCCCCCTCCCTAGGGCCCTGCATAAGGCTAATTTGGGTTAAAAAGGCCTGCAATCCCCATTTTGGAGTTGCAGTGACAAGTCTGTCCCACAGAACATCTGGAGACCTCTTGTAACCAACCTGCCAGGGTTGAACTTGGGGAAACTGAGGCACAGGGTGGGGATGGCTCTTGCCCAAGTGAGCCCATGGCCACCATGTCCCCTGTTGCTCATGGACACCAAGGATGTTGCTTACCAGCCGGATCTTGTCAGCAGGGCGGCAGCCATCTGGCCCATCGTAGACGATCTTCTGGAGGCTGCAGGAGGTTTTCACCAGGCACTTGGGTCCGGGGTTGCTGTTGTTGGAGGAGAAGTTGGCCTTGCAGTCTGGTGGTGGCGGCGGCTGCTGCACCATGGGACGGACAGTGGCTGTGGTGACCAGGCGGGATGCCGGCACCTCCTCGGGGCTTTTGGCCTCCTTGAAAAACTTCTCATATTTGTCCAGGTAGGCAGGGCGCTCGGGCAGCAGGTAGTAATGAGTGCTGCTGACCTTCTGCCCATCCTTCACAATGGGCAGGATGCAGGGACCCTTGGAGCAGTCCTTGCCCTGTGCCTGGATGACCTTGGGGGTAGCGTACTTGGGGTCAAGGGCAAAGCTCTGTGTGGTGGGCATGGGCTTCCCCGGCGAGGTGGAGAGGCAGGAGCAGAGCGCGGAACGTTGCTGGGGGGAGCCCACCTGCAGGGCCATGGGGCTGGGTGTCCGGGAGGTGGGCTGCGACAGCGGGTCCCGAGGGGGAATCTGGGGTGGCCGGTCTTCCTCACCCCCTGAAGCCGGGGAAAGCTCCCCCGACCAGCGCCCGGGCTCATTGCGCCGTAGGGGCCGGGGTGGGATGGGGACACGGGGCGGAATTTGGGGTTTGTCATCAGCCGGGGCGGCTGGTCCCAGGGGAACGTTAAGCCTCTTCATGCACTCCTGCTGGAGCTCTTCAAAGAGCTCGGTGGTCTGCGTCAGGCTGGGCTGCTTGGTCTCCTTGGGGGGCAGGAAGAGGTTGTCCTCCAGCACTGGTCCCCGCTCGCCCTCATCCACGAAACCATAGTTGGTCTTACCCCGCCGACTTGGGGGACTGGTGATGGAGCAGACCTCGAAGTCATCCTCGTCCTGTGCCACGTCATCATAGGCAGGTGGTGGGGGCAAGGGGCGGGCATCCCAGTCCACCACTGGTGTGGGATGGAGGGGCCGGGGTAGAGCCCGTGTGGGGCTCTGTGGTGGGGTCTTGTCCAACAAGGAGAAAGCCTCCATGGCCAGCTTGGCTAACGATGGGGCTGTCAGCTCCCCCACCGGCGAGGGGCTACCTTGGGGTACCTCTTCCTCAAAATCGATGAGGGTCACTTCGCCGCCTGCTGGCCCCTCGCTTGCCAGTCGGCCGGGTTGCCGCTCGCCCACCTTGGTGCCCGGTACCCGTGCCGACGGCTTGACCGGTCGCAGACCCTTCCCTGCACCTGGCTTCTTCAGGCAGAGTTTCCGGAGACCTCCCGGCAGACCTTCCTCCTCCTCACTGACTGGGTCGTAGCAGGGCTCTAGGAGTGGACAGAGAGGGAAGGTGAGGGTCCTGGCACCTATCCCTGGGGTGCAAAGTGGGGGGGCACCTGCAACCCCAAGCCCCCAGATTCCCCCATAGCTTCAGCCACCTCTGCCCCCCCACCTTGGACGCAGCGATGCACATCAGGGCAGGGGGGCCAGGAATCCTGCCCTTCCCCACCCTGTGCTCCCCCTGCCCCAGGCTGGCCACCCTGCCCCACATCTGTGTCCCCACCACAGGTGCCATCACCCATAGGTGGACAGCAGTACCCAGAGGGTAGAGAGGGTGAAAGGAGCTAAGAGAGCAAAGAAGGGGGGACAGGAAGGAGGGAGAGCAGCACCAAAGAAAGCCCAACTTACTGGTGAGTAGGACGGTAGGCTGAGGCGGGCGCGGAGGCGGCTGCCCTGCAGGAGAAGAGAGAGCCCGAGAGGAGGGGAGGCACAGGGTGAGTGTGCAAGGCAAGTGGCAGCCGGGGTGCTCATTAGCAGGGTGCATGCTTCGTTGTGTTCCCCATCACCAGTGGAGCGCAGATGCCAGTGGGAAGCCCACCCAAGGGAAAACTGCAGGTTTAGGGGGCACACGCGTGGTGTATGAGCTCCCTCCCTATGGCAGCTCCGCTGAGATCCCCCGTACTGGGGAGGCCCAGCAGTGGGAGGCTGGGATGGGACAAGGGACACGGACGAAGGGCAGCAGGGCAGAGTCCAGCCGGGCAGAGCCACCAGCCGCCCACGCTGCTGCCAGTGGCACGTGGCCAAGTGACAACGCACCCTGTCACCCCAGCTCCCCCCAAGGTCTGCAAAAAGCAAGTGGCAGCAGAGAGATGGAAAAGAGGGTCCCAGCCCATCACCCTGGCAGCAGGGCATGGGGACGAGGGCTTTGCGTAGCCAACAAGCAAAGGGAAAGGGAAAAGCCACTCACTTTTAGCCCTTCCTGGAAGCTGGGTGGGTCTGGCAGCACTCGGGTCCACACCTAAAATGTCAGGAGGGTCCATGGGATTTCCCAGGTACAGCCTGTTGGGAGAGAGAAGGAGAGCACCCCGGGGGTCAGCAGGGGCCGTGTGGGACCCCTCGCTCCCACCCCACATCCCTCAGGACACCCCACAGCCCCTTTGTTACGCACGATGCCCCGGCGAGTACCGTCCCCTGCAAGCGTTGGGGCACCGCACCCCAGTGCTATGGCACAGAGCCCGGTGCCATCCCGGCGTCACCCATCCCTCTCCAGCTCCGTGTGCGTGGATGTGCTGGACCCAGGGGACTGCAAACAGGGTGCCGTGCCCCAGGGTGCAGCGCCCAGGACACCCTCCCAGCACTGGGGTGCCGCAGCCCCGGTACGGCACGCCGGTGGGGTGCCGGGAGGCCCGGGCGAGCCGTCGCAAGCCAGGCGTGGTAAGGCAGG
>JAOXNO010000052.1:12002060-12019569 GCA_028565335.1 Limnodromus scolopaceus
TCAGGGACCCGTTATTATTTGGATGCTTAATCACCCCCCCCCCCCCCCCAGCTCTTGAGGGTCAACAGGGTGACCAAGAGGCAGCAGGCAGGACCCGGCCATGAAAGGGGAGACAGGGGGGGGACGACGGGACAGAGTCCTCACCCCTGTCACCTGTGGCGAGGCAGGACTCAGCCGAGCAGCACGGTGAAGTTCAGACTTGCTGTTGCAAGTCAACGAGGTGGAACCGGAGCTGCCCCAGCCCTGCTGGGGCAGGAGAGCAGCCTCCCCCCCGACACGTCCCCAAGCTGCCCGAGCTCACCCGTGGCCTCAACAGCATCGCAACTTTGCAAGAACCCACGAGAGTTGAGTGTTTAGGCTTCAAAACTTTATTCAAGCAGACAGCAGGTAACCCAGAAACACAGTTACAGCACCCCCACCCCCGTCAGACGCCAGCACCCAGCGTGGCATCCCGACATCCCAGTAGTCAGGGTTGTGCTGCCGAGCCAGGAGACAGGCTTTGTCTTTCTCTGCTGGCTGTAAAGCACATGTTTTTAAGTCTGACATCAAAATGCATGCAAAGTCTACCACGAGGACTCCCAGACGGCAGCTCTTAAATGCCATCCAGAGAAGCGTCACTGGGAAGCAGCAACACAGACAGGGTTGTACACATGCCTCAGAGACAGCAGGGTACTTAAGAGCAAGAAGTTGCATGAGCCTGGGCTTCCAGATGAAAATCCATCCCTCCAAGCTGGTGAGCGCTGAGGCTCAGTAACTGGGCTAGGAGCTTTCGCTTGCCCGTTCCTGGTGGTGGCCCAGGTCTCTGCACCAGGTCAACAGCGTTCTTTTCCCTCAAGGACTACTGCTGGGGCTCAGGTCACTCGCTCGCTTTAGGCTTAAATGCCAGATCAAACTGCTCGCAGAGCGCACGGCTGGGGACAGCCAGTCGGCTGGTTTTTTGGGAACAGGCAGCACGGTTCAGCAGGTGTCAGACAGCAGCAGCGTTCAGCTCCAGGTCAGGGAGCAGAGGGGCACCACGAGAAAGGTGCCACTGATCTCCCCCCCCTCCACACAACACCCAAGACTGGGGTTTCCAGCAAGACCTGGGCAGCAAGCGGCTTCCCAGGCACACACACCAGCATCCCCCCAGTGCCAAAGCAGGCCACCCTCTTGGGTAGCACACACCCCCACCTAGAGCAGTGACCCGAGCCCTCCAGACAGCAGTCAGCCCCAAGGCCTACATTCATCTTTAATTCCCCAAGTCTTCACAACTGATTTGAAGGAAGGTCACTAAATCGCAGAGCACACAGTCTAACTAGCCTAATTTCCACTAAACATTCAAAGCACTAGAGGCAGACTAGGAGGCAGGAAGCCACTTCAAGACAGCACAGCTATTTGAAACAGTTCACCCTACGGAGAAGGTAAAGAGTCTAGAGAAGTACATAACAGACCAAAGTTTGTATCTGCATCACCACAGGAGAGTGGGAAAAAAGTAGGACTGCCGCAAATTGATCCGTGTTAGATACTAACCATCAAGCTTTGCAGATGACATTGCATGATAAGCATAGAACAATTATGGGAAACACTGTCCCCGATAATTACGTACACCCATAGTGCAACATATGGAGGTCACTGCCTCCGATATAACACTGTGGTAGGCAAAAACTACCTTGTTCTTTACACATTATGGGAGACACTGCTCCCGATAATGTCAGTTAGGTTTCACGATACCTAAGGTACTGGAAGTTTGCAGGAAGCTGCCATTTAAAAAAAAAAAAAAAAAATTGGGCCAATGCCTAATCTGAAGTACAAGAAGTCACGTGTGTTGCCGTGAGTGGAGTGAGAGCTCCACAGCAAGCCCCTCCAGTGGGGCCAGAAAAAAAAGCTGTGCTCCCCATGAGAGTGCACAGCATCCAAAAAAGGAGGAAGAGAGGGAGTCTGAAGCCCACAGAGGCACAGACACCACAGGGAAGCCGAATTTCTAGTGTTTGAGTTTTCACCCAGGTTTTCATTATGTCAAGGATAATTTTGGAGCACAACCTGGAGACTTGCTACCAGGTTTACACCTCCAAAGTTTCTTCCAGAGGTGTGTTTTTGCCACAGAAAGCTTAATTGCTAGTTTTCAAAGACTTTTTTTTTGGAGGGGCCTGTTTAGATTATTTTAAATGCAAAGTTCCAGTATCATATTTGATTGTAATAGCAGATGCTGCTTTATTCAAAAACGACAGTATAACTGTCATAATTATGGAAGGCACTGCTTCCGATAATTATCTTCTATAAAAAAACATACCATTTATAGTGAACGCTGTCACTGATAAATAAATAAGCAAATAAATATCTCAGTGCCAAACAAGAGCCATCAAAACGGCATCAGTCAAACAGGGTTTGTCCAGCAAGAGACTCGATTTCACAAAAGGCCCCAGAGCAGCAAGGTCTGAAGTGTCAGTCTAGAGCCATTTCTCAACGCCACAGGACTCCCTGAGGTGCCAGCTAAGGATATAAAGGGGGCATTAGATAATCTTTGGGTCATTTTCCCTGGGTATTGAGACCGGCCTTCGCAGAAGCAAGCCTCCAAGATGTCATTGGGACCCTGCTGTTGAGTAAAGGCAGGCCGGACACTTCAGAGCTTGCTGATAATCAGCACTTGTGGGCTGCTACGATGTTGTTTTATTTTTGAACTACAGGTTGGTCTCTGCAGCTCCCTGCCAGAGAAGGGATCCTCATTACAAGCAGTAAGACGAATCCATTCCTTATCTAGTCACTAGGTTTGGGGGGCGAACAATTAAAACTCTAAATAGATGAGGCACCTCCCCACTCAAGGTACCGGTTCAGGAGTCACCTGAGCTGTTATTTCTCAAGTACACTGGAGAGCAAGCCCCACAAACAGCTGTATGTGACCGGTTTAGACTGTGGTCAGATGGGACCCTGGCCAGAGGAGATTTCACGGTAATCTTAGTACCTGCTTTAAAACTGCCTCCTGTGAATTTGTCAAGGTGAAATTTAAATTTTATGCTCAGCTTTGGTCAAAAAAATTTGTTGCCAGAAAATCTACAGGAAAAAATTATGCCACATTAGGGAGTGGGTTTCCCTAATCCTGTACCTTAACCAGGTGGTTGCCGTGTCTAGAATTCGTTGTCTGTATCCCAGATATCACCCACTAAGGCATTGGCAGCTCCTTTAATGGTCCAGGTCGTCAGGGCCAGCTGCTCTTTCAGCATATTCACATCCACGCTGTCCTTGCTGGTTCTCAGCAGATGCAGGTTCTCCAGCAGACTCTGCAGGGTGTGGGAACCTTTACCAAAGAAGATGTGGCGAAAGGGAGCATCTTTTGGCGAGAGGTACGGGGAGAGGAAGTCATACTCCACCTGCAGTAGAGATGCAAATTTAGGGTTGTACTCTCACCTGCCAAGTTTTTCTTTCCTAATCTACCCCATCAGGAGCTCCCAACCTCTGATCCTCACCCAGCCTTTTACTGCAGCAGCTCTCCAAAGGCCAGACCCTCTCCTGACAGCAAGCACAGGAGTCAATCATATTGGCACTAAGCAAGCAGAAGAGGGACCAGTCTGCACAGTGCCTGTGGCTCCTAGAAGGGAGAGGCCCATCCCAGCCAGCACTCTCTTCATGAGGAAAGGAAAAACCAGATGTAAATACCCACCTTCATGATCCTGTCATTCAGGGCTCTGCGGATGATCTTGTTCTCCCTGTCGCTGTTTGCGATGTCTCCTCTCAGTGCACCTATAGCTCGCTGGAAGTCACCACGGGCATAAAACAGCCAGTCCAAGGTCAGTCCCAGCGCCTGTGAGGGAGGAGCTGTTAGCAAACCTGATTTTCTTCTTTTGCTGCTCTCTAACCAAGTAAAAGTGTTAGGTTTTTTTTTTTTTTTGCCAGTTTAACCAAGTAGCAGAGCGAGTTCCTGGCAGGCTCTTCTGAGGTCACTGAGCTCAGTGACGTCTCTCCCCACCCACAGTTTCTTACAGGCTTTCAGCAGCAGTGCAAATGAGATGCAAAGTGCTGTGAATGATAACTAGAGGAGAAAACATCCACATCCAGTTCCTCAAGAGCTCACTACAGCCAGATTAGCTAAATCTGTCTGCCACAGGTACTCTGCCTGCACCGATCTATAAGGAACAACCATTCAGGTCACATCTTGCTACACTCTCGTGCCCCAAGGAGGAAGATGTCCACCCTGCTGTATCCACAGGCAGCAGAGCCTTTATTAGCACGTGGCCATAACAGTCTACAGGGATCCAGTGCACTCGAAGACTTTCTTACCCTCACATCCCTATCATAGGCCAAGAACTTCTCCTGGAACGCTAGCAGTTCGTCACCGTATCTCTCAAAGTCCAGGAAGAGCTCATGATCATGGGTCAGCCTGAGAGCTATTTGTCCAGCAACTTCTGCAGCAGCACGCATAAGAGCATACAAGTTGTCAGTCGCCTTCAGGTTCTCCACAGTGTCCTGAGTAGTGCCCAAGAAGGGATATTCCTTATCTTTCTGCAAGAAAGAAGGCATTAAAGTTTAGGATTTTACAGTTTGCTCCCACTACAATTTGCTTGCTACTTCTACCACATTCCACTGCCTTGTGCTGCTAAGTACAGACTTGAGGGGCAAAACTTCAAAGCACAGGGGAAAGGAATGGAGCTCCTGCATCTTGTCCATCAGAGTTTACAGCAATCAGCAGCATGCTCTGCTAGTTTGTTAAACCCGAAGACTTATAGACCCTTCCTCCCCTCCTCATAGTTCACTGCAGAAGTGCAGGCAGGCAAACGCCAGCACCCAATTTGGTATGTGCTAGCAGCACCCTCCAACCCTTCTTGGCAGGATAACTCAAGTTTTTTTATGGAACAAGTCTGACACTAACAAAATCCAGGCATTCATAAGCAGAGAAAGCCGTTACCAGAAAGGCTCACAGCTGCACACCTGCAGTAACAGAGCAGGCTGCTTGGCTGATGCATTTTTGCCAGCTCCAAGCTGCAGCAGCAGCCCTGACCAGTCTGAGTTAGTACTCGCTCTGCCAATGGTACTGCTTCCCCAATACGCTCTGCTTGCTGACCAGCAGGCTGTAGCACAATCTTTCACTGGAGCAGCAACAGCTTGACATCTTTTTAGTGCTTTTAGCTTCTGAATCACTGACATCTGAGTCTCCAGAAGAGCAAGTGTTCCCTCTCCCAACAGAACAAGAGCACTTGGGACTCTGGAACAGAGACTGCAGCCCAACCATGCCCCAGGAGCAGCCTTTGCAGCAAGTACTGCCACAGCCACCAGGTCAAGAGGCTGCATCTCCTCCCCAAGAGAGGCTCCTGCATGGACAATGAGCATGGTTGGGACAGCACCTTGTGCTCTGCCATATGGGAGAGCAGATATCTTACAGCACTTCCCACAGGCAGACAATACTTACATTGCAGAAACCAAATGAAACCACCGGGATTCCCGAGTAGGCCAGGAAAGGGAACGCTGCATTATCCAGACCAAGTGGAACGCTGCAAAAGACAAGTATTGAATAGTTACTAACTGGTTTGGACATCCCAGGAGAAAAGCTACGAGCCCTAGAGATGAAGCTCTGAGACAAATGGACTACCCTGTCTAGACAAGACTGGTTTTGGCAAGGAGTCCCAGCTAAGTGCCAAGAGCTGCTTGTCCATTTCCGGCCACCGGCCTTTGTACAAGGCTGTTCTTGCCCTACAAAAAAGGGTGTCTGGGCTGCCTACAGGCAGCTTGGGGCAGCACTAAGCACAATTAGCCTTGTACTGTTCATGCTTGCCTGATGCCATTGCAGCAGGTAAAGCCCGCCCCAGGCAGCGGTACGACACTCCAGTACAAAGAGCAGAAGCCCTTTAGTTTGCTCCTTTATGGAGATTTGCTTTCCCAAAGAGCAGGATGACAATACTTACACTGTTTTTACCCAGTCAGAGCCAACTCTGTCATACAGGGTTTTCGAATTCTTTGCTGGGTCCTTCACCTGCACAGAGACGACAGTCACTGCACTTGTTCTGATCTCTGCTTGGGCTTCCAGGTCCATCCTGGAGCTTGCATGCCTGTGCAGATGCCAGAGTCAGGTGTGCTGCCCTGACCTTTCTCCACACAGGAATGGTTCATGCCAGACTGGCATTCAGCTCCCACTGAACTGTGGCATTTGCTGATTTTAGATTCTGCATGCATAAACTGCAATTCCCAGAGCCCGGCTGACTTCAGACAAGGCCCTCCAGAGTATCTCAGCCCTTTCTCGTAAACTGGGCTTTCTCCTCAGAAGGTGCCAGCTGGACAAAGTGACTCTGGCTGCTTTCAGTTCTTCCTTAAAATCAGTCACCTTGATTAGCCCAAGACCCTTCAACTCACCCCCTTCATAGTCCTCTCCAGCAAGGTGTACAGCAGTGGGCTAGCAGAAATCTTCACGTGGTTGGAGCCTGCAAAAAAGAAAGAGTGTATGACGTGCTGGTAAAATTAACAGCTACTGCTAGAGCAGCTCAGGCCTGTGACTGAGCAACAACTGATCTACAACTTGTTGCCAAAGGATCCTTGACAGACCCAAGACACTCTACTGGGACCTAGCAGAGCTGCCCACACGTTCAGGCTGCAGCAACCTCCCAGCTTCAACGACAATAGAATAAATGGAGTCACACTTCAGCCAAACACCCAGCGTCAACCTCTGGCACAGTCCCCATTCCTGGAGTTTAAGGGCTATCTGTCAAGCTTTTCTGGTCCCACTCAGTTTCAAGAAACTTAAGAGTAGCATAGCAAGTTACCTACAACTGCAGCATCCAAGTTAATGTAAGTGAAGACCTTGGCATGCAGTGTGGCTGAGTACCCCTAGAAAAAAAACAACAAGTATTTTAAGATGAGCAGTATAAGACCAGAATGTTTAATCTGTAGCAACGGGAAATCACAGCCACACAGTCATCACGCAGAAGTCTATCAAAGAAACAGTACCTCCAGCCATTCAGTAGCACCCACAGCTCCGTACTCTCCCGCACTCCAGCTGGCAAAGATGATGCTGCGCCTTGGTTTGTAGCCATCTGCAAAGACAGAGACACTGAGATGTCTGCCCTTCCCCCACGGAGATGTAAATTAGCACTGAGGGCACAGGATGATTAATTGCGTGTTCCTTGGACAGAGCTGAAGCATTCTGGCTACTGCAAATGTGCACAATAGTGGCTGCATGGACACTGCACCCTGCCTCCCCCACACTGCAGAAAGCCATGCTATCTGCGTCTCTCTCCTTTTTTATTTAGCTGCCTGAGCCCAAAGTTGACCCTGGAGACAAAAGCACTCACACTAAGTGTCACCATGCAGCCCCCACCACTCCAGCTGGTCAGCTTCTTCAGTGTTTTCCTACCTTCAGGCCTGGCTGTTCAATAGACAGCTCAAGTTTGAGGTCTGCATCGCATGTTATCTAAGGACATTCCTGCATTTAAGCCATATCAGATACAAGCAGGCAGTCCCTTGGAAGCAAGTGCTCACTGCAGACAAGTTGTCTACATTGGACAAGTAATAGCATCTCAGGAAGCTTTGCCAGATTCCCTATATGATTATTTTGCAACTGGGCTCTCCAACATTAACACACACAGAGCTAAACCCGCATTACCTCCCACCCCCATGCTTTTGTACACAAATATTTACCCTTTTTCACCATGTCTGAGATCACACGGGCAAGTTCCAACAACATGGCAGTTCCAACGCCAGCCTTGGCCGCTCCTGGGCCCCAGGAGTCTCTTTGGGCTCCAATCACAACATACCGATCTAAAAAGAAGACATCAAGATCTGAGCTGCAAGCTTCAGGTTGCAAACACCATTTATCAGAAAAGCAGCTTTGAGTTTCCATACTAGGACCAGAATAGGGAGTCTGACCCCTGAATCTAGCACCCTGTTTGCTTTCATTTAGCCTTTCTCTGGCAGCACAGTTCCGCTTTTTCTTTGACCCTTAGGGAAGGGTCTTGGTTCTGCTGAGGAAGCGGTTGTGTCTGTCTGCGAGCAGCTGTCACATTCTGATGACCACAGAACAGGAAGGGTTCTCCTCAAGACTGAGCCACAAGGCAGTTGCTGTTACCTGGTTCTTCAAATCCCTTGATAGCACCAAAGATGTTCAGAATCTTCCTGTCCACCATAGCGTTGTTCACGGTCAGTTTCACTGTCATCTTGCTCGTGCTGTTCAGCATCACCTTACATCCCATGACCCCACCTTTCCACTCCAGAATGCATTCCTCTCCATGCATTTTACTGAGGGGAAAAAGAGAGATCCTTTGAACTCATTATCCAGCTCTGACCTCATTCAGCTATTCTGTGAAAAAAGCAAGCCTGCAACTGCAGCCTTGTTCATGGCCTGCTCAGCAAACAGCTTGCAGACCTGTCCTACTGATTATGCAGGGAGAGGTAGGATGCAGAGGCCAAGAGGAATCCAGCACTAGATTAAGATTAGTCTTTAAGACATGAGATATGGACACAAGTTTCATTTCACCAGCCAGCTCCAGTAAGCGCTCCCTGCGATACACAGCAGAGACCAGCAGAGAGCTCCCTGGGCTCACAGCACCTCAACATCATCCTCACCCCTGCAAGAGGGCCACAGCAGCCTAGCCTGCAAGCCAGGAGAAGCAGTTACCTGAACAGCTTGCCTACTGCTTTGCTAGAGATAGTCTGAACAGCAATGCGAGGTAGTCCAGAAGATGCCACTGGTGGGAACTGGGTGTGGTTAAAAGAAGGAAAGCCTGGGGTGAAAGGGTCTCCAGTTCCAAGGTGGGCCTGTGAAAAGCAAGAAGAATCCTCAAGTCTCAAAGGACTCCAACAGTTTTCACCTACACGAGGGCAGGAAGCACTGCTCAGCCAGAGGCCTGCAGAAGGACTGCTGCAGTCTGCAGTCCACAGTGAGAAGGGTCCTAGAGCACAAAGAGGGGAGCCGGTTGCCTACTCACATGTCCAAAGGGGACAAGCGTATCTGTGTTCTCGTAATCGGATGGGTCCAGGTACATCAGGGCACCAACTGCTCCTGCCGCTTGGGCATTTGCAACCTGAAGCAAAGAACATTAATTACACATTTGTTCTGCAAGAAAGGGGAGTTAAGACAAGTATATAGAGTAACGGTGAGAAGGGTTGTGCCCCTCAATGCCCAACTCCAGAACAGATTTCTAACAGCTACCCAACAGTGACAGATACACAAAGATGATGAATACTAACAGATTAGTCCTACTCCAGGCAAAGCGTGTGTGGGACTCTACAATTGGAACTTTGCCTCAGACCCTGCCCATGTGCTGTTTGCCCCTGGAACTGCCTGCCAGGGGTGTGCAGGGTGGAGGGTCAGTTTTTGGTGCTGCATAGGTGGGGCTGTTATCAGGAACAGTGTGGTGAATAGGACTAAAGGAAGTGATTGTCCCCCTGTATGTGGCACTGGTGAGGCACCACCATGAGTACTGTATCCAGTTTCGGGTCCCTCACTACAAGAAAGGCACAGAAGGGCAATGAAGCTGGTGAGGGGTCTGGAGCACAAGTCTTGTGAGGAGCAGCTGAGGGAACTGGGGTTGTTGAGCCTGGAGAAAAAGAGACTGAGGGGAGATCTTATTGCTCTCTACAACCTCCTTTCAGGTAGTTGTAGAGAGGTGGCAGTCGGTCTCTTCTTTCAAGAGAAGAGGAAATGGCAGCAAGTTGCACCAGGGGAGGTTTAGATTGGACATTGGGAAAAGATTTTTCACCCTCTCAGCGTATCAAGCATTGGAACGGGCTGCCCAGGGAAGTGGTTGAATCCCCATCCCTGGCAGTATTTAAAAAACAGGTAGACCTAGTGCTTAGTGATATGGTTTAGAGATGGGATTTTTCAGTGTTAGGTTGACAGTTGGTCTAGATGACCTGAAAGGTCCCTTCCAACCTAGACAATTTTATGATCCGATGACTTCCCTGCTGCTGTTGCTTTCGTTATAGAGGGTGCCCACACAAACTGAAAGGTTGAGTAACAGATGCTGCAAGACAGGGCATCAAAAGACTCCTGTGTGACCCTCCCACTTCCTAGAACCATCCCTGCACACCTCACATGCGAATGAGGGGACAGGGAAAGCATAAAAGCTGGCTAAACAGACTACAAGGCAAGTTCGGAGCTCCCATCACCTATGATGCCCCAGGTAGGACCAACAAGACATTGCTGGATCCACAGGTGGTGTCTATACTTTCTCTTTCCTTTGCAAATACTCAAATCGTTGTTAAAGAAATAGTTTTGGCGAGTTTTCAGCTTTTTGAAAGGTTTGTTTGTGCCTTAATTCCAACTAGGCAATTGAAACTTTACATTAATGTTTGTGGCCTGGTCACGACAGTGTGTCCAACATCCTTTTGAACAGTTGGGACACTCCACAGTTAGTGTCTCACTCTATGATTCCTTCAGCTCAAACTTGCTCCTCAGACCAGCTTAGAAGAAAGATGTTATTTAATTTTGATTATGCTCCATCTGTTTTCCCCAGATTAGGTTAGTCTCAAGACAAGATAAACAGCCACTGGAGGCTCACCTTCACATGGAAAGCAGAGGCAGAGTGGCCAAGTCAGGTCCCCGTTTAATACGCCTACAACCCAGCTGCCTCCAGTATGTCACCAGTTCAAACACTATTGCAAGGCTTGCCACCAGTTTGAAAAGTGGGAAGGGGATTGGAGAACCAGTGAGCACCCCTTGCGGGAGCACTTTTCAGCTCTGCCTGTGTCTGTGATGCTTGCAGACAGGCAGAGCTTGACTGGAAAAAGTCCTGTGTCCCATGTGAGGGGCAGCTATGGGTCAGACCTACAACAGGACTGCATACAGAAGGGCTCGGATCCTTTAGGCTGTTTGGCTATTCGGTTGTACCCGCTACAGAGGGAATGTTACAACAAGGCAGCCGACTGGGCAAGCAGTGCCACCACCTTCACTTGGTCCAACTCAACAGTCAGCAAAGGCCCAAGTGAGACTCTGCAGCTGAGCTTTGAAAGTATCCGGCTGCAGCAGCCAGAGGTTCTCTGGAGGCACGGCTGTTCCACTTCTAGCCGCCCTATTGCTGCCTATAGCAATGCCACCAGCCAGCTCTGCACCCCAGGCTGCCTCCCAGCTCCATCACTCCAGATACTTGGCTGTCCCAAGCAAGACCGCCAGAGGGCAAGAAGAATGACACCATGAATGGTAACCAGCTCTGCTCACTCTTGCTGTCCAGACCTGCACGTGGAGGCTTAATGCAAACAGCAAGACTAGGCCTGCAGGTACAAGCCTACATACATGAGTTCTAGAGCTGAGGCACAGAGGTGTGTCTTCAAAAGGAGGAAGCACAGCTTCCTGCTGCCAAGTTTGGCCAGCCTTTGGGCCACAGACTGCTTACCTTTTCAGCCAGGGTTATTTTTCCAGCTCTGAAGATGATTATAGTGTTATTCAGTGAAATACCCGGCTTCTGTATCTTCTGAAAATCAGCTTTCCGTCCATAGTTCACGTAGACTGGTTTGCCCTGGAACAGAAACATTGGTTATAAATGCAGCAGTCCTCTGTCAGTAAGATACCTGAAACAGCCTACAGAGTCACAGTTACAGTGACTCCTGGTAACAGCTCAGCAACGTAAACTCTGATCATATACAATGCGCCTGTTGGAGCAGCACTTCTGTCAAGGTTCCTGTCCGGATCCCAGCAGAGACACTTAAACAGTTACTTCTGCATCTTGTGGAAGTAATAAAGCCATACAAACCCACTCCTCACCCCTCTCTCCCCACCACCACCAGTTCTTTAACTGGGAAGGGCTTTATACACTCCATATCTTGAAGGGACATAGTTTGGACATTGCGACCCGGTAAGCATGCAAGATCATTTCCAGAATCTTCTTGGAGTCACTTACAACAACTGAGTTGCTCTTGCTGTATGCCACATATGCATTGGGCATCTCCAGTATCTCTTCTTTACCATCTTCCAGAATAGTCACTGTGTTGTTGCTACTGGTAAATGTAAAGAGACAGCATTATGTTCTTTCATAAATAAACTCCATATTAAACCAGCTCCCGTATTTCAGTCTGTGCCCTAGCAATTCTGATGAAGTCAACGCAGAGCCTGAAACAGGCAAACTCATCCCAGTACACCTGTGCAAGAACCTCTTCAGAGACATTAACAAAGGATAATTTATGAGACAGGCAGCAGAAAGAATCTGTGCTTCCAAGTCTCAGTCCCCTCCTAAGAGGAGTTAAGCAAATTAATTTCCCCTTACATGAAGGGGCAAGTAAGGCACAAGGGTATGAGCTATCAGCCAACACAATGCCTGTTCAACCCTCCTGAGCTACTCCAGGAGCCACTTCCAGGTCTGCAACACCTGCCTGGGTGACAAGAGATTTGTGATTCACACGATTGTGATTCACAATTTTAGAAACACAAGGAATCTGCCCTTCAGCTGAGTTTTCACTCAAGTTTGTTTTCTCTGCACTTCCTGAACCTGCTTTGAGGAAATAGCTGTCCCAGAAAAAATCCAGAGGGCTGCTACCTTGTCCTTTGGATTTAGAAAGCCTGAGAAAAGACAGGAGCAGCTATTGATTGACTCGATTGAGGCCTTCTTTGGAGATGGGCAATTAGCTAGCTTGCAATTTTAGCACTGCTTTCAGCAGAAATCACATGTTTAAGACTTCAGATATTTATGCTGTAAGGAAGAGACCTGCATCTCTCTTCATTAACATACCTGCCTTTGACCTGCAGTTTGATGTAGTGCTCATCATTCCACACTTCATCCAAGAGAAAGCTGGTGAACTGCTCATGAATGTAGCTGGCAACGTTCTCATCCTCACTCTGGCCAGCTTCAAACGAGTACTTAATTGCTCTTTGCCTGTGGGTAACATAGGTACAGCTTAGGCTACAGCACCAGGTTGCACTGCAGTGCTTCAGCCTGCAAACCCAAGCTTGGACGGGCCATTTAAGCCCATGTTTAGCCACATGCCTCCCCACAACGTTTTTAAGGCCCTTGTTCTCCAAAGGAGCCCAAGTTCTACTCACAGCCTGTGCTTCTCATAGCTGTAGCTAAACTTTCTGGAACTGCTACCTCAAGTTGTCCTGAAGATGTCCCGCTGATAGCTTCTCTGACAACATGTCTCTGAGCTTAGGCCAGTCGAAGACAGGTGGTCCAGGAACCTCTTCTTCCTCAGTTGCATCATCATCCATTAAGTAAGATGTGGTAGGAGTCATCTCACACTTGCCACTTGCATCCATACACCTGCTAGCCTTCTGCATTCGTCCACGATAACTCAAGTAGCCAATCAGAAACCCTAAGGACAGAAACAGGTATGTCTTTGTGCTGCAGGAAGATGTCTAAACCAGCCCCACACCGTACAAATACATTCAGAGCAGCTTCAGGGTTAAGATGCATCTCTGCTCTCACACCATTTTTGACAAGCTGGCATGCCTAAGGACAGACAGGAATATGCAGCCTGACATTTTGACTGAGCTGGCATGTTTTCAGGTACACCATAAATCTGATCTTGTGCTTGGCAGGGACCCTCCAGCACCATTTGGGAAGGAGAATGGTTACTTTAGGTCAGTGGCAGCATTAAAATCCCGAGACACAAGCACTGGAGGCTTTACTGATACATTAATCCACAGCTCTAGAGAATTGTTATGAGTTAATAGAGGGAAAACCAGTACACTTGCCACATGGACCAGTATGCCCTTTGTTTGACGGTTCCACTGTCAAACTTCACACTTCTTTGTGCCAATTCTGTACCGTTAGCCTGAGCTAGACAGAGATAGTGACAAGAGGCTGCAGCCTGGATCCAGCCTCTTTAATTCTCTCCTGAAACAATACACATTCAAATGACAACAGCCTCAGGTATGCTCAATACCAGAGTCCACTTCACATGGTTGCCTCCCACCCTTCCTTACCAATCAAGAGGAGGAGGACAGCTGCGATGACTAGGAAGCAGAGTTGCCTGCCAATCCTCCGTGGAGGAGGCATGCTGGCATGCAGGTGCTCTGGTCTCCCAGTTTCCCCTCCTTCCTCATCATCAGCAGACAGCTTCATCTCCACATGGCTGTTGTCTCCATCCATTTGTCGGGCAATGCTGAAGCGTGTGTATGATGTTGGCTCGCCACCAAACTGTGTTGAAAGACAGTCATGCAATGGAAGGGTTTGCTACATCAGCCTACAGTCCAAACCAAATACAGCTTGTTCATCTGAAACTGCTCTAGCACAGCCTGAGCCTTTGACTGTCAGAAAGTCAGGCTGGCTGCTTTGAACACACTGGAGTTGGACTCAGACCCACTCAGGGTCTCCAAAGTCTATTTAGCATCTGCTTGCTCCACACAAGTTCAGAGCCACGCTGGTCAGAGTCTAGCTTGGAGATACAGATATGACACAGCCAACGGCCGTTGCATTTCCCACATGACCTCAGAGCAAAGGCTGATTGAAGCCGAAACTCTGGGTCTTAATCAGGAGTGCACTGATCTGACCTGAACATGTGCAACACACACAGAAGGGAACTTTTATCAGGACAGAGGAAAGGGAAGGCAGCCCCTCCATGTTGTGCCTTTGAGCCACATCCACTGTGACGTAAATCCAGTATCTAGATCATCTTGTGTTAAACTGCCCCAGGCTACTCTCAAACTACACTATTGATGAGTATTATAAAGCTGTGAGGCTGAAGAGAGATGACCCACATGAATCCTGCTATCTCGGCTAACATGAAAGCTGAGGATACAACCCTCGCATCCATCAGTGAACGGAACCATTCTACAGGTCTTTATCAGTGCCCAAGCAGAGCACCTTCCTGGCTGGAGCTCACTTTTCTGACCTGCTGCAACGCACAGTCCAAACGCAGCCCATGCATGTGGCAGTTGCTCAAATTAACAGAGTTAAACTCAGTTCCAGACGTAGCCAGGCACTGAGCACAACCACTCAGCCTCCATTAGCAATTAAATTTGCATTTGCCTGCAGCCACAGTTATGCTGGGGACAGGCAGAAGACTGGATAAAAGGCCAGAGGAATAGTTTTGAGAGGAACAGTCCCATAGCCTCTCTCCACCGTACTGGAGAAGCAAGCGCCCAAGCCCTGTTCCATTCTCAGCAGCTCATTGACAGTTCTCAGCTCACTCTCTAATTACAAGTCTATCCCAGTAGTCCCCCTGCTCAGCTGCTTGGTATCTTGGCAGAGGACATGTCTCAGCCCTACGTATTCTCCATGCTTGTTCAGAGACCAAGCCACCACATTCGCAGTCCTAGCCTAGGGTCATTTCAGTCCAAGCTCTCTAGGACCAGCAGAGCTTGGCTGAGCAAGCTCTGAGCTACCTCCTCCTGCACATTTATTTCAAAGCACAGGTCACATTCAAAGGCTGGACTTGTGGTTGAATTCCCACCCCCAAAGTAACATAATAGAACACAAGTTGATTGTCCCGAAAGCCATTTAATCAGCTTCCTCAGCAGCACTGGAACATTGTTCTGAGCCTGGAATATTGTTCAAGGCTGAACCCAGCTCCTTTATCAGCTTCCTGAGAGACTCAAGACACCGTAGCAGTTAATGATAACTCCACCAGCAGTGAACCGCTTAAGCCTCCTCCTTATCACAGCCAGCTAGCTACATTGACTTTTGGCTCACAACCCACACAGTAGCACCGAACACGACTTCGGATTTGTCATCTCCTGATACTGACACAGGCGATGTTGAACCATTCTTCTGCAGTATCATCAGCCCACCAAGAGACAAACAGCACAGAGGAACTGTGTCTTACCAAGTTAGAGATTGCTGCTCTGGCATGGTCCATCGCCTTCTGGAGAAGTGCTCACCAACTTGACCAAAGCCCTAGAAGTTCAGAACACAACAAGTTGAGTCAGGCTGTTCCTTTGCACTACATAAGGTGTCCAAGGGCAGTCACTGCCACTAGTGCAATGCTTGCCCATGGATTTTATGCACATGCTTCTACACAAGTCACAGCGTCAACCACATCAACCTTGAATGCAAGCGAGAAGTTCACATACTCCCATTGAAAATATAAGTTCTGATGAACAAACTGACTCTTTCTATTGAATTCCAGGGATGTGGGGGGTGGGGTGGGTGGGTATATAAACAAGGAACACAGTCTCAAAAGGCTAATTTCACCCAAGAGTCTTATCAATGGTAGGGCTACCTCCACTCAGGGAGTGCTGGCAAGAGGCACATGCTCAAACATGAAATCACATATCTAAGGTTGCTGGGGTCTGTCTCAAGGATGGGATGGAGACAAGAGTCCAACAGGCAGCCAGAGGAGACATGATGCCGTAAAGCGAAGCAGCACAAACTCCTACCCTGCCAAACCACTTCCAAGTGCAAGGTCCCTTCTAGATAGCTACATTCTTTCCCACTTTATGAGGGCAATTTCAGTTTTGAACAGTCTCCCAGAATAGCCAAGAGCAACTTTCCAATAGCATTTCAGTAACTTGGATTTCAGTAACAGCTTGGATTTCTCTAGACAGTAAACTTATCTGAAAGGTAAGCTGTAAGTTATTTACTTCAGAATTTTTTCTTGAAAAGATGCTTGAAAAACCTTCGTAAGTTAGTGACTAGGCAGCTTGGGACAGGCATTTAGATTGGGACCATGCAACTTGAGTATGCCCTCAAGCAACGCTGCTAGAAAATGGCTCTGAACCCGTCTTCAGGTGCCTGTGGATTAGCTTTACACCTGGGAGCTCTGCAATATAAGCAGGTTTTGGTTGGCAATCAAAGGCTAACAGCGGCCACACACTCATTTCACCTTGTGTTTAGAGCAAGAGTACATGGAGATTAATCCCTGGCAGCTTTGAGAAGCCTTTTCCAAGTGACAGCCCGAGGCCCAGGCTCCCACCTGGCAGGCAGGGCACAGCAAGGTGTGCATACGGAGAGGCTCCTGAAAGCCAGGCCAGGGGGAGAGCCGGGGAAGGGCAGAGGGCCTGGCACTCCTGGATGCAGGCAGGGAAGGATGCTCCCCGGGAGAGCCGGGCCCTCCCGACCCCATTACGGCCCAAACCCCTCCACCAGGCCGGGAGGTAAAGCCTTCACAGGGAAGGCACCTTCCCTCCTCCCGCCATGCAGCCCGGGGGGCGGCCAACAACCCCAAATCCCTCAAGAATAAGGCAAAAAGGCGGCGAGGCGGGAGAGGGGGGGGAGAGAGGGGAGTAGCCTCCGCCGAGGGGCTGGGCAGCCCCGGTATCGCGGGCAGGGCCCGGCTGCGGGTCGGCAGATAAGCGGTGGTGGAGATACGCCGCCGGCCGAGGACACGTCTCACCCCCCCCTTCTCCCTCTCCCGGGCGGCGGGGTCCCCGGAGCGGCCGCAGCGGGGCCCTACCCGCTTTCAAGGTCAGGCGGTAACGGCAGCCTCCGCCACGTGCGTGCGCGCGCGCACGCGCCCGCCCGCCCGCCCCGCCGACCAACCGGGGAAGCTGCGGCACCGCCGGTGCGGGCCCCGCGCCCGCCTTCGCCTTCCCCTTCCCGCCTCCCCCACCGCACCGCGCCGCCTCAGGGAGAGCGGCTTCCCAGTCGCTCGTCCGCCCCCCCCCCCCATCCCCCCGGGGCGCACCCCCCGCCCCACCGCTCGCCCCGCCGGGGCCCAACTGATGGCCCCCGCCGCGCGGCCG
>JAOXNO010000052.1:12033566-12058007 GCA_028565335.1 Limnodromus scolopaceus
CCTCACCAGCTCCTTGGGCCAAAACAGCTACCCCCCACCTTGCTAAGGGGGCTGTGAGCCTTTAAACCACCCCCATGGCCCAGGTGCCACAGCTCCTGTCTCAGTGCTCCACTTTCCTTCTCTGCTGAAGGGGTTTGGGGAAGGAAAGGGGCTCCCTGTGCCTGGTGCTCCTCTGCCAGGGGTCTGGGACTAAGTTTGAGCTGGTGGGGCTTGCCCAGAGCCTTGCCCCCCCCCCCCCACCATGTCCTGCCCATGCCAGGGGATGCTCACCTGCCATTGACTCCTGCTTGTCGTGCCAGATTTTGGCCATGGTAGCAACCTGTGTGGAGAAGGGTGACGGGGGAGAAGAGTGGCCACGGACCCTGGTGTGGTCCATGCCCACCCCAAGTAGGTACAGGGTCTGAAATAACAGGAGAAGTTGGGGGTACCCTGGGCTACCCCATCCCACTGCATTTTCCTTCTCCACACCCATCTCCACCAGCTTCCAGGGCAGGTCAGAGCAAGCAAGTCGCAGGCATGTCCTGTCCTGCCGGCGCAGGGAGGGCTTAGGGCCATGGACTGCAGGGGCCAGAGCCTTGTGTGTCACCGTGGGGCAGCTCTTGGGTGGTGACTCCTAGGCCCACTGTGTGCCATCCACAGCAGGATGGTGCGATGGACTTTTCCTGGCCCCATGTGGTGAGGGTGGGCTTGGGCATGGTGATGAGGCTGGGGGCTCAGTGCAGGTGGAGGTGGGTCAGGGGTGCTGGGTGTCACCTGTGCATCCGGCTCCGAGAGGGGAGTGTGTGCAGCGATGGAGCTCCCCGTGCATGTGTGTGCATGCACGGTGGGACCAACTCATGCAGAGCATTGATGCATGGGGCTGTCCTCCTGATCTGGGCTTGGAGTCCAGCCACGTCGTACATCCCCCTGCTGGGCTGGCGAGATACTCCATGCCCTGTAGCCATACCTGCAACCACGAAGTATGCAGTGCTTGGGAGATGGAGGGGATCCAGGGCTGAATCAGGCTCAGGCAGACACTGGCTAGGAAGGTCATCATGATACTGGAGCAGTGAGTCAAGGACAAAGAGATGCAGGTGGGCTGGCCAAAGGGGCTACCGCACGCCCCTGTGCAGTGGGCACCTGTGGGTGGTGCTGGCCCTGGGGCCATGTGTAGGCAGGGGAATAGGCTCCTGCATGCGACAGCCTGGGTGGTGCAGCACGTGTGCCTGCGTGCTGCCTCCCCCAGCCAAGGATACATGCACATCAGCACCATGATGATGGTCCACAGGGGGATGATCACCAGGTAGATTAAGCAGAACAGCAGGACTGCCATGACACAGCTCACGGTGACCATCACGAAGAGGCAGAGGCACGAGATGCCGTGGGAGCTGACGTGTTCCTTCAGCCGGAGGCAATGCTGGTAAAACTGATGCAGCACAGGGGTGCTGGGTGGGGAATCCCCTATAGGTCCCATGCACCCCATGGGACTGCCCTCTGCTGTGCGTGTAGGGAGGGTGTCTTCTTGTGCAAGGTGGGGGGGAGCGTGTGTGTGTGTGTGTGTGTGCACGGGGTGTGCAAGGAGTGTCTGGATGCACAGGGCTGGGTGTGCAGCGTGCGGGAAGCATGGACAGGGGTGTAGGGTGCAACACGGAGAGCTGTGTGGGCACAACGCGTAGGGCTGGGTGTGGGGTATGGTGTGTAGAGGCTGCAGGGAGCAGGGCTGGGTGTGCAAGGTGTAACCTGTAGGGATGGGGCGCAGCGTGTAGGGCTGAGCACGCAAGCTACAGATGGGGTTTAGGGGATGCTGTAGGTGTAGGGGCACAGTATATATAGGGCAGGACGGGTTGGGAGGCTATACAGTGTGTAGGGACAGGGGTACAGGACTTGGTTAATGGGGCTGAGGGGAGGGATGTGGTGGGGTGGGTAGCATCTCAGAGACATGCAGAGCCCCCCGCCTCCCAGGGTGCCCCACCTCCGTGGAGGAGTCGCAGTGGGGGAGGCAGAGGACGTGTGGCCAGCTGTGATGGTGACACCTGTGCCAGCAGCACCGACTCACTGTGCTGCAGAGCCTCTGCTTCAGCCTGTCCTCCCAGGCCACTGCTGCAGGAGACACATGGGGGGACTGTGTCCCCTCAGGCCCCTGGGACCACCCCACCATGGAGCAGCCCCTAATACTCTGTCACCCCAACTAGCCCCAGGGTTGACTAAGCTGAGCAGGACCAACCTGGTGAGAGCCAGGAGGAAGAGGACAGTGGTGGAGCTGGGGACACTGGTGTGAAGGAACAGCTCTGTTGCCCCACATTCCCAGAATGGGGCTTGGCCCGTGGCTACAGGGTGACTTACAGTAAGGAGACCAGCAAGCTCAGGTAGATGATGGTGCTGCAGCAAAGCGGGATGAGAAGCTCTGTGGTGGGCTGGGCAGCTGCAGGGCCCCAGCCTTGGGATGTAGGGCATCCTGGTCCCATGGAAGCCACAGCACAACAAATCCCCCCATTCCATTCCCGTGGCAACCACAGCACCCCCCCCTCCTCCTTGCCTTCCCATCCCATTCCCATGGCAACTGCAGCATCCTGCTCTCATGGCAGGGTGCTGGGGACCTGTTTGGGGTGCTGGTGCCACTCTGGCTTCAGGAGGAACCCATTGCCAGAGGGGCAAAGGGTGGGGGATTGAAAGTCCCTGGGAACCCAGTACAAACCAGTGCTCATTTTCTTTGTGGTGCTGGGATGACACCAAGAGCCGTCAGCACTTCTGGAACCTCTGAGGATGCTGGGATCCATCTAGGGGAGGATACGCTGCTCCCCATGCCTAACACCCCAGCTCCCCACTTGTAGCGTCCCCTCCAACCCACCGTCCCCCTCTCCACGCCCAGGCTCTGCTTCTGTCCCAAGAGGCCATGGCGCTGAGCGCTGGGCCAGCCCTGCCCTCTAGCGTCTTAGGAGCCACTCTCAGCAGGGCTCAGTCCCGGGCTGCTGAGAGCTGAGCCCTTGCAAACTCCTCACATGGCCCGCAGAGCCACGCAGGGTCCAGCAGCCCCACAGCATCACTTCCCACCCAGCCACCACTGCCGAGGGGGGGACACATGAGGACGAGCCCTGGACCCTGCATGGCACCATGGGGACCCCTGGCACCATGAGCCCACCTCCGGGGTGCCCGAGGGGGTGCGTAGGCAGCACAGGTGCCCTGCTCCCCACGCTTTGGGGACGCGCAGGCGCGCCAGCACGGGTGACAACCACCTTCCCCGGCACCCCGGGGTCAATAACCGGGAGGCCAAGGGGGCACGGCAATGGGCGCCCGCAGCGGCAGGAGAGGGAGGGAGGGGAGCGCTGGGAGTTGCTGGTTAAACTGGAACAAGGCGCGGCGGCCTCCCCGCGGTCCCTGCCCTGGGGACTCTGACCCCGCGGGCCGGCGAGGGGAGCTGAAGCAGCCGGTGCCGAGCAGCCCCGCAGGCGCTGGGGACAGAGGCAGGGAGGAGCAGAGCAGGATGGACCCCACCATGGAGCTGGCACAAGATCCCAGGTGGGTGTTGGGGACCCCCCGTGCCACTTCGTATCCAGGCAAATCCAACTTTTTTGGATCAGGATTTTGGGTTATTCCCTCTGTCAAGGGAGGGAGGTGACTGGGGATGAGGCGAGCCGGCCAGAGGACACCAAGGACCCTGCAGGGCTGTGTGTCCCCCATGTCCCTGCCGTCCCCATGCAGTGCTCCCCTTCTTCTCTGCAGGTTCCCCCTCCCGTTGGTGGAGATGCTGATCAGGAACTTCAGCGTGCCAGCAGCCTGCTTCTCCCTGCCACCCACCTCCCGGCAGCTGCTGCAGTGTAGGTGGGGGGACTGGGTGGGGTGGACCCTCCTCTTGCCACTGGTGGGAGCAGGACAGGGCTGATGGAGGGAGGGTGGCTGTGGTGAGTGCAGGCAGGGAGCAGCCCCGAGGAACGGGGAGGCAGCAGAGGGCTGCCAGGGTCTCGGCCTCCCACCCGGTAGCTGTGCCTGCGGGGATGGAGGTGCCCCAGGGAAGGCCAGCACTGGCACAGGTGACACGGGACATGGGAACAGAAGCACCAGTTCTGGCATGGCCAGATGTGCCGAGGATGTGGCAAGGGGCTTCCCAAACCTGTGGAGTGGTGGGTTGGGTGGCAGCTCCCTGCTGTGGTGGCCCTAGGGGGGACAGGACAGGATGGAGATGGCTTCTCACCCCTCCATGGCAGATCTGGACACGGCCCAACTCACCATCATGGGCCTTGCCACCATCATGACGCTGCTGTCGGTTGCAATCTTCGTGGAAGAGGCTTTCTACCTCACTCGTAAGATCCGCTGCCCCATCAAGATGAAGACCCTCCGCTGGAGCAGCTCGGCCCCTACGGTGAGCTGGGGTGTGGGGATGGTGGGGGGCATCACCCCGGGGGGCCAGAGCCACCCAAGGGGTACAAGCCCATAGGAGGGGGGGGCAGCAGCGTGCCAAGTTTGCATCTCCCTCAGGTTGTGTGTGTGGTCAGCTGCTTCGGGCTGTGGTTCCCGCGCTCCATGATGGTGGTGGAGATGGCTACCACGGCGTAAGTATCACCTACACCGGGGCAGGGGCACCAGGGAGCCCACGGGGCCTGACCTGCCTTCCTCTTCCTCCTCTCCAGGTACTTCTCCATCTGCTTCTACATCATGATGCTGGTCATGGTGGAGGGCTTCGGGGGGAAGGAGGCGGTGCTCAGTGCCCTGAAGGACGTGCCCATGGTGGTCAGCACCGGGCCCTGCTGCTGCTGCTGCCCCTGCCTGCCCCGAATCACCATGAGCAAGTGAGTGATAGTTGGGGTAACCCCCTGCCCCCGCGGAGGGCTTTCACCCCCTGCTTCGGCTGGGGCGGAAGAGAAGTCCTTGGGCAGGTGCTCGGGGACCTCAGGGTGCCACCGGTCTCTCTCGCTGTGCCAGGAGAAAGCTTCAACTGATGTTTCTGGGGACTTTCCAGTACGCCTTCTGCAGGGTGTTCGCTGTCTTCCTGGGGCTGGTCCTGTTCACTGACGGGAACTATAACCCCGCTGACGTGAGTGCCAGGGCACGGGGATGGGCAGGGTGACATCCCAGACAGGGAGCCTCCACCAGCCCTCACCTTGCCCAGCAGGTTTATCAGCCCAGGCGTGTTTTCTCTGTGTCCCCCCTCCCTCCTCCAGATCTCGGCAGAGAGCGTGGCCCTCTGGATCAACACCGTGGTTGGTGCCTCCACCCTCTTTGGGCTGTGGGCCCTGGGCATCCTTTTCCGTCAGGCCCGGGTGCACCTGGCTGAGCAGAACATCCAGGCCAAGTTCTCCTGCTTCCAGGTGAGCCCCTGTCCTGCTTGTCTTCCCCCTGGGTGAGAGGCTCCTCCCGCATGAGTAGGGAGGAGATGGTGGGGCAGGAGCTGCTGGTGGGCAAGAGCCAGGTCCAGCTGTGGGAGAGTGGGGAAGGTGAAGGGCAGGAGCCTGGCAGCAGCACGGCACCCACCATCTCGGGTGTTGGTGGTTGCAGATGCTCCTCGTCCTGACGGCACTGCAGCCTGCCATCTTCAGCATCCTGGCCAACAACGGCAACATCGCCTGCTCGCCGCCCTTCTCCTCCAAGGCCAGGTCCCAGCGTAAGTCGGGAGATGGGGAAGCGGCATCGCCTGCTCTCGGCCGAGCCCTTCTGTTGCACAGCGGGGCCCAGGGAATGGGCACGGCTGATGAAGGCAGCTTCAAATGACCCTTCTCCTCTTCCAGAGATGAACATGCAGCTATTGATCCCGCAAACCTTCATCCTGGCCGTGGTGACCCGCATATACTACCGCAAGCAGGACGACAAGCCGGGCTACCAGCCCGTCAGCTTCCCACACACAGACACTCAGGTCAAGGCATGAGCAGGGAGGAGCAAAGTGGGTGCCAAGGGGCAGAATGATGCCAGGGAGCTGGTCCGCCCTGTACAACCATCTCCTCCTCATCCGACCCTGGGAAGCTGCTGGCAGTAGAGGAGGCAGAGGGGGAAAGGGCATCTTGGTGTGGGATGAAAGGGTCTGAAACCTGAAGGCCAAAGAGATCCGTGAAGCCGCCTCCAGCCTGGGGGGCCTCTCGTCTGGCACTGAATAAAGATAAATTTGTACCCGAGTCTTGTGTTGGTGACTGGGCATGGATAACCCCAGGGCGGGTGGGAGATGACCCCACACAGGGGGAGGAAGATAGAGCCCAGACCAGCACAGCCACAGCTTGGGGCTGTCGTGAGGTGCCCAACATCCAGCTGTGACACTGACCTCTGGGTGCTGCTGGCTGGGGTCTGATGGCCAAGGCAATGCCAGGGCAGCAGCATGTTCTCCTGAGGCCTCTGGGTGGGTCTGGCCTGTCCCTGGGGAATGTCCTCCACAGCAGCGGCTGCTCCTGAGAGAATGGTGGGAGCATCCACACCTGCCAGCCTGGTGCTAGGCAAAGGAAGCAGCCTTGGAGCACCTTCATAACACAGGCAATTAGTTAATTGCCTTAACACAAGTCTTAACCAGCCTTGAACAGGATCAGGTCCAGAAGCAGTATCTACTCTACACCTGCAACAGAGGTGGGGATGGACATCAGGAGCAATGACGACTTGCAGAAACCTCTGGGTTATCTTTTTCTCCCCACTGAAGCATCTTCTCACTCAAACCACTGCCAAGATGGCAGGTGAGGAGACCACGACGTGAGCTGGCTGTGCTAGGATGGCAGAAGGCATCTGGCACACACTGAGTAAAATGACTCTGCGCTTATTTGTCTCAACATTAAAAGCCAAAAACCCAACTCCAGAAGGAGCCAGTAAGACACACGGGTGGTGCACACAGGCCCATGAAGAGAAACCAGCAGAGGGAACACTGACTGGGAAGAGCCCGTTCGAAGCAGCCCCTGCTGCAGGGCTGGAGGTGATGGCAGGACTGGGTGATGCAGGGTGGCCGGAGATGGGCAGCAGATGCCAGATCATTAGCACTAAGACCAGAACCTGCTGCCAGGCACCACCATAGCTTCCCCTGATCTGCACCCTCCCACCCTAACACCTCTGGGAAGTGCGACACGTTGGGGAAGTGAAGAGTCAGACAGTCAAAGCTCCCAACTTTTATTTATTTGATTCATCTTGGGGGGCAAAAGCAAGTTTTCTGCCCCATGAGGAGGGGGAAAAAGTGACTCTGAGCTTTTTGTGGGCGTCTGAGTTGAAAGTGAAAGCCCAAAGATTCACTGGTGATTAGTTATGAGATTGCCAAATTTGACAGGCTCCCGGCAACAGCGCACGGCCATTACCAACACGGCTTTCTAGGCCCCCGCAGAACCGCTGGGGACAAGCAATCTCCTGGTTTTGCCAAGAAGCAAAATATGGGACTCGACCCCTGCCATCAGACAGCCAAACCTAGCTCACAACCAAACCAGACCCACATCTTTACAGTAGCAAGAAGCCCTCCCTGAAGGCAGGGGGCAAGACGCAGGGTCTGTCCCACCAAAGTCATCACTACTGCCAAGTGTATTCACTGCTCCAGCACCTGCCTCCAAGTTAGAAGAACCAGACCCCAAAATGAAGTCCTGACCCTCTATAAAATGCACAAAATCATGTCAGTGCAGCTTTGTGCTGTAATTTCCTCAAGAGATGAGAAACCTTTGCCTTCAACCCTCAGCAGCAAGATGTTAAGAGTGCCACACTTCCCATGCCTTGCTTCTACCAGCATCCTCGGCACCTCTCAGCTTTGCCCTGCTGCTGCTGTTCTCTGCCACGACAAAATCCTCTCCCAGGGGCTGGCTGGTGGTGCCAGCAGCCTCACATCCCAGACATAGACAGAAACTGAGGTAGGGCTGCCTTGCAGGAGTCGACACCTCTGGATTTAGCAGCGTCAAACTCCACATGTTCTTCAATGCATGCTAGTAAAGTTTCATTTTTCCACTCCACCTCTTACTTCTTGCTTAATTCCAGCATGTCTCTTCCAGATGCTTGTTTTGAAGGGTGTGGGATGGGTGAGGGATGTCCCGGAGAGCCCCGAAGTGGCAGCACTGGGTATATCAGCGGGTAACAAGAAGTTCCTGGAGAACTTGGCTCACACGTCTTGCTCAGAGATCAAGCTCTGTCCTATTCCTTATAGGACAGGGCAGCAATGGAGATAAAGCTGGTGCAGCAATCCAGGAGGAAATACAAAAAAACAAAGTGGGTGGAAAAAAAAAAAAAAAAAAGACTAGTTTGGGATTCGAGTGTCCATTTTAATTTAAGTGCAAGGAGGAAGCAGGGATTATTGGTTACAATAATAATAACAGCTCTGTTATTCCAAGCTACATGTAAAACCATGGCTGGCTTCTTACCAAGCACCCCAGGTTTTGCAGGGAGATCAAGAAATACGTTAAGGTCTCCGCAGAACAAACCACCATCCAAAACACCATTGTAATCCAAAATTACAGAACACTGTTGCATAACTTGTGTTTAAAACAGTAGTAAGGCTCTAAAGCAGCCTGACCTTTGTGATCGGGCTCGGGAAAGCAACTCAACACCCATACTGAGGGATGGGTGAAGAAGGGAAGGTGGGGAGGATGAGGGAAGAGAGAATGTGGGTGATACAAAGTTAAGTGCTCTACCACTCATAAACCAGGGATTAACAACTGGCTTGTTCCAAGTGACCGTTATTTGCTCCTTACAGCTTAAAATCCACAGCAGCCAGCCACACTCCCAGAGCCACGTGGGTCCCTGCTGAGAGAGGTCCAAGTGGCAGATGAGGAATACCCAAAATACTTTTTCCCATACCAGCTCTGGCCTCAACAGAAGCACAGAGCCTCTGTCAAGCCCTTAAGGCAGCATGACAAAGGATCAGCAAGATAAAAGCTGGAAAGCAGCAGCAGCCTGCTCCTACCACAGGGCTCCCGTGTCCCCTGGAAGCCTCCTTACACGTGCTCTTCTCCAGGTCCTACATCCCGCTCTGGAGACCTCCCTGCAGCATGGCTGACCGGGCTCCGAGCTGCTCCCAGCACGGTAGGAGGATACAGGCAACTCAGCCCAGCAGCTCCATCCAGAGACAACGGATATCACAGCCAAACCCAAACAGAAAAGCAAATGGGAGCTTCACAGCTACGTGACAGACAGTCCGTCCCCTCCAGTGCTGGCTGCCGGGACAGGGCACCGATCTGCTCCGTACATGGACATGCAGCATGGGGAGGGCAACTGCCCGCGGGGAGCCGCAGGCCACAAAGATCAGTGCTCATTACAGACACAACAACAGGCACGACTTGGACCATGGTATCAAACGAGCAGATTACACTTTTAAAATCTTAAAAAGCTGCAGCGCTCTCTGATGCTCTTTCTGGCCCACCTCAAGGAGAGGAGTAAGCGGGCACAGATTTGTGCATTGAGTGCGCAAGGCAGGAAATTGTCACACGGGACTGGGACCCCTCACTGGAGTAAAATGTGCCTTTCATCTGTCCAGCTGCACACACCAACCCGGTCAGCAAAACCGGCTGTACACGAATTCATGTTTTCTCCTTATAGCAGCGACTTCACGGCACCAGTGTAAAAGACTGCTCCAGTCCCTACAGCACAGCAACTGAAACACAGACAAAGACGCACAGAGCACAGTGTTGAGGAGCCATTTGGACAGACAGCAAGACTTACTACACACCAGAGACTGGGACAAGGAACTTCTCCAAGGAGTACACACATTCATTTCCTACCTGGGCTCTCACACACCCAAGGAAACGCACAGAGAGCAAGTGCCCTGAAGCAAAGATTAATTCTCTTCTCTCCAACAGCAACTGAGGGCTGAATTTTAGCTCAAGATTTAGCAGCCTTGTTAAGATTAGCTGGAAAGGCCTTTCCCCTGCAGCCTGCATACACATGTGGGGCCGTGAATGCCACATGCTTACGGGGAGTGTGACTCTATGGTGCTGTGACTTCTTCCAGGGTGCAACTCCTGCGTGCTAAGCTGGTAGCCCCCTCCCCAGCACGTCCTCACTGCCACACACCGGGAAGCTCAGATAAGAGGTGCGCAAGCACTACAGGGTCTGCTGGACAAGATTCCTATCGGCTCCAGGGCAGCAGAGATGTCTCTATTTCCCAGAAGCTTCTTTACACCGCTGCTCCCTGTGTGCTCTCGAGGTCATGCTGGTTGAGGAACCGAGGGGCCTTTTGTTTGGCAGTGGCACGAATACTGCCTGGGCTCGCGGGGGAGTAATACAGAGGAGCTGAAGGAAAGAAGGGACAGATGGGTCCTCCCACTCTCCCTCTTGCCTGGAGGTTTTACAGGGGAAAAGAAACCAAAACAAAAGCCACGCTTGAGTGCTATTCTTTGCGCTTTAAAAGAGTATTTTCTTAAAATATAAAAACCATCTTCCCCCTGGAAACCACTAGAACGTAAACAATAAAAAGGGGATTTGGGGAGGAGAAGGGAGAGGAGGTTTGAATGTGCTTCCAGGCAGCAGCCCTTGCTAAGAGCAACGGGTGCCTCCAAGGCCCTGTGCTCACCGTCAGCCCTGTTCCTATGGCTCTCTTGCACATTTAGAGTTCCCCAGTGGGTCTGGACTTAGGATTCGGCGATTAGTGGTTCGCAGCAAATCCCAGCTGGTAGCTTAATCCTCTTCATCCTCACTGATGTCATAGGTGACTGCAGACTCATTCCTGGAGCGGTTGGCCGGTGAGGAAGGAGGAGTCTTGGTTGAAAAGGGCCAGCGGAAGGATGGAGACGGGGAACGGTCGTGCGTGGGACTACTGCTGGGACTCTGCTTTGGGCTGATGGCCTGCAGCATCCGGCCCTTGCCCTCCTTCAGCATGTGTTTCTAGTGATGGAAGAAGGAAGACAGTTAGCATGGCTCAAACAGCGATGGAAATGGACACTACTTACAGCTTGTGCGGCATTTTGAGTTGTGTCCCTTCAACGCTTCATGCAATACAAGAGCAGAAAAAGCCCAAGCATCGCTCTAGCCTTTGGAAACTACATGCAGTATAATCATCACCCATTTTCAATTACCTCTAGCATGAATTGCCTGTGATATTTACCCAGCAGCACAGAATAGACTGGCAAAAACAAGCAGCCTCACACTCATCCCAGGCCAGTGGCAAAGTGACTGCCAACCTCTCGGCTGCTCAGTGGCCTGCAGGACACAAGCTGGAGTTTACAGGCCAGCTTGTAGAATGTGGGGACTTCTGACACTACAAAAGTAACTGGCGTTATCCAGCTGGCAGGGTGAAGGCTCCCTGTAAAGTGGCTGCCCTGGGACAACTTGCCTGGGACAACTTGTCTGGGGACAGGCATCAAGCACTGCAACAGACAGTAAACCTTTGCTCTGCAGAGCACGTGCTCCAGAAGTCGCACAATGACTACCGATCTCTCCAAAATCCCCCTTCCTCTTTTCCCAGAGCGGATCCTTACCAATGCGCCTTCTGGGCCAAACATCTCCAGGAAATTGCCGATGAACTCCCGGGACTTCTCTTCCCACTTCTGAATGAGATCAATACTCTTCTCTTCCACTTTCTGGACAAATTCCTTTGACTTCTCCTCTACATCCTTCACCCTCTTTTTCACCTTATCCACACGCTCCTGGAGGTGATATTTCTTCTCCTGTACAGTAAGCAGACCAGAATACAGCTCACCAGATCTGAGTGGTGACCACCTCTGCCCTGTGTTATTACACTGAACTGCTGCCTAAGACTCAGCATCTCCATTAGTCTCGTGACTCTTCTCCTTCAGTTCAGTGACACTTCTTCCCTAGACTAAATGGCAGACACACTGGGGCTACGAGATGCTTTGTGGCAGGCACTGGCACAGTACACAGAGCAAGACTAAATCCAGAGATAAGCACTGTCTAATGGAGTGCATGGAGGAGGGAAATATTTATACATTGCACAGATTAGATTTGAGTGACCTGCTGAAAGTCTCTTTGCATATCACAATTGCACAAGTCCTTTTGTTGAGTGTTTTTAAACAGAGGCAGAGTTACATGCCAAAGACAAGTCAAGCAGCCATTACCTCTCCTGTTTCATTTTTGTATTTGATTGTATTTAAAAAAAATAAGCACAGGATCTGAGTGATAAAGAAAAATAAAAATGTTTACTATTTTACTTCCAAGATCAGAAGTGCCTTCTGCCATGTATTCTACTTGTAGGCTAGCACTGCTCAGCACAGGATCAGAGGATGACCTTCTTTCCTACCCAAGCACTGCTGCTCCTGCAGCTCCAGGAAGGGAGTAGTACAGTGAGAGCAAGATCAGATTTTATCCTAACAAATGACTCTACCTGAAGAAGGCGGCTGAGGGAAGGAGAGCAATGAAACATGGCAGCTGCTGCCAAGAACAACCCACACTTCATTCAAGAAAACACACATTTCACCACACACCCTGTCTCCAGCTCTTTCAACAGGTAAAATGTCACCAAGACATTTTTGACAATGGAGGAGTATTATCAAAACCCCAGTTCCTCTGGGCAGGTCCCAGAGGCAACTTCAAGGGCACTAATTTCTACTCCAAAGACACTGGTTCAGTGCAATTGCTTACCTCTGCAGACTTTTACTGGCATATGGCAGGACTGTGCTACCACTAGATCAGACTCTACATCTCTACACTCTAAGATTCTGCTTCATGCAGCTTGTAGTGAGACACGTGGCTTCAACTCACGTTTATGAAGCTGACGTTGAGCTCTTTAGCAGTGTAGCCCCGCTGCAGGTTCCGTCTGGCATAAACATCATAGTCCCGCACGATCCGGGTGATGATATCTGATGTTGAAATCCCCTCAGTCCTCTGCGTTGGCGCAAACATGCCTAAAGTTGGGGAACAGGACCCAGGACAGCTGTAGCAAGACACATGGCAAAAAGCCACTGCCACCGCTATCAGGAAACAATCCTGTCAAGAGCTCATTTCCTAGAAACAACTAGAGGAGCCACTTTGCCAAGTTCATGAAATTCTCCATTTGTGAGAATCTGTAAGCCAAACTGCAGTATTTTTTCAAAAGGTGGCTCTTAATTCAATCACAATAACTAGACTGGACATTGAACAGTCCCAGCCTTGTGAAGTAGGGCCCAAAGGTGGGGTTCTTCTGCCCTCAGACCCTCCTGGGCAGACCTTGTTCCCAGAGGGCCATTGCCACTTCCCCGGGCATAATCCTGACATACAGGGGTACAAGAGAAACTGCAGCAGATCTTCAACAGCAAGCCCTGGAGAATCTGACCCAGACCCACCTGCTTCTTTTATATGCTTATAAACATCATCACTGCCAGCAGAAGAATAGGGGATGTCATCGTGCGCAACAAAGTCGATCTGAAAATTAAGAAAGAAATGTGAGTTAACATTTTATCTTGAATGCACAGGTCTCCTGCTTTCTGACATGGGATTGTAACTTTTCCTCAAAACCTCCATGCAGGAGTGTGCCAGAGAACAGCAATACACTTCGCTCAAAAAGCAACCCAGATCAGTCCCAAGTTCTCACTGGCAATTGCATATCAATTGTTAAGCACACACCAGGGAGGAAAGGCTGGGACTAAGGACACAGCTGTTTTAAACTCCACAGAGAAATGGCTTGTTAATGGCAACAAGGGTAAACTAAGCAAACTCCCCTGGAGACTCCTTCACCTCCCAAAGCAGTTCAACAGATGTTAGACTCCTTTCACTTTATCTTGCCAACTGATAAAAGACTCTCAAGACAGCTTGCCTGGTCTTCTGCTGCAGGGAAGCTGCTGTAGACCTAAAGCTGGTGCTGCTGCAAGCAGGGAGTTTGACTAGATGCCTTCCAAAAATCCTTTCCAACCCGTGTTATCCTCTCCCTGCTGTGTGTTTCTCACCAATCTGTAACGAGCATCAACTTTTCCTGGAAGTGCAAGAACCCTCTCAGGACTTTTCACCATGTCACAATCTCTACCTTATTTTAACATTACCTGCCAGCTCAGCACATGCTTCTAGTTTCCCAAGAAACCCACTCACTTCCCATAACCCAGCTCATTCTATATTTAAGGAGTTTCAACAGAAACCGGTTGCTCAGGCAGAGGTCATCCCCATGGACGAATTCTTGTTGTAAATAGCGAGCACAGACAGAGGCTAATCAAAATTCAGAACAGATCAGATGTCACAAATTACCCTGTGCTCTGCCAGGAACTCGGGGGTGAGTGTCCACGGCGCGTTTCTCACCACTTCATCCACATAGCGACAGTGCTGCACAGCGTCATACCGCTCATTTTCATTCATTACCGTGAAGCCCTTGAAGTTATGGGTTAGCTCATCGCTGCAGACTGAAGAGAGAGGCACAGAGAAGAGTGAACTCGAGGAACTTACCCCAATGCTTTACAGCAAAAGGGCCTTGCACACCCCCCGGCTAAACCAGGCAGTTCCAGCTGCTGACGGAGGCTGGCGCTGGCACTTCCAAACCCAGCTTTTCCAGCAACAAAGCACCAGGAAAAGGCAGCGGTGCAGGGCATTACGCTCCTGCGCAATTCTAGGCTGTTTGGGGGATTTCTGCATAAGCTGGGGACCTACAGTCCATGCCCTGAAGATCTCTAGAGCCTAAAACGCTTATCAAGAAAACCAGCCAATACAGAAGACAACTCTCCTGTATGAAATGGCACCTGGGGACCTATCGGGCAGAAATCTGCTTTTAAACCTTTGGATGTCTCAGGCTTGGAAACTGAAGCTCATGAAAAAGCTTCTGATTTCACAAAATGCTGTATCGCAGTCTAGTTCCTGGAAAGCTGTATTAAAACAATGGGTGAGTTCACAGCAAATCGACTTAGCTTAATTATTATGTTCTATCAGAAAACAAATGAGCAACTCTTCATAATCTGCAAAGTAAGATATTAAGAAGGAGGGAGTTTTATTTGGTTATCAGACTCAAAAGTAAACAAGGCATTAACAGTCTCACTGGTACTGGACATATTTATGTTCTAGACAAACAGATGATAAAGAGCGGGTGAGATTGCTCCCAGCCTGGAGCTAATGTTCACTTGGGCTGTGGCCTCTTGCCTTTCAGTTCCTGGTGCACAGGGATCGGTTCATTGCCCTCCACCTCCTCACCAGTCTCCCAGAGGCAGAGAACATGATTATGCACCTTGCTACATTAATATGTTAATAGTCTGACCTGAAGTTATTTTCCTGCCTGATGTACAACATCTACGTACATAGGGGTGTCTTTCCACTTCCAAGATTTCTAAGCTCAGAGTGTTCTGTAGATTGGAACAACTATTTCAGCTCTCCTTCCTCTCTTCCCCTTCCAGACACTACTATAGCACACAGAAAAAATGCAGAAGTACCACTATAAAAATGCCCTCAGCAGCGAGTGAAACTGTGATGAGGAAAAAAACCACACAAAGACGTTATGGTGGCTCTCTCACAGGATCAGAGTTTCACTTTGCTTCAGAAAGCTAATGGTAGTTAAGAAAACTAGTTAAAGGCATTCTCAGCTCTATTACTTTAACATCATTATGCAGCCTGACCAGTGGTCACCTCCTGATAGACAACATGCACAGCCTGAAATGTCTTTAAGGCGGGTGAAGGTACAGGCACAGAGGCACCGTGTGGACAGAGGCCAGCATATTACAGCAGCCAGAAAAAAGGGTTTCCTCTTTCCCTATATTCCTGAAGGAGGCCTGGCTGAAACACCTCTGCTAGATCCCCTCGGGCAGTCAGCAGGACATTCCTGGCATCATGTGAAGACCTGTGAACTTAACAGACAAAACGGGGAACTAACTTTTGTTTGCAGAAATGAGGCCTCACTGATTTCCAAATCGCATGGAAATTCCAGGCACCATGCCCAAGGAACCACCTTTATCTCCATGCTCCTAGCGGGACCTGTTTGGGATTAGCCATAAGCAATCCCCAGCAGAGAGCTGGAGCGGGGACGGGGTGTTTGACTTGCAGGGCAATACAGATGACACAAAGCTCAACCAGCCACGGAGGGACTGTTCCTCATTCGTTAACTGCCTCATTCAAGAGGCAGATGCTTGACTGCCCCTAATATATTTTGATATTTATTTTATTATTATTTTTATTATTATTTATTTTTATATATATTTATTATTATATTTTATATTTTATAGTATTATTATTATTATTATTATTATTAATATATTTTGATACCGGTATCTATCACAAAATAGAGGGGTCAAGTTAGAACAGCCTGATCAGAATCTTCTTCTCAAGAGCTCACTTGGTAGAGGACATCTTTCTGCAGACACATTAGCTCTCAATATATTGCAATAAGACTCCAAGAACATTTGGAATGCAGAGAGTGCCACTAAGGCCATAAAGACAAAAACCCTGCTATGCCACCTGTAGGCACAACCACAGAGGGAGGTAAACTGTGCTCCTACGACAGCCAAAGTCAACAAGGTCACTCCTTACCTCCAACAATGAGGTATGTGTTCGGGAAGAGGTTCTTTGCTTGCATCAAGGCCCGGGCATGTCCAGAGTGAAATAAGTCAAATATTCCATCGGCATAAACTCTGACGGGGCGATCCACTGTGCCAAAGAGACAAAGAGACATTTGTGAAGATGCCTTCCTGGGGAAGCAGCTGTTGCTCATGCCTGCATTTGGGGACCTTCGGAAACTCATTGGGGCATTGCAGAAAACTGGCAGAATGCAGAGCCACAGCCAGGAAAGATTTATGAAGAGAAATGGCTGGTGCTCTGCCTTCCCACACAGAAACAAGTGCTGCTGAGCACAGCACTGAAATATAACCATGTTCAAAGACAGACTCAAAACCTACCATGTACCCACCAAAATGACATGAAGGGAGACCAAGGGAAAAGCAAACCCTGGACATCTCCCTCCTACGGAAATCCAAGTGCAACATTAACTTTTCGCACAGCAGTGAGGTACCAGGAGGAACTGGCAAAAATGTTTCAGAAGTGCCCAATCTACCCCTACCAGCCACAATGGTATCTCAAGACCTTTTCAGCATCCTCCTCTGCAGCCCACTGCTACAAACTACCAGTCTGGCTGAGGGACTAGACTGTTCCGATTCCCCATCAGCATCACTGGCTCCCCCCAGGCCTGTGAGGTGTGTGACTGCATCCAAAAACCCAGTTGGACTACTGAAAGAAAAGCAGATACTGTTCTGCCGAACCACTGGCACCATCAGCTAAACCCATAGATAAATAAGGAGGAACAAAGTTTTCCTCAGGCCACCTATGCCAGGGGAAATTGTAGCTCTTCTCTTTGAGGTCATCACAGAGGTAAAGTGAGATAGTGTAGCACTGCCATGTAATAGCAGGAGGCTTCCTGTCTTCTAGTCCCCCAGGACCACACAGGAGACCCCCAGCTCTCTTGCTGCTGGTAACAGATAGCCACACATTCTTGGTATCCAACACACTTCGGAATGGCTTGCTGCTCTCTGGCCCAATTCGGGCAGACTCAGATGAGTGGTGTGAGCAGAGGCACACCAAAGCTGCAGCAACAAAGCGGAAGAGATAGGACCTAGCAGGAGAGCTGAAACCCTGTGAGTCTGAGCAGAGCCCTGAACCTTCCTAGAGATAGAGTTGATGCAAAGGTAGGGTTGTTAAATTCCAGCTAAACAGAGCAGTCAGTTTGAGGACAGCCTCTTAAATCACTTTTCAGCAAGTCCACCTCAGCCTGACAATGTCAGGAGGCTCTGGAGAGCCAAGGATCTGGAGGTCTGAGACCACAAAAGCTTTCTGTATGCCAGAAGAGGGCTGGTCCTGGAAGGCCTTTAGTAAAGTACAATCATGTTCTGGAAAGTGGCTGGGACATCCTTCCCTTTTGCTCCACACCTGCAGCAGCTACAGTTCCTGAGCACAGGCATAAATAGCAACAAGGAAGCATGCAGTGCACTTCAGTTTTAGCAGGCAGGAGAGCCATCGCTGTTGAAATCAGAGACCTTTGTGCAGGCTCTAGAGATTTTCAACCGGGAAATCATTGTGGACTGTGAAAAGCATTGGTTTTCCAGAACCTCCTGCAGGAAGCCACTGCCAGGCCTCAATCTGAGCAGGATCATCTCTCAGCAGCAGTCAGGTAGGTAGAACTGCAGCGTTTTTATTGTCTCGGTTTCCGTAACAGAGAGGCCAAGTAAGACAACACCATCTGCACACTCTGGCAAGAGAGGGCAGCCATCCTTCGGTCAGGAGTCAATCCTGCCTCTGCCTCCTCTTTGGATTTGCAAGGAGAGCAGTGTTTCTCCTAGTCTGGTTTAAAGACTAAAAGGACATGTTCCTGTTGTGGAGCTGGCCTACTGGGCTTAGTAACACTGACTTTAATTCAAATCCAGACTAGAATGGGACATTCTGGACAACGATGTATGTTGGTTTTATTTGCCCATCTCAAGTTTCAGAAGACATAACTTTTAAAGTGCTTAACTTTAAGCTACCTCAGACGAAGTAGTGCAGAAAAATGTTCAGTGCTGATACAACTCTATAGCTGTCAGTAGCATAGGAAGAGCTAAAGCACAAATATCCATTTGCTTCAAATAGTCTTACTGGTGAAGGTACAGCTCTTCACACACAAAGGCTCCAACTTCAGTTGTACTGGCAGGCCCAGTTTCACAGGAAAGAGTTATCTTATCACCAAAGCATTAACTAAGTCATTGGCTGCAAACCTGGTGTGACACACAAGGTTGGATCAGCCTCAGAGATAGCAAAATCATACACATCCCCCCACCTCCCCAAAACTCAACATTTATACAACCTTTCCAGTCCGGTTTTTACTTACAAGGAGTCCCTCTCATCGCTTCTTCATACGTTACTCTGATGTATGGCTTGCTGTAATCGATTTCCACTTCATCTGAAAACGGAGCCGGTTCCCTCAGTCCCTAAACAGCCAGAGAAGGTCAGCTGTGAGAACGCAAAGGTGAATGCGTAGTGGCAGCACCGCAACTGCAGTGTCCTAGTCACCGAGTGACTCACTGTGTCTCTGCAAGGTTCAAACACGTGTACTGAAAGACTAATTAGTGTTAAACCTCAAAACAGCCCTGCAGGGCGATTAGCCTGAGTTTAGAGAGAGAAAGAGAGAAAATGCGACTTGTGGTAGTCATACTGGCCCCAAGAAAACTGGAGGCTCAGACCTGCAGCTGGTAAAAACAGATTTTTTTGACAAATAGCAGTTCACAGCAGCACAAGCCAAGCTTCATTAAACCTCACTGTCGCAGGTCCAACTATGCCCACCTGGGTAAGACCATCACTTTGCTGTGCTTGACTGCTTGTGCTGTGGTGTACAAATTGTAACAGCTCCTCCATTTGAGTATATGAACGAGCAGAAGAGCAATACCAACAGCAGCACAAATTCCCATAGAGCATGCGTATCATCACCCATTTCTGAGCCATACACAGTGAGAGACTGACCTCGATCTGTGGCAGAATATCTCCAGCTGCCGCATGAAAACCCCTCTAATCTGCTAGCTTGACCAGAGCAGTATGTTTAACCAGTAGCTGAAGTCCAGATATCATTTCTGTTCTCCTCTGAATGGAACCAAAACATCTGCCCTTTCCAGAAGAGAACAAACAGCTCAATTTCCTTCTAGCAGGAAGGTGTGGGGCAGCAATGGATGTCTCTTTCCTGAGCCAGAAGACTAGGAAGCAAGCTTGCAGATCATTACAGTAACACCTTCAAGCTACAAAAAGCTAATCAGCAGTTTCCTCTCTGGCTTCCTGTCCCATTGCAGCATCCTGCCACGGTGCCCAGCACCACAGCAATCAGAAACATCACTGCTCTTATTGTTAATGTCATTCCCTATTAGAGTGCTCAAAGTGAAGGAAAATAACCACTGACCGCTACATTCAAGCAAACTGATACTGCCAAAAATCTCCTTTAATTTATTGAGATGCCAGTACCCACACTTCACACACCACCTCCTCTACCAGGATCCTTACTGTTAGTTTAAGGCCTGCAGGTCTCTTGTTTCATCACTGCCATTATATCTGGGACTTGTGAATAAAACCAGATTCTTTGCAGCTCGGTTGCCCCATACCCGATACGAAGCTAGGAATAAAAGCATTAGAAAGCCTATCAAAATTACCAGAGGATCACAGAGGAATGCCCTCAAAAGCCCCTGCCACAGTCTTGCCTTTCCTCTGAAGCGCCTACATGGGTCAGGACTCAACCTGATGTGCACAACACAACAGGCTCATGGTTCAGCAGGCTTGTTACTACCCACTGCTTTAGGGGAACACTCCGCCAGCCAGCTCTTTAGTTGGGAGCGGTAAAAACTCCAAGGCAATGTCACAGCTAGGCAAGGCTATTACTCTTGCTACAATAAATAAAACTTTCACAAAAGGAAGAAAAAAGAAATCTCTCATCAGGAGGCCTGCGTTAGCCCCGTGGCTAAAAAAAAGCCAGGAAGTTTAGAAAGTGGCTAGACATTACTTGTGTTGTGGTGTTCATAGACAGATGATTTATTTCTAACACAGGACAGATTCCAACTTGAAGAGCAAGTGATTCCTGTAGGATAATCTGTGCACTTCTCTTTCCTTACTAAAATACGTGAGGTCTTTAAGAGGGACAGGGTGGGTTTTGACAACAATCATGGATATTAAGGCTCTGTGGGATAAGTCACAGAACTGCTCAAGCCTCCAGTCCCAAAGCTGGCCTCCCAGTTCTCACTGCTGGTGCTGCTCTTACTTCGTTACCATCTGCCAAATGCCCTGGGACAGGACTGAAGTACTCCTGAAGAGCAAAACATTGTTATCAAAGAGGAAAGCTGCAACACATCACCATATTTTGCCAGGACTATGACCCCAATATGACGTGGCAGGGATGGTAGCTGGCTTTTGACAGAGATAAGGAAAGAGCAACTAGGGTACACGTGATACGCGTGTACTTCAGGAAGAGGGCAGAGAAGAGCTGTATAAAGCCCATCATTGCAATATTGTGGCAAGGACAAGTTAAAGTCAACTCTTTACACTGGCACTAACTGGCATAGACCCCCTTTAGAAGAGTCCCCACTAGCTTCAGCTTGTTACAGCTGTCTCAAGGTCGATCTAGAAGGAGAAATCTTTTTGTTTTTTTTATTTTTTATGAACAATCCTGAAGTATCAGCAACATAAATGCTGTCTCCTGCCAGACAAGGGGAATCAAATGAACTGTCATCTTCCCAGTGTTTCAGAGCGTGGATTCAATAGATTGCTCTTGCAGGTGCTTAAGATTTCATATCCTCCTGCAGCTCCCCTGACCTGAACAGGACTGCTTTCTGCCAGGTGCTAGAGTTGTTACGTGCTTGCCTGGAGAACTCCTCCCTCCTGCTGGGTCATTTAAGAAAACCCACCTGTGAGAACTGAATGCTTACTTCTCCATGGATATCTATATCCCTGCCCATTAGGGTGCAGCTTAAGTGACTATAAACAAGCCGGATACACCACAAAAGCAGCTTAGCAATGCTTGCCTCAGACCTAATTTAAGCTCATGTTGTAAGTGTGTTATTAGTATGAACAAAGGAAGATTTTCAACTGGCTTTGGAAGAAGGATAACTGCTGTCATTTGCTTCTCCCCCCCCCCTCCTTGTTTTCTGGGTCTGCAGACAAACCATCACATTTATCTTTCTGCTGCTATGGCTCAATGTCCTAATCTCACAGGCACCTAAAGCTCCTATCTCTGCTTACTTACGAATGAGCGTCGGGACATTTTTGGAGGGATACCATCCAGCTCTGCGGCCCCATTGGGGCCAGATCCATCTTTTCTTCTCTTTCGGGAATTCAGCCTGGAGGAGGTCGGCGGCTCCATCTTGCCGAGCACGTCCAGTCAGAACTGGAACAAAATGAAGGAGAAGGGGAGAAAAAAAAAAAAAAGAGAGAAAAAAAAGAGATATTTCTCAGCTTTTCTAAAGCAGAATCAGTCAACAGCAGGCAGAGTGTACAGAAGGTCAGTGCAAAGACACAGCCACCTAACAAGGGGCTTAGCCAGTTGTATTTGGCATCAGCTGCCAAGGCTTGACAAACAGTGCCTGGTGGGAATACTGAATCACTTAATGCAACTCGGAGCTGTTCTGCAGCAGTCAGCTGGCTGGAGAGACACTCGCACAAGAGTTGCAATGCAAGTTATAAATCATTACTACAAGGCTAACTATGCTATTTTAGCATCTGAAAAGCAACCTAAGGATTAAGGCATGCCCAGTCTGCATTCAGCCCTCCCCCAGCTCTCATTCTGCTGAATGCAAACACTCTTCTACCCTTCTGTGCCTCCCCCTTGCCCAGCAAGGCAGCCAGGGGGTGTGCTGCATCCCCGTACAATCCTGAACAGAGGAAGGAGCAGGTGGACAGGAGTGAGGGACAGGGTGCAACCCATGGTTATAACTTAAATGACTGGTTGGCTGGCTCTTTCCTTTCCTCTTTGTGTAAGACCAAGCTGCAGCTTCACAGCAAGGACAGCTCACCTTGGGACGGCTGCCACTGTGCTCCCCTCTTGTCCCCTGTCCCCACTGCAGTGGTGACTCAGCTGATGGTGAGGCAGCCGCTGACACCACATTAGGGCACACTTACTTCTGGCACTTTACATACCAGGTTGTAATTAGCGGTGGTTCAGCTGAACTGCTTCTGTGATGAACAGACAGACTGACCACCAGCTTGGGACAGAAATCGTGACAGCTACCTGGAAATGAGCTATCCTTGCTTTTGAACTGGAGTCGTTGTATCTTCCCAAAAGGGCCCCTGAAGCATTAGGAAGCCCAGCACTCCACACAGCTGAAGCAAAGGGATTTATAGGAATTTAGGGATTTACAGAAAGGTACGGCAGCAAACAGCCCTTTTCAGCTGCTACAGGAGTTAGAAATGGGTGCTAGATTTGCGAAGTTTGTAACTAAAAAGGAGCATTATCTCTCTTGCTCACTTGAAGTGTCCAGCTCTCCAAGTGCAGCAAACGGCACTTCTGACTGGCATTCCTGAGAGCAGCACGACCCCTCCGCCCAAGAATGATGCTTATGTGCATGCCTCAACACCCTAATAATAAGAGCCGTGTGGAATTTAAAATGTCTCCCCACCCACATGCAGTAGGTGTGCTGGAACACGTTAGGTGGGGCAAGCAGGAGGTATGGGAAAGGGCAGATGTCCCTCTGAACACCATCCCTCTCCTTGGCAGGGAGTCCCTGCCGAGCGCTCCCGCTCAGAACGAGCTATGACTGTCCTTGATAAGGGCTTCTGGGCAAAGCCCGGCTGCTCAGCAACCAAAGCGTGTGGGCTTTTGTCAAAGAGATCACTGAGCGGTCAGACTCACTCAAGCACAAGTAATTCCAGGTTAAGGAACGTTCCAAAGTAAGGAGTCAAAGGCAGTTCAATACACACGAACATACCCCTCTCCCCACCCAGCATCAACACGGTGATACCTCACCAACAGCACTAGGGCCAAACACAGCTGAGCTGGTTTTGGGCTACATGCACGCGGGTACCCCAGACTGCTCTGCTACACCTAGCACTGTGCACCCATAACAGCTAAAAAAGACTATTAGGTGAGTGAGGAGCCAAAAAAATATTGGGGAGAAGATGAAAGTGACAGTGAAGAGCAGCCACAAGGACATTTCAGAACCACTACTCACTCCATAATGCCTGCAAGCCAAGTTTGCTAGGTTTCCCCCATTCCAGTAATTAATTTACTATTTCCTAACAACAGACAAACACACGGGAGTGCGCACAAGCAATTTCAGGCAAAAAGAGTTTGCATCCCTGAGCATCTAGTCTTCCAAAGCTTAAGCAAACATTTAAGTTTCAGGGAAGATCTGTGCTATACATGCAGCCGGTTCCAGAGGGCCTCTGTGAAAACAGGGTATGACACAAGTAATTCATAGCTTTTGCAAGGTGCCACCTCGCAAGCACACTCTATATCAGTTATTCACTTCACCACCAAGGTCCTACCAGGAACCACCCAGTTCACAAAAAGCAGCAGACCTCTGCCTCTTGTTCAAGTAACCCCAGCGTTCATGGAAACAGTGGGGGGAAACAGCAGCAGATTTCCTTGTTATTTGGTCAAAATAATTTCACTGTGCTTCAAGTCACTGATCACTCACTTTCCTCCCCTTTGGAGAGAATTAAAAGGTCTGTTAAAGTGCTGAATGTGGTCACTCTGAACCACTGCCCTGTAAAACATTAAAAATCCCTGGCAGAGGCTTTGGTGCTGAAGTACGGACACGGCAGCCTCCACGCACAAACAGGTAAAGCTCTTCCTGATTTAGCTTGGCCCACCAGAGCACCCAGACTTCTCTGCACAGAAGTACATTCTCCGCTGAGTTATCGCCAGCGTATCGCTGCCGGGTACAGAGCTCAGGGCCAGCCGAAAACTGCAGGTTACAACACAGGGCAACACCAGGCTTCACGCTGATGTACAGCAGCACTGGCCCAGCCCAGCAGAAACCTCCAATGGCTTCTTCCAAGTCCTCCTACACCCAGCCACCCGTGTTCCTCCACCTTAACTCACTTTGCCACTTCTCAGGGTATATGTAGTCAAATGATGCAAACAACAGCTTAAGCAAACGGATTAGGGACTCTTTATCAGGGAATGTGCTGACAGGATGAGGGGTAATGGTTTTAAATTGAAAGAGGGGAGATTTAGATTAGATACTAGAAAGAAATTCTTTACTGTGAG
>JAOXNO010000052.1:12073881-12122758 GCA_028565335.1 Limnodromus scolopaceus
TTTTTTTTTTTCATTGGTTGGACTAGATGATCTTAAAAGGTCCCTTCCAACCTAGGTGATTCTGTGATTCTGTGATTGTTTCGCCCTTTCAGTGGCCAAATAGAAGTGGACTTCCCCATGCAATTCACCATATTGCAGCTCAGAGAAAGAGAATTTATTTTTTGAAGCATCAAAGGACCTTTGTCAGGCCCTCCTCAGCTAACCCCAAGATGTGCCATCCACCCAATTTGGGCTGGAGGGGATTTACCAGCATGAGTGGGAGCTGCAGCACGGCTGGAGCCAGGCTGTTTTCCTTGGTGCTGGAGAAGCTGGTGCAGGAGCCAGTGGGAGCTGTGTGGGTCTGCCAGGGTGCGGGCAGGGTGCAGGCAGGGCACAAAGCCTGCCTGAAGCCTGAGAGCTGCTGCAGGGCCAGAGCCATGTTCCTCCATGATGCCTGCACTGGGGGGACATGTTGGCTGGGGCATCGCACCACCACTCACGTCGCTTTCCCCCACAGCGGTTTCCTAGCAGCAAGATTGATCTTTTCTTTTATACTTCTCTTTTCATCCTTTCTGTTTCTTTTTTTTCAGCAAATAGGGAAAAAACCCCACCCTGTTCTCTCTCTTGTGTTGGGCAACCTTTCCGTCAGAGAAAGAGCCGGGAGACCTCCTGGCTTGCCCTCCTCTGCGGTTTCTGCTGTGAGCTCCCCAGCGCTTCCTGGCTTCTCACAGCCTCATCCTGCCCCCCAAGCAGCCTGGAAAGGTTCCAGCGTCAGTGCCAGTCCTCAGCCTGCTGGGAAGCAGGCGGTGAGTGTTGGGGCACATGTTTCCGAAGGAATCTGAGGGACCGAAAACGTTGCCCTGTGGTCTGCATCCAGCCACCGCTGGTTTCTAGTGGATGCGGCAGCCTCCCTGCCCTGGGTACCAACTTATGCTCCATTTTGAGCGTGCATTGGAAAGTTTGAGCAACTCGTGCTGTGATTTTAATCGGAGCTCACCATTGCTGTACGGGGTGGGAAGGGTGAGGCAGTTTTTCCTGCCAATCCCTGGCTCGGTGAGTTGTGATCTCAGCGATGATGCTGGTCACATCTTCCACCTCTAGAAAACCAAAACATGTTGCAAGTGCCAAACAAGCCTCCCCACTCTCGGCCCAGGTGCTTGGTGTCACCATTTGCGGACAAGTCTCGAGGTGGAAAAGCCTCCTTGCTGTGAGCTTCCATATTTTCTGGAATTCATTTTAGTTTTGTTTAGTTAGGGGTTTTTTAATGAGAATGCAGGAAATTGCGAACAAGAGGCAATGTCCACCTCAGAACCCACCAGCACCATTGCACATGGTGGAGAGTGCTCCCCTTGCCACTCTGCCAGGCGGTGGCCTCTAGCCAGGTGGCATGACAAGGTGACAAGGAGGGGACAGTCGCCCAGGTTTGCTCTGCAGCCCAAACCAGGCCAGAAGCTCATGAGAAACAAGTGATGCTGCAATGCCAGGAAAATAGGATCCAGGACAGGCTGGATTGAGCCACCAATTGAGGGTGAGCCCTGCTTGCCCTGGCTCAGAACCCCTTCCTTGATCATCCTAAATGAGGGGTGGCTCCCCCAGCGTGCTCACCTGCAGGGGCTGCGTCTGAAAGCGAGAGGTGAACAAGCCCCAGCCCCACAGCTCATTTCTGAAAGCTCGGAAAATAATGAAATCATCATGAGAATTGCATCCTTCACCCTTGTTATTAATTTTCCCCTGACACTTTCCAAAATTGTGGGGCACCGAGGTTGTGTTCAAGAGAAGCGGAGGAGCCAGCCACGGCGTGCTTTCACCTTTGGTTATTTCCTATGCGAGTATTAGTCAGCAAGGCGAGCGGGGAACATCGCTGGTGGAGAAATTAACTCCGCTGCAAAGGCCACCCCAATAACAGCACCTTGGTCCCTGTGAATCTGTCTGTGGAGAAACACAAGTAAGGAGGCAAAACTTCTCCTTCTCCTCCTTCTTTTTCTCCATCTCCCCTGTTTTCTTCTCCTTTTCCTCCTTCTCCTTCTCTTTCTTTGCCTTTGCCTTCACCTTTGCCTTACCTGTCACTTCCTTCTTCTTTCTCCTTCTCCCTCTTCTCCCATCCATTCCCTGTGGGAGCAGCCTGCCAAATGACACTCAGGGTGCCCCATGGCTGCTCAGACCCTGCCCAGCTGCCTGGTGCCACTCGGCCATGGGCACCCAGCACCCATGGGTGCTCAGGAGCCCGAAACAGCCCTTTTACTCACGGGCCAGGCTTGGAGCTGAGGACACATCCCCTGTATTCCCTGCCTGCTCCATCCCTGGGAGCTTTTCCCAAAAAGGGTGCGGGTTTAGCGGTGCCCGTCCCCGCTGCTGGGTGCCTGTGTGGGAGCGCTCTGAGAGCCTGCCGGGAGGGGAAGGGGCCAGGCCCAGCTCAGCTGATCCCTGCCTCTGTGGGGAGGAAGCTGGGGGCGGGAGGCAGCCCGGGTTTCCCTCTGGGGCAGAGATGGGCATGTTTCATTTCCACCCCAGCCCCTGCCGCGCACGCCAGAGAACAAGCTGCCGCTGCGGGGAAGGAAGCACGGAGAGAGAGGGACGGCACGGCACAGCACGGCTCACCGAGCAGGGGACCGACCACCTCGCCATGGCTTCAGGAGCTTCGAAGACGATGTCGGGGAGCGTGGAGGTGGCCCTGACCGGCCTCTGCGCCGTCCTGCTCTGCTGTGGTCCCATGCTGGCCGGCTGCCGCCGGGGTAGGTACCGGAGCACGGCGTGCTCGCTGGCACAGCCTGTGTCGTTCGCAGCTGGTGGAAAACGTCTAAGGGTTGGGGGCTTTATAGTTAAAGATAGCTCCGGTATCAAGAAGGCAAAAAAACCCCAAAGCTTTTGGGTACGCCTTGCTGAAGCAAGGGAAATGGGGATGCTCAGTGTAAAAGCGGGGTTAAAGGATGGAGAGGGGGACTGGCACCATATTGTGGGCGCGCTGGCCATGGTCAGGGTTTGGTGTTGAGCCTCTGGGTTTGCCAGCGCCTTGCGGGGTCTGGGGTCTGCTCTGGCTCCCAAAGTTTCGGGCTATGCTCTCAGGGTGCTCCTCCTGGTTTGGGCTTGATCCTGAGGCAGCCAGGGTCTTGTGTGCGGTTTTGCTCAGGGTGAAATTTGGGGGAGAAGGAGAGGTGGAGGGGAAGGAGTAAGTCTGGGCAGAGTGAGTGAGAGCCCTGATGAAGCCGTATTCTCCCTTCCTCACAGGCCAGCTCTTTCTTTGGTGGCTTCGGGTGTTTTCTGCCCCAAGAGTGGGCACAGGGCTGGGCATCTCTTGGAGCAGATGTTACCTCTGGTACTGGGAAGATGCAGGGAAACATGTAAATCCAACCTCCGCTTTCAGAAGTTCTCTGAGAGCTTCATTCATTGCTGGCAGCGGCACTGGGTAGGAGGCAAAGCCCCAAGCCTACTGAATATTTCCTGTTCATCACAAGAAACTCGGAACACTGCAAAAATTACATCTCTCGGTCTGTGAGAACCGGGGCACTTCCCTCCCTCCCTACTCCTGTTTGGTCTCATCCCTCATTTCTCAGCCCAGTTTTCTATCTAATCCTGTATCTACTCAAGGGATCGTTCCAGTTCCCTTTCTGGTTGGTGATGCTGAGGACACGGTACTCTGGTTCAGGCCAGCGTTGGAGAGACAGGAGGGACTTTTCTAACTCTGCCTGCAAGCCCTGGGGCTGCTGTCGGCAGCAATTTCTGAAAAGGGAAGATAAATGTCTTAACGGCAGGAATTTTTCAAAGCATTGACGGTTTGAACCGCTTGGTCAGATAACCTGTGTGAAAAATGCTTCTTCCTGCTTTTTATTACTCCGAGCAAAAGTTCATGCAGCAGCTGCCTTGTCCTGCTGGATGGGGCTGACGTGAGCCTGGCCCACATTCACAGCATCCCTGCTGCCCGGGGGGAGGATGAACACACAGGGATCATGGACAGGGAAATATGGTGAAGCGACAGGGCTGGTGCTAAGTGCTGGGGGGCCTGTGGCCATGGCTGATTGCCCTCTGTGCCGGGATCAGCCTGACAAGCTTGACCAGGACCCACTGGGGTGGGTGCCTGCCTGCCCACATACATGCGAGGAGGGGACAGGCACTGGAAAAGGATGGCATGGTGAGTCCAGGTGGCTCTGATGTATCAGATGGTCTCAGGCTGGAGGTGGCAAATACCGTGTCCTGGGCAGCCCCTGCCTGCTCTGTGCTGCCAGCGTGGAGCAGTGGGAAGAGCTGGGGCACCCTGGCAGGCAGCCGGGCATGAGATGTGCTGCACTGCGGGGTGCTACCCTGGCCTGGGACTCAGTCCCTCTGCTTGCTTTCAGAAGCAACATCAGCTGGAGGAAGGATGACTCAGACATTAAAATACAGCATAGATTTAAAAATAGCACAACCCCCAAAGTCTCTTTTCCCCAGTACAGGTGTTCTGGGTTAATTTTAGGTAGCCCAGAGCACAATCTGCTCTGCTGAAACCACTTCACATTGCAATAACTGCCCTGCGGCTGGCAGACTCACACTTGGGAGGAGAGAGACAAGGGATGATGTACCTCCCTGTGATCCAGGGTAATGCTGTGGACTGGCGTATCATCAGGCCACCTGTATCACTGGTAAACCCCAGAGCCTGGCTGCAGGTGAGCCGGGTGCTGGCCGTAGCACGGGGCTGGGCTTGTAAGCACTCACGGGCAGGTTTTTATACATCTCCATAGGGGCCTCAGGATCTGAGGGTGAAACAGCTGAGGAACTCGTGGAACCTCTGGGTTTGGGATGTAGGAGCCCATCACTTCTCCATGGGCTATCACCCTCTTTACATCCCTCCACGGGGGGTACGGCTGTTTCTGAGACGTGCCCATTGTGACCATGTCTGTTCCTTGTTTCCTCTCTCCCTAATAGTGACCTTCTTCCCAGCCGCGTTAACTCTCCCTGCAGGTGGTTCAGCCACCTTCTTCTGCAACATCTCCATGGAGAATGACTCTGGCTCAGAGTACAGCCTCAATTGGTACAAGGAGATCAACCACAGCCAAGCCCAAAAAATTGCTGAAATCAGCCGGAACAAACCCCAGACAAAGACTGAGAAGTACCTGCTCACCAACCACACTCCTGCCTTCAAGATTGAGATCCTGAACCTTCACCAGAATGACTCTGGATCCTACTACTGTGGGCTGATCACCTTCTTTGAACCTGATAAAGTGATGGAGAGCAACCGGTCCCGCCTGGTTGTCACAGGTCAGCCTGGGGGTTGAGTTGGTGGGAACAGGTCACTGGTGTCGTCCTCTGGTGCTACGGCCCTAAGGCCCCAGAGCACAAGGCAGGTCCTTCCCCATAAGGGAGGACTTGATGTGGGTCAGGAGAGCACAGCTCTGCCCTTTCCCCTCTTGTTTGCATGCCTGGTTGATGCATAGGGACACAGGCTCTCCTCCTGCATCTGCACTATGGCTGGATCTGGCCCTGAGGCAGGAGGTCTCCATCCCGCTGGGGCTGTGTCCTCAGCGATGCTGTGGGGAGGAGCAAGTCCTGAGCCATGGATGGAGGCAGGAGACCCATGTAGGGAGCTGCTTTCACCCACAGATGGAGGCAGGAGACCAGTGTAAGGAACTGCCCACACCCCTGAATAGCTCCTTTATCTGGGGATAGGGCTTGTATTTGGGCGATAACCAGGGCTTACCCCTTTGAACAGCCAGCGTTCTTGCAAAACCATGCCCTAGGAGCATCCTGTGGGAGACTGAGGTCTTGCAGGAAGATATGCCAAGCAGTTGCTTGGCAGCATGGAGGCTTTGGGAGGGGGGGGCTGAAGATGGCCTTTTATAAAAAAGGAAAAACACTGCAAAAGTTACTGTCTTTTGCAACATCTTCTCCCAACATGAGCTGAAGCTGTGCTGTCCCCAGGACATGGAAGCAGCTGGGAGGCTTAGGGAAGCCGTGTCCTCCATTGGGTTCGGCTAGGTATGGAGTCATACCATGGGACTGCATTGCCCTGGCCCCCTGCACCCCAGCTCTCAGTATGTGGGATCATCCTCACCACCTGCAATGGGAAGGAATGGGACATGGCCAAAACATCCACCATGTCAGCCCAAATTCAGGATCCCTGGAGAGATGGTGGGGCTGTGGCAGCCTGCCTGGGGCTGAGCTCTTCTGGGGACAGCCCCTATGTTCCCCTGTTGACTTTCCCAGAGACTATAGAGGCCATTTTACACTTCTGACCTGCTGTTTTGTACCCCTTTTTTTTTTTTTTTGGATGGATATTACAGCAGCCCCTGAGAAGACAAATGCCACTGATGAGCCCGAGCTGGAGGAAGGCAATTCCCCGGACCACATCAAGGCTGTGCTTCTGGGCATCCTGCTGCTGGCTGGGACAGTTGTGCTGCTGATCTTTGGCTACCTCACCATCACGTACAGGAGAGGAGGTATGATCCCCTGTGGGAGCTGTGCTGCACCAAGGGGCTGGGGACCTGCCAGGGAACCTGATGGGTGATGCTTATCCAACAAACCCAGCTTGAACCCAGGGGCAGCCGGATGCCTGCAGCTGGGTACGGAGGCAGAGAGACAGTTGAGTACCCGAGTACACAGGCAGGTTCAACATGCTAAACGCAGCTGTGGCACATCCTCATGGGACAGGTATCTCCATGCCTACAGGAGAACAGTGTTTTGGGCCATTCTCAGCCTTCATGGAGCCCCCAGGCCATGTGCTGTGGCTCTGAACCACTTGTTAGCAGGGTGTCTTAATGCCACATGCAAGTCTCTCACATACACCTTGCCTGGGCATCTTCAGGGCACCTTCTTGTCTTCTCGCTGCAGCACTGGGCATCGCCTTGGCCACGCTGTGGGTAGCCAGGGGGGCACCCCACTAAACCAAATTAAACCCTAGACCATGGGCTGGTATCTCACTTGTCCTTGTAATGCTCAGGGTGTTAGACCCTGGGTGGAGAAAGAGGAAGTGTGGTGCAATGGTTGTGGTGCCCAGCACTCTCCTGGGACATGGGGGCTTGGTCAGCCCCAGCCTGAGATGCTCACACTGTCTTGGCACACAAGCAACTTCTAACAAAACGTGTTACTTACTTTGCAGATGTACAGAAACCACGAAGTGAAAATGTGCCAGTGGTGAGTTTTCCGTCTCTGATGCCCTGCCACGTTGCAGGGGAGCATCGCAGCATCGCTGGGGCGTGCAGGGTGCAGGGCCTCCCTTTATCAGCCCTTCACAGGCTTCTCGCTTCTCCTGTCTTCTCTGATGCTGCAAGATCTTTTCTGCACAGCTACAACTGCTTTTTTTGCACCTGCAGCACAACACAATCAAAAAACCACCTGAGATAGGATGGGACCACTGTAGTCCAACCCTTGCTCAAAGCAGGGTTATCTTTGACAGTGGATTTTGTTGCTGTACAAAATGGGAGAAAATGCCCCTCCCCCCCAATATATTAAGCTGAAGTTTTTGTTGCTGCAGCTAGCCCCTGTTTCCTCTCTTCTTGCTGCTGGGCACTGCCAGGAGTCCAGCTCCATCTTCTCTCCAACCCCCATTATGTAGCTGAAGGCAGCAAGTAAGTCCCTCCTTGCTCTCCCCTCTCTGGGCTGAACAAAGTCAGTCCCAGGCTCTCCTTGTGCCTCCTGTGTCAACTCAGAACCCGATAGAGAAATGTGAAAAGGGCTTCTAACATGACCCTGCCTCCAATAGCCAGGCAGGCAGGGAGCTCCACGTCCCTGAGAGGCAGAGAGCTGAGACACACACAGCCTTGGTGGTGACCCCAAGGCTCACAGTCTGTTTTCTCTTGGCAAATGCTATCCTAGGTCTATGCATCTTTCTGCTTTCTATCTCTCTCACCCTCCTGGGATGCTTCAGAGCTGGTTTTGGCACCTGGTGTAAAAAGGGGGCTTGTGCTGGGGATGGTGGGTACCTCCATACGATCAATTGCCCTGATGGGTTTTCCTTGCAGAAGGAAGAGAAGCCCCCTGTGGCGTGTGTGTCCACTGTGGACTATGGTGTGCTGGAGTTTCAGCGGGACCAGTGCACCCAGGTGCCCTCCGAGACCCGACCTGTTGATCAGACCGAATACGCCACTATCGTCTTCCCAGAGGAGAAGCCCGTCACGCCAGAGCGGGGGAAGAAACACCAGGATGAGAGGACTCGGCAGCTGCAGTTGCAGCCCTGCTGAGGGCTGGGGACCCTCCTGGCTGGGGGGGGATGTGGACTGGGACAGGCTGCCCTGGTCTCTTCTCCCACCACACTTTACTGTTGGGAAAAATCCAGCGTGCAAGGACCGGAGTGACAGAGGCGCTGCTGCTGGAGTTGATATTGGACAGTCCTGGCCATGGTGGGATCATGGCCGTGGGGTGGGTACCACAAGATGAAGAAGGTCCCTACTGGGCTTCATCTGCAGCCTCTTCGCTCAGGGCAGGGATGATGGCGTTTCTGCTCTGCCCCAGCCCAACAGGTCTGTCCCAAAGGTGATTTTACATCATGTCTTGGTTTTCTACCTCCACCTGGGGCTCTCTGGACTGGCCACACTGCTTCCTTCACCCAGGTCTGACCCAACTAGCAAAGCACAACTGTAGGACAAAACTCCGGAGGCCAGAGCTGGAGTGGATCCTGGGAGATGCTGCTCGTGAGGCGCCAGGGCTGAGGGCTTCTCCTTGCCCTGGGCAGAGACTGCCTTGTATACTGTTATTTAAAGAACCCCCAGGAAGTGGGAGACTGGTGTTCCTCCTGTCTTCAGGCACTTTCCTCCTCTGCAAGAGGGGAAGTCTACCCCTGTGTCCCTCCCTCCACAGGTGGGAGATGAGTCTGGCCCTGCAGGGTGAATAAAGGGTTTCACGTCCGGGCTGTTTGTTGACTCGCGATGGCAAGCGCGTGGGCAGGCAAATAACGGCTCTTGGCAGCGCGCAGGCGAGAGCCGGGAGGCGGCAGTGTCTGTTGTGGTTCCTGGGCCTCTCCATGTGATACGCAAGCCGCTCTTCCAAAAAGCTGCTCTTAATAATTTAGAGAAGCTGCCGCTCTTTTTCCTCTCACCCATCTGAGCCAGTCACCCAGGTGCAGCTGCAAACCAAGACCCCTCTTACCAGGCTTATCTCGAGGCTCTCACCCAACTTGTTGGGGATGAGCATCACTGCCATGCTGGTGGCCTGAGTGCCATCAGCCGGGGCAAAGCTCACAGCATGGTGCTTGGTGCAGCTTTCTGGCTCCAAACTTCCATCTTCCCTCTTGAAAGTGATGCCGGGGCCACGCTGCCTGCCAGAAACCAGAATGGAAAGTGACAGCTGCTTGAGAGGGGAGAAACCTCAGTAAGGAGTGGCTTTGGAGGCAACAGAGACCTGCCAGGAGATCACAAAACCCAGCGGAAACAGAGAAGAGTCACTTGCATCTCACACCTTGATGGCACTGTCAGCAGGTTTCTTTTTCCCCTACCCCCAGTAAAACCAGCGCAGCCTTGTAGGAGCCAGCCCAGGACCTGGGTGAAGGGGCAAGGCATGCTGAGCACCACAGTTTGTCCTCTGCGGGAGCTGGAAAGTCCCCAGGAAACCTCCACAGGAGACCAGATGGAACGAACATCCATCTGGGATGGTTTTCATCCTTCCTCAGAGCAGGAGAGTAGATGTGGTGCCCCCCCAGCCTCCGTCCCTGGTGCCAGTGAAGAATTCCAGAAGCCAGCAGAGGCAGTGCTGTAACTCTCACAACATTCACTCATGCCAACGCATGGCTGAGCCCGTTGGGGCTTTTTAGCAAGCGGCAGCCCTGCTCCTTGCCCCAGTGGCTCCGGCAGAGACCTGCTGTGGCCGGCTGGGCTCAGCTCGCCCGGAAAGCCAAGGCAAGAGACAGCCACAGCGGGTGAGAAGTGGGAGCTCAGTCAGCAGTTTTGTTTCTGGCTTTCCCGTCAGACACGACACCAGCGAGAGGGTGGGCCCTGCTTCATATTTTCCGTCCTGCCTCTTGGGCAGTGGAGGTGCCGGGTCTCCGTCCCCTCCTGTATCCCCTGGCTGCAGCCACAGCTCCTTCAGGAGCAGTCAGGGCTGGGTCCCTTCCCCTCTTGGCAGATGGTGGTCTGCAGCCAGCCAGCGGCTCCCAAGCCAGGTGGTGGAGCTGAAGGTGTAGGAAAAACGTCTCCCACTGCCACTGGGGACGGGAGAGCACGCAGCCCATGGCAATATCTCTGTCCCTCCAGCTCCCCAGCAGCCTGGCTGTGATCCTGCCCCTTGAAAAGATCAAGGGCCAGGGACACATTCCCAGTGGTGGGAATGCTACCAGACACCATGTCCCATCCCTGTTTGGAGGACAAGGTGCCCGGTGCCAGCAGACACCTGAGATATGCTCTGCTGTGCTGGCCAGAGCAGGAACGGGGCTGGGATGAGCTCCAGGTGGGATGCAGGTTTCAAGCCCCCAGCTGAGCATCTGGAAACCAAGCAGTGCCCTGAGATGGGTGTCATCCTGCTTGGGGATGGGGACCTGAACACGTTTGTGTGCAGGAGCTACTGTCATCTTTCCATGTGAGCCAGGAGAGCAGCTGCTGACTGTTTTGACTCTCCCTCCAGCGTGGTGATTGTAATTTAGTCTTCCTGGAGTCACTGTGTGAGATCTGGAGGAAGTTGCCTTACCTCCCATCCTGAGAAGTCCCCAGTTCTGGCTTTCCCAGCTCCACCATCATCCCTTCCCCTGCCCCTCCTTCCACATCATAGCCCTCCTGCTTTTGCCTACCACTGCACCCATAACAGCTGCCTGCTGTTTGTGCCAGCTGGCAGGTTTATGCCCTTTTTCTCCACCCCAGATGAAGCAGGGAGCCAAGCAAACTCGTTTCCACCTATGATGTTAAGGTTTAGGTCAGGTTTTCCAGGGAGGGCTGAGCTTACACCCTCAAGTCCTTTGGCTTTCCCTGCCTGTACCAAGAAGGGGCTGGGTTGCAATGAGCCTCGTATGGTTTTGGGGTACATCCTTTCTGCCACAGCTGCTTTGTTGGCTCTGGAGGGGTGTGGGTGGCACAGTTTCAGTGGTCTTTGGCTTAGAGGCTGCGGAGAGGTTTGCTGCAGGGTGGTTAGGCGGACCCCACTACCTGGGTCTGGTTTTTTGACCTCAGTCCCTGCAGCGTCACAGCCGCTGGAGCTAACCCCTGTGCCTCAAAGCCACTGGCCATCAACAGAGTAAGAGCAGGGCCCCAGCCTGGTCCTCAGCATCCCGTTTTGGGAAAACTGGGGCTTACAGCAGTGCAAGTGGAAGAAGAACAAGGCCTTATAAAATTGAATGGCATCTGGACCTGACTCTTCCATGCTCTCAGCATGTGCCATCACTCAGAATGACTCCTGCAAAGCCAGAGGGGACAGGTTGTAGGTTTGGTTCTGCCCACCTCATTCCTACCAGCATTGCCATGTGAGTGATGGAGGATGCTCCTGACGGCCCCCTACCCCCTGTTTTGTGCTCACAAGTGCACGGCACCCAAACTGGGGAGGTTACAATGTTTTTTTCCCTGTACCACCCCAGAGTGAGCACCCCTAGCCTGGCCATGCACCCCTTTGTGCAAACACACACAAATGCTCACAAGCACACAAATGCACACACAGCTCCCCGTGGGAATTTGTGTGCGCACCCCTGCTGTGTGCCAAACACCCCAGTGGACAAACAGCCCTCCAGTCCCCCCATCCACATACCGCAGCTCTTCCCATGCCAGGACCCAGCTACAGCCGAGGGGGCGGCTGCGGGCGCTGAAGCTGCTGTGTTTCCTGCACACTCTGGTCTGGCAGTTAAAGCAACCACTTCCGACCACGGCCACCCAGTGCTCCCCCAATGAGTGGCTGCCACCATTGTGCGTGCCAAAAATGCTTTGTCAGCTCCCTGGGACCGCACCGGAACATCCAGAGAGCAGAGCTTACCGCTGGTCCCACGCTGGGGTCTTGCTGATGGGGAATGGCCAGATCCCACTGGGAGACCTCAGAGAGCTGGGACTGATCCCTGTCAGTATCTGCAGGAAGCTGGGTGTATGCCTTCAGCCTATACCTAAGCAAGCCAAATCCCCTATACAGGTGCTTGAAATATACAGGTGCTGGTCACTTATATACCCCAGGCTTGATTAAAGGTGATTGGGAACAACATATGAGCAAGCATCCCTTAAAGAAACCTGAGCCCAATACCCAGGTTTTGAGAAAACTGGGCAGGCAGATGAAGGTGGAGAGGAAGTCCTCTCCTGCTGCTTGCAGCAGCATCTTCCATGAGAGCCATGCCACAGAACAGCAACACGCTATTCCTGCAAAACAGGACGTTGCAGAAGCCAGGGGGAGAAGGAGTGGTCAGGTCCTGTGGCAGTAAGGTCACTTACAAGTGAGCACTGTCCTGGTCACTGGGAGATGTCAGAACTGTGTTTTGGTTTGGGGGAGGTTGGGCTGGAGGTGATGCAGTGGGGTGTGGGGGTTGTTTGGCCCCTGGGTTAATGGGGTGATCTGTGGGTAGGACTGGTCTTTTGGGCACTATGGTGTGGGAGCATTGACACAGCCTTGACTCGCTGGGAAAGCATCTGTTGGTTCTGGAAGAGACAGGCTGGGGTGAGCTGGTGGGTGCCTTGGTTAGTGATGGGACCAATGGGCTGCTGGGCAAGTTGACTGGAGCTCTAACCATGGGCAGTTTGCACAGTCTTGGTATGTCCTGAGGGGTCCAGGCCCACAGCACCTCCTCCACCCTGTCCCACCGAGAACCTCACCCTGCCTGTCACTGTGCCTGCTGTAGGCTTGCAGAACATCTGTGTTTCCTCCCACCGCCCTCATTTTGCTTTCTCTAGTTTTGTTTTGAGTCGGCTCCAGGGTTTCTCCTTCTTTCTCTTCCTCTCTTTACCAGGATGTGCTGCCTGAGGAGGATGCTGGCAGGCTGGATCCTGGCACACAGGGGCTCAGAGAGCCAGGAACAAGCCCTGGATGCGCCCACTCCACCATCCCCAAGACAAAACCCACTGCCCACGGCACCAGGGCAGAGCCTTTTCGGAGGGGACTGAGCTCTCTCCTTACACCTGGAGGGACCTTTACGAGGGTGAGGCCTGCTAGATGAACAGGGAGCCCAAACCCTTTTGGGGTGGTACCTGCTTGCATCTTCACAGCCACATCCCCCCTTAATCTCTCCACATTGCTCAGTATCCCTTTCCATCCCAGAAGTAGAGGGTGATGAGGCAATGTCCCCTCTACAGTTCAACTTGGGCCTATCCCTGTTTCCAGAGGATCCCCTTTGCTTCAAATCCACCCTGGGACAAGTGGACTCCTCTACTGTAAAGGCTTGACTATGAAGACAGTCCAGCCTGGAAGGAATCCTACAGCCATTGCTTGTCTCTAGAGGTGGTGGGTTTCACTGTGACAAGGTGACAACCATTCACGGTCAACAGTGGCAAGGTCAGAGGGTGACAGAGATGTAGAAAGCTAGTATGAAGCCGTGTCCCAGGAGGATACAGACGCCAAATTCACCATTTGCTTCAAGGAAGGGGGAAAAAAGAGGATCCAGGAAATACTAGATGAGTCAGTCTGCCTCTGTACCCAGAAAGCCACTGGAACAAATTAGTAAGGCCACCAAGCGGTAAGCACCGAGAGGGCAGCGCTGGGGCTCAGAATAGATTTAGCAGGAACACATTGTGTCAAACCAACCTTATTTTCTCTTCATTAGGGTGACGGGCTGGGTACTGCAGGGAAAGTGGGAGTGATGCTATCTTCGTGCTTATGCGATGTTCTCATGAGCAAATTAGGGGAATGGGAAATTCTGCCCCTGTGGGTAGATGACTACCCAAGAAGTTGTATCCTATGAGCAGTTATCAATAGCTTGTGGCAGCAGACACATCAAACAGAAGTTTTCTGGGAGAGCATGGCTCAAATGAAGGCAATATACTGCTGAGGAAAGATGTAGGGGCCATCTGGCAGGAGGGTTAGAAATCAGAGTCCCCCTGATGACCTAGAGAAAAGAGCAGAAATGCCCTGAAAGAACGACTGATGGAAAAGCATTGGGCATATTTAGTGCAGGAAAAGATAAGGGAAGTCTTCAGGGTGGGAAAAAGCTCTGGTGTGAAGCAAACAGTGGAAGACAGAGAAGTGTTTAGGGTTATACTCTGTTGCTCAGATGGCAGTCAATCTGTCTTGCAAGCCTTGCTGTGCCCACAGACAGCATCCTTGCTGCTGAGGGGATGTCCTGCTCTATAGTCCTGCCTGGGGACCAGGGCTGAATATCCCTTTCTGCTCCTCCGGGGGACTGCTGGCAGGATGGAGCCACCTGGTATGAGGTGACTCCAAAGGGAAGAGATGGATGTCTCAGTAGGGATGGGATGCATGTAGGCCAAGCAGAACAATGTGGGCACTTGGTCCCTGAGCTGGAGGGGTTGGGCTGGGGAGGCTGACACACAGTGAGAGATGGAGAGGAGGAGAAAGAACTTTGGGAAACTTTCCTCCTCTTGCCTGGGCGGCTCATCCGGGGGTGGGAAGTAAAATCAAAAATAATTTCAGACTGTGTGAAAGCGGCAGGGGAATTACCACCTGGGATGCACCTTGTGTTTACCTCCCTCATGCATCCCGTGGAGGAGCCACAATCAGCGTGCCGGGATGGAGAGGATTGGCAGGGTCTGTCCTCAGCATGTCTGGCCAGCCCAGCAGGGCCATGCCAGGGCTGGGACAGAGATTGTCCTCGGTCCCTGCTGAGGCCAAGGCTGCAGGAGGACCTGCAGGAGCAACTTCTGTTGCCAGGTGGGTGCTGGTAAGTGGCAAGGTGCTCGGGCAGCGCCGGGAGGTGTGTGTGAAGTGGAACAGGACGTCAAAGCAGTTTCAGCTCTGTGGGTGGTTCTGGGAAAGTCCCTTTAGTAAAAGCAAGCCAAAGGCTTTAATAGAGGGACCAGCGCCGGGCTCCTTCTCAGAGATGAACGCGAGGGCTCGGTGCATCGTAAGTCGTGATTTGAGTTGTGTTGCCATGACGTAACGTGGGGCTGGTTTCCATCACAGCCGGGTTTTGGAGGCAGGGGCCCGTCCCCTTGCCAGGGGTGCCATTGGACCCCTGTTGAGCTGTGTGTCTGAGTGGCAGTGTTTTGCCCCCCAGGGTGGGCAGCGTGGGCAGCAGTGTCTGCCCTGGTGGGGAGCATCCCTCTGCCCTGCGGCAGCAGTCTTGGGGAGGAAGGGCTGGGCTGAAACCACAGATCCCCCAGATGAAGCGATCAGTTTGTTTGGGTGAATATGAGAGTACCAGGAGAGAGGGCTGCCTCCCTGGGGGGCTCCTCCTCCTCAAAATAGCTTGAGGTGTTTAACACGGGCACAGCTGCCTTCAAAGTAAAGGGAAGATGTCAAAACCTTTAGGTTTCTCCTGCGTTCAGCCACCCTTGGGTAAATCTCAGCCCCTAATACAGGGGTCCAAGGGGATGGCAGATGCTGCAGGCAGGTGATCCCATCCCTGTCACTTATTGCCTCCTCATACCATGCTGTGGCACAGCGATGCCAGGCACTGCACGGTGTCAGCTTTCTGCGCTAGGAGATTTGCTGTCCTGGGGACCTCTCTGTGGCAGGGTGCACAAAGGGGTCTTCTATAGTGAACCTATAGAAGTGGGGGCCCTGTGCTCTGGAAAAGGAGTAGGAGAGGGGCCAGGGAGATCTGCTGCTCTCTCTTTCTCCCCACGCATCAGACCTGAGCCAGAGATATCCCTGGGTCCCCACCCGTGAGCGATGGAAATGCTGGTGGGACAACCCTTCCTTCACTGTCCTGCTTATAGGGTGCTGCCCCAGCCCAAGTGGAACCCCATGTCCTCAGGGCACGGCTCTTGGACAGGGGTGACTCAGGTTGACTCAGGTGTCCACAGGTTAGGGCTTTGTTAGCTCTCCATAAAGATTCTGAAGACCTTGGCTTGGCTCTTCTGCTTCCAGGAAGCCTCCTTTCCTTCTTTCTAGTCCTGCTCCAAATCGTAGCATCAAGGCATAATTAACAGTGGAAGGATCTCAAAGCAGGGAAGACCCTCGAAGCTGAAGACGGTCTCTGCCCCAGAACTTCCTCACCTCCCTCTGCTCTCACAGGAGGGGCAGCGCACAGTGTGAAGGTGCTGGAGGGCTCTTGGTACAAATGACTTACCAGCAGCAAAGATCAGAGGTTCCCTGCCACCCTGTGGTTACCGGGACTTGTCTACATTGTCTGCTTCCCTTTTGGGATCTGCAGAGTGAGCCTAAAGTACTGGTGCCTCTTAAGAACTCACAGCCACTGTCACCTACTGCCGGCAGCCACTGTGCCCCTCTTGTGAGGCCACAGCTGCTGTCGCCTACATCCTCAGCAATCCCACTGTCCCAGCCAGCTCCAGAGCAGGGCCAGCCACTGGCACCGCTACCTGGGGCATCTGGGCTTTTGGGGTGCCAGGGGAACATACTTCATTTGACACTAATAGGAAGTATTTTAAACCTGATTCCTAGACCGTTCTGCCTTTTTTTTTTTTTTTTTTCAAGCAGAGCTCTGTCCTACTGTGGGCTTTAATATCCCACAGTCTTTGCATTAAACCCTCCCTGCTTCTGGAAGTCTTGCGTGCTGCTCCAGACACTCAACGTGAGGAGATTCCATAACTTTCCATGGTGCCTTCATCCTCAGCAGCCACCTGGCACATTTTCTCCAAGGCCAGGCATTCTGGGGAGTTTTGTGCCCTCTCTGTGCACAAGATGGTCCTCTGAAAGATTTACCCTAGATGAGATTGTTTTTATTTCCATGGCAAACTGAACTTGCTTTATCAAGCTGCAAATCTTCCCCTGACTCAATACCAGTTATCATTTGGCACCTGATCTAACCTCGTCCCCATCCTGCATTGCTCTCCATGGGATGTCCTGGAGGACCTGTGCACCTGGAGAGGGGTCAGCTGGGGGGCAGAAGGCTGCAGGCAGCCCCAGCCCCACTGTTTATACCTTCCCTGGGTGCTCTCGTCTCAGAGCACACCTCACCTCTTTTGGTTTTACGTGTGGTGCTATCCTCCCCGACTTTCCACCCTGCGGTTTCACATCAGGCCTTTTTCTGCTCGAGTTGGCTGAAAGTAGTTAAAAACAGCCCGCGCTTGGTGGCAGCTATCGAGAGAGATAAGGCTCCCTGGGGCTTTATCAGCTGCTGAGGTCTGCATTTTTGGTGGGTTTTGCTTCTGTTATTCCTACGCTGGGCATAATCTCTGCCGCTACCATGATAGTGATGGGGACTGGCAGCCTGGCAGGGGGTTTCGTTTCCAACCTCTCCGCCTATGGACAGGGCAGCATCACAAGAGCATGGCTTCAGCAGAGTCAGGGGTTCATGTGTGGGGCTTGGGGAAACTCTACCTTGCCCTTGCTTTGGGGGATATTTCACCTGGCCAGGACCTGGTGCAGCGTCAGCAGAGCCGGTTGGCACAGGGATCAGGATGGGGCGGTGCTGCTCACGTGGGAGCAAAGGTTCCCCTCTCCAAGCACAAAGACGTTGTGCAAAGAGGAAAAGCTTGGGGAAGAGGCAGTGGCACACATCTACCAGCACTTGGAAGCCGCAAGCTTGACCCAGCAAGTTTGGTCACTGCCTCTTCCCCAGCTCCAGGTGGCACCATGAGGACCTGGCAGGACATTTTTGCAGAGAAGATCGCAGATGTGCACTTAACAGAGCCATGGGTGCTTCAAGAGGATGATACCCTGCAGGTGCATGTCCTCAAGCCTGGCTGGAAGGAGTTTGTGCAGCGCCGTGCTCTTGGGAGGTAGGGGGCTGCCAGCTCGGTCCGTGATGGAGCAGGACCAGGGATGATGGGTAGCCATGTGGACCTTCCCTTTCTCAAAGTTTGCTTGTAGGAAACAGCTTTTGACACAAAAGGGGCAGTTTGGCGGTGGCTGAGGCTGGGAGGGGTTTTCCCATTTTGTTCCAAGCTTGGTGTGTTATTGCCAAATGAAAAAAATCATGATAATTGGAGGGGAGGGAGTGTGGCAGCTCCACAGAACCAAAGGGCAGCTGGTATTTGGCCATTTTTTCTCCATCTTGGGGTCAAGATACAGAGAGCTCCTCCAGCAAGCAGGGGTAGTTATACCACACTAGAGCCAAATCTTCTGGTTTTGCAGCATGAGGGTGAGGAGAGGGAGAGGTGCTGCCTGCTGGGACTTGGGGCGATGCCTGAGCAGTCCCTGCCTCTGCACCAGGCTGTGGGGACACGCAGCAGAGAGGGGCTGTGGCTCTGCGCAGCTGATGAGAGGCCCCATCACAACCATTTCCACCCCAGAGAGGACACCAGGGCATTGACCAGTCACCCTGCCCAGGTGGTAGCAAATGGACACCTTGGCTGCCAGCCCCCACACAGATTTTGCAAGACAAAGAGCTGCAAGTTACACACCTTTTGACTCCTTAAGACATCTCCTCACCTGCTCTGCAGCCTCCACCCACACTTTCCTTCTATTTTTCTTCTTTTTTTTTACCTCCCCACCCCTGGGCTTGACGTCGGTTTTCCGCTGAGCTGTGATGAGCCAGCACGCGTGAGGGGCCGGAGCCCCAAATAGACCTGGGGCTTGATGTTTCCCACCCCAAGAACCCCTGCTCCTGGCAGTGGGGCCAGGATGGGCTAGGAAAGGGGACCAGGATGGTCCCAGCAGGCAGCCTGGCTCCTAAAATTTTCAATGCCGGGGCCGGCCCTGAGCTCACATCTGTATTGAACTGCCCAGGCTGGCATCATGCTGTTTTGGGGAGGACAGTTCAGTGTGAAACTTGCGTGGGTGAAGTTAAGCCATCAGCCCTGGCTACCTTGGTCCCTACTGACAGCAGGGGAAGCTGACAGCTCAGCACGGGGATCCCAAGATCAGCTGGTCTCCTCCATGCCCTGGCAGGTTTCGGTGCTCCCAGTGCTTGCAGGAGTGGTCTTCAGCCAAAGTGCACGTCCTGTTCCACATGTGCCGGTGCCAGGGCCAGGGCATGGTACGGATGCGAGCCTTTCGCCAGGCATGCAGGCAGTGCCCTGACCCCCAGCTGGAGGAGGCAGAATTCAACCATGAGACTGTGGAGAGGCTCTTGCACAACCTGGTGCTGAAGATCCTCCAGTACTTCTACCACGTGTCAGTCCAGCCCTCTGACCTCCTGGAAGTCGTGGTGGATGCGCTGGTGGCAGGGCCACACGACAGTGATCGCTGCGAGGGTTGTCAGCTCGGCATTTGCAGCAAGTCGAGGCCGGCTCAAGAGCTGGATGACTGGAAGCCCTTGATGACCAGAGCCCATCACACCCCAAAACGTCAGGGCAGGAGGCCCCATGCAACCCCAACCCATCACCCCTCGCCTTCCAATTGCAACTTCCCCTGGAAGTGCTGGTGCGGCTTCAGCATCACTTTGCTCTGTGGTTTGGCAGTGCTCCTCTTTGTCCTGCTTTATTTCACCAGGAAGTAGTGAGAGCTGAGGCTCCCAAAGAGGAACAGAGGGGATGGCTGGGGAGGCTGACGGAGCACCTGGAAAATTGGGTACCCAAGGTCAGCCCTCTCTCGTGGCATGGTGAGGCTTCCTTGGCTCATGGCGGGGACAGGCACACACTGAGGTGCCTCAGCGTGGCAATTCGTCCCACAGCCTTGGGGCACCTGGTGGGTCTGATGGTTTCCTATGGGACATATTCGGTGTGAGGAAGACCCTCAGCTACCCCGTGCGGTGGCTGGAGTGTACTTGCAAGAATAAATCAAGCCCTTTCTCCTCACCCCAAGGATGCACTTGTGCTTTTTAATTTTTTAATTTTTTTAATATTTTTTTTTTAATGTTTCCAAAGCTAGGCGCGTGTGAGTAACTCAGTGGGAAGCTGTGGGCTGCCTTACTCCACCAGCTGGACTTAGCTTTCAGGGAGGCACACCCGGATGCTCTCCTGCCTTTGGCCTTGGTGGAACTGGGTAACTGGGCAGCTGGCATTGCCTCCTATGAGCTGTGTACAGCAGCATCTGCCCTGGCCCCATGTACCTGTGGATGTTGCTTGTGTCACCAGGGGTGTAGAGATTGCTTTGTCCTCCAAAAACATCTTTCACAAGGGGACTCTTTATCAGGGAGCAGAGTGATAGGACAAGGGGCAATGGTTTTAAACGGAAAGAGGGTAGATTAAGATTAGATATTAGGGAAAAATTCTTTCCTGTGAGGGTGGTGAGACAGTGGAACAGGTTGCCTGGAGAAGCTGTGGATGCTTCTTCCCTGGAATTGTTCAAGGCCAGGCTGCATAAGGCTTTGAGCAAGCTGGTCTAGTGGAAGGTGTCTGTGCCCGTGGCAGGGGGGTTGGAACTAAGTGATCTTTAAGGTTCCTTTTGACCCAAACCATTCTGTGATTCTATGATTATGTGTCTGAAAAACACCCTGGCAAAGACAAACCCCTCCCAATGGGCTGGGCACCCTGCCATGGGGGCAAAGAGTGCTCAAGGTTGGCAAGTGCAACGAGGCTGCGGCAGCAAGTCCCAAGTCTCTGCCCTGTTAGGTCAATTGTGGGGAAATTGCACTTATTGGGCTGCAGAGTCTGGGCAAAGGGGAGCATGCTGGTTTCTGTCTGCTGCTACTTCACCCTGCAGAGCTCAGGGGACCTGGTGGGCATCATAAAGTTAGGAAGAAAACTGTTGTTCCCCTGGAGTCTCAAATATAACCATGACTACCAAGGTCCACCTTCCCTGGGGTCCTGTGGTGGACAAGTGGTAGGGAAAGTCAGAAGCGAGGCAGGAGAGATTGGGACTGTTCTGGTATGATCTCCCTGTGACCTGAAGTTTAGAGCCTCTCCTGCATTTCTTTTTCATGTAAAGAGCCTGATTGCTCTCCTGACCCCACTATACATCCCAGCCTGTGGCGAGGAGACCCCCAGGGTAACCTTGTTGCTGCCATGTTCTCTAGGGTTCATACACTGCCTGGATGGTTGAGGAGCAGAAACGCAGGCACTGGGGGAGCTGCTGCTCACCACGAGCTGCAAGAGCTGAAGTGAACAACCCTTAAACTACTTCGGGTACTGAGACTGGTTTTGGGGCTGTCTGGCAAATGAGGGCCAGACCTGCAGAGCCACCGAGGCAGCTGCATCTGACCCCTCCTGACTCTGCAAATGGTTTGGTGCTGAAGATTGACATGGTAGAAAAGATTTCATGACTGAATTAATGGAAGAAAAAAAAAAATGGGCTGAAGGAAAGACAATAACCAACCCCAGCGTCACCAGCGCAGCTTGCACAGTATCAGGCCCTGGCTGCGCAGCTTCTCAAGTGCTCTCTCTTGTGCTTCTCAAGTGCTCTCTCTTGTGCTTCTCAAGTGCTTCTCCTCTCTGCTGTGTCCTGCTTGCATTGCTCACTCTGGGTTTGATATTTTTGCTGGGGTAAGGTTGTCCTGTATTTTCATATATGCAACCTGCAGGCTATTGGTTAAAAAAACCAAAATAACAAGAAAACCCTGTGTGATCCAGGGGTCATGTGGATTTTGTTTCTTAAGTGCTCTGTCCTGCTCATCCCACCAACTTTCTTCCTTCCCCAGTGCCTCCCCTATTCCGCAGTGTCTGCAGATGTGGCCATGAAGCCAGCAGATGGAGCTGCAAGATCTCTGGCACTGCACTGGGAAGCACTGGGACCAGTGACCTGCCAGCACTGGGACGGGCCAGTGTTCCCCAGATGGGGGATGCCCATCCTCGTGCTCAGCTGTTTCCCTATAGCATGGTCCCCCCAATCCATATTCTATATGGGTATGGTCCTGGACTGGGGATGAACTGGTCTCTCAGTGTGATATTCCAGTCTCGGAGCACTGTAGAGTCACACATGATGCAAAGTGTTGGGCCTCAAACCCCTCCTGGTCCTCAACTCTGCCTGAGAGACAGTGGTGCCATGGCAGCAGGGCTGGGGACCATGTGGTGCCACCAGGAGGGACTTCCCTCGGTAGTATGAGCCAGCATGACCTGTCCCCTTGGAATGAACATCAGTGATGCCTCGAGCATTTTTGGTGGGGGAACCATGGCTGAAGGAGTGCTTGGGACCCAAAGGGTCTCGTGTTTGAATGGAGCTGTCTTTCTGGAGGAGCTATCTTCTTGCTTGGGGTGGGGGAGGCTGAGTGGCTCTGCTGGGTAGGAGGAGGCTGATCCTGCAGCCTGGACCAACTCCCTTCCCTCCTGCGCAGTCCTTCCCGCGCTGGGAGCAGCCCACCCTCTCCCCGCCGGCGTTATGTCATGAAGCAGAGACATGGCCAAGTTTCTTGCTGCCATTGCCCGTAGCCCTCTTCTTTCCATGCTGAGGTTTTCCCAGCCCCAGTCATCATGTCTGGCTGTCTGCAGCCTCCTCAACCACCCAGCTGCTGAGGGGGAACTCCCTTGCCTCCTACTGGGAAGACAGCTCTGGTGGAGACCACATCCCTGCAGGGATCCTTATTTTCTTGCATCTTTTACAAGGGCAGAGCCACCCCTCACCCCTCCTGCAATGCCCTCTGCACACACACTGCGCTCCCCGACCTTGTGTGCTTTTTCCCTGGTCCCCTCCTTGCCGCTGCCTGCCTGTCTCCTTGTGCTGTGTATGCATGTCCCCTCCATCATGCAGCCCCTTCATCCCCTCCCCATTACTCAGAGACCCTCATGCATACTCAGCCACAGCCTCATTTTTGGGATCCTTCCAGGATACCCATTTCCAATGTGCGGTTATGCCCATCTCCCACTTGTTTCTTAGCAAACTGCCTTCAAAGTCCTGCTTTTCATGGCTTTTGGCACTTTTGGAGCAAGCCCCCACGGCTCAGCTCACCCCCCAGGGATGGTGAGTAGTGACCCACAGCTGGCATAGGGACAGTGAGCCCATCCCAGGGAAGACACTTCAGGGATGAAGGATGCTCTCTCTCCTTGGGTCCTGGGCAGGTCCTGGCTGTCCCCCCTGGTCTATCTGCGGTTGGGCTCTGCTGCAGCCAACTCTCAGCTCATGCCTGGCACTCACACGCGGCCAGGGACAGCCAAACCTTACCCAGGGTCCTTTTTCTGGCTTTTCACCACAGCCAGACTGATAAATTGCTGTCTCTGGGGCTGTCTCCCTGGAGAGAAGCTCTTACCAGTTGGCAGGTCGAGAGGTGCCAGCAAATGCAAAGCCCGTTGCTGTTTTCTCTCGCTTTTCTTCTCTGCTGCCGGTTCCCAGCCCTCCCTGCAGCAGCCGCAGTGGCCGTGGGGCACGAAGGGCTGGCACTCAGCAGCACAGCGGCTCGGCGAGCAGGGGGCGAGGGCTGGGTTGTGCCAGGGATTTCCCGGCAGAGCTATCGATGGGAGGCGGAGGAGAGCCTGTATTTATGATTGATCTATAATAGGGCAGCAGTATTTTTAAACTGGCCCCGGAGCTGTCTATGCTCAGATCCTACAGCTGATGGTTTAATGCTCAGGGTGCCAGGCCTTGATTTTGCATTTTTTTTCTCTCTCTCTCCTCCCCTTCATCTCTCTGATGTCTCTGGACATGTTAGACTCATGAGAGAGCGAGCCAGACTCGCCACCCTCCTCCCCGCTGCTGGCCCAGAGGAGCCCACTGCTGTTATTTCAGTTCTGTGCCATAGGAAAATAGGGATCAATAACCCAGCTCTCAGCCCTGGATTCAGGCACATGGTAGGAAACAAACAGTGCCCATGATTTTAGGCTCTCTCCAGAGGCTGGATTTTCACAGCCTGGGATGTGGAGAAGAGGCTCCCATCAGAGCTGGGTCCCTGCCTCCACTCCCACCTGTGCTTGCTGCGGGGCCTCTGCCGTGAAGATGCACTCTCTCAGTCCAACAGCTAGCGTGGATGGGCTGATTTTTACCTCTTTTAAAACAAAAGTCACATACCTGTTATTTTTTCCGCATGTCAATTGAGCCCAGGTTTAATTGCTATTCTCAGCATACAGGTTGCTGCATTCTCCTCCTGCCACTGTCCCTGTCCTCACTGATGTGCTAAGGCTATAAATAATTGAAGGGCAGGATCTCACTTTTTGCTGTTTGGTATTCACGGCTGGTCAGGGTCTGTCTCAGCCCATGAAGCTGTGCGGGCCATGGCTGAGCAGCCGGCGGGGTGAGGGACAGAGTGAGAATCCCCCTGGGAGCGCAGGTGTCCATGGCAGAGACTTGCAACCAGACTTGACCGTGTCTCGCTTGGAATAAAAGCCTCAGGGCACAAACTCAGTACATATCAAAGTTTTATTTTGTTCTCAGGAGGAGGATTCCACTGAACCATCCTTACATGACATTGGATATTTTACAGAATGTAGTATCAAAAAAGAAATATATATATATATAAAAAATACATTGCAGTTACATGACATAGCCAAGAGTACAGTTCTTAGCTGTCTGCAAGTTCAACCTTCCTTAGGCCTTCTGCTCCTCTACATTCTCAGCAAATGGCTTTTTGGACGATAGCAAAATGGCAGAGTGACTCATTCACTGTTGACTCCTATCTTGCATGGCAAACCAAAGGAGGAAGAGGAGGAGGGGCCCAAAGGAGGCTACAGGCATGCAGAGAGGACAGGAGGCAATTTTTGCTTGTTGCTTACAACTATAAGAGGGCTTTGCTGGCAAGTGAAGGAGATGATGTCCCTACGGAAGGAAGTAAGTTCACCTGACCTTCTTCCTTGGTGGGGCTTATTTGTCTCATGGGCCATGGAGGGAGGCTGGGGAGATATGAATCCTTCTGATGTGTTGGGTGAGTTGGGGTCAGTCTAGAATGACTTGGACACCTGCAATAGGCCAGGGGAGTCATGAGCAAACACTAGACACCATGAATAACCTGTAAATCAGCCAAATCAATGGCCTTAAAAGCAGTTAAAAGGGACTAGGTTCCTGCAAGAATGAATGCACTGCCAGGCAGGACTACTGAGGCCCCTAAAGAAGAGGCAAGACCCCAAGGAAGGGCATTTTATCTGAAATAATTCTGCTGAAAATAGGTACAGCAGATGTGATGCTGTCTCCTGTGTTGGAAAACTTTCCTTGGGAGGTCTGCTGTGGCTGGAAACCATTCCAAGAGCTAGTCTGGGGAGAGGACTGGAGAGGGCTTGAGGTGATGGAGAGTCAGAGAAGTTTTGGTGGCTGGAAGTGAGGGTGACACTGAGTTGAAGCCCCCCCTCCCTGTCCTTATGTCCTCTGTGGGGCACCCATCCCACATGGTGGGGTAAAGGTAGCCCATTTAGATTGGTGCCGTCTTGGCAGCCATTAGCTTGCCAGCCATCGCTGAAGTTTAGGGCTAATGCGTATGCATCTTCACATCCCTGGGGCCAGGTGGACATTACCTGAGATTCCATCAGGTAGGGACATTTGTTTACAAATAAAAATAGTAGCAAACCCCCAGGGGTCTCTCACTACTCTTTGCACAGAGAAGGTGGGGGATCTGTGAGGTCCAGGCTTGCCCAGCTGGGTTTCTCGCGCTGTCTATAACCTCTGTAGCTCCTGCAGTTGTGTCATCTGAAGGGAAGATCTGTCTGGAGAGCCACAGGGTTAGACGCAATTCTCTGTGCATGGTCCAAAGCTTTGGTGGCAGGGAAATGCTGCCTCCATGGCTGTGCCTTTGGGCTGGCTGGATGCAGGGCTCCCCAGGAGCATGAGTTGAAGTTTGGAGATGGGCAGCACAAGCTGAGGACGCCGGCTGAGATCTCACCCTTCGTTCCCTTCCCCCAGTTCCCTAGCAAGCATTTCCTAAGAGCGCAAGCGAAGGGATGTGGGACCAAGCGAAACAACTGACGTGGAGGGGGGGCAAAGGCCTGGCGTGCGCTGAGCATTGTGGCTACTGCTTGCGAAAGACCAGAGTCTGGAGCATATTAAAAAATAACAACAAGAAAGGGAGCTGTGACAGCAGGCTGCTTAGTCACTCATCTCTCCAGCTTTGGGTCCAGAAATGTCCATCTCTCTGAGGAGCCTGTTTTCTTCTCCACCCAGTCCACATAGTTGGAGACTTTGGTGTACACACCATACACCTGCTTGCTGCCGCACTCCTCCGGGCCACCCCATGAGACCAGCCCTTGGGCCACCCACCTCCGGGTTCCTGGGTCCTGGATGACGAAGGCTCCTCCACTGTCTCCCAAGCAAGTGTCCTTCCCACCTTCGTAGTAGCCGGCACAGAACATGTTTTCGGTCACACTGTAGTTCCCCGACCGCGACTCGTAGCTGGTCTTGCACTCTGCGTGCAGCACCACCGGCAGTTTGACGTACTGCAGGATGTCAGACAGTGTCCTCATGCCTGAGCTGATGATTTCGTCCACTGTGATGTTTGGGTTCGAGATACCCCAGCCGGCCACCAACCCCAGAGTGTTAGGGTGAGGCCCCTCCAGCTCATGCTCAAACTGGGGCAGGCAGACAGGCATGACATAGTTCCCCATGGTCACCTTCTCCTTCAGCTTGACCAGAGCGATATCATGGTTGTAGTTCTGGATGTCAAAATCCTCATGGAGGATGATCCTCTCCACTGTCCGGTTGACAGCCTCCATCTTGTTCCTCACGTCGTGAAGGGCCAGGTAGACAGTGACGTGCTCCTTGGAGACAGGTATGACAGTCTTGTCTCGCCGCTGGGAGCGGAGCACATGGGCGGCTGTCAGCACCCAGGAGTCTGAGAGCAGGGCCCCGCTGCCAAACCATTTGTCGTTGGGCACCCGGGACATGTCCTCCACCACAATCAGGGCCTGCCAGGGGAAGAAGCCGGGCTCTGCATTTCGACCGCCAATGATGCGCTTGATGATCCCAGGCAGAGGACGAGCTGGCCGGCCGCACACTGGGGACAAAAAGGACAGGACAATTACTCCCAGCACTTACCTAGGGAAGAAATGAAAAGGGAGAACCCTGTAGATTATGCCACATGGCTGGCTATCTTCAAACCAAATGCTGACTTGGGTCTTTTTTTTTTCATAGAGGGCAACTCTTCACATTTGCGCCATGGATAAAGCCCATCCTCCCTGCCATCTTCTCCTGGCAGAGTGTGCTTCAGAGCTTAGAGCAGGTTGAGCATTACACCCCATCTCCTATGCTAACAGGTCTTTGGAGGTATGTCTGGGAAAGGAACGCACCTGTCCTTCTGACGGATTTTACTTCTTAAAGGCAGCCCCAGATCCTTTCATGTCTTCCTTGCCTGGTGGAACCATTTCTCATGGTTTGCCCTCCAAAGCGGCAGTCTATTGCTCTTCCGTAAGGATGGTGAGGTGACCTTATTCAGCCCTTGAGCATGGGTTGTCCAGTTTCTTCTGTGAAATAGGAGCCATGCTATGTTCCTCTAAGCCTGATGGCTCAGACATGAGACCAGGAGTCCTTAGTGCTAGTGCTGTCCCTGTCACCAACATGCTACATGACTTTGGGCTCTTCCCCTCTCTCTGTTGGCTGAGCTATTCTGGCAATACTTTTGGGGCACAGAGCATTTTTCTTTTCTCACAGCCCCAGGACAATTGGGTCCAGGTCTCCATACCAAGCCCTCTGGCTGTCCCATGCTTTCTGGGGCTGTGAACAATAAGGCATAGATTAGAGAAGTGCCTTGTCTATGGATCAGTGGAACTTGTTGGTTTCCAGGATTTGGGTTCCTTTTCCCCAGGTGCCCATGGAAACCTCTATCCTGGCACCTGCTCCCACATGGCACCCTGGAAGACCCAATGGCGGATCTCAGGCAGCTGTCCCAGGAGGTACCACTAGGCCTGTGGCCTCATCTACTTGCAATGATGAATGCATGTTGCTCAGCACCATCCATCATTGCACCTTTGGGGCCTGCAATATGTTCATGGTGAGTAAGAGGGTCCGACCTCCCTTTGTATCTCTCCAGCATGCATGCAGCATGGAGTGTGGCTTTGTGGCTCCCATGGTTATGGCATCCTGCCTAGCTGGCAATGAGACAGAACTGAAACAAAGTTGAGCCACTAGAACCCATGCTGGACCAGGGAAGGAAGCATCTTCAGAGCTGGGAGCTCCCTGTTCCTGATGTTCTGGTTCTGTGGGAGTCCATCCTGGGTTCAGCTGTGGGCAGTCAAGGCCTAGTTAGTCCCATGAGTTTGCTCAAAAAAAAGTAGCCTCCCACCTGCCCTCTTCTTCCCCGCCTTTGCTGTAGGCTATGAAAAAATTATATGAATGCTTTTGGCCATGAAACCATGAACTTTCAAGGCACACTTCTGTTTACCAGCCCAGGTGGGTCTCAGGCCCAAAGAGTCTCCACTGAGATTGGGAAGGGTTAAGCTTTTGGTACGTGTCAAGGTAGGGCTGCAGCACATGTGGCCCTGTCATGAAGGGAGGTAGAGAGCCCTTGATGAAAAGAGTGGGCTTGTGCCAAGGGGTGGTAGGTGCTGGGCCTCCACTGCAGGGGGGCTGCAGAATTTACTCTGCAATTAGCAGGCTCATCTGGGGTAAAGAATGGGCTTTTGCCTGCTGGGCATGAATATGGACAGTCAGAATTTGGTATAACACACTATGGGGCCATGGAGGCTTTCATCTGGGGTTAACTGCCCCATAGCTCTACCAGATCTCCTGACACAGAAGTCAGGCATGGATCCAGCAAAACATGTGAGCCAAGGTGCGACTTTAAGCACTCGAAGTAGGATTAGATCTTTGTCTTGGTTTACACCTATGTGATCTATGCTCCAGATGAGGAACATGGCGCTACCAGATTCCTTGGGGAAGGGGAAGTGGAGGCATCCTTCTGCTATGTCGAAGACCTGGTGGATGCTATAATTTCTGCCAGGCCTGGATTGCAGCAAAACAGATCTGTGACTTAAAGGATTGTTGTACAGTTGAGCTGGTAGGTGGGACCAAGCCAAGGAGATGGCTTGAGGGCCAGCCTGCACTTTGCAATTCCTCACTTTTCATCTCAGTTTCTGGAGTGATTTGGCTGGATCCACAACACTCCAGAAGCAGAAAGGCCAAATGGGTAATCCTTCTGCCCCACCATTCCCCGTGAGCTTGCTCAGCTCTTCCCAGATCATCCAGCCACTTGCCTGACTCCTGCTCAATGTGCCAAGAAACCCAGGGGAACGCTAGTGGGAGGACTGGAGCCTGACATCAGCCCAGCCTCACCCCTTGCTCTGAGACCCATCACGAGGTCTGTGGTCTCATGGCCATGGCATTCGTCCTCCCGGAGGAGCTGTGACTGGAGAAGCCTTGGCTGTGGCATGTTGCCTAGCACCATGGGCTTTAATCCCGCGCCTCAAGTCCTCCCCACAATTCTGGCAGCTAAACCAGCATCCCTCTGCTCAGCTCCTCAACAAACCCAGAATTAATGTCTGAAGAGCCCTGATGTGCTGCCTGGTTTGCCTCCAGGAGCTTTATCCAGGCACTGTGACCTGGCATGAGGAAGAGGAGGCACTCAGCATGCTGAAGATGGCTCTGAGAGGGCTGGACAGGGTGGATAGGGACATTGAGGAACTTAAGCCTCGGGACAAGGGTGGTGGTGGTGGGGCTGGCTCATGCCTGTGGCAGCACCGTGGAGTGGGACTCCCAGGGTGGTCAATGCTCAAGGGTGCTAATGTGACTAGGAGGTTGTGAGAGCCAATTTGGGCTTTCCCTTCCACAGCTGGAAGAGTCCTGAATCACAGCAGCACAGGTGATGGTCTCATCCCTCTGAGTCTGCAAGGACTGCAAAGACATGTCCTCCGCGGAAAGTTCCCCCATGCCCCCTGTGCTGGGAGGGGAGAATTCAGAGCCTCACAGAAAGAGGGTCTGACCCCCCAGGGTGATGGAATCACCCTGAGAGTCAGCCTCACAACCAGGGCAGGAGGGCCAGGAGCTGCTAACGTGGATTTGTTGCGGCTGGGGTCTGCCACTAGGAAATCTGTGACTCCGGCAGAGAGGGAGCGTGGTGCGTGTCTCTGCGCCTGCTTCGCTCCCCTGCCTTTCCCAGTGCTGCAAGGAATAGAAAATGTGCTCGGCCAAATAATTCCTGCGTCCCAGCCCAGCCCAGCTGGTCTGCTGCACTGAAGCTGATGGCGGTCCCAGGGAGATGGTTTTGGAGGAAGCAAATATTTATTCTGTTAAATTACATATCAAAAATGCTGACCCGGCTGCAAATGCTCCCACTAATGGCAGAGGAAGGCATGGAGTGGCCTGGAAGAGGAGTTTCTACTGATGGGGAGGTGGCGTGAGACATGAGGGAAGATCTGAAGAGCAGCTGGCCAGCTGCTGCCTGCAGATCCCGATCTCAGGAGAGCGTCACCCTCTCTCTGGGATTTTCCATTTTCCTGAAGTCTCTCTGACTTCTGTCACTAATCAGGAGGTCTGGAAATGGCCCATGAAACCAGCTACGGCCCCAAAAGATGTCCCCATATGCTCCCAGCTCAAATTAGTTCAGGCTGAGACATCAAGGAGAGATGCAGGGAGCAGCCGCCGCAACAACAGCAGCCACAGTCCTGGCCTCGGAGCTCTGTGGGCTTCAGGGAATCTCAGGGGGTCCCTCCTCTGGTCTTGCAGTCGCTCAGCCTGGCCAGAGAGCAGATGCCCTGTAAGACCTGCCATGGGGCTGAGCCATCTCCTGAACCCTGGGGTGGCTGGACCTGCGGCTGCTCCACAGAAACTGGATCCCTGCACCACGCCGGAGAGCCCTCCCTGCACATCCGACCACAACCTGCACCCGGGGCTGTCTCCAGCCCCCCCCTCCCTGGCAGCCAGACCTGGCTCCATGCTCGGCTATGGCCAGCCAATGTCTCGGGGACTTTTATTTAATCCTGAGTGTATGTCTGGCTTGAAAACTTGCTGGCTGCAAACATTTCTGCCACTGCTAAAAGTCTTGGGATTTTTCTTTCCTTGAGAAGTGGCTGGATTTTTCTGCAAGGCTCAGGGAGGTGCTAATTGTGGACTCACTGCTAATGGGATCTGACAGCCAGTGGTGCTGAGCAGGTAATGCTCTGCCCTTGGCTGGAGCCATCTTGGGTGGTGCTGGGGGCTGAATGTGGCCAGTGCGGTCTCCCCTGGGTTGCTGAGGCTGCTGGTTTCCTTGTCTGCTGGAGTGGGAAGCTTGGGGAGCCCCATGGCTGTGGCTCCACTGCTGCCCAGTGCCACCAGTGCACCCTTGCCATCTGGGCCAGCTGGGAGAACAGGAGGCCTCTGTCCCCACTGCCCTCCTGGCCACATGTTACAGCATTTACATGGGTATGTAAAGCCAAGACATACGGCCTTGCCACCAGGGAGCAAGGTCCCTGCCGAGGGGCATGGAGGCACCCCCATCCCGCACGTCCCTGCTCCGCACCCCTCGCTGTGGGACCGGCCGCCCCAGCACTAGTACCTGGTAGGCAGGATGGCAGCTTGGTCCCCAGCTCCTCGCTCCTCCATACCCCCGATGCATCGCACATATAGGTGGCTGGAAGAAAGCAAAGCATTAGCTGGTCTGTGGCCCTGGCATAAGGGGGTGTCTCTTGCAGCAGGAGGTTGCCCAGCCATCAGGACCCTTTTCCAGAGCAGGAGGTGATCTCCCTTTTTCGCTTTCTGGGCTCCACTCCCATGTGGGGGGACATGCCACCATCCTCAGTTTCATTGCCTTCTGGAGGGCTGTGCTGCACCCTCAGCCTCAGCTGGGAGCTGCTGCACCATTACTGTGGCCAGTGGCCGGCCTGTTAATGCATGCCAGCTGCTGGGACCAGACGCACGGGGCCAGCATGTGTGCCAGGGGATATGAGCAGGGAAGCAGGAATATGAGGAAATCCTTTGGCTTCGCTTGCTGAGGGAGGAGGAGGGAGGGCTGGGGTGTGTGTGCACAACCCTTCTGCTGCCCAGAGCTGAGTCCGAAGGGTGCAGAGACCCATGGTGCTTGGCAAAGAACCTTGTGGTGTCTCTGTGGTTGTGGATGGGGCGGGAGGGGGCGGGGGGGGCAGTTAGGTGGAAACCCAGTCTCCCATGATCCCACTGCTGTCTGTTCAGCTTTGGTGACTCTGGACATTTGGGTGCTGGGATGGGAAGCCTTGCAGAACCCTTTCCGGGGCTGCTGGACCTGGTGCTCTTTCAGAGAGACACAGAAAATCCCACCTGCTGCAGGCAGCAGATGGCAGGGTGAGGAGGCAGAGTGCCTGAGAGCAGCCACACTGCTCTGCTGGGGCTGTGGAACACGTGGGCAAAGCACCAGGCAGCGCTAACACCATCCCACCTCGTTGCGGAGCAGGATGCGGCCAGTCTGAGGATCCAGGTAGCGCAGACGATGTGTGTAGGCTACATCCACCGCCTGTGTAGGCTACATCTACCGCCTGCTTCCTGCAGAGCATCCCAACCTGCCCCCACTCCCCAGCCTGCAAACGCACGGCCACACACCCACCCGCATCATGCCATGGGGGACGCTGCCCGGCCCCACCGCTCACCGGTGCTGTTGGGGGCCATGTGGTAGTAGGGGTGCTGGCAGTGGTACTGGATGGCTGCTCGGTAGGTGGTGAGGTTGTTCCTGGAGGAGAAGGTGACAAAGCCGTGTTCCAGCTCCGGCGGCGCTTTGCAGTCAGCAACTGAAAGCCAACACAGAAGTGGGGGTTGAGGTCTGTTTGTTGGGGTGCCCAGCCCACCAGCAGGCAGGTGATGCTGGGCTTTGGCGTGTGATGATGGTCCTATGGGGCAGAGCAAGGGCCTGTATGCTCCTGCATCCCTTCTCTAGGGCACTGCAGGGGCCACAGCCTGACACAGCCTCAGAAGTCAGCAGGAGGCTGTTCCCATGAAACTCCACCATGGCCACCCTGCAAAGCCAGGGCATGTGTCTGGCACAGCTGAACACCAGTGGCATGCTCCAGTGGCCGACACCACTCATACTGGTGGAGACCTCATGCTGGGAGCCCCTCCTGAGCACTTCATTAGTGCAAGATGTCTCTGCTATACCTTTGAGAGGGGAAGAAACCTGCACTGGCAGGTGAGAGCCATTGGGAGATTCTCCTGGAGTGTGGCTTTGCATCCCTTACCAATGGGCAGGAAAAAGCAGGCAGCAATTCACTAACCTACTCCATGCATCAGAGGAGCTCTTCTATGCACAAGGCTTTCCTGAGAGCATGACCCCATCTCTCCTTTTCTGGGTCTTGCCCACCAAACAGTGCTGATAACCATTTACGGCTCAGGCTGAGCAACCCTAGGTCATGGTTGTTCCTGCAATGGCAGGAGATGAGGGACATTGAGAGCATGGCCTTGCTGGTGTGCAGGCAGAGAGAAGACATGGGCGAGATCCCACCTGCTCCATCCCCTAGCACATAGGCAGATTTGGCTCTGCTTCACCCATCCTTAGTGTGGGCTCAGGGTCTGGTAGAGGGAGAAGATGCCATTGCTCTTTCCCATGGCCTGTCCATGGTCCCCTTTCTCCCCCACATCCCTCACAGTGCCCTGCCCAGCCTTTCCTTCCCAGCTTGTCCCCTTGATTGGGCTTGTGCCACCCTCCCCTGGAAGGAACCCAGGCTGCAAGGTGGTTTGTCCACCGAAGCCAGGAGCCACCCCATGGGAGCTGCGGCTCCCCACCACATGGGCAGTTCACTGCACACTTGGGTGATGCTGTGCAGCCTCCCCCTGTACCCTTCCAGGGGATCTGCCCCAGAGGAGGGCAGAAAGTGGGGTCTGATCCTGCCAGGAAATGCAGCGCTGCAGAGCTGGGTTCTGCCACATTTAAGATGAGGAGTTGAGACGCGGATGGGTGACTTTGCAGAAAGAAATCCCGTGGATGAGGGATGATGTGAGCTCTGTAGGTCTCCATGTGCTCCAGGACATGAAGGGGACAAGGACAGGAGTCCTAACTCCTCACACAGTGATCCAGGCTAACAAAGAGACAATTCACGAGAAGCACCAGGGACATGTACTGATGTTCAGGGTTAACCACCTGCTTGAGTGAAAGAAGCCTGGTTTATGGCCAAACACTGCAGCTCACTGTTCACAGGGGTCCCTTCCAACCCCCCTGTAGGGACAGCAGGCAATGGGATGGGTGTGTGGGTGCAGTCAGGTTGGGTGGAGGCCCTGGGTACCTGTGACTTGCAGAGGGGCAGAGGAGGGGACACAGACCTCTTTCACTAGCCCACCAGCCCTGGGGGTCCCCAGCTGGCCTGAGCCTTCCTGCTCTCTTTCCACAGGTGCCCGGTGCTCCTGTGCCATGGTGCCAGCAACCGTGGGACCTTTGTAAGGCTCTGGGGGATTGATGGGGCTTGCAGAAAGGAGGAAATGTATGTTGGGGGTCCAACCTGGCTTGCACATCTGCTCTGGGGTTGTTTATGACCGCAAGGCAGCATCCACTGGCCTGCACAGCCCGTTCTCTCCCTTTGTGTCCCCTCATCCTGGGTCAGGCCTGAATGGGCTCTTGCACAGAGGTATTGCCTCACCAGTGTCATGGCTCCTGCTGAAAAGGGTGAGGGGAGGGAGTCCGTGCTATGAACCTTTCCAGACTTTTGCCTTGGGAAAGGGGCCATTCAGCATCTGTGTCTTTGTAGGACCAGAGGTGGACTGAGCTCCCCAACACGCACCTCCTCCTCTCTCTGGTCCACATCTCAGCATCTTCCCAATGAAGCCTCCGATGCCTCAGGGAGTCCAGGGTACATGCTCTGGGCTCTTGGGGACATGAATGGGGCCAGACACGGGGCTCTGATCTCCTTCAGCTGCAACCAGCCTGACCCCAGACCGTCCTCACCTCCACCGGGGAGCAAAGGGGAGGAGGAGGAGCACCCATCCCCCTGTGCCGGTGCCAGGGCTTGGTGGCTGCAGGAATAGGCTGGTGATGCCAACCCGTCCTCCAGGCCTCCTTGCCCGGAGGGTCTGAAAGGCACCAGGACTCTCGGAGAGAGGAGAGGAAGGAGTGTTTCTTATTTTTGACGCTGGGCCAGGGAGGAAGGGCAGCAGGAGGCTGAATCCAAACAAACAAACAACCAGGCGGCCATGCCGTGCTCCTTGCGCAACCGCTGCCTTGGAGGGGGAGCCGAGCTGGAACGAGGCATCCGAGCAGAGAGGGAGGGATGCGGAGGATGCGCCGGGAGCTGGCGGCAGCGCATGGTCCCTGGGCAGCGGTGCCGGGGCTGGGCAGACCCCCTTTCCGTGGGGTGGCACAGCAGCAGCAGGAAAGGGGGATATGATTCCAAATTTCCTTCCCCCCCTTCTCGAGACGGAGTTAAGAAAGCACCAGGTGTGGGGGGGGTTAAGAGTGCCATGCCGGTTAGACAAGCCACGGAGATGGATTTGGCCAGGGTCAAAGGGGACCTGCCCTGGGTACTGGACAGATCAGAGAGGGGCATCGAGACAGGTTGCCCACCGGGGCGGCGCGGCCGGCGCCGGCCTCACACGGCCACTTGCTCCGAGCCGGCTCTTCCCTCTGTCTGGTTGTCGGCTCTATCTGCAGCTGCACCGAAAGCAGAGGGGAAGGAGGAGAGCAGAGAGAGAAAGCCCAATTAGTAGATGAGCAGAGAGAGGCATGCAGGAAAACCCAGCCCCCAAAACACCAGAAATCGTTAATGAGCACCTGGCCAGCCCTGCCAGGGGGCCGCTGATGTCACGGCTGTGCCCAGGACACATCTCGCTCTGCTCGGCCGGGGCGACCTGGGGACAGCGGCTGGGAGAAGCCGTCACGGGGCTGTGTTTAGCCTCGCCAGGCCATGGAGCTGGATTTTATCCACCTTGGCTGAGAAGTTTTCTATTTTCTGCACTGCTTTCTAAAACCGTTTTTGCTCATGCTCTGCCTCTCCCAGACATCCCGGGGAGGTGGGAGGCATTGCAGTTTGGAGGCCTGAATTGCCCATTTAGGGGCTTCTTGGCTTTCCAAAAAAAGTCTTAGAAATTTAGTGTGGTGAGTCATATCACAGAAGAAGGGACCAGTTCCAGCCCGGCTAGAATAATGCAGGTAATCATTTAAATTTTGTCAAAAAAATAATACTTGTTGGGGTTAAAAATATTTACCTAGAGTTTTGTTGTTTGTTTTTTTTTATTAGGCAAGGACAGTTTTTATCTGATCTCTGCTCAAACTGGATAAAATCAACGGGAGACTGTGGTACTGAGAGTGGTAGGAGTGGAGGGGAGATCTTTGGTAGGGGAGAGGCATCACTAACCCCACACTTTCTAATGAGCTCTTTCAGATATGAATCTATTTAGCAGGTCTGAAAGCCTCCCGTTTTGCAATTAGAGTGAGAAAACATGAATTAAAACTTCAGAAATACTCTCCTGAGCAAGATCCACAGTATCATTAAAAGAAAAAGGATCTGCCCAGATGGGGAGAGCCTGCATCCCAACATCCCTTGAGAGCATCTCGTCCTGCCTCTCTTGGAAGGTTTTGGGACCTTCTCTGAGCATATTTGCTGCTTTTCTTCTCTGTGGGCTGGCCTTAGAGCAGACTGAGCAGCAGTGAGAGCTTCCCTGAGGGCAGCGGGTGGTTTGGGGAAAGGGAAAAGGTGTTATCAGGTACATCTCCCAAGCTTGAGCCGAGAGAAGAGATGGGTTAGGTGAAGAAGAGATGATGCTAATTATCACCTGTCCTTTCAAATGGCATCCCCTTCTTTCTCCCCTTTTCTCCCACTTTGAGGTCTAAATATTTGGGCAACTTTTCTCTCCCCTTTCAGTTAGCTGAGCAGTACCCAATCTAGGTTAGTACCTGGGATCTCTGTAATGCCCCGGGTCTCAGTAGCCTTTCCATTGGGAAGGAAATTTGGACCAGGAACCAGATTATCCCAAATTGTCCCAGATTTATCCAATGTATCCAGCTCTCAAGAGAGCTCTCAAGGTTGCTCTTTCTTTGACAGGAAGACAGCTAAGCTGCTCACAAATCAAGTTACATGAGTAATCTAAATAAAAGCACCAACCTCCTGCTTGTGGCATTTGGAGCGAGCCCCATTATGTTATCCAAGAATGAGCCAAAAGAGCTTTGCAGAGTTACGTAGCCTCTCTGGCTGGGTTTGTGTCTCTGAGTAAGGAACTCCACTCTGGCAGGGCAGCTCCTTTTAGCATGAAATGATTTCAGCAGGAAAAGGACATTGGCAGGGTGGGGAAGGGTGTCCTTACTTTTGCAGATGGGGATCTTGTTACTCCAGGTCCCGTCCTTTAGACACTCGATCTGGAAGGAGTCGCTTTCCAGGTTATCCTGTGCAGAAGATGCCAGCAAAAAAAGCACCGTCAATGTACAAAGCAGGGAAATTTTTCTCTCCATAAAAAATCAATTCCTTGGTGATTTAGTCAAGATATAGCCATATCCTCCTGGAAGAGGACTTTTCTAGCTCTAAAATAAAAGCATAATGAAACACTTGAAGAGTTTTCTTGTTGCCAGCAACTCAGTGGCATTCTGAATGCAAAAGGGCTGGAGACATTCATTCCTGTTCTAGGTACTGGGCTGGGTAAGGAGGCAGCTCTGCGTGAAGGATGAGTCTGGGAGGAGATCAGAGAAATATCCGGCTCCATGTTGGAAGTCAAACAGGCTACTGGTTTGGAGGGAAGACAGCCACCCCGTGAGTCACCCGTGCTCCCCGTGGTTCTCAGCTGTTTCCCGAAGAGGGCCTGCCAAAATCCCTGCCCTCTTGACTTGCCGAAGCTGTCCCAAAGTCCCAGAGGACCTCCTGGTCTGTGCAAGCTGGCCTCTGCAGGGCTTCCCGGGAAGCTGAGCCCGTACCTGCTGAGGTGGGGAGCAGGCTGAGCCCTGGCAGATCCCTGGGGCTTTTACTGACTTTTTCTTGGGCACAGGTGCCAAGTCTGGCATCCTGTGAGCTGACCGGTTCCAAAGGGATGATGAACGGATGGCTCAGGAAAGTGCCCTCTCCTCTCTTCTTCTGTGTCTTAGGGAAGGGAAGCTAAGGAAAGTTGGTGGCCCTCAGAGGAGGCTTTGTCCTTGCCCCTGGGAAGGGGGTAAGGATAGTGTGTGGGTTGCGTTTGCTCTCAAACAGAGATGCAATGGCTTTGCCTTTCCATACCCAGGTGCCCAGCTCCACACCATCATCCCATACCTTCAGTACTTTGTATCCGGTGTTGCAGCTGATGACAACCTGGTCTTTGAAGGTGTACTTGGCTTGGGAAGGCTCGATTCTCCCATTGATTGGTGGTTGCACCAGTGGGCACGGGTTTCCTTTGAATCAAGAGAAAATGAAGAAAAACAAAACTCAGCCGAATAAATGGAGGAAATGAAGAGTCCGAGTTCTGCCAGCCAGTCCCCACCCCAGGGTCTGAGCATCCCTGCCCTGCTCTTGCTATTAACCTACACTAACGCAGCTCAGCCAGACTCTTCTAGAAAAGGTGAAGGACCCAGGTCTTTCCTCCAGTTCTGGGCTGCTCCTGGCTTTGGGCATTGCAAGGCTGGGAGTTAGTAATAGTAGCTTTTGCAATTATCCTGCCTAAAACTGCACTGCTTCGCAATGCCTTGTTTCAGGGCTCATCTGGCATAGCAAAAAACCAACACCCTTCGATGGAAGAGCTCCATGTTATTTTATTCCTCTCTTGTGATTTCTGGGACAGACACTTTCTGGAGACAGGATCAGGGACCACCAAACTCATGGTCTCCACCTGCAGGGTTTATAAAGCCCTTCCCATTGCCCAAGCCCAGCAAACAGAGGAAAGCAGCAGGAGTTACCAATTGCTGTGTACGACAGCTTCCAGCCCCTGTTCTCTCCCGAGTTGTCACTGTGGAAGAGGATCTGCACGCTGTTTGTTTGGGTTTCAATGCGTCCTGGGGACTTCTCTCCACAGAAAGGGCCAAACTCCCTCTTGCCAGCTTTGATCTGCCAAGAGAAAGAGGAGTGGGTGTCTCAAGGGGGATCTTTGATGCCTGAGGGTCACTTCACCCTGAAGCTGATGAAGTGGGATCAGTGGGGCTTGAGCACCATGTGTTTGGGGGGGGATGTGAACTGAAAGAAGGTCACCATTGACTGAGAAGGTCAAAATCAGACATGGTAAGAGACATGGGTTCAATTGAGCACAGGACTTCTGCTGGCTTCATTACCCCACTTGGAGTGGGGCAATTTTGCTCTCATTACTAGGGCACCGGAGAAACAAGAAGAGATGTGCAGAGCCCAGCTCACCTTGATGTAGTCATAAGGACAGGTCACCTCAGGGTGGTCTTCCACATCGAAGCTGTCCTCGAAGCTCAGGGTGATGAAGAAACCCTCCTCCAGCTCAATGCGGTACAGGCAATCCGAGCTCTTGGGGTAGGGGCTGGGGAAGTCAGCGCTGGTGATCACCCCATTCCTCTGGGTGTAAAGGTTGTCACTGCACTCCACTGAAACACAGACATGGCTCTCTCAGGGCCCTGCCAGCCACATCCCAGCCCAGACCACACTCAGGAGCCCTCCCAGTAGAGTAGGGTCTTCTGGGTGGTCCATGGACCCTGAATGGGTCCGTGCAAGGAGAACCTCCAAATATGCCTGTGGCATAGAGGGTCCTGGGGTGAGAGGTAATCCAGCTAATCTATGTGATGCAAATGCAGAGCAGAGACTAAACGTTTTAATTTCTCTCACTTGAGGAGGTCTATAGCACTTAGCTGAGGAACATAGCCCATGGGAGAAACCACATCTCCTTCCCACAGAAGAGGACTGCAGGCCTTGGGTGCTCTCCACACCCAAGCTATTGGTTTGTAGGGGAGGAGGCACCTTGTCCCTTCCGGCAGCAAGAGAGGGCAGTTTTCCCTGTGTTTGGTAGGTCTGTTGCCTGCACAGGGACCCCTCTGTGTGACCATCCCCATGTCCGAGCTGCGCCTGGGCGATACCTTTGCAGGTCCTGTTGTCGGAGTGGAGGATGTAGCCGAACCTGCAGGAGCAGTAGTACCCGCCAATGTAGTTGTGGCAGTAGTGGTCACACGCCAGCTCCTCATCGCTTTTCTCCAGGCACTCGTCCACATCTAGGATGGAAATAACAAGGAAGGGAGGTCACCCTGCAGCGCCTCTCACATCACTCCTCGTGGGGACATTTGCCACAGCACCGAGAAACGAGTTGTCCCATATGGTGGGTCACACAAGTACCCAGCAAGTACCATATGGCCCATGAGGACTTCTCTCGCTAGGGTCCCCAAGTCTGGCCTGGGACGTTTTCCTAGCAAATTCGTTCTGCTGCCCTAGCAAGCCAGCCTCGCAGGTTTAACCCCTGCTTACCCACAGCTGTGTAATGGGCGTCGAAGCCGGTGAAGCGTTCCTCGTTGGAGAAGTCAGACCTGAATGTGAGCCCCATGTAGGGCCCTGGGGACAGGATCACTTGCTGGCCGGGGGCCTGCTCTGTGTCCGTCGTCTCCCTGCCGCAGAAGGTTGCCAGCTCCTGGTCCTCAGCTTCAATCTGTGAGCAGAAAGCATGGGTGAGCAGTCGGCAGGGCTTGGGACTTGTCCCCTGCGCTCTGCTGAGCACTTGGATAGCACAGGAGTTTGACATGTCCCTGGGGTGCCCCCCAGTCCTGGTCACCTCTGAATTTTCTCTGTGTGGGGCTGTGGGTGTCTGCAAGCCTGGAGAGCCCGCGCTGCCTTCCCGGGGGAGGTCAAGCTGGGCTTGGAGACAAGCTCTGCACCTGAGAGCTCAGGTCTCTGCCTGCGCTTGCCCAGCCTGTCCCCTGCCAGGGCTCCGCAATGTCTCCATGGAGCAGGCTGCCCATCTGTCAGCCTTTGGTGGCCACAGCCTAACGGCGCAGCTCTGCACCCCTGGGTCCTCCTCAGCCTGTGCTGCCTTGGCCCTAAAAATCAATTTCCAGCCATTTCTGCTGCATTCACTTCACCTTCCGCAGCCAAGAGTGACCCTGGGGATGCTCAGAGCATGGCAGGTCTGACTCCCACTGCTCCGGCTCTCTAAGATGCCATTAATGCAGTAAAAGCATTTAAGCGTTTTCTGCAAAATGAACACAGGGTCTCAGGTCTGCCTGCTGCTGCCTGTGGTCACCCTCTGAAGCAGATGCTGAGAGCAGGCAGCATCCTGAATGTACGGAGGAGCTCTGGGGTGTAAGGGGAGGGTGCAGGGAGGGAGCCTGTTCAGGAGGTGGGGTGAGGACGTGGGCAGGTGACAAGCAGATGAGAGGATGTGAAAATCAGCCCCAGGCCATGTTGTACCTACTCTGAACTGTTGGTAGCTGAGATGCTCCCCCTTGCCTCCTCCCTCAGCCCAAATACTGATGCAGGCAGCAGAATCTGTGAGGGCCATGCTGCTGGGAGGACGCTGGGACCTCAGAGGAGCCCCTGCCAACAGTTTTCGATCAGCTCAAAGCAGCAGCTGTAATTTGGATGGTGTTTCTGTCCTCTGGGCTGGCTTGGACAGTCTTGGTCCTGTCCCTGCCGCCTAGGGTCTCTGTCTGGTTCCAAACCTGCAGCACCAGGCACCGTTTGGACTTGGAGCCACAAGCCCAGAGGGGTACAGGAGAGGACCCAGGGGTAATGTCAGCATGTGCATCTCTTTAAAGCACAGCCATGCCCGTGCCTTCAAGCACTGTAATGCCTGTGGAAAACCCTCTGCTTTTCCCTGGAAACCCCCTCCCTTCCTTTTTCCTTGCTGTTTTCCCCAGGACTACTTCGGCACTGACCCAATCTCCTTCTGCAAATCCCATCCCCAAGCCTCTGTCTCGACCCCAACCTCTCCCAGTTCCCAGCACCCTGCCTGCTTTCCCCCAGGAGATTTGAATATGAATAACCCTTCGGCTGAGGAATGCGATGAACATCACCACGCCAGCCACTCATGCTCACGCCAAACCAACGCTATTGAGGCCGTGATGAAGCGTGCAGCCCCCCAGCCCATGCCTGGGGAAAACAGCCGCCTGTTCGGGGACCCACAGGGTCCCAGAGGTGTTGCAACGCCATCCCCGGCTTGCGTGGCCTCAACGAGGCAAGACCCTCCTCCAGCCACATCCCCGTCTCCTGGAGACCCTCGGTATGTGCTGGCTGGGGAGACTCTGGGGCTGAAAGGGAAATTTCCCGGGGCTGAACAAGCGGGCGGAAACTCGCTCACACCAGGGAAAGCCAATGTGGAAATGGCAACTCAGCATGCCTTGACATTGCCTCCAGATATTTTCCATCCTCTCATACAAGCCGGAGCTGGCCAGAAAAGAGAGAGACTTTCCGATGATAAATTTTGAGAATTTGGAGAAAAAAACATGTGCCCCACATTGGGACAAAAACCCAATTGAATTTTTTTTCTTTTTGCGAAGCAGTGTTCTGAAAAAAAAAAAGGAAAACAAGTAATTTGGGATCCATCTGGTTTCAATCCCTTTGAAATATACTGTGGTGCTTTAGAATCTCTTTTAAATTTGAAAGAAAGATTGTTTTGAAATGAAATAGTGTTTCAGAGCATCATCACCAACAGCGAAGGAAAACGGCATTTCGGCCCCAACACGCAGTCTTGGCTGCACAAGCACGCGACACGCAGCCTTTTCTGGAGAAACTGCTTTTTCTTAGGGAAAGCTGTGGGAAGGAGCAATTTCCAGCCAGCTCCTTCGTGCGGGGCTGGTGGCTGTCACTTCTGCAGGGACACACGAGCCACGGTGCGAGCTCCCATCCCTCCCTTCTATCCCCAGCTGGAGTGGGACCTGCAGCACAGCATCACTGATGCATGAGAAAAACTCCCTGGTGCCCCATGTCTTGTCCCGAGGATGCTCCCACCACGGGGCCAGCCCCAACACTACCCCCAGCATCCCTGGATACAGCCCTGGAGTGGCAGGATGAGGCCCGAGAGACCCTCGCTCTCCTCACTGAAGGTATCCACGGCCCCTTATCTGTGACGGGTCCCATGCCCCGAGCCACAGGGAGCAGAGACAGCCCTCCGGCAGTAAACTAAACAGAGAGGTCATCATCCCTGGTTAATATTTGCTGCTTCTGCTGAGGACTGTATACTTTTTCATAGATCATTTACATCCAGCGAGCAGGCTGGTAATTAAATCCTGGTTGTTTGTTTGGAGTTTCTCCCTCTCGGGTCACGATGTCGACGTTTTCACTAGAGAAGATGTGTCCCTGAGGGAAATATCAATTGCCGCAGAGAAATTCCCTATAAAAATACGCTGAAAGAATCCTCCTTTGAAAAATAAAATATAGTGACACTCTCGTGCCTTAAATTTACCCTTGCCACTGCCTCCTGCCGTGTTCCTGTTTCTGCTTGCCTCTTCATTCCCTCGTTAAGATTTCTGCCCCTCCGGATGGAGGCAGATGGGGGTCCCTCCCTGGCTATGGTTCTGCCCCCCTGCATTTTGGCTTGGGCTGTGGCTAAGAGAAGTGGTGACTCAAGCTGTGTGGCCCTCCCCTCTGTCCTATATTGATTTCCCCCTTCGGGGCAAGAGGGAGGGACTGGGGTCCCCCGGCTCGGCAGCAAATGATGCTGCAGGGCACGGATGCTGTGGATACTGGAGCAGAGATGCTCCAGAGATGCCTCCTACAGCGGGTGGGTTAACGGAACACCACGAAGGCCAAGGGGAATTTGGCCCGGCGGTTCAGTGTCTGCCGCCGGAGAGGAGCGGGCAGCCGGCAATACGGAAACGCAGCCGCCACCCCCCCTCCCCTCCAGCCCTCCAGGAATGCACTAATTGGACTGATGAAGGCCAAACATACCACTTGTAATATATATAAATGGCTCATTAGGCAGAGGAATCGCAGCGCTGGGCTGAAGACACTGGGAACATGACATGGGGAGGAGACACTCAGAGACAGGGAAGAGCATGAAACAGCCCCTGCCGAGCTGCCTTGCAGTTAGAGGGCATGCAAGAAGGCAACACCCAGATGAATGATATTTTTTTTTTTGCAAAATGACTGCTGCAGGGATGGGACAGACCCAGCAGGACCCTCCAACTAAGTCTCCTGGAGATCCTCTCCCAACATGCATGCGTTCTCTCCCCCCGATATATATTAAGGGTCCTTTCCTGTGCAAATGTGCACCTGAATTTCCACAGGAACATCCACGGGAGCTGTGCTGTGGGGCAAAGGGAAGGGTCGCTGGTTGGCCCTGCTGTGGACTTTGCTCAGCATTTGCAGACTGACCCCTCCTGTCGGTTGCTGCACCCTCATGTCTTGTATCTGGGCCAGGCCTGTTTCCTGGGGGGGGCTGGGGGTGCAAGGAGACCCTAGGCAGGATGCTGGGTTGCTGATGGAGCTGCTGGCTCCCTCCCATGCCTGATCCTCCTCCTACCCCTGCATGGGGTTTGACTCTGGCCCCCAGCAGTGCAGCGGGTGGCTGGCACCACCAGGCTCCTCTGTGCAGAGAAAACAGGATGGGAAAGGTGAGCAGCAAAGCTCTGGGCCCTCCTCTCCTCCCAGCTGTCTCCTGGGATTTGAAGTGCTCCTCTTGGGACCCCACACCCCCCAGGCATGGATTAACCCCTGGCTGAAGCTGGCTGATAGCACTGAAAGAGGATGCTCTTCTCCTGACCCCTCAGTTCATGCCAAGCCCTGATTTCCCCCCTCCTTTGAGCAGACGAAGGTGTAAATGGATCTTGTGCACCCTTCTTGCAGCCCCAGGCCGGGCATGCACTGCTCTGATCTTCTTCCCTGGCCCTGCATGGCCCCTGCCAGCACCACCTCGAGCACTGAGGGTGTCCCTGGGGACAGTGCCATGGCGTGCTCTGCACAGTACAGCAGGCAGCCCTGCCCCTGTGAACTGCCTGCAGCAGGGCACGGCGCGCTGCGAGCCCAGGACACCAATCTGCTACAAGCCCTAATTGCCACACCAAACCTCAGGGGGACCTTGCTCCATCATATCGCTGATCTTTCATAATCCCCCTCCCCAAGCGCCGCTTCCCAGGGCTGATGCTCTGCCTGTAGCCCTACCTCCATAGCTTGGCCCATGCTCCTGTTTTCCCCTCACTGGGGCTGGCAAAAGCTGCCTCCTGTGCTCAGTTGGGCCCCTGGACACCCTCGAGCAAATTTATTTGCAGCCACTGGTTTTGCTGGGGATGCTTGCCCAGATGCTGGGCACCCACACAAGATGTTAGTAGGGTCCTGTCTGGGTGAGCACCCAGTGGCACAGGTCCTCCCTTGGAACATGGGTGTGAACAGCAGCTGCAGAAAAATGTCCCAAGTGCCACACGTGGGCAGGAGTCTGAACACAACATGAAGAGATGCATCCAAGAGAGGCTTGGTTTGTGTCAGGGGAGACTGGACCCACTGGAGGTGGCCTGTCACACACAGTCCCTGGGCTTGAAGGAGTGAAGGGAAAGACCTGTGGCATGTACTGAAACCTTCCAGGTCTTAAGCACATGCCATCCTGAATCGGGACCCAGTGGTAGGGACTGGGGTGAAGAGATGTAACCCCACAAGGACCAGGAGCCAGCAAGGACTTGTCATGGGCTGTGACCACAGGCCACATCTTCACTTCAATCAAGGAGCTGGTCCCAAGCTGGCTGCCGAGACCTCAGGGGCCGATTTCATTCCAGGGCTTGACTGAGTGATGTGCAAAACCTCATGGACAGGACTCCAGGCTCAGATCTCCCTAATAAGCTCAGGGATTTACTTGTGAAGGCTCTTCAGAAGCCAGGATTTCATCTTCCATCTCTGGCTCTCCACTGGGATTTCATCTCCCATTTCCCTGCCTCTGCCACAGCACTTCTCAGTGGCATTAGTCAAGCCACTTAACCTGATTTCCCAGTCACAGTGGTGGCTTTTGAGGTGCCTCGAGCCAGTGCTGGAGACTTGTGTGCAGAAGTGTGCTCAGTGCTGGTGACACCAGAAAGGAGCTGGGCAAACCGCAGTGAGACTCTCTGCAAATGAGGAACCCCCAAATCAGCTCCCTGGGGACAGCAATGAGCTGGCCAGAGTCTGCTGAGGAGCATGGTGGAAGGCAGGAGCCAAAAGCCCAGCATGGACGGCTGCTCCTTCTCCATTCCCCTGGACCTGGCAGAGGGTGGCCATCCAAAACTTGGGAAGAGGCTGTCTCTGACACACTGGAGCCCAGAGCTCGGCTTCCCAAGGCATCGTGTGTTTCCTACCTGCATGAGGCTTCTTTGGGTGGATATTTTGAGGGTGGCTGTTCCTCCCGTTCCTCCTGGCTCACATCCTTACTGAAGTACCACTGCCCTTCTCTCTGTGCCATCCCCGTTTGCACAAACAAGCCTCCTGGCCTGTGAGCATTTCTTTAGGAGCCGTGTTCTTTTTATATATATACACACACGCATGCATATATGTGTATATGTATAAATAAACAGCTATTGTTTTAATTAGCCATTGTTTCAGAGCTCTGGAAACTGTTTCCTTCTGAAGACCACCCCGAAGGCAGAGATCTGCACGGGTTTACAGCTCGGCTCACCCTGAGCTTGCCACTCAGGATGACTTTCTACACTGCTTGAAGTCTTGGGTGTGTGGGCAACCAAGGAGGTGAGGAAAGCAAAGGCCAGGGCGTGGTGGCTTTCTGCCTCTCCTGAGCTGGGTCCCCACCTTGCATTGGGGCTCTTCAGCCCCCATTTTGACCTCCTTCTTACGGCAGTCAAGATAATGAAGACCCTGATGGAGAGCCCCGTCAGATCCGTACTTAGATCAAACAAGAAGGTGTTTCTTCACACGCACAGGCATATAATGATATATTTAACCTGTGCAACTCTCTGCCACAGGATGCTGAAGAGATTAAAGTCACCCATGAATTCAGAAAGCAAAGTTCACAGAGGGGGAATCCACTGAGTGCCACTGAATGCAGAGATTCTACCTGTGGCTTTCTGAGCATCTTCACCGGGACTGGTAGAGGAAGAACCTATATGTGGTGGGTCTATAATAGTATTCTATAGCCATGCACTGTTGGCCACTGCCAAAGAGTGGTCTGACGCTGTTTTTACATCTTGCACTGATGCAGACAGAGGCTGGACACACAGACCCAAGGAGGAAAATAGCCATGGAGTCATGTGCTGCTCTCCTTAACATTTTCTAAGCTGGTGGCTTAGCGGCATCAAGGTTGCACCCTTACCCAGCAGAGTAGCCTACGGATCTCCTGTAATCCATCCATTTTCAGCACTTTTCAAATGTAATTCTGTGGTGGAGGCTCCGCAAGCTGAGTTACAGCCCCGAGCAAATTTATACAGCTGAGATCTAAATCCCTGTGAAAAATACCGCCTTCTTATGGAAATCCAGCAGCAGGGAGAGCTATGGTGCCAAGTTGGCACCATGGCCAAATAACAGGGAGCCTTATGAAAAAGGAAAAATGAGCAGGGGGTGAAGGGTGGGAGGAGGGGTAAAGCTTGGAATGGGGAAAGTTTCCAAGAAATCCGCTCCTTCAGCTTATTGGGTTTTTAAAGCAATATATCTCTATATATGTCCCTGGCCCTTGTGCTTGGAGAAGATCCAGGAGGAGCAGAAAGAACTAATCAAACCTCAATGAGAGCTGTTAGTAGCAGAATGAGTGCCAGCACAAAGGGGAAATTAAAGCAGCGAACAACAGATCCTAGAGGAAAAAAAAAAACACAAACATTTGCCTTGTTTTCTTAGGGCAAGAATGAAATAATAATTTCAATTAGCTGGCAACTAGCAGAACACAACCAGAGCTGAGTTCTGCGGTTCCAAACCTGGGTGCAACTTCCACCTGCCTCTGTGCAAAGAAGCAGGGTGAGGCTCGTGCCCAGCAATGGGATAAGGCATGTTCAGCCAGGCAAACCTAGAAAGCACTGTTGGTCTGCTAGAAAGCACCAAACTTGACCAAGTTCAAAGATGCGGAGAGGGCAGCTTGTCCTGGATGCGAAGGAGAGCCCTGCTTGGAGATACCTGTAGTGCAAGAGGCAAGGATGCTCTGTGGTACTACAGTGTGTCACCCACCACATTTTCTGATGGGTTACTGCCCAGCAATGAAGCAGACTGAAATATTTTGTGGTTTTGGCCATTACAGCTCCTTGGGAACTTACATAGCTTGGTTGGGCTGCAGATATTTGCCAGCAGCGTCCTCAAAATTTGTATCTCAGCTGTGAAATGGGTTTGCACTGAACCCAAGGGAGCCTTTGGGTCTGTGCCCTGCGGCTTGTGGGAGGTTCTGCTTGCAGATCCCAACTTGCAGCTCAGGTCTAACCTTTCCCTTTTGCTTCACAGGGTGTCCCAAGAGCCTGCAAGCTGCAGCCAGCAAGGTGCACCCACAGCCATGGCCTGACAAAGGGTGCCCAGCTCAGAGGTCGTCCTTGCACATCAGAGTGGCACAGGCAGGGGGCTTAGCCACAGGGTCATCACATCACCTAACCACATCAACCCATAGGTGGGTCCAATGAGAATTAGGTGCCCAAATACTTTCAGAAATTTGGTCCTCCATGGATAGGCTCTGAATCTGGTGTCCCACTCACTGTCAGTCCAATGGATGTTGTCAGCTTACCTGTGCTCTCCCCATTGACCACTGGGCTTACAACTCCTGTGCCCAATAAATGGGGAAAACCACCTTGTTCCAAGCTTTTCCAGCACTACCCTCTCTCAGCTGGCCAGACAGCTCTGCGCTCTACCGCACCATCTGCTCCATGATATGACAGCTCACCTTCACATAGTCGTATTCACAGAGGTAGGATGACTCCAAGTCAAAATGCATGAAGTACAGCTTGATTTTAAATCCATCAGGCACAGAGATGTTCCATGTCACTTCTGAGTCACTGGGATAGGAATCGGGGAAGTTGGGAGACTGGATCTCCCCAAACATGTCCGTCAGCTCGATGGCATCCACCACGCAGAGCAGCAAGGCACAAAAGGACCAGGTCAGGGGGTACCTAGAAAACACATGTGAGGAGATGAAATTAAACTCTAGCAATGCTAAAACCTGTTGAGGGCTCAATCTCTTTCCCCACGTGGGTCATGTAAGGTCACACATGTAAGGACACAGGCACCATCCACGATGCAAAGGTATCTCCACAGCTCCAAGCAGCATCAGATGCTAGGTGTTTCTCACGCTTTTGGGAGCAGCAGCTGCTGGCAACACATCCTTTAACTAATGGGGCTCTGATGGGCAAATCTTCCTTTCATGGAAGAATAAACATAAGGACGCTTAATAAAATAATGACGCTTTCTAAATCGATTTAATGAAAGCATCATGGCAATGACTGCTAAGTATCATTATTATTATTACTGCTTAGCCTCATCCTGCCAAACTGGGATCGTTGACTCTCAATAAGCAGCACATGTCTTTGCAACTGGGTGAGGATGTTCCAGGGCCCCAGCAGCGTAACCCAGCGTGTTACTCTCCTCTATTTTCTGGTTCTCTTCTCTTCTCTTCTCTTCTCTTCTCTTCTCTTCTCTTCTCTTCTCTTCTCTTCTCTTCTCTTCTCTTCTCT
>JAOXNO010000052.1:12123335-12137054 GCA_028565335.1 Limnodromus scolopaceus
CTTCTCTTCTCTTCTCTTCTCTTCTCTTCTCTTCTCTTCTCTTCTCTTCTCTTCTCTTCTCTTCTTCTCTTCTCTCCTCTTCTCTTCTCTCCTTTCTTTTCCTGTCCTTTCTTTTCCTCTTCAATTCTTGGGATGCAACTCACCCCAAATGGAGAAGCACGCAGAGGCTGAGATCCTTAGAGATGTTTTGTCATCAAACTCAGCTTTTAAAATAACTCAGCCTGAAGAGTTTGTCCCAACAAAGTTGTTACCAACTTTTTTGTCCCCAGAGGAGGGCAGAGAGGACAGGTAAATCAGTGGCAGTCCACCTGACCTCCCACAAGCCTCGAGCTCCATTTGACCATGAAAGTGAGCTCAAACTGAGTATTTCTCCATGCCAGGTTAGAACACCGCCTATGCTGGAGGTGTAAACACAAAAGCCTGTGCCATTGCAGAAGGAGGAGCAGACCTCAGGCTCCTTACACCCGTGGAACGCACAAAGGAAAAAAAGCATGCAGGAAATTAGAGCCATTAGAGATGAAAATTTCCGCTTTCTAAAATAGGTACTAAGACTTGGCAAAGGCTTGTAGGTGTGTATTACAGACGCTGGAACTACTCACACGTACACCCGGTTTCAAAATCAGGGCTTGATTTAGGTATGCTGGTGAGGAAATTCAAGCTATATAAGTGGATTTTTTTTAACCTGTCTGTGTTCTTTCAAAACCAGGGCAGTAGATTTCTGGGGCTCATTTGTGTAGTGCCATCACTTTTCCCAGCTCTTCATTACAAAGCCAAGTTAATGGGTACTGAGAAATTTGCATCTATTTTTCTTTCAGAGTGAGGTTGAACATGCCTTTTTCTGACAGCTTGTCTGAAACCACAAAAATGTGTGAAGGGAAAATCTGTTTCTCCTCTGTTCAGAGTACATGCACGGGGCTGGATGCTCAGCTGGTGTAAATGGGCATCACCACCTCGATTGGAACGGGCCATTTGCCAGCGCAACTCTCTGCTCTCCCTTTAAACAGGGGAAGCAAAACAACATCAAACTTCTTCCCCATGCCAGGAAAGTCTTAACCTCACGTAAAAGTGATGAACGGCCGCGGCGTGCACAGAGACCTGAAGACGGTGCAGCACGTCCAGCCTCGCTCACACCTTTCACCCATGGACCACGGCAGAGCGGTATGCCCGGGCTGCGTGCCCATCACCCGAGGCTCCCTTCGGGCTCTGCGGGGATGCCGGCACGCAAGCCGGGTTGCAGCACGAAGCCCAGGCACGAGCAACGCTTCGTTTGCTCGCAGATGGGGAAACCGAAGCCACGGTCATCAGAGAGAATCCTTCCCCAGCGGGATGGCCCCCCTGCCCCGGCTGTGCTCCGAGACCCCAGCGTGTGGGACCCCCGGGGTCAGCCCGTCGCGGAGGTACTCACCTCATTTTGCTGCCGTGAGGGTTTGCGGGTGGGTTTGGTGGGGAGGGTTGCCGGCCGGTTGGCGAGGGACGGCTTTGCCTCCTTCCAACCGCTGGGCTGTCCGCCTTATCTCTGTCCGGAGATTTGTGAGCGTGTGTGCGCCGATGTGTGTGTGCGTCTGGAGTTGTCTGGCATTTTCCATGCAGGTCACGCCTTCCCCTGCCTGCAACCGTTCCCCACATCCCCACAGGCAGGCGGGCAGGCGGGCAGACCTGCCTGCATTGGAACCGTCCTCCCCGCCGCCCGCCCGCCGCTCCCTCCTCTCCCGCCGCCGCGCTGCCCCTGCGCTCCAGCAAAAGCCGCGGCATTCAGCGAAGTTTTTGTCTTCCCTAATCTCCAGAGTTTTGTGTGGTGTGTGTGTGCCCATGCACATTGTGTTTTCGCTCTTTTTTTTTTTTTTCTTCTCCTCCCCCCCCCCTCCCCTTGCAGGCTGCTTTGCCAGATGGCTAAAATTTGCCTCTCAATAGGGTTGGAGGCTCCAGCAGAAACAGAAGGCAAAGAACGTGTGAAAAAACCCAAAACCTGTGCGGGGATAAATAGCTGTAGTGGTGGTGCTGCAGCTGGGACCGGTGCTCAGGACTTGCTTTCGGCTCCTCTGCTCAGTCCTGCGCAGCGTTTGGGATGGAAATCTGGTTTCCAAGAAACTTTTGAGTTGTGACAATCTGAATAAAATCAAGACTTAGTCTGCAGCCTCTTGCAGAACTGAGGAATTGCTGGGTTCAGCATTTTGTCCCAGGGCAAAAGAGCAACTTTAGGTGTGGACTCTGCCCAGGAGCGAGAACTTTAAACACTAAAGTTACAGGTTTTGAGCCTGACTCCCTCCTGTTGAGGAAACAGGTAAAACCATGAACACTCCCCGCTAAGCCACAGGAGATTAATTTCCCCTCCCTGTGCCAGGCACAAACCAACCCAAACCCCTCTTGTCTGCATAGCTAAGTGGGAAGAAGATCTATTTGAGCTGCAAGCAAGGGGATAGCCCATAGGAAGTCAAAGGATGCAAGCAACTCCCTCATCCAGAAATGACACCCCTGGGGACAATGAAGAGCAAAACTTTAATGGCTGTTTACCAACTTCAGCTCGAGCTGGTTAATGTAAACCCCGTCAGACATCCACCGGCAGGCACGGATGCGTACGCGGCACGTTAGAAGGAGCACACAAAGAAGAGCAGGGAAGGAGCAGGGAAACAGGGATGTGTTGGCACCACTCCTGGAGCAGCAGCTCCCAGCCCTCCCCGGACTCCCCATCTCGCTGATGTCAGGCTGCGGCGCCGCCGTTAAAGGGGCGATGTTAACTCCAGCCTCTGCGGCGGCTGCTGCCCCTCCACCCATCCCAGAGAAGCTGGGAGCGAAGGGAATAAAGTGAAGAAAAGAGGGCTTTCCTCTTTTTCCATTTCTTGCCTTTGTGCTCTGGGGGGGGGTTTGTGTGTGTGTGACGTTTCCTTGTCTTCCCATGCAGAAGGTGCTTCTCTTGCTCCTGTGGGTCTCTGGTTCTGTGCTGGGGAAGAAATGGTACCTCGGAGACTCAGTCAAGTCACATAGAAAAATATGAGTGGAAAAGCACCAGAAAAATAGCAGAAAAGCTCTGAGCAAAGGGAAGACCTCAGTTTGCCATTATTTGTAGCTCTATTTGGGGAGTTTTAACAGCTCGTCACTGTACAGACATGAGCTCTCACTCATGTTAACACACCCAGGCAAGCTGATCAAACTAATTAATATGTAAGCAACGTGTCAAATGCGAGGCTTTATTTTTGCAGGCAAGTGTGGTCTTGTCTGAGCCCCAAATACATTGTGATCTATTTTTTTCCTGCCTGTTCTGCAGGGTGGGTCTTTCATACACTGGTTTTTCCATCACAACAGCTTCTATAGCTTTTCGGAACAGTTTTTTTGAAACTTTAATTCTGAAGTGACATTTTCTTTGCCTGTCGATGCCTTCTTCAAGCCAGAGGCTCAAGGTCTGTGTTTACACTGCGAGGCTGGCGTGGGACACGCGAAGAGGCAACAGAAGCTCTGTGTGTTTTTGGACCGTGTTGCTGGGTGTAGCATGGGCTTAAAGCATCCACACTGACCCTCTGGGCTCTAGAGGGCGGGAGAGGATGCCCAAGAGAGAGGCATGTCATCATAGATCCCATCTGCAGCTCTCTGAGCTGATTTCCCTGCCAGACTGCCATATCTTGGGGGGGTTTCCTCGCCCCAGGGCTCGCCCCCATCCACCAGCCTCCCAAACCCCTTGGTGTGCAGAATCATAGCTTGCTGCAGCCTCACTCTGACCACCTTAGGGATCAGGGATTTTCTGGCCAAATCTGACCTGAGACAGTGTCAGCTCCTAAAGAAAGCTGAGAGGCAGTGGTGGAACGGCCACAACCTCGTTTCTGCTGTCCCCTAGTGTCTAAAGCTATTTGCAGCCTCATGCATCCCCATTTCCCTCCTGCTCCAAACCCCTGCCCCAACACCTGTAGTGTCCCAGTCCTCTCCTAAGTGGCTCAGGTCTCCAAGCTAGTCCTATTGGACACCTATTTAGCTGGCCTGGGTAATTGCACTGCCTCCCTGCAGCAGGTCAGCCCCAATGGACTCTGCATCCCACTGCTGCTGTGGGTCTGGGGCTGCTGTGCAGGGCTCTTCACACTGAGCCATGGTGCCATCTGGCAGTGTGGGCTTGGCACTCCAGGTTGTCCCCAGACTCCATGGTGGTATAAGCCCAGTGTCACAGAGTCTGCTGCTGGGGAGACAGGGGCCTACAAAGGGAAGGTGGTGGAGAATCTGCTCCTGCTGCAATGCCTTCTCCAGAGTTATTCCCACTCATCCAAGAGGAGGGTCCACCATGGCCAGGCCTGTCTGCTCACAGGGCTGTGTGAAGTGTCCACCAAGAAAAAAGGCAAAAAAAAAGGTCATGGAGAGGAGGACAAAGGGCTGGCGCCAGGCAGGGTGCCAGGCAAGGGTCACCTTGTCTCATGTATGCTGTTATCTGCTCTTTACCTGAAACATCCAGCTAACACATCGCTATCTCAGTGATGCCAGGGGTGTTGAGTCTTGTCCCTCAAGTCCCCACCCTGTAGACTTGCAAAAATGTTATCTGCGGCATCACCATGCAGTAAGAGGAGTGGGCATGATGAGTCTTTAATGAGGAGCATTTTCTTCCCCAGGTGCTGATAGCACAGTGGAGTTAGCCTGTGACAGAGCAGCAGGCAGACTTAGACCTGCTTTCTCACCGGCGTCTCCTGTACTTGAAGAGGTCACCCCTGGAGTTACTTCTGCATGTCCATGATGCTCGCCAAGAAGGGAGCTCAGTAGTGTTATCCAAAGAATTTCTTTAACGCTGGGGTCAAATTCACCTCCCGGAAATAATATCCCTTCACTCAGTGGAGTCAGACAGGGATAAAACAGCTGCAAGGGATAAATGCGGACCTGCAGGAATAAGACTGTGGGATGAATCCACAGCTGGTGTAAATGATCCTACATTGAATACCAGTGTCCTGCAAGAGCTTGTGGCCTTGCTGCCCCCTGGGTCAGGCCAGGACAACCCACACTGCAGAGTCTCTCACATTGGGTACATTGTGACATGCGTGCTGCTCCTTGGCATGATGTATGTGACAGGGACAAAAGTTCTTAGCAGATCCTGCTCCTCAACAGGATCTGCCAGGGTCTCTCCATCTCTCCTTCCCCCTGGATGTTGGAGGAGACCCCATCCTACAGGAGATGTGAGTTCTGCTCCTGGCAGCTCTTCTGCAGCTCAGATGGGTTCCTGGAGCCCCCTCGTGGTTCTTACCACTGGCGAGGTCCCACCAAAGCCATTCTTGGGGAGCTGCTGGTGAGGCCCGCAGGACCCTGCTGCACGTTTTCTTTGCAGCCCTAGAGCTAGGGCGACAGCAAAACCCAGCTTGGGCATGTCACTGGGGGACAAGGCATGGAGGTGACAACAGAGACACTCAGGAGTCTGAGTGGGGCAGATAGTCCCATTGCAAAGCCATCTCCCTGATTTGTGAGCCTGGGAGGAGACAGATCCATCAGTGGCTTTGCAGTCCCCTGTCCTTGGAGCCTGCTGCGCAGTGTGCTGTGACAGTCCCGGGTGGAGGTGGCCACAGCCCAGGCCTGGGGTGGAGGAGAGGGATGATGTATGGGCATGGATATAGGGGGATATATGACAATGGGGAAAAGAAGGAACATGGAGATGGGGAAAGGAGGAGACACAGAAGTGGGGAAAAGAGGCTGTGGGGTGATGGCCAAGGGAGGCTCCGTGGAGATGAGGGGAGAGCAGCTTGGTGGCAGCCAGCACGGAGGCGGTGAGCAGGGAGGGCTTGCTGCTCGGGAGGTGGGGACGTCCCTGTGTCCCACGGGGCCCCGCGTGCCACTAGATGGCACTTGAGTCTCTGCTTGGGGAGGCTGGCGGGGACAGCGGTGCGACACAGGGGGTCTCCGGGCAGCTTCCAAACTGCCCCTTCCAGGCAATCCCCACCGGTAATTCTTCTGCCCTGCGGGCTGGGTAAAGAGAAGATTTAGAGGTGGGGTGGCTCTTTGGGACAGATGACTTGCATCCAGCTTTTCTTCCCTGCCCCTGGGCCGTGCTGGCCCTCATCCGGCATCTGCCCTGCGGTAAGGCTCACACCACAGCCCTCTGCAGAGGTAACTTGCTGAGGTAGCACACAGCATCGACTAAAAGGTACCTAAAAAAAAATAGCTAGTGCACTATTAGCCCAGCCCAGTGGCTATTTGCAATAAATCAATGCTTCGTTTGACTGCAAGAGAAAATCAGATCCATAACGCTGTGGATGGAAATATCGAGCTGCTTTTTTTCCCCTTTTCAGCCCTATCCTCTGCCCCTACACGCACACCGTGAGACACAGGTCACGGTACGCACCCTGACTGTCAGAACACGTTCTTGACTGATGTGAGACGGTCAGGATTGTTTCAGCAACTTGGCATTCCCCGCTCTCCTGAGACTGGGGGATGCTCAGGGAAGTCTGAAAGGGTGGAGAGGAAAAAAAAAAAAAAAGCATGTAACTGAAACAAAACCAGATAAATCAGAATGTTGTGTCACATATTGGCCCACTCAAATATATCTCCTCTTACTGCTGGATCCCAGCCTCTGTGTCACTGGATCCTGACAGCTCCCAGAGCTGTGACTTTGTGCTGGTATTTAACCATGTGTGCTGGCCCTGATTTTGATGAGTATTTTGGCATTTCTGTCCTTTGTATTTCACTAGGAGGGAAGCCCCTAAATGCTTTTGAGACTGTGAGATTTGAGGTGCCAAAGCATCATCCACCATGACGGGATGCAGGTTTGGCTGTGCCTATGCCACTGTTGAAGGACAGGCACAAGAACTTGTGAAGGGTTTAGGCATTTATCTCCCACAGAGGCAGGCAGCAGGGCATCCCTTGCACACCTTGGAGAGAAAAAGACCTCTGAAAGAGGGAAGCTGGGGTAGGGACAGACTTCATAGCCTATGGTCCTGCTTCGCAGCCTGATCCTCCACACCCTTCTCAGTCCAGGGCAGCTCTTGGCACGGGAAGGGTCTGTTTTCCATCCCTAAGTGTCCAGACCCAGCACCCTTTGCTTGTCCAAGCCTTTCCATGGGTGGAAAGCAGGTTGCTGGGGAGCTCTGGTCCCTGTGAAGGTCCCACTGTGGCCAGCGCTCTCCGTGCAAACCACTGTCCTTTTAAAAGGCAGCATGCAGCCGTAATGCTTTCAGAGAAGCCCAAATCACTGTGATTTCCCCCTGACCGAGCGGCCATGAAATTGCAGCGGGGGCAGAGCGTGGCGTGACTGAAGTGATTACGCGGGTGGCAGGGGATGATAGCAAATCCATGGCGTTGGAGGGGACTGCACGCTGTGCCGTGCTCCCGAGCACAGATAACATGAGCCGACTGAGCTCAATCAACAGTTTGTTTGCAGGACCTTGCTTCCCTGGGCAAAAAAAATAAGAAAAAAAAAAAAGAGAAAGACCCAGAAAAATCTCAGAGCATTGTTTCCTGCTCTTTTTTCATTTCCAAAAGCTTGGTCTGGCTGAAGCTGGTGGGTGTTGAACCATGGTGTGAGTCATTGCTGGCCCTGATGGCACCAGCCCCTGCTCACATGGCCAGGGTTCGCTGTGATTTCTGTAGCTCATAACTCCCAGCTTTTGGGTCTGCACCCCCTGTTGTGTGTGTGTTACTCTCTGCCCTAAATGCAGCCTATTTCTCCTCCTGGGAAGCTGGAAGAGCAATAGCCTGAGGAACCCAAAGCTCCCTGCCACCAGAGGAGATGGGTGCCCATTTTCCCTTGGGGCCGGTAGACCCTTCAAAGCTCTCCCAAGGGGAAGACCTCTCCGCTGAGTTGCAGCAATCATTTATAGATGTGGTGGTGGTGAGGCTGTGATGGACATGGAAAGAAGCCGGCAGGTCTTTGCTAGCTGCAGTGATGAATGATCCTGTCCCTGCAGGTGATGTGTTGGGTCCGCCTGCCCGCTGTGGTCTGGCATATGGTGGCACCAGGTAGGAATGGTGACCAGGGAGAAATTCACCATGAGTGGTAGCTCCCGGTGGTGCCATTGAGTCCTTGGTGGAGCTGGGACGGGAAAGCAATTTGTTGTGTGAAACTGGGGCTGGGGACAGTGCATATTTACACTTGAGGCCCCTGTCTGTCCCCTTGGTAGGAAGCATTTTCAAGGTGTTGCTGTCATGATGTTTGTTACCTCAAGCCACATGGCCTGGAAAGAAAAGGACCCAAGTAAGGTCTGGTGTATGGAGAAATGTCACTGTGACATCCAGTGCCTCTGGACTTGGTGAGACCAAAAGTGATGGCAAGCCCCCATGCTGAACCGGTTCGGCGACGTGGCAGCTCTTCCTATACAGGCGCCAGTGCCAAGTGACTCATTTGCTCCCAGTCAGGAGAGGGAAACATCTCCCGCTGCTGCCAGCATGGAAACCCGCATGTTTGCAGGGTCTTTCAGTCACTCTGGGAATTGTCCCTCTTGCTCCTGACGTATGGCCATCTCTGGGGTGGGACATGGCAGCTTAGAGCTGCTGAGGCTGGAAGGTAATACAGACATTTGCGGGGCACGGCGAGAAGAAGGTGTCTCAGACAAGTCCTTCGGTCGTTGATGCTGGTGCACAGCCTGTTACTGTTGGAGAGACCCCCAGGTCCCTGCAGGCACAGCTGGGTGTGTGCCTTGCCTGAGAAGCCACACCTCACACACAGTGTGGCATCCATGGCGGGGGGGCCCATGTCCCCTACCTCAGTTTCCCTCCATGTCACTTTCTCGCTGTGAGGATGACTGTCGAGCACGCGAGATGCTCTGGACTCGGAAAGGCCAAGCCATTAGTCATAACGGCAATACAAATGTTGAAGTCATTGCTCCGCTAACTGATAAAGTGGCTTCCCAGAGCTGCTGCCTTTAATGTGGCCGGCTGAAGGGCCAGCTGTCCCAGCCCTCCCAACACCCCCATCCAGGGAAAGTCTGGACATTTAACCCTTCCACTGACCACCACTTGGAGCAGCAATATGAAGAGTGAAAACTCGTGGCAATGCGCAGGGTAGGAGAGGACTCGGCGAAGGAGGGATGCTGGGAGAAGACTGCAGGCTGTTTGCCTGCCTCTGTGTGTTACTCCAAACCAGCCGGGGAGCAGTCATTCTTCATGTGGGCTGCATGGGTCTCACTGTGGAGGATTATCGACAAACACTAGCTTTGCTCTCATTAACAAACTGTTAATCATCCGCCACCTGTTGTTAGGAGGTGTGCGGAGACCCCGCGAATGGCAGGCAATGCATAACATGTTCTTTAGGCTGGAGGGGGAGCACATCTTATAGATCACATAGCTGGAGACAGGAGTGCTGGGTGGATTTTAACAGCCCACCAGCAATGGGCCATTAGTTATCTTCAAAATCTGCTGTGGCTTGTGCTTTTATGCACAACCACATTTACAATGTTATTCAAGTCATGTTTCGGTTCTTACTCGTGCCTCAACCACCCCTTCCAAGGCACAAAACCTCAGCTGACGATGAGCTGTAGGCTTGGGGAAAGCGGAAGATTGTTAGTCCTGAGGGCAGCAGTGGGCAGAGAGGGATGGTGCCTTGGGCTGTATTTATGAAGAGCAATTTCTGCATTATTCATTCATGAGTGAGCTCTTTGGGTTATATTTGAGCACAAAAATCGATATCGAGTATTTCTAACGTCGCAAAGCTATTTGCGCACGTGTGATTTCACTCTCTGTCGGGATGCGGCCACTTCTGGGGCAGGGCAAAGGTACCAAGAGCACGTTGCTGGTGCAGAAACAAAGCTGGGGCACGACAGTGAAGGGAGAAGTCTGAAGCCAGCACCTCTCTGAGACACCATCAGGCAGTCACCCAGACACATGTGTGCCCTTGTTTACAGATAGAACAAATTTAAGTTTTACACCCCAGAAAAAGCTCTGCAGCCTTGGGACATGGTGCTCCCATGGCAGAGCAGGGTGCTGAGGGTGGCTGGAAACCAGGGGTTAATGCTGCTCGCTAGTCTGACTCAGGTGCAGTGGATTTGCCTGGGGACCAGTTAGAGGGAGCCTGGAAATTGCATAAATAGCTACAGAGCAGCTGGGGGTTGTGTTGTTTCACTGAGCCTTGGGAAGGTTTTCTTTTTCCATGATCCCCGTGCTCTTTCCCCTTCCTCTGCTGTTTCCACTGGGATCAGGGCATGCGGGAGCGTGAGTAGCTGCTCAGGAAGCTGAGGGATGCGGTCTGGGTGAGGTGTGATGAGCCTGGTGCTTAGGAAAGCCTGGTGGTGTGGGTGGAGACACCTGTGACCTCCTACAGGAGAAGGATGTAGGCTTGTCTTGCCATGGAGGATTTTCTCACAAGGCAGCTATGTCCATTTGCTCCTTAATGGTATCTCTATAGTGCTTGTGGGGGCTGTGCTGGGACGTGTAAACCTTTGCTCAGCTCCTAGTCTGGGGAAAGCCAGTCTGTGATGACTGAAGGGTGGAGAGTGTCACGTGCAGGGGTTGAGCTGTATCTATAGCCAGTGCAGGTGGGTGAAGATGCTGTGTGCTACCATGTCATAAACAGCAAGAAAGATAACAAACCCACAAAAACAGGTAACTGATGAGGTTCCAGCAGCCTTAACAAGAGACTGAAGGACCATCCAGCCTCACTGCTTGCAGCAGTTGCTAGTGGTGAGTTATGCTTCGTGTCTCATCAGTGCTGGGGGAGCTCTGGAAAAGAGAAGAAAAAGGTGAAACCAGAGATGGAGAGGGAGAAGGTGGACAGGAAAAGTGACTTAAATCTGTTTTCAAGTGAGAAAATCCTGAACATATTACAGGACTGTGAGGGTCTGGGATTAGCTCACTCGGCACATTTTGGGTTGGCCCACAGCAGCACTGGAGCATGATGAACTATTGGTCTAGTCAATAAGAGCATCCAGTTTGAACTGTACATCTATGGAGTCACTTTACCAAACGCTCGTGCATCAGTGCTGCAAGCAAAGGTGAGATGACTCCCAGTTTCTGGGCCACTTAGTGCTGGAACTGTCAACATGGGAATGTCCTGTACTTTCCCCTGAAGTAACTAATAAGGTGATGAAGAAGGCCATGACATGGGGTGGCTGCTGATTACAGCCTGTCCCAGCTGCTTTGTGCTAAGGTCATTATTGTTTTGTGATTGTTTGGTTTGGACTTTTTTTTTTTTTCCCTCTCCTAGCTGTGTAATTTCATTTATAAAATGCTGAAGTGCCAGCCGGGATCAAGTCCTGCCTTTCATTTTCTGTTTCTGCTTAAATGAATATTGATGTAGTGTTTATCTTTCTTTAATATTCATGATGATAAAGGACTTGGAGCCATTCACTTTTAATTACACTCTTCTACGGGAAACAGTCTAGTGCAATTAGAGCTTCCAGTGCATGGAAGAAAACAAACAAACTTTTTCGTCTCCCCTTCCAGAAGTGCCCAGCAGGGTTCCCAGGGGCATCCCCTTTCCCTCTGCCATGGTGGCCTGGAAGCAGGGACTTCTGTGCAGGATTGCCCTGAGCTGTTACCTCTTTGATGTGCTGTTAGGGAACACAAAAAAATCCATGAAAATTGATAGTTGTTTGCAGCTTTTCAACATGGGGCAGTGTCCTGGAGGGGTGCGAAGGAGGCAAATGCGCAGCTCCATCGGATGGAGGCAGGTGGCTTGGCAAAGAAGGCAAAGCCGTTGGGTTTTCCAGGTCAGGGGGTTGTGGGATGGGATTTTTATTTCTACCCTTGCAGCAGCCTCCCTGTGTGGGTGTAAGTAAGTCATGTGTTTCTGTGCCTCAGTTTCCCCAGAAATGAGGGGGAATTGGACCACTTGTGCTGCCTGCCCTCCCTTTTGACTGGGCATGGTCTTCCTGCCTTTGTGCAACTCAGAGTCTCTCTGTTCTCCTGCGGCAGTAATCAGCCATTTAAATCAAATCTGGTAAGATGATCACAGAGTGATGCTTTGATGGCAAGGCAATGACCAGCTCTCCCTTTGAACACTCAGACAGCATTGCTTCTCCCTCCCCTAGCATTATCCATGAGCAAATTGTTATATTGAGCTGTGCAAATTGCCCAGGAGCTTCTGCTGGGAGCCTGAACTTTCTCTGACACATAAAACCAATCTTCTGAGCATGCCTGATAATCAAACCTCGTCCAGTGAGGAGATGAGCTCTCCCCTATCAACATTTTGGCAGCTGGGGCAGTGGTGGCTTCTGCTCTTGTTGTGGTTGGTGACAAAAGGCATCAAGCCTGGGGACTTCCCATGGACTGTAATGACTCCTACTGTCTCAGAGCCGGGTTTTCACAAGTGTTTGAAAATTGGAGCCCTTAACAGTCAGCTGTCAGCACCCTACACGGAAACATCCCATGTTACAACTCTGTTTGCTTGGAGACTCCTGTGCCAAACAACTTTCTGTTCTTGAGCTGCCTTTTGATGAGCAATCAGAAGTTATTGGTCACATCGTGCTCAAAACCAGTTGAGTGCTACACGGGGCTTTCTCGTATTTAGTGGTTGTTTTCAGCAGCAATGTCCTTTGGCTGAGACAACACCTTAATGATGTTCTTTTTATGTCTCTGTTCTGTTGAGTGTGGGTAGGGCCGAATGGTGCAACAGGCTGATCATTTTCATCTTGTAAAATATACATAATTCTATTTTACATAGGGGGTAATCACTGCAGAACTGGCTCTTTTTTCATCCTTTTCCTGCTGTAATTACTATCCTCCTGCTGATGCCTGTGCCAATGTCTGTGCATGATGAAATGAGTGAAAATTTAAACTGCCCTGGGTGATGGGACGTAGACCTTACTGAAAAATTTAAATATCTCCTATCCAGAGGAGGCTGGCCCATAAATAAAGGATGAAGTCCCCACTGCAGGAGGGGGAGAGCTAGTGAAGCTCCAGATTTAACACCTTCCTGCCCAGCTCCAGCCATGCCAAGAGTGGTATCTCAAGGTATCAGGGGTTGGAGACCCAGGGCTAGGAGATTTGTCCAGGCCACTGTGTCAGAAGAATGAAGCCTTGAAGTTAGGAAAAAATTGAAAGCAACCTCCCTGAGTTTCAGCGGGCATGTTGATCCCTTTAGCCTAAGAGCTAAAGTCACTGGTACCTGTGGAGCAGAGAGGCATAGCTAGAGCAGAAGTGATAGGCCTGTTGACTCAACTGGAAAATGAGGGATACAAGCAATTAATCCCCTTGCAACACAGAGGGGCTGCTGCAGGGAAAGAGATTATAACATGCAGTGACCACTAATATGAATAAACCACTGTTCCTAAAAGATCAGGGATTTTTAGTTTCCTGGAGGACTGTGTTTCTATTCCTACATCTCTTTGGAGGTAATTTACAGTCATCTTTTGCAGATCAGCCCAGTCACAGATGAAATGACAGTTTGGTGAAAAATCTCTCCCAGTAGTAAGTTGCTATTTCTGTCTGCTACTGACAGGGCAGCTGAGTTCACCGTGGAGCACAGGGGTTAGAGACCTTCGGCATCATCAGCTCTGACTCCATTCTGTCACATGCACAACATCACAGAAGCTTCAGGGATCCCTCCTCCCTCTTCTGCTGCTGGCAAGAGCTCATCTAGGATGCAAACATGAGGTTCAGCCTCCTCCTGGGCTCTCGCCCTCAGTCCACAGTGGTTTAAGCAGTTGAATGGAGGGGGAAATTGGGAGGGATGGACCAGTGTTTTGGGAGGAGACAGTGCCACTTCTTATTTCCCAGGTGGTAATTTGCTCTGGGTGTGGAATCTCATTTCCTAGCTTTCTGTCCCAGGAATGAGATGAGGAGCTTGGCTCCTTGTCTCTTACCCCAGCCGCTTTGAACTGATTGCCCTATTTCAGC
>JAOXNO010000052.1:12142825-12233768 GCA_028565335.1 Limnodromus scolopaceus
TGATGTGCTTCTCCAGATGGGGCATTAATGATTTTGGATGGATCTGCTGTCAATAGCCAGCTCCAGCAATTGGAGACTTTGCCACAGATCTGATAGCTAACTGCATGTACGAATCTGTGCTGGGACCAGAGCTATTTCCGGTGACACTAAGGAGCCCTGTGGACATGTCATATGGCACATTCATGACGTCTGGGATGTGTGTCTTTTGGTACCTGTGGCTGCATGGGCAGAGCAGAAGCCCATGAGGTCAGAGGCTTCTGGAGGAGCGAATGGCAGCAGCGTGTGAGAGACGGTTGTGGCAGCAGGGAGGCAAAGATGGGAACCAGGGAAGGGGAGGACAAGGACTGATAGTTATGGGCTATGGGGCAAAGCAGCAGAGGCAGAGGGCATGGCTCAGTCGGGCTGGCTGCTTTGGAGAGCAAACAACTCCTCAACGTGGGTTTGGGGACCCGCATTTCCTGGCTTGCAGCCACTAGAGGCTGCCCTGCTCCAGCTCCTGAGCCTTCGCTCCTTCGGACTAGCATCAGCTTCGCTGCCTGTGTTTTAGGCACCAAGAGGAGGTGGCAGGAAAAACCCCGAAAGTCTTTTTTTTTTCCCTTTCTCCTGTGAGTGGATTGAGCCTGGGTCCTCAGGGATGTGGTTTGAGTCCCTGCTCATCGACAGAGAAACTGAGGCGCAAGGATCTGCGTGGAAATACAGCTTGCCATGCTCCAGGCCAGCCAGCTGTGCAGCTCAGGGCGAGGGGGATGTTAACACAGGCAGAGTCCAGCTGCTGCCACACAAGGGGACATGCTCTCCTGCCTGCCTGGTGGTGTGGGAGCAAACTCTAGTGTTTGGGGGATAACTGCAACATCCACACACCTGGTGAGAGAGCTTGGAGGGACCTGATTCTGGGTACAACAGGGCAGACCTGATGGTTGGCAACTGACTCGGGGCAACAGAGCTTCTCTGGGGGAACTGAAGTGTCTCCTGGTGCCCATGCGCCCTCAATCCTGCGCTTGCACACCCCTACCAGCCCAACACCCATGCTGGTGTTTGTTGAGCTCCCCCAGGCTGGTGGAAGCTTGGCCTCTTGACTCCTTGCTGGGCATCCACTGTTTGTTAGCATCTGTCAGCACACCAGCTGCGATGTCCCATTCAATGGAAATCCTGCCTGTACGATGCCCAGTGTTTGTTCCCCACATGATGGCAGATGCAGAGACGTAGAAAGGTGAAGACCTGAGCTGTCCTGAGCAGGTTGAATGCAGCTTTGAGACAGTCCTGCTGCCCAGAGAGAAAGTAATCTTGATGGAGCCATGAATTATGGACAGGATACACAGGCTGATCCCATGGGGATGCTGGATGCCAGAACAGATTATCCTCATGGTCCCTCACAGCCTTCAGATGACTCAAGTGCTGCTGGGCTGATATGGCCAAATGCTCAGCACCAAGCCTTCTTGTCTGCTCCCTTCCTATTGGGGTGTGTGGGGGCCAGGTCTGCTCACTAAACCTGGTTTTCATGGTGTTACATGAGACTCTGTGTTTGGCTCGTGGGCCAGATCTAGCCTTATTAGATTTGACACCATTCTTCAGTGTCCCAGCCAGCCCCAGGTGCTGTGTGCAGACGAGAACCCATGTGCTGCCCTGCTTCTTGAGCAGATGCAGCAGGCAAGGCAGCCCGGTGGATGATGTGGTACCCAGGGGCTGGGGCAGGTTTGGTGGTGCTCATGGGTCAGAGCCCCATTTCTTCTTTGATCCCACCCTTTGCTGCTCTTCCCTTTTCTCCCTGCCCTACAGAGGTTGCCATAAATCTCTGCTTCTGCCCTTCTGCTAATGGGCTGTTTTGTCCAGAACAAGCAGGATCCTCGGGCGATGTAAATCAGTGCAGCTGCCCTGTGATCAGGGTCCTGACACTGAATTAGCCCAGGTGAGGATCTGCTCCATAATCTCTATTTCATTGTTATCAAAGCCCAAGCATTGCTTCCAGTGCCCGAAAATCGCGGTCTTCTATCATACTTGGTCTTTAGCAGACCGATGTGTTGACAAAGACATCTTCGTTTATCTTCTCAATGCATCCGTTGCAGCCGGATGCTTCTCTGACCCTCACGTTTTCAATAATCTTTTCCCTTCTTCCCTCCAGCATTACAGAGCCTCTTATTCATTTGAGAGATAAGTATTTACGTATGTGTTGGTGAGGAAAACTTAATCAATAATGCCCATGAATAACATTTCTTTGTGTTTTAGATCCACCAAATCTCCAACCCCCCCTCCTTTGTTTTGTTGGGTTTTTGTTGGGGGTTGTTTTTTTTCCTTTCCAGGCAGGATTCGCAATTCTGCTCCGGCTCTTTTTTTCAGAGTTCAGTTGTCAGAGAGAGAAAGCGAATTCCAAGCAAAACCTGTCATTTTGGAGAGACATCAATCTTATCAGTCCTCTGCACCCACACTGTGCCTGTCCAGGGGGGCTGCCAGTCCTGCTGCCCCCAGCCTCTCCCTGGGTGACAGGACAGGCTCGCCCTGCAAATCCAGGGTTGCAGCTTTGGGGCACAGACTTTGCTGTTGGGAAGAGGTTACCCAGTTCTGCAAGTTTCGGAAGTGACCAGTGTAATGCAGCCACAAAATCCTCGGGCACAGATTATTTTGTTGTTGTTGTTTTGCTCCCAGGTGATTTAAAAATGAGGGACAGATTGCACCTCCCATTCCAGCGCAGGCGTCTCCTGTGAGGCTGCAGCTGGTCCCTTTGCAAGGGCAGGATGCTTGGCTGCTCAGGGTGAGCTACTGTGAGCTGGGGCAGCCCAGAGGTTGCTGTGGATGGGGAGATTGATGGGGTACTCCAGCTCCTGCTGTACCACTGGGGCTGGCTGGTGGGGGAGACCCCTCTGCTCCCTCTGTGTTCTCCCCGCAGTATTTTCCGTGCAGTGCCTCTGCCAGATGGGTGTCACGCAAACCACGCTGTGCAGGGGCATTGGCAACCTGGGCCAGTCCTCACCCACGGGTTCAGCTCAGCACTCACTTGCATGCCTGCATTTAGTGGGTACCAACTGAGGTGGGCATCGGCATCCTCGGGGATCCTGCTCCACACCACCCTGGACACGGTTGAGCTGGCAAGAGTTCTTCCTCTGAGCCCCCGAGCAAGCGTGACCACGATGTGCAGCCTGCCCGGTGCCTGTGCGAGAGGGAGGGAAGCTCATACACCAGGGTGACGTGTGTGTGTGTTTGCGGGGAGCAGCTACAGGAAGCTAATGGACCATGAAATTATCCAAGGAAAGGGAAAAAGAAAGAAACTGTTAGAGCAAACTGCGCGGCGCCCACAACCCTGCTCCCCTCTCAGCCAGCTTAATGCAGTGGCAAATACAATATAGTAGTTTTATTTTGAAGACAGGAGGGGCTGGCAAATGGCTCTTTCTAGGTTATCTGGTAACCCAGTGTAAAGCTACACTGGAAACAGCAATTATCTGGGGGAAGCTACAAGGAAGGGTTATTGAATATTAAAAAAGATATAAATAAAAAAGGCTTTGGAAATTGCTAGCCTGGCTTTCAGGGGAGAATAGGGTAGTCATCAGCATCCTCATAATAGTAGAGTGCACCGATCCAGCAAGCTTTATCCAGAGAGATCCCCAAATGTGTTGCCAAACTATGTGTACAGGAATTCCTTCCTGGTTTTCTGCAGCTCCACCTCTGGCAGGGGAAGCACACACGGGGCCAAAATCCGCTTGAGAACCAAGGCTGCGGGAAGAAAGGGAGAGATGCGTTGCGGAATTCAAAAACGGGGTAGCATCCCCGGGCTGAGAGGGAAGGAGGTTGCTAATGGCCCCAAATGGGTGCAGAGGGAGTGGCAGCAGCAGCTTTTCATCACCAGGCTCCCCGTCTAACTGAATCTCCTCTAATCAATTCTGCTTTCTACGTTCCTGCCACGGCTGTGTCTGAGATGGGAAATAAAGTCGTCTGCAGTAACTAGAGCTGTTTGGGAAATGTGTTATTTTTTTCCATCAAGAAAAGTCTGATGGGAACATATGTTTTTGTTGAAGCAAGAGAAAAGCCCTCCAATTTTTATTTATTTATGTCTATTCAAAGTCTGAAGCTCAGGGTTTCAGGTTTCTGGAGCATCTATTGGAATTAATGCATTTCTCAACCCACAAAGAGGAATTGTCTGGGGAAAGGCAAGTGCCCATTTGATCAAAAAGCTTTGTCGCTTCTGCGTTGCTCCAGGAGTAGAGCACGACCAGCCTGACTCTTTGCCAAAGAAGCAGCTGGAGACCATTCATCCACCCTGCTGCAAGCTCTTCATGTGGTGATGGACCACTACAGCAGCACCCTTCCTGACATCTCATTCCTCCCCCGGTTTTGCATCCTCCAAGACAGAGCCTGTGGTGGGGACCCAGCCCAGGGCTCAGCATCGACCCCCAGCCTGGCTGCAACGGGGAGACCGGGTCCGACAGGGACTTCAGAGTCCATCCGCTCAGGGGCATCTTTTTATCCTGATAGAAATAACTGGAGAGGGAATTTTGACTGGTAAGAGAGAGTTGAGACATCAAGAGGAACGTCTGGGGCTGTTTCGTGCTGCTTGAATCAGTGCAGTAATTCGATTTCTCCAGCACAATGTTAGTTTTACACCGGCCGAGGATCCGAAATGTGTTTGCTGAGTTAATTCACTTGCAAACAAGAGATAATTGAAACCAATGCTGCAGCTTAAAGTCTACGTGAAAGAATGTAAGCACATGTGAAAGGGCAAACACCCCCTCCCCTTCTTGCTCCTCCACCCCCCAAATAAAGGATGTTAACTGTGTGCTGTGCTAAATGCAGTCCTGGCTGGGACGTGGGAAGGAGAAAACACGTAAATAAGAAAGTGGTGGAATTGCCTGATGCGACTGCTTTGAGTCACGCACGAAGGCAGCTGCAGGAGGTGGATGGGCAACCATCACATGTGGGTTTCTCTCCACCCCTTCTCTATTTTCTTTTGTGAATTGTTTTGTGGAAAGAACAAAAAAGGTCCATGGTAAGTGAAGCTGTGCTGGGGGTCCGAGGTCCTGCAGTAGGATGAAGCTCTCCCAGAGCTCTTCTGACTGAGGTCCTCTCCTCTCACCTGGCCAGGAGGGCCAGCTCGCCTCAGCAGTGCTAGTCTCCTCTGCTTGCAGGAGATCTGGCCCAAAGCTCCTCAGCCAGAAGGGATGTCCTTGCCCACCACCTCCACCCCATCCACATCCCAGCACAACTTAGGTGGCCCCAGCTGATTGGTCTGAGGGCAGTGATGGCTTCCAGCTATCTGCTGCAGCTGTGTCCCTTAGATACAGATGAGCTCTCTTCCCTGCGTGGGTCTGGGTCTGTATAACATTGGTTCTGAACTAGAATAAGCAGTGGGTCCTGCTGTGCCACCACGCTGGAAGCAGCTTGGGGGGACACTGGGTTATAGCAGTCCAACACTGCTCAGCCGAGTGCGGAGCCCTGCTCTCCGCTTATGAAAAGAAAGTTACATTAGAAAGGCCTTTTACCCAGACACTTAATTAAAATAATATTGAAACAAGCAAGACACACTGTGTGCTAAGCACATGGTCGCAGCTTCCCACAGCTCATTTGCAAGAGTGCTCAATAATGGCTGCGGGTAATTATTTTTTAATCAGCCAGTGTAAAGAACGATTGGCATGTTAACAAATGGTACTTATTTTCCCTTGCTCTGCCGGGGCGAGATCACGGGCGATGTGGTGCCAGTCAGCGAGTATCCCCTGGCACAGCAAAATCCTCCAGCTCGCCGTGGCTGGGTCTTGCATTTGGAGATGGAAGGAAGGGGCTGGTGTTACGGGTAGCTGGGGGTGGCCAGGAGCAGGCTGTGGGCATGGGGCAGCCCAAAATCACTGAGGTGCTTGGCAATGGGGCTGTTTGTGCCAAGACAGGTGGAGGAGAGACGGACAGAGATGCCTTTACAGTTACTAGGCTCTTATCCCTCCTCCTGTGTTAGCCAGGAGATAATTCAGGACAGTTTTGGGGATACTGGTATATGTCTGACCAGAACTAATACTTCAATCTGGGAGATTTGGGCTGGTTTGCTCATTAATTAGCTGAGATGTCACCAAAGCTTGCATGTGATTTCAAGGGCAATATCAGCATCACCAGGCAGCGGTGAGCTCTATCCCTGGGGAATATTTAGCCCTTCCTAATTGCCTGCTCTCCCGCTCCCTTGAAGCCCAGGGTGGCTTAGAAGCAGGGCAGCCCTGAACTAGCTCAATTAGACAGTTTTATCACTTTTTAAAAGCTAAATAGCTATGCTTTTTTTTCCCTTCCAAACAAAAGAGCAAATTGAGGGGCGAGGGACCTTTTCTCCAAGGTTTCTGCTTTTCTCCCTGTGCCTGCCTCTGGAGACAAACCCAGCTGAGCCCTGAAGGATGCACCCGCTCAGTTCTGACTTTTCCTTCCCCAATTTGTCAGTCCCGCTTTGACTCTCAGAGGGCCTTGTGTTCCCGACAGTACTTGGGCAACTTTGAACATTAATAATTCTGCTTGTTCTAAAACCACACTGTGGGTGCCATGAAAATTAATGAGGGAGCCTCTGGAAATCAATTTCCTGCTGTAAAATCTCCTCTCTGGAGAACCGGGTGCTGTGGGCCTTTGGGGGTTATTTTAGGCAGGCGGTGTTACGTACCCTTGGCCAAAGGATGTGATGTCTTGGGCTTCTGCTGTGGAAAGATGCTCCTTGTTTACCTGCCACACGTTTTCTGCCTCCTTTATGTGACAAGGGAGCAGTGCGGGGTTTGCCAAGCCATGCTCCGACTCTTCTGCTCTCCGTTTACTCAGTCTACTTGGACTTTGGTGAGTGCTGGCAGTGTCTCCTCATCTTTGCAAGGTTAAGCCATGCTTTTTCTCCCAGCCTTTCTGCACGGCTCTAACTCTTCCTGCTGCCACTCTCTGCTCATCCTACAGATACCAGCCTCCTAGGTTTTCAGGTTTTGCTCCTATTAGGAGACACAGCAGTGTCCCAGCAGGTCAGGAGGAGAAGGGCTCCATCCAGAGTTCCCTAAGATCACTGCTGAGCTGAGCAAGAAGTTGCCTTTTTGTAGCTCTGTGGCCATGTGTTCCTGAAACCTCAGCCACAGAGACTGGAGAAAGTTCAAAGATGCTTCCTCACTTGGGGAATTTGTTGTCATCACCCCAAGGGTGGCTCCAAAGGCTTCCAGACAAGCTCTCGGCTTCCTGGCAACTGGCTTCATGTGGCCTTTGTGTTCCCATGAGACTGTGTGGGCTCATCTTCATGTCTTCTTTCCATCTGGTTGATTTATTTCATTAAGTTACAAAATTGCAACTGACACATTCCTCCCACAATTGAGTTGTTTTTCGGGGTGCAAAAAAATTACTTGTCATACCACCCAAGTGCGGTAACTATAATTTTCCCGTCTGTGCAGATGTGCTTGGTGCCTCTGGAATTTCAATATTCACATTGCAACAGATAGTTTTACATCAGCCTCCACCTCCAACATCTCCATTGCAGAGTGCTGTCCAGAGGGCAGAATGGAGATTTCCCATTCTTTTTGCGCATGTTTGATTGATTTTCACTGATATCGTTATTAATTATTTTGTCTAGTTCCTCAGGTGCAGTTAGTTCTCATGTTCTTCCTTCCCTGCAGAGCCTCCAACATGAATAGACCCAAGCACGGAGTATGATCACAGCAGGGAGCTGGATAAGGGGATGCTGAGGTCCAGCTGAAAGCTGCTCCTACTGGGGAGGACTTATGGGTCCCATTTGGAGCCATCGTGCCTTGAGATGGGTTTGAATCCAATTCCACCAGCCAGCAGATGATTTGTCTGGCCCCTTCCCTCCTTTACTTTCCACCTCCAAAATGAGAGATGCCCTTTCCCTTCCATGCCCTTTTCTTTCCTCTGATTCAGTATATGATACATTTTGCGCCCTCATCTTTGAGGTGCTCAAGGGTCAGACTTCTCAGAGAGCTTTTCCCTTTCTGCTTTTTAAGTGCAATTTGATTAAAACAGGTCTGTAAACCATGCCCCTGCCCAGGGCCAGGGGACCCAGCCAGTGATCTTCTTCTTGCAAGTTGATTTTTCCCTCCCGCTCAGTGCATTAAAACCCTTTCCCCTGCCGGAGCTGTTCTGGGTGAGAGCACTTTGCTTTATTAATAAGGGAAATACCTGTCTGGGAATTGGAAAAGGGTGATTTTTAAGTAGATTTTATTCTTTGAAACAATTCAATGGTTCTGGCAGTATGGGGTTTATTTTCCCAGTGTGGAGATGAGATGGCTTCGCTGGGGAATTGACCCATTAGGACACTGCTCAGCTGGCTGAGGGGAGATGCTCAGGGAAGTGAAATACCAGCAGCTGATATTTAGAGGCTGCTGTGTCCATGGTCCCAGCTATACCCACTCCATCCAAACAGCATGGATTGGACCTTGAAAGGTGTCCAGGCTGCCTCTTTCCAGAAACGGGTTCACTTAGGTGTTCCTTAGCAAATCTTCACTGCAGGGAAGTTGCAACTTAGGTGTTGCTAAAGGAGGACTTCCCTGGCAGCCCAGCAAAGGTCTTTCAGGGATAGCCACCAAATACATGGAACAAGCACAACCGAACACACCTGGGTACAGGCAGGGACACACGTGCACACATCCCACCCTTGCTTTAAGGATCACGCCTGATGGGCAGAGCCAGCCCCTGCTCCCCAGCCGGCACTCAGGCTCTCAGCAACATCTAATCTCCTCCTGTTGTTAGTGATGATTGCCATAAATACCCACGACATGAATGTGACTTCAGCCAGGCAGTTAAATTCTGTTTGTTTTCCCATGATTTAAATCCCACCAACCTTGACTGTGTTAAAAAGTGTAATTGTTCTGCCTTTCCCCACCACCCTCTGCTCTCCTCCGTAAGGAGATTATGAGCTGGGTGAAAGTAAATGCCTTATTTCAAGTAAAAAAAAGAAAGATAATGTTAAAATAACTGCTGTCAAAGGAAAATACATTTTTCAAACACGTCCTCTCTGCTCAGCGTGAGGCAGCGGCTGCCTATGTGTCAGAGCATTATGGTACATTAGCCTCCACACTCAGTGTTGCTTGCTTTGTTTATTATTTTAATTTCCAAGTCTCTAGCAGGGGTAGATGGTGCTGAGGTGACAGCATGGGAGGAATGAAATCCTCTCCCTTGCCATGCTGTGGGGACGGGGACAACACAGGCATTGCTCCCCAGGCAGCCAGCTCAGCAGGGATGGCGGGGAGTAGGTCACCGCCACCCCAGCAATGAATTTGGCAAATTGTCCTCTTTTCCTGGAAAAAATGATGAACTTTTCTTCTATAGACACCCCAGAGGCCTAGCAATAGAGGTCTTTGACAGGACATTGTCCCAGCTACTCCATCCTTATCCACTCCAGGGCAGGAGCTGGCTCACTAACAGAGTGGTAAGGTCAGTGTCTGGCTGTGGAGAATGATTTGGATGAGCTAAAAATGCGGGTTTTTTTTCACTTTCCAAAAGCAGCCCCCTCTCCCTGAGTCCCCTGTGCTCCCCAAGTGAAAACAAAGATAGGAAAAGGTGGCTTCCAGTCAGCCCCCATCTTCCACTCAATCTATGCAGATAGGTTTGTTTGTCTGTGTTTTGCTTTGTGTCTCCTGAAAATTAGGGCAATTTTTGAAGGAAAAAAAAGAATTACTTTGTAATGGGGGAAAAAAACGAAAGAGAGAAAATGTTTTGACATTCTCTCTCAAAACGCCCTCCTTTCGTCTCCACCTAGACTCCTTGCTGCATTTGACCTGAATTCTCAAATAGCTCCAGACCTCCTGAAAGTCTGGTTTTCAGCAACACCTCCCCCTCTTAATTCATTGAAAAAACATTGCCCAGCTCCACTCAGGAGACCTCCCACAGGGTGCCCTCCGGGTGCTCCGGGGTGCCAGGACCTCACAGGGCTGCTGGCTTTCCCATCAGCTGGGTGAATTGAGCTGAATATTTGTGATTCTGTCTCAGTCCCCATCCCTGGGCTGTGCTGACGGCTGCCTCTGTCCCCCTCCGTCGCCTGGAGAACCCCAGAAGATGAGAAGCTTGGGAGATATCTTTCTCCTCTGAGAAGCTATTTGCAAATATTAACATAAAGCCTATTTGTATGCATTCAAGGCCAAGGACGGTTAAGCTGAGTTTCTCTTATCTGATTCATGATTAGGAGCGTCTCCCAAGCCCTGGTGAGCTCAGGGGGGAGCACACAGCGTCAGATTGTGGGTGGATAGAGATGAAATGCAGGATTCATTAATGGCACTTTTCACTTTCCACCCTGGCTCTGGTACCAGCACAAATTTATATGGGAATGCAATCAGTGGGTAACCGATGTCTGTTTGCCTTTGCAAACCTGGAAAGGAAGTATAAATCAAAGTAAACCAATGCTAACAGCTGCAGAAATGGACTTGACGTCTGATAACAAAGAGAAACTGGAAGAAAAAATTTTCTTCAAACCCACGTGGTTTGACAGAAAAGGGCTGAGCAGCTCTAGCAGCAGGGGAAGCAGCCACTGGTGTGTTGACCACTGCCTTGTGCCGAAGAGCCAATGGCCCTGTACAGCTGCTTTGGCCACCCCTGTGAGCACCAGCTGCCTGGGACATGGCTGTGGCCATCAGCCTGACCCCCTGATGTCACAACCAGTGGGGATTTCCAGTATTCGGGCTGGCTGTGCTGAGCTGTGCCTTATCAAAACCCAGCTGATCCTCGTCAGGATCCAGCTCTCTTTGCTTCAGCCCCTGAGAGCAAGTGATCTGGTCTGAGCTGATCCTGAAGGAGAGGAAGGGAGAAAGTGGCCTCCTGGCCCACTCATTTTGTCCCACCTGCCTTAAAACTCCATCCTGGAGTGGAGCAGAGCATCCTCTGGAAGTGCCCCTCTCCTCTCTGACCGCAGGGAGGACAGGACAGATTACACAGATGACGTGCTCAGTTCCAAGGCAGACAAATTTCAGGGAGCGGAGTCTCTCCTTGTATTTAGTAGCTTTTGTGTATCTCAGTAGAATGGCTGGAAAAGGGATCTAGGGATGAGAAAGGTGTGAGATCCATCCTGCAGCACCGGGCTGAGAGATGCCTGCGTACCGGCAGTGCCGGCTGCCGAGCGCCGGTCCATGGCAACCACTGCAGGTGAAGAGATAAGGAAAAGGAGCAAGAGGATCGTTGGGAATACGCAGCACATGGAGGAACGCTTGCCAACAAAGAGTGCTACTGATCTCATTTAGTGCCTGCTCCCATCAGCTGGAACGGGGAAAGCAACTGCTCAATCCCACTTTGTAAGAAAAGCTTGCTCTGAATATTAGTTTCAGCGCATCCAAAAGAGCCTGACGCTAAATATAAATCACAGTCAGAGAGGGATGAAGCAATATGTGTGTACGTGTTCTTACTGTGCTGTCATCATTCAGTCCAAAGCTGGGACTTCAGACCCAAATTCTTCAAGTTCAGACACAAAACTTCTAGTCTAACCTCCCCCTGTTGCTTCTGACTTGAGCCGGCACTTAAAATCCAGAAGGGACGGCGCTGCCCAGTCTGTATTTCGGTAGGGATGAAATTTGGAAAGATGAACTGAAATCACATGGCTTTGCCAGACAGCTGACACTCAAAAATAAAATCTGTGTTTCCATGGGGAAAGGGGAGAATTTTTAGCAAATGTATTAAGGTTTGCAAATCTCAAGCCTCTGTTGTGCTTTCTTTATAAAGCCATGTAATTGCAGAGAGGATCTGGAGGAGTTGCAGCCACTTTAGATGAGTGATTTGTAAGTAGAAACTAGTTTGACTTTCACTTTTTGGAATGGATGGTGAAGGGGCAGGTTTTGTTGGTTTCTAATGCAGTGTTTTCCAGGTATGTTGTATAACTTTTTTTCTTCCAAATCTCTTGAGTGGTCCATAATGAGCAATTATAGAAGGCTAATCTCATTAAAGAGAAAATCTCCTCATTCATTTAATTCTTAAATCTCTTTCTGTTGGGAGGAGAATATTTAAATGAGCTTCCTCCCATTATAAAGTTACTTCATGGTCTGTTTTTCATCACAGTTAAATCAGAACAGGGGCATGAGGTGCTTTTACTTTAATCTGTTTTTAATCTGATTTTCCTTAAATGAAGCTGGATCATTTCTGGTGCAGAGTCTTAGAAACCAGGGAGACGATGACCAGCAAGAGGTCATTTATTCTGCTCCACCATCCCAACAGGGACCCTAAAGTTTCATTAATGATCATTGCAGTCATAAAGAAACCCATTCATTTTACCCATTGACCATCAAATGCTTTATCGTATTTAATGGGACTCTTCTTTTTTTAAGGACGAGAGGGAGGAGAGCCCTTTGTGGAAGCAGGACCGGGGAGGGCTGTCAGCAGGGAGAAATGCTGTCTGCTCATCATGGGGGTGGGTTGGAGAGAGGGAGCCAGAGCAGATTTTTGGCATCCCCTAGAAGCTGTGGCTGGGAATGGGGGTGCTGGGAAGCGATGGAGGGGACAGCAGCATCCCGACACCTACAGGAGGTGGTCTCAGGCACGCGGCGCTTCGTTATCTGGGCTGTGCACTCCAACGGCGGCCAGCCTGCATGCCCGGATAGCGCTTCATTGTCTGGGCCAAGTTCGTCATCGGGCCTTTCTTCATCTCCCCTCCCGTCCCTTATCAGCCGGCCCCGCGCCTCCTTCCCCGCCGGTGCTTTGGGGAGACAAGGCTGTGCCTTCACAGCCGCCCCCTCCTCTCCCCAGGGCAGGACTTGGCCTCTCCGGCCCCTCGGTGGGGGAAGGCAGAGCTCAACGGAACAAAAATCCATCCTAATAATAAAGTAACAAACTGCTCCAGGAGAAGGAGAGTACCTGGAATTACTTTTAATTCAGAAGTCAGCCCGAGATAAGGCGCCAGCCCAAATGCCAATATGCTAATGTGGCTCCTTCAGCAATGTGCACTGCCGGTATCTCTACCCGGCCTGTTCCACATCTGTGACAGCCTGTCTCTCCTCAGCACCAGAGATACATATTTTGCTTAGAAATTAGGGCAAATCATGCCAATGTTCCAATGTGAACGATTAAAAAAGGCCAACCCCCTTACGACATCCTCTTGCGTGTCCTCCTTCCCTCTTCCCACCACCACCCTCCCGCTGAGCTCACCATCACATTGTCTTTGGAGGTCACTCCTTGGTTTTGGATTTGATCCCTGCCTATCCACTCTCCAACTTTCCAAAGGAAAATTTCCAGAGTTTGATCCGGAGAGATGGAAAACATTTTACTAAGGAGAGGGGAAAAAAAAACAAAAAGGAGGATTTGCTCTAAAAGAGAAGCTTCAGCATGAGAGGGGCATGGTTTAAAATGGTCCAAAACAAAATTTGGTGTCGGGACATTGTCAGAAAATTGCCAGCATCAAAACTGTGACCTGGACCAAAGCGTCATGAATGGTTTCTGTGGCAATGAGCTGGGGTGGGTCAGGAGCAGGGTGCTGGGTAGAGCCATCCTCCCTTCATGAAGGATCCAGGCACCCGGTGACAGGCAGGTCTGTTCTCCCACAGTACACCAAGCCTTGGCCCCACTGATTTTGTGAGTTTTATTCAAAGCTTAAGCCCTGGTTCTTTCCGAGAAGAGGGTTTTAGCCTGCATGTCAGACACATCTTTTCCTTTCTCTGTATTATCTCATGTCTTAGGCTACTCTTCCTCTCTGCAGAGACACAATCTGAGGATGCTCTGCCTTTGTCCCTGTAGGAAGAGAGGAGAGATGCGCAGAGGCCAGGCTCAATCGTTATCTTGTCTAAAAGCATTTGCAGACAGTCAATCCTGCCTCTCAATAAATGAAATATTTCCTCTCCAGTTTATCTCCCTGGACTCCAGCAGCCCAGATTGCTAATTGGCAGCAACCTTTTCCCTCAACAGAACAATCCTTTCTCATTCATGGATTGTTCTCTTAAATTCGGTCATGGCAGAAGTGGAAATCCATTTTTACACCTCTTGCTTTTTCTAGAAGAAAACCCTTTCCTGTTGTTGAAATCATTCCTGTTTTTAAACCTGCAGACAGGTCTATTTCTTTCTCTGGGCTTGATTAATGTAAACTTAAATTTTAGGTGAGTAGTTCTTGATTGCAGGACAAAGCTGGCTATGGAGTTTTGTATTCTAGGAACTATCATACCAAGCATAATAACAAAGCACAAAATGAAATAAACCTGAGGAAATATTATGAAACACTGTATTCTTACTAGGAGATCCTCCAGTGATATTTTCATTTTGTTATCAACGGGGAGCCATTATTATTGAAAGAGTAACCTTAATCAAAAAATGACTGTGGTAAAATAGACCTTTTCCTTCCACAGATCAACTCATGGTATATAATTTGAGTCCAAAATGCTGAGTTTAGTTAAAGGAAAAAAACCTTGGAAAATGGTTTTGTTTCTTTTCCTATGAAAATGCTGACTTTGATGAAAAAAAAAGGAACACACACACACACACAAAGAAAAATCCATTGAAAAGTGCAGAAAACATTTCAAGTGAAAATTACCCAATACTATAAAAGGTCCAACCAAATCTGCAAATGTCACTTTCACTTTTTGAATGGAAAACTGTGATTTATTTGTAAGGAATACTGCAACTTTCTAAAAGAGTCTACCAGTACTTAACCAAGCTGCCTGACTCCTAGCAAAACATTCCTGCTGGGAAACTTCTGCTTTGCTTGGAAAACACAAAGCCTTCCGATTTTGCCCAGCCTAACTCCCACCAGCCCAGACAGCAGTGAAAGGACTCCGGACGAACCCTTCTCCAGCTCTCCAAATCAAGTCAGGGCAATGGCGTAGTCTAACCTATTCCTGAAACCCTCAGGGATGGAGGAAGTGGTGGGTGGCTGGATGTGGATGGATGGATGGATGGATGGATGGATGGATGGATGCTCAGCCTCTGTGACCAGTAACTCTTCCCTGCCTGGCTGGTGATGTTCCACCTGTATGTTGCCACAGCAGCTATAGGGCAGCTCCTCAATTTCAGTCACCAGGAGAGACAGAGAGAAAAATAAGTGTAGACTTGCCCTGAAATCAGAGCTTGGGTTAAACCCCAGCCCAAGCATCTCCAGCAGAACAAGGGCTACCTTTAAGGAGAAACATTTGCTCCTCTCCTGCTCAGGGCCCCAGCGACCAGGAGTAAGCATGGGATAACGTAGGAGATATGTTGGTGAGACAACATAGGAGCAGCAAGACCAGGATGGCAGAGCTAATCCTGCCTGTCAATTCTCCCTAGTCCTGAGGCTGCAGGAACAGCTGGGGCTGCTGCTTACACTCCTTTCTTCTGAGAGCAAGAGTGCTCACAAAGACGGGTATTTTTTCCAAGTGCACAGCTTTCTGGCTGCTATTTTTGCTGCGCTGTCTGATCTGCTCCGGTGGCATGATGATATTCCCCTTCTTTCCTTTACAGCATCCTCACTGAGAGGGTGCCCAGAGCCTTGCAAACACCCATAGCTATGAGCTTGCCTTCTCCCTTTGGTAGGGAGGGAAACTGAGGCAAGGGAAAGAGCTGTTGCTCAGCCACGGTTATTCAGAGAAAGTAGGAGGCCTCAGGAGCTTAGCTCTGGGTTCAGTGCTTTAGCAGCAAGGCTGTCCTTCCCCTCTGAACTGGGTCACTTTAAGTTGCCTCTGCGGTTTATTATGTACAGGATTTTCGTCAGACGTGCAAAGTAAATTAGCACCGTATTCACAGCCATAATCACCTACCAATGATCTCATACATGTGGCACAAAGGGAAAGGATCTGCATGGGATTCTGTTCTGCAAGTATAATCCGCCCATAGCCTCCTTGTTAATTAGCTCCTCTCAAGCATCCAATCTGTGGCAATTATAGCAATCAAAAATGCATTCAGCCCCCCCCACCCCTCCTGCTCCCCATCAGCACCTGACAAGCCGGCAGGCGCATTATCCCAAACCATGGCAAGCACACGCTGATAGGACACAAACCTCCCCGCCGCCTGACTCAGGATTCATCACCCACAATACCAGCCCCGGCACAAGGCCTTGCATACCAGGAATTATTAAAATAAAAAAGAAAGAAAAGGAGACAGAAAGAGACATTTCAATTTTATCCCACAGATTTGGGAGCCCATAGAAAAGCGAGTGAAAGATGCTATTTAGCCCCTTGGGCTCAATTGGCGTCTTCTTCTTCTTTCTTTTTTGCTGATGCCAATGGAAAAGTGAATCTCTCTTTATTTTTAATGTTGCCTGATTGAAAGCGCTGCTCCCCAGATCACGCTGAGAGGCCCAGGTGGGATGAATGCCCGGGGTGATTGATGCATTGTGTCGTGCTCCTCGCTCTCAGAGGAGCACTTTGTGAGAGCAGCAGTGAGATTGCGCTGGGGGAGCCCTGAGTGGAGCCCCGCTACAAAGATCTGCCAGATAAATGCAACTCCTTCCTCCTCCCACCGCTTCCCAGTGCTTCTTACTCCAAGATCTCTGCAGTCTGTGTGTAAGAGCAGCTGCTGGGGGGGACCCCAGTTTGAAGACGGTACCCCTTGCTCCCCCTGCAATCAATAGCAATGTAGTTCCTGGGGAAAACCCTCTGATTTGCACCAGAGATCAGTAATCCTAGAGGCAAATTTGCTCCTTAGCTTTCTGAATGGATTTTTTTCTTTGCTGCCCAAGCATGTTGATAAAATGATGTCTTAGGGCTGTGTAAAGGATGCTCTAGACTTGGCATCCATCCTGTCTTCCTTGGGGCCTGAGCTGAATTGTGCCGGGAGAGCTGGGAAAGCAGTGGTACGGGGTGCTGTTCCACCTTGTCATGAATCTGGCTGCAAACCCACTCCAGGGGTATGTGGCATCTCCTGCCTGCTATTGCCGCCCCTCTGTCATACTGGTATAGGAGTTTGGGGGCATTTTCACTAAAAGAGCCCTAGAAAATGTCTGGACCAAACTGCAAGCCCCCTGAAAAAGTCCTGATCTTGTCACTGACAAGTCAAACAGTCCCAGTAGCTGTGCACGGCTACCCATTGCTGTGTCCCAGCACCAGCTGCATGGGATGGTCCATGTGAGTTCTCCTAGGCTAGTCCCATGCAAAGTCGGCAGGCTGAGCTTAAGCCAGGAGAGCACACAAGTTCTCTAGCCCAGCTGGGCTTTGAGAACATCATCCTTCAGATGACTGACCTCTTTGGAAAGTCGAGCTCTCAGCCTGATGCTTCCACCTGCCAATGTGCGTGATCACAAGCCCAACCCGTTATACCATCCTGGGTCCTGTAGGCTGCATGATGCTACCAGGCATATCGCTCTGAAGTGTTGAGATCAGTCAGCCAAGGTGAGAAATAGCCCAATAAAGCACGGACTGAGCTCAGGAGAGACCCCAATTTTCTGCCATGTCCAGAATTACTTGCCCTTTGGTCTCCTTCAGGGTCCCTGCAGGGAGGGAGTTATTACTTGCTTTTCACAGAAACAACATGCCTCTCAGATGCTCTTGAACTCCTCTGCTGTGCTCTGCCTTGATGTCGGATAACCTGCACCTTCACATTGCCTACATGGAGCGGAGGTGAGATTATGAGGGACGGACTGCAGAGAGCCGGAGATGGAGAGAGCACCTCCACAATGAACTTCTTCCCAGGTATTTGCATGACTGTATCCTGCCCTGCTCATCCATCACAGCTCTTTCTGCATGGCTCAAGCCTATGCAAAATGCATAGGGAGCCAGCTATGTTCTTCAAGCTTCACTGCAGTGTGACCTGGTTCAATGTGGGCAGAGGCTTGTGCTGCCCAGGTCCTCAGTGTGACCTGAGAAATCTGCCATCCCAGAGGGGTGGTTCAGCAGGGACGGTGAGGATGAGGACCTTGCTGGGCGTCCCTTTCTCTCTAGTCTCTCCACTTTCCAGCTCATTTGTCTCTAACCACTGGACTTGTAACAAAGCCATCTTCACTGCAGGTCTTGTTGGCCCCGAGCCATGCCTGCCCTCCAGCACGTGGGCCAGTGCCAGGCAGACAAGGAAGCCCCAGGTACCAGCTTTGGCCATCTGCCAGAGGCAATGTCATTCCCTTTCAGTTGCCCAACAAATAAAGACCCTGCACCAGTAACTCCATCACTCATGGGGACCCACGTTGCAGCTGAATGTCACGGGGAGGGTTTCTCAGCCAGGAAACGACTTCCCAGGACAGCGTGGTTACCTCAGATCTTCCATTTCTCTCCATTTGCTTAGGTGTTCGTGGAGGTTTTTCTTTCCTTTGAGCGCAAAACCCGTTTGCTCTTTCCCCTCCTCCCACACATTCGCAACGGGGGAGAGAACAGACTTGCATCCAGGGGTGAGAACCCCTGGGGGATAAGGGTTGGCAGGCAGAAACCCCGCTGCCTGCACCCTCCTGAGATGGATGCTGAGCTGGGGTCAGGGGGTGCCGCTGCACAGAGGTGTAGGCACCTCTGCAGAGGATCCAAACCTATGCATCGGTATGGAAATGGCTGGAGAATGGGAACTAATTAGTATATATGGAAATAATGGGAATATTAGCTGAATTAGCTAAGCTGTTATTCAGCTTCCCTTTTTCCTTCCTGCTTTCTCTCCTTCCCAAGCCAAAAAAGCTGGTTTACATTCTAATGGCTTTAATTACTTCATGAAAATGTGAGCGGATGGGGAAGCGCTGCCACCAACAACGCTTTAATGGTCGACTGAACGCAATTTGAATTAATTTGGTTGAGATGGCTATTAGTGCTAATACTCCAGGGCCTGTCTCGCTGGTGTTGCTGTAACTTCCCGTGCCCCTGACGGGAGCGGAGGCTTCCAGACGCTTGCTCAGTCGCCCACCCGCTGAGGCACCTCAAGGAGAGTCAGGAATTGCCCCGTCTCCTTATTGTCTCCCTCAGTCCTGACTTTGTTTCACTTGGTTACTTGAATCCCGATTTCGAAAATGACTTAGAGCCTGTATCAAGCCACAGAGCCATCTTTACTGTGCCTCCCTCTCTCACGATTGCACTTTCTGGCATCCAGAAAGGTGTCAAATCTGCCCAGAGTGCTTCCCAGCTTGGCTCTATGTCTATGTGCGTGCATCTGTGTGTGTGTATATGTGAGTATTCTCTGTTGTCTACCAAGGGGTTGAGCTTCAGCTGCTTCTCCTCTGTGGAGAAAATAACAGGGTGTCCCTCCTCTGTCTAGTCATCCAGATCATGACATCTGTGGGGACTTTATCTCTCTAGGATGTCTGCCCCTCTGAAAATCATGGGCTGGAAAAGGCCTGAAGGTTTAGAAGCTTCAGGGGTGGGGGCTGGCAGGCCTTTGGACAGCACGGTTCTCCCACCTTCAGCAGGTCCATGCAAGCCTCATCTCTTTAGGAAGCCAAGGGAGAAGCAGCAGCTCCACACCTGAGGAATGAAATTGCTTGTTCTTTTCCATACCACGAGGTGCTCTTCTCTCCAGCTCCAGGATGGACTTAAAGCCCAGTACCAGCCCCAGCTTTCTCCTCTCTCCCTGCCTGCATGTCCTGCTGAGGACCAGGCCACGAGGGCCACCTTGCAGGCAAGCCTTGAAGGCAAGTGGCTGCTTGGCTGCCGTGGCTGTGTTGGCAGTAGGTGATGCACAGACCTGAGCAGGTTTGGATTGACCAGGATATTGCAGCTTCTCTTGTTAGCACCTCTCAGGCTGGTGTTTGCAGCAGGTCACCTGGATCAGTCACAAGAAGCAGGAGCTGTCACCAGTCCTTCATTCCTTCCCCATCCCTGGAATATCCCTGTGAGCCCCCCTCTGCTCTCAGGGCTGCTGTGAGAGATGTGAGATGTGTAGATGTCTTCGTCTGTCTTGCCCCTGATTTGCACCCACCTGCCATCACATTTAGCCTGGCCCCTAACACTGCTGCAACAGCCAGGGAGAGGGATCTGGCAGGGTGTTAATAAAGAGCCTGAAGGAGAAGGAAATTAAAATAATTTTCTGCTTTATGTCCTTTCCTCTACCCCCACTGTGCTCCCTCCTCCCTGTCTCACACACAGACTCCACTTCTCATTGCAAATGCTCTCTCCTGGGATGGATTTTCTTTGATCCATCTGCAACCAAATCCTCACAAATGCCATCAGCTTTACTGACTTACAAATCTGTCATGCTGGAAAGGGCTGAGAAGCCTGCCTCTGCTTTGGATTTTATGTCCCTTTCATGAACTTCAGGTGGAAAGAGCCAGCACTGTGATAATGTGAGCTGTTGCTGGAAACTGGTGTTGTGTGTTCTCCCCTGCATCATCTAAGTGGCTGTGGTCTGTTTTGCCCTGGGCTGGAGGTGGGACCGGCAGTGCTGGGGCTGGAGATGCAGCTTGCCCTGATGGGTGCCAGGGGGGGCTGAGGTTACTCCTTTGGGAGTCTCTGCTGGATAGTTTTGAGATTGGGGAATTACCTTGGATAGTTGATTGTATTTATCTTCAGGCAGTGCTTCCCCAGACCCTTTGGCCGCCTGGCCCAGCCGGTCATCTCCATCTGGTCCCCTTCTTCCCCTGCATCTGAGTAGCCGGGCCATTAGCAGTGACTCCAGCTGCTCCATAAGCACAGACCTGTCTCACCCAGTGACTGGGGGCTGCTGTGCCCCCCACCTTTTGCCCTGCTCATGAAAATTTTATTTCAGCCAGAGGGTGTTCAACTGAGGCGCCTTTCTGCCTCAACACTGCTGTGATGGGAGAGGGCAACGGTGGTTCTCCTAACCAGTGTGGGCTCCCTTGCTTGAAGAAGTGCCCCAAACTTTCCGTTTGTCTCAGCTGCATCCCCCCCTCAGGTTAAAGCTGTTGCCTCTGCCTGGCCCCCAGGCTGTCCTGGAGCAGCTGAAGAAGGACGGGTGTCCTCGAAGGGGTGCACAGCCCTGATCAGCTCTAGCATCCCTAGCAAGGGGTGAGCTCCCTGGGGCAAATTGAAATGATACAGGATCTTTGCAGCATCATGGATTGGTGGATTAAAAATCTGATACACCCTAGTGCTGGGAAGGGCAGTGGTCCATATCAAGATCTTTGGATGCCCCAGTGCTTTCTGTGAGGCACCTTCTTGGGCTGCAGCCTAAACTTGAGGCTGGGCAGGCTGCAGGCTGTGGGGGAAGTCAGTCTGGTTCCAGCCCCGCAACTGGACGTGCTGGAATACAAAGAGAACAATCAAACATTAATATTCATCCTTGAGTGCTGGTGATGGACTGATTACAGTCTGCAAGGAAGATATCAGACTGCTCACGGCAGGGACGGCTTTCTGAGGTATAAAAGAGATTATTGTATATCTAAAATACAGACTTTGAGAAATGTTTTCTTGGCTCCAAGAAGAAAAGCTTCTTTATTTGTGAAGTTAATTTGCATTTACTGTAGCTTGCATTAAAGTTACCCGTTTCCTTTCATTCAAGGGACTTCTCTTTTGTTCACATGAAAGCAGGCAGATTAACCATCTGCAATGCACGTGTTCCTCCTGCTAATTGCTTACGGGATGTTCCACTTTCCACTCCCCAGAACAACTTCCCAAAGACTAAGCCAAAGTCACCGCAACTTGCCAACAAGATTACCTGGGAGGGGAGACCCTGCCACAGCAACATGAAAATACTGAGCAATGCAGGCACAGGCGGGCACTGAGGGATGGATCCAATGCCTGATTCTGCTAATATTCTCTATGTTACAATAGCAACCAAAGGCTGTGCCTGTCAGACGTCCCTTCCCTGCTGGCCCTGTTAGCATCCTGCAAGGAGATCACAGGGGAATGTCAGGTGGCTTTCAAGGGAGCTTCTGACTTCTTGGGTGCATATGTGGCATGTCTCAAAGCATGGCAGTTCCTCCAGCATCCCTGCCTGGCCTGCTAATGAGAACTCCTTTGATTCAGCGTCCACCTTTGCCCTTGGTGGTATGTAACAGGGCTTTTAATAACGTTATCAAGTGGGCTCTGTGGTGCTAGGTGCTGTACATAATAAAAGAGACTTGCTCAAAAACGTTTACAGTCTGAAAAGATTATACAAAACAGAGAGGCTGGAAACCCAGGGAAATGAAGACCCAACTTCAGAAAGGTATTTAAATACCTCAGACTCTCACCAATGTTAAGAAACTCCCCCAAGCCCACAGCAAAACTGGCACAGCTCCCAGTTGGGTATCCCGTCAACAAAAGGGGCATTTTTTCCTCTTCTGAGCAATGCTTGGGAAAAACTGAGCAAGGAAGTGACTCACCACAGTACCTGCTCTGCGGGAAGAGGCCTTTATGCCTTGCTCCTGGGTCTGAGTGTTCCTCTGGAGATGTCCTGCCCACCTAACCCACACCTGCAATTGCTGGTAGTTGACAATTTTGTAGGTACAAATCCTCTATCCCTCCATCCATATCATCACTGTGCCCTGCTTCTTGGACAGAACGCGAGTGGAGCCAAGTGCTTGCTAAAGCCCTTGGTCTGGGAGAGACCCTCCAACTTGCTGAGGGTAAAATCATCCAGCCGATGCTCCTGATGCCTGTTTTCAGCAGGCTTGTACATTTGTGCACCAGTTAGCAAATATCCTTTAGATCCCCCTCAGATGTTGATCTTAGGGGACACCTGGTCACGCCTTCCCCAGGGGCGTGTAGCTTGCAGGGATTCAACACTAAGATGTTTTAAAAAACTACATGTTTTAGCTAAGTGGTGCCAATCATTAAAGCAAACTAAAATAAAAGCAAGCGATGCAGGTAAACAAAGGCTTTCAGAGGAGCCAAGGTCTGCAAGCAGTTAGAGGGAACTCTTTTCCTGTCCTCCATTTCAAGTGAAAATTTGTATATTTTTACACTTCTGGCACCAAAAATGAGGATTTCTGCCTCCTCCTGCAGGCCTGAAGAGCCACAGCTTCTTAGGCTCCAAGGAAGAAAAGCAGTTATCATGGGGACTAGAGCACCGCAGATCCCCCATCTGGTACCAGTTTTCAACATCCAATGTCATTAAATCCTTTGTGAGAAAGGACGGCATCTCTCATCTGAGAAGCCCGGGATGAAGATTTCATCTAAAGCGCCGCCTTGCCTTTGCATGAGGGGATTTGTAAAGAACAAAAGCTTCAAGTAATCCTCCTCATCTTAATAAAAGGATAAGAAAAAGTTACAAGCAGCCTGGGGAAAATCTGGTTAGGCTTCAAATTTGGACAGGCAGCTTAAGCTGGGCAGATTAAACAGTTTGACAGACATAAGAATTTCATAGAATCATAGAATGGTTTGGGTTGGAAGGGACCTTAGAGATCATCTAGTTCCAACCCCCCTGCCACGGCGGGGTTTGTGCCTTTCTGAATTGGTTTGAGGGCAAAGGACATCCACATAGGTCCTTAGATGCTCTTGGTGCTCTCTTGGGAAGAGCTGTCTAAATTCCGTGATTTCCTTCCAAATTCCTTGATGTCCTTCCTGAGGGCAAGTATTGGTTCAGACCCTTGGCTGGCACAGACTGGATTTTCCCCTCCGACGGCGGGGGATCCCAGCCAATTCAAGCCTGCCCAGCGCCGGGCTTGCTTTTTGAGCTCCAGTGTGGAGGGTAAGTGTGCCAGGAGAGTCTTCAGTGAATGAGCCTGTGTGCTCAAGAGACACCATCTGGTTTTACTGGAAACACTGCAGATTATGGGTCTCCTAATGGTATTTAATTTAGATTCCACGTGACCTCCAGTGGATAGCTAACAAAGGATCAAAAATGTATTTTTTAAAACATCTCCACTGAGAGGTAACAAAGCTGCTGAAGCTTAGTGGATTTAAGTGTGTAAACACTGCTCAGCAAGCTCCTAAGCACAGGCTTGGTTCATGCAGGCGCTGCAGAAGCCAGCAAACAGCTCTGAAGCTTTTTGTCTCATCTCAAGGCTTTCCAGTGGGTTGTGACGATGAGATGGGTGCTGGAGCTTAGCATAAGGACTGCAGGCTGCTGAAAGGGTTTGTCCTTTGCCTGGAGCACAATGACACCGTAGGGATACTCTTGACTCAGTCTTGGAGAATTTAGACCAGAGAGCGAAGAAGCCTGAATGTTTTTCTATGGAGGAAATTGGCTACCTTTTTGTAGATACTCAGCATCTTGCAGGATCCAGCCTTTGACTGGTAATAAGTAGGTTTGGGATGCATCCTTTGGCATGATCTCTGCTTTTAGAAGTTGTGTCTGTGGGTCTTGGACCCTGCTGGATTTCGGTCACCTTCACGAGAAGATCACAACTGCTTGTTTCATGCAGTATTTACCTGACTTCTCACTGTCTTTCTGAGTGAAGTCCTCACTTCTTCCATTTGCTGCAATCAAGGAGCCATCGCTGGGATGCCATGAGTGGTGCTGGGCCATCAGGCTGTGTAACACTGGGTTTCACCACAGTGAAACCTTCTGGCAGGAACATACTGAGGCTTCGCTGCTGTTACTCCCCCCACTGCCAGCAGTTAGAATTCCTGCTGTAGCGGTGCGGTGCTTGAACAACCTACGCTGAGTTCTTCTAACACAACGGGACCATAAATCCTCATCTCGATGCTCCAATTATCCCTCTTGGTGCACGTCTGACTTCAGAATCCCATCAGACAACTTCACTTAAATTCTACTAGCGACAGAGTCATTAAGCGCAGTCTGGTCACCCTAATTCGCTTAATAATTTGACATGGGCATTTTTTCACCTTTTTTATGCCCATACAGGGAGGTGATTATAATCAGGGAAGTGACTTGGTTCAAATGACATAATTGGTTTTTATATTTATTCCCCCTCACTGATCTCAGTTCAAATGTGCTCAGCTCACAAGTCAAAAAGATGATTTCTTCTAATTATCAGTTCTGCAGAGCTCATCTTGGGCTCTGCAAATCCAGCTGTATCCTTTGTGCCTCTACCATGCTGTCACCAAGAATAAAGTGTTTGCAATCAGGACGCAGTCAGTCATGTTTTGTTGCTAATGTGCAAGGCAGAACGGAAGCTCGTTTGCCCCTCCACCCTGCTACTGGCTCCGTTGAGTCAAGAGTAGAAAAACGCGTGTTTCCAGCTGGGGCATGACTGGAGGAGGGAGATGCAGGGGGCTGTGCAGGGGGAAAAACGCAAGAGGGATGTTCCAGGCTGCAGGAACAGCAGATGAGGTGAGCTTGATGAAAGGCATGGTGGATGAAATCACTCATGAGTCAGTCTCCCTGCACAAAGGGTGAGTGGAAGGGCCATGTCCCCTTGCTTGAAAGCTCCCAGTTCTGTGGGCTGGGGTTTTACAGCAGGCTCCTGAAGCGTTTGCTGACTCTTCCTGCAGTCAGCAGTTTGGGTCACAGTCATATTTATAGACTTGTGACACAGTCCCAGAGCTGAGGATACGGATCTTCATCACTAAAGCTGTGGTCTCTGCTAATTGAGTTTCTTCTGAACTTTCGGAACTTGCTTTTGTAGGCTAAGACCAAATCATGATGAGAACCTGGAGTTGGGCTACTCTTTCTATGGGAGTGGGGAGGGACATGTGAAGGACAGAGGTAGAAGAGAGTGCCAGGAGACCCCAGCTTTTTCTCCCTGCAGCTGCTGGGTGAAGCTGCTTCTTCCACGTGGATGGAGCCACCATGAGATGGCCATACTCTGACCCATCTCCTGGCAGTAGTTGCAGTCAGTTTGACTCTGTAAAGTGTTGCCCTTGCCAAAGGAAGCAGTGGGTCCGCAGCTCTTGTGCCATTTTCATCAGTGTGTTGGCTTAGCACCGGCTTAATTTGCTTGTGCATAGAGCTGGCCCTGCTAATGGGTTTGATAGACAGCTCATCAAAATCCAGGGCTCAAATGGGCCTTTGCTCAGGACCCCTATTTAGCGTGCCCATCTGTTGCGTGGATGACACAGATGGCAAAAGGCATATTTCGGCAAGACCTCTGCACATCTCATCGCCTGGCAGCCTGGGGGGCGAGCTGATGGCAGGGCAAAGGGGACCAGCACTAAGTGCTGGAAGGCTTTGTGGGCAGGTGGAGAAAAGCGACAGTGGAGCAAGCAGCTGGGGGCTGAAGGCAAATTGTTCGATGACTCATACATTTTTAACAAAGTGGCTTCTACCTGGAACAGGCAGCCGAGAGGCTCCATCTCCCACCGTTTTTTGACCCAGGCTGCAGGTCCTGCTACAGCACAAGCCTTGTCAAGTATAAGATGGCTCAGTAGAGAGCAGCTGAGTGAAATCCTACGGGCTGTGATACCCAGGGGTACAGAGCTCCAGCGTCCCGTCTCTGAATTTCCCCAAGCAAACCCACTGCAGTTTCAAACATTTGGTGACACATTTGCTACCTCTTCTCCCCTCTCCCTCTGCCATGTCATACCTGTGGCTTGGTTTTCTGACACAGCTCCAACTTCTCAGGGGCCATTGGGGTGTCGTACACGTGGGGTGGGGATGAGATGCTCTGGGGACTCTTCTGCATCACGTGGCTGCCCTGGGGCTGCAATTGCCAGGGATGTGGCCTGAAGACCCTTTTCTTCCCTTCCAGTCTTGTGTGCCTAATTCCTCTGAAGTAATCCCAAAAGGGCAGTCAAACATTTCCATAATAAGGAGCATTCTGAATAAGTAGTTTCTGTCTCTGCCTCATCTGTAGGCTTTTCTTAAGACAGCAAGTAGTTACTTTTCAAAGTAAGAACAAAAACCCAAAGAAACCAAACTGAATTTATTTCCTTTAAACTGTTGTAGAAAATTTTAATGAAGATGATGAGCTCGTCATGCTCTGTGTTTCTTTCAGTGTTTCTACTTGGATGGAATGGGTAAATTCTACCTACACTTAAAGTATGGAAAATTTTATACACTTACACATTTACATGCATACACACACACATATGTGTGCATATATATACACACACATATATATATACAGTTAAGCTTTCCTGTTTTTGCCTACAGCCCTTTTGGAGAAAGCTTGTGTTAGTCTTGCAGATGAGGAAAGGGATTACACCACTAAGCTTAGTGGATGATGCAGTAGCTCTGCACCTGAAATAAAGATAAGGGGAGCAATTCCCCCAGATCTGCTAATAATATTCCCAGCAGGAAGAATAATATTCATCCTGCCCTCCAGACTGGTTGCTTTCGGCAGTGTTATAAAATATCAGTCACATGTCAAAAATCCAAAAATCCCCCCAAAATGAAGGACTGCTTTTCTCTGAGTTGAAACAAAAAGGATTAACACAGAAGACAAATGCAAAGCTGATAGCTAATGACATTGTTTTCTAAAGCTCCCATTACTTTCAGATTCCCAGTCACCCAATGGACAAGATCACCCCAAGTCAGAGGAGCGGGTGATCCCATTTGTTTACCCCTTTGGCACAATGAAGGAGATTTGTAAAAGCTTTTCTCGTTTCCCTGAGTTTGAGACTGACAAAGCAGACAGTCACAGTGAATTCAGAGCAGACATTACCAAGAGTTTTCAAATATCTTGTTTCTGAGGATTTGGCTTATTTTGCTTTATAGTGAATCCATCTGTCCATGCATCTATCCATCCTCATTGAAACTCGCAGTTACGTATACACCAATGTACAAACACTGTTTGCACAAACACACCAGCCCACCCATCCACCCTCATATTCATCTCCACCTCTCTAAAGTCGCATTGAGTAGATTTGGTCTACACAGGCACAAGAATGCCCACTACCGTAACCCCTACAAAAAAAAGTACATCTTTGTCCCATCCTAGGCCTGAATCATGTCATCAGGTGCTGAGTGAGTGACTGCTGTGCAGTGATTGGAGCTGGTCCTTTGGCCCAGGCAGTAGACATTTGTGCTGTCTCCCCCTGAGCTGGTACACAGCTCAGACTGCAATGAAGCTCTCATTAAATGCACATTAATCAGAAGCTTTTTAAAGTCTATTTTTTCCCCTAGTTTTTGTTATCACTTCTCCTCGCAGTACTTCAGGCTCTGCAACTCGGGCTCAGTGGTTGCCAAAGGGACACAAGGAAAAACGTGCAGGGCTTGGTACTTTCACGAGGTCCTTTCTAGAAGAACCTGGGAATGAAGCTGGGCTTGTCCGACACTGCGGTGACACATGGACACAGCCCCTTTGGGGACTCTGCATCATGCCTGCACAGTGTTTGCAGGGGAACAAGAGCCGCTCAGGTTCCAAAACCCAGGGCTGGTAATGCAGCAGGAGGTCCCAGTGGAGGATCTTGTGGTGCTTGTCAAGAAAAAACATCTTTTCTTCAGCAAATTTTACACTGCTCCTCCCAAGGTTGCTTTTCTGATAAAGACAAAAGGGTTACCTTGGATTATATCTAACAGCTTCTGAGCAGGCTATCACCTCCCAGAATGGCAGGAGTTGTCACGCTGTGAACACAAGATGCATCCTGCAATTTTCACCTCGAGGTATGCAGTTACGAGCCAGCCCCCAGCAGAGCGTTTGGGGGGCAGCGGGCAGATGGGGCATGGCAGAGCCAGGAGCTGCTGCCCTGCATTTATTCTCTACCTCTGAACATCTCGCATGTCCTGCTCCCACCTCATCTCACCATTCCTCTTGTCTCCCAGGCCAGCCCAGTGGGAGGCAGACAGGCACCTTGCTGCTCCCATCCCTGGATGGGGAATGATGCTGTCCCCATCCCCACTGGCTCCTGTGTGGGAGGAAGAAGTAGGCTGGGAGTCAGGGGATGGGGGAAGGGGACAGCATGTGAGAAAGATGCTGGGACAGATGATTTGTGGCTTACAGCCAAGGAGGAGGGATGGGAATCTGCATCCATTCAGAGGCACCAGCTCAGGATGAAAGCTGCTGAGTAAGCATCCCTGCCCTGCAGAAGGTGCTGGGAAGGCTTTTGCAGTTGCCCATAAGAGGAAACCCCCTGTGTCACTACCATAGTATCGCCCCTACAGAGCCCCCCCTTCTCCTTCTTGAGGGATGCCAGGGCAACCCCAGCCTTGCATGACTGAGACTTGGATCCACCATCTGCGTCTGGACCCTCAGACCTGCCCCTGCTAATGTGCAGCAACAGGCAGCTCACACCAGTGACACAAGCTGGGAGAGCTCCGTGAGATTAAAAAAATGGATTTTCCCTTCTACAGATGGCAGCAGCTCAAGCTGCCCAGGGTTTCCTGGCTGCTTCCCTGGGAGCAAGCATGCCGAGAGGACCCTCTGAAGAGCAAGCTTGCATTTTCCATGGGTGCTTGACTTTGGTGCTTTGCCGACCAGGAGAATGGAGACCCCCAATCCTCCGGACAACACAGAATCCGGCTCATGGCCGGGCTCATCTGAGAGCTGTAAATTGCTCCATATCCTTGTCGAGGTCACCCGATGTCCATCCCAGCCATGACAACAGTCGATGTGCAAAGCCTCCCATCTGTCCTCAGTACTGAGACAGGAGAGGGACCGTCGAGAGCCTCCACTGGCTGGTGTGCACCTCTGGTAGCTCTCAGCCTCCCAGGCCAATTAAAATCCTCTTCAAGTGATGTATCTCATCTCCAGACCCCTCAGGGGAACTTGCACACCTCATTAGTGTAATTGGGAGATGTTTCTACTGTGGCAAAGCCCACCCAGCCACTGAACTACGGTGACTGTTCTGGGATACAGTCCCGTAACTTGAGATATGGCAGGGTGAAGAGGTCCCATCAGGTCTGACATCTCGTGGGGACCTTCTGTAATGCCTCGTTGCAGGGTTCAGCAAACAATGCAACAGCACTTTTTAAATAGCATCTGTTGTTTCTGCAGTGCCTGTGTTGAAACACCTCTGCCCCTGGAGCTCCACTTGCTTCGCAAATGCGTGCCATGGTGTCTAGGTATCCACTGGTTGTCTACAGCTTTGAAAACCTCCCAATTTATCCTGAGGGATAAGCAAGTAATTATCCAAAGCTCATGTTACAGATGGGGAAACTGAGGCAGAGAACTGTGAATTAGAGCACAAATAGTGTGGTCTCCTCTCTGCCCCAGAGGGGTGAGGGGTTAGCAAAAGCAGATGTGAGGAGTCCTCTCTCAAAAAACCAGTCCCTCCAAATCTCTTTCCTGAGAGCCGGAGGCAGGGAGCAGCAGTTTCACCGTCTGGATTTCTGAAGGTGTCCTTTCCTCCTAGGGTGGTCTGGATATGGCCGGCCACAGCTGTGCCACCTTGTACAGGACTGTCTTCTCCGTCAGCCATCCTGCAGGGCAAGCAGGCTCTTGCTCACAGTGGTGGTAAAACTGGTTTAAATGAGGCTGGCGCTGGAGGGAAGAGCTGGGGATGACAGGGGACAAGGCGGGAGGTTAGCGAGGCAGCCTGTGCTCTACCCTTCTGTCGCATGGGCAGGGCATTCAGCTCACTGCACACAGACATTATCCTGAGTGATCGTTGGCGTGTGAGCCTAAAATGAAAGAGACACACGCACAGGGAGGTGTGAGACCAACGCTGTGGAGTGAGGAGGGGGCAGGCGTGCTGGTTCCTGCCCACCACCCTGACGCGAGGCAGTGCTGGGGAAACTGAGCCCCGATGTCCAGAGAGATGCTGTGCTCCTGGGAACTGGTGTTCTGCACGCTGCTTCACCAGCACGGACACAGGGAGTGTTGCCAGCCCCCTCCCAGCTGATTTCTGGCAAGTCAAATCAAGCACCTTACCTAAGGAGAAGCAGCAGCCCTAAAAGGCCATGTGCTTAGTGTGGCAATAAGTCCTTCCTGGTTTCCTGGTTTCCACCGTGGTGGAACAGCTGTAACCATAAAGCATTACCATTTTCCTGCATTTCTTCTGCCTGCAAGGACCAAGTCTGCTGCCTAATGCTATAGACACAGACTGGGACAAAATAAATTTGGTGACAACGTAAGGACAGAAGGGTTTGATAGAACCTGGCTCAGTGAAAAACAAATTTGCATGGCATTTAAGAGGTCTTCTGCCTCCTCTAAGTATTGGCTCCAAACTGATATAGAGCAGGACTTGTATGGCAGGATTCTCCTCTTCCTGTCTTAAAAGTATTATGAAAGATTAGTGCCTGCTGTCATCATGGTTTGCAGGCATGTTATTGTTATTAATTATGGTTATTACTGTAGTGCAGATCGAGGCAGCATCTGGCCGACAGGCTGCCTGCAGAACCAGGGCTGCCAGCCGTGGAGAGGCAGCTCCTGCTGTCTGGCCAGGTTGGTAGCCAAAAAAGCCGGCAGCTGCCCGAACAGCACGAGCTTACCCACTTGGTGGCCAGCTGGCTTGGCAGCGAGCATGCGGTGCCAGCGAGCCCAGTGGCATGCGGGAGCTGGGCTGCCCACAGACGCTGCCTGCCGGCAAAGCTGGGAGAGCAGAGGGAGCGTGGGGAAGGCATCGTCCCCTTTGGAGGAGGGCAGCCACACTAGGGCGTCGGGCAAAGCCGGGCATAAAATAGGAAAGGGGTTTTGTGAGTGTTTTCGAGCCATGGATTTAGCTCTGGGAGTTTTGCAGAGACCTGCCCTTTCATCAGCCTGGAATGCTTGGGAAAGCTGGAGAGCTTTTATGTGGCATTTTTTGGAGGTGGGGGAGGACTTTGGTATTTTTAGAGGCTCTCCATCTCTCCTCTCTTGTCTCTGCTTTCTCTGTTTTGAATGAAAGTGGAGAGAGGAAAGGGAAAAAGGAAACACTCCAAACTGAAACAGGAGGGCTTGAAGCTTTGCTGGAAAGCAAAGGAGAAGAAACCTCCCCTGGTGGCCCTTCCCTGGAGGCAGAATGAAAGGAAATGTAGTGAAATCAAAGTATTTGTAGTATACTAGTAAATACCATGGGGGAAGGAGACCGTGAATATTTAAGTACTTCTACTTAGTTGTATCAATGGCAGCTCAGCCCTGCTGGGGGGGCTGCCACCTCTCAGAGCCCCCGTGACATGGGACCCCCATATGCCCCACAGCAAGCGATTCATCTGAGGGAACTAATCAGCGCTGCCACAGAGAGATGCTCCCCGCTCCATGGGAGTTTCTATTTTTGCCGTGACTTACAGTCACCGCTGCTCTAATGGGAATGGCTGGGTGTTAATGAGCATCCTCGGATGGGATGTCTTGGCTCGCTGCGCTTGACAGCAGGTCGCACGAGCCCCAGCCAGCCTTGTTACCCCCAGAGGCAGCTGACGGGCCTCAGCAGGACCTTGTGTGTGACTTGGACAGGAGAATTAACAAAGACATTCACTTGATACAGAAGGGGAAAAGGTTATTTACTGAGAAAACTGCTGCAAGAGGAGCAAAGAGCAGCCCATGATGCTACCTGCCTTTTGTAGGAAGAGTCCGTGCAGATCTTTGCCCGAATATCTGGTGTCCTGAGAGAGTGGGCTTAACAGATACAATGCTTCTGGCAGGACACACAAGGTGATGGCTTCATTAGTAGCTTGTTTGTATTACACAGCAGCTGGAAGAACGTTCTTTCTGGGAGGACCTCTTGGTAGTGAGCATCACAGGTCCATATGTTTGGGGGGCAGTCCTGTCCCAGACACCCAAAGTAGGGATACAGGTACCCGAAGAACCCCAAGGCATGAGCAGGCTGTGCCCTGAGACTGGGGCATCAGCAGCTGTGTGCTGGCAAGGACACAGAGCCTGCAGGACTCAGGGCTCACCCTCAGTTGTCTTCCCAGGGTGATTCCCAGACATATTAGGAGTCTTTGTTGCTGCTTAAGCCCAGAACAGGTGAAACCTTCAGTTTGGTGTTACATCTGTGTGCCCAGAGATCTTCCCATTGAGTCTTTGGGCAGGAAAATGGGAGAAAGCCAAGTCATGGAATAAAAGATTAGGAGAGAGCCTTTGAACCATTTATTTTAAGCATCTTGATGACTTTCTTCCCTTGGTCCTTGCTTTGCAATGACCATGGGAGTTTGGAGCTTGGGCAGGTGTCTGGTCTGGCAGAAAAGAGTGGTCGCAAGAGCAGGGAAGTGCTGCCTGGACCCAGGAGATGCCAAAGGTGCCCAGGATGCTCCATGAGACTTCCCCCGGCAGCCAGCACATGGGCTCCTTGCTGGACTGGGAACGCTGATCCCACATCCACCCAAAGATAGGGATGGGGACTCTTGACTGGGGAGGAAAAAGTAATTAGGAGCTCCCCAAATTTTCCCAATTAGTGTGGAGCTGGTAGATAGCAGAGGTAGGAGGGAGCAGACTGTGTTGCTGAGTCCTCAGCAACGTGGAAATGCTGCTGCAGTTCAAGAGCCTATTAAAGAGCCGAGACATACACAGACTTTATTAGCCACATGTCAGAAAGCACTTTCTACAGTAAATCCTACTTAATAGCCATATGCTAGAAGAGAATTAAATGCTTTTTAGCTCTCAGACAGTTATGTAAACTTGAGAGAGGAGAAAAAAAAGATAACAAATATCAGCAGAGGAGCCTTCAGTACATACCAGTTATTAATGTATTTATCCAGGCCATTTATTTATTGAAGATATATATTTTTTGGGGGGGGACAGGCCTATTAAGTCTGACAGCTTAATCGACACCCAATGGGAAAAAATGCCATTTTATAAAGTAGTTAAACTCCCATTGATTTCGATATCAGCTCCATTTTTTATTTTGTGTTTTTCCCCAGCCATCACAGTCTGTTTGACAGACTCGTTAACAAGATATTAAACTGCCCCGCTCTTTTTCTGAGGACAATAAATTACTATGGAGAAAGATGCTGTTGTCTTAACAGATGCCTTTCACAGTGTAAACATCCCTTGACTGATAAGCAAAGAGGGAAGCAGCTTGCAAACTAGCCTTTTCATGCTAAATAAATGGCAGGACTGGAAAACTGGCACTGAAATCAATGGTGTTTTGCTCCGTGAAGAATGCTGTACTGGAGGACAGGATGGTTTGGGAGATGGATAATGGGATACAGAGGTTTTTGCTTGGATGTGGTTTGCCCTGTTAATCCATCCTGACTGTGGGGGAGAAGGAGCTTTGTGGCTGCCTGGGAGTCTCACGCAGGGATGTGGCTGATGAGGGCTGTGGTTCGAGCATGGATGGCTCCATCTTGCTCTGGCTTGGATGTGGGTCTGAGCGAGTCCTTCCCCTGCCAGGTCCCTTCATCTGGGTGACGGGCACAGCATGGCTTGCAGCAGGAGCCGGCTGCCCTGCAGCTCAGAGGGGTGAGGGGACTAGGACTCGTCTGAGGTGACACTGTGTTGGTGGCCCACAGGTCAAAGCGAGCTGATGACACCACACCATTTGGCACAGAGAAACTTCTGCCAGCCACAGCAGCGTCTGGATGTGGGCGTTCGCAAGGGTGTGCAGGGTTAGGTCACGGCAGAGCTCTGCTAGCAGGTGCTCTCCTCGGGAGAGGAGGTGGATGGGGGCTGCAGAGTTCGTTAGCAAGGGCCAGAGCCAATGCACCAGCACTGAACTGGACTTTCTGGATTTCCTCTCCAGAAGGGATGGGGAGGACAGATTCACAGATGTCTCTGCATGGGTACCAGCTCCACCTGGGCCCGAAGACTGGGGAATGGCCAACATGAGGGGCTGCGGGTGGGGGATGAGCATCATCTGGCTCATTTCAACTCCTCTCTGAGGTCTCCCCATGATAGGCATTTTAGGTTGGGTTCCTCCTCTGACAGTAGCAGCTCCACCCAACGTGATGTCAGAAGACATCATTCCCCAGGATGGCAGCACCTCCCAAAGAACTCCTCAGGGGTTGAGGCTTGGCCAAGCTGCCTGTGAGCCACTGTTCAAAGCTCCCAGTGGAGCCTCATCTTGGCACTGGGTGCCACCAGGCCGTACTGGTGACACTCCTTTTGCAAGAAGTGCAGGTTTTGCTTCAAAGTTGAGATTCTGCCAAACAAGGCAGCGGATCTGAGAGCAGTGGTTCTGTGTTTGGCTGCAGGGCACGGGTAAGCTGCTCAGGGCGGCTTCATCCCTGGCCTAAGAAGGTGGTCCTGGCTGCTGTCATCATCACCACAGTGTTTGATGCTGGGGTAGCAATGAGATGTCACAGCTCCTGCTCTCCCCCAGATGCTGGCCATGCTCAAAGCCCTGGTGACCATCACACTGGGGCAGCGAAAAGGAAATGACAGAGTTAAGATTCTGTACATTTAACCTTAATGCTCGTATTAGACCCTGCTCACGGTACTTTTCTTGTAACCACCACATCCAGGTCTTCTCCTGTAGGTGTTTTCCCAACATCCCTACTAACTGCTGCATTGAATCAAAAGGTTCATGGCTTTCCTGGCATCTCCTTTCTCCCTCCCCCGCAACCAGCCCTCCCCATCCAACGTGTTCCCAGCTCAGAGCACTGCATTAATGCTCCGTTTTATTGCATGCTCTTAATGACGCATCTGCAGATACTTCCCCTCTCTAACTGAGCAAATTCTTGCTGGGATGGAAATTTTGAAATGAGAGTCAGATTGTTTCCACATCACAGGGCACAGCCAGGCTTTAAATACAACAAAATTCCTGAAATCCGTTATCCTGTCACCTAAGCATTTAAATAATTAACTACAGAAACATCCCACAGGCCTGGCTAAGAAGGCGAGAGTGTTTGCATTCTAATTGATCACTAAATGCAAAGCAAACAGCTCATGGATCTGTCAATAATTACTTTAGAAGAGGCAGCCATGGTCACTAAAATGAATTTAATCTACTCAAAGACTCAGCAGCATTTACAGGTATAAGCACCGGCTCTGGCTGTTCACTCTAATGACTTTATTATTCCAATGTCATTAGTCCCGTTCCTCTCTAAGTTTTGCTAATGGGCATGCATATAACCAGCCTTTGCTACTGAATCATTCTCCCACTCCTTTATTTATTCCTTTCACTCTGTGGGGGCTGCAATTTCTTTCTATATCTATGTGTATATGCATATGGATCTTTTCCCTTTTTTTTTTTTTTTTTTAAATTGGAACTGAAAGGACAATTTCCTTGCTGAAGGGGGCAATCAGAGGAGATCACGGTTCATTTCCAAGGGGCTCCCACCCCCCCGATCCCCAGCACATGCTGTGCATCCCGGGCTCCCTTACGTAAAGGCACATCAGAGGCGAGGAAATGAGCCTGGCTGCTGTTTAACTGTTGGGATGCTATCGCAGCTCTTCTCTAGGAGCCTGGGATGCTGAAACAAAGCTGGGGCATCCTCTGAGTGTGTCGCTTCCTGAATCCACCATGCCCTGGCTCCTGGTCCCTCCCTGCTACCCTTTCCAGGTGCTGGGCTGAAGCAGCTCCAAGCATATTTGCTCTCTCTGCCTGGCCTCTCTCCTTTCTTCCCCACCCTTTGCTGCTGCCCCAAAGCCCCTGCACCATCTTGGCTTCATGATGCTGCCCTGCTTGTACCAAAACCCTTGGGTTTGCTTGGGGGGAGGCAGCTGCTTCTGCTTGGCTCCCTACAGTCATGTCCCCCCCACCCCGGAGCTGGCTGCTGCGTCGGGGGCTTGGTGGAGCCTCCGTTAATGAGGACCGGTGCAGGGGACTATGAAGCTCCCTTTGTAAAAATCTCCCTGGGACTGACCCAAATCCATCTCAGAACTCCAGGGCCAGTTGTTTTTCAGGATTTTCTCTGAAATGACATGTAGCAGCCACATTCCCACTGGTCCCAGGCAGGAGGTGGCTGTGGGGGGGCAGTGACTGCAGGGAGACAGATAATTTTGCATTTTCTGGATGGTCCTTGAATAAAAGGAGGGTAGAGACGAATAAAAGGAAGTGTTGGAGGACAGGGAGGTTTACAGATCTGCCTCTCTTCAGAGGCCACTTCCATCCCATTCTTTCCCGGGGCGAGACAGGCCATTCTGTGATCGCAGTGTCCCCATTAGCTGACACACCACCGGCGACAGCCCTTAGGAAAGCTCTTTTGGAGGAGTTTGGCTTGGGAAGCAGTAATCACTCCCCATTGCAACGTATATTTGCATGGGAAAGCTTCCCCAGCCCTGGCTCTCTGCAAACCACCACCCTCCAGCAGGATGGGGGCAAACACATGCTGCTTCACGTCCCACACTGTGGGTTTCAAGAGGAGAAGCTCTGCCGCCTGCACACAAACACCCCAGAGGAAGCACAAACTGAAGGCACAGGGGATGGTGGTGACAGCCTGGGACAGGGCAAAGCCATGGGATGTCCCTACACACCGGTTTGCACACCTGCGCTCTGCAGCAGCAGGCAGCCCTGGCAATGCCCGAGGTTGGGCTTCGGTGCTCTTCTCTGCCTAGGACCCGAGGAAAGACACCATGGCTCGAGGAATGATAAATTCCCACAGATTTAGCCCGAAATGGCCTTAGAGGGTTTGGCACTTGATCTTCCTCAGTTTCTTAGGAGAGTAACAAGGATGGGAGAGCATCCTCTTTCTTTTGGGTGCTCTTTGGGTAGTCTTTCAAACAGACACCACTGCATTTATGCAGCACGTAAGACTCCCCAGGCCATGCAGGGCAGAGAGGGGAAGTCTGTTGCATGATCCCTTTAAAAGCATTAGTACTTCTTCACTCAGTAATGGGCCAAAGCTGCCCAATTTCAACCCTAAAACCCTTGTTTAGTCCAAACTCTAGCAGGAGAGAGGCTCAGACTCACCCTTTTCAAAGCCAACCATCTAAAAGATGGGAAGAAAGTTTCCCTGCAGATGTCCCGGAATTGCCTGGAGGAGGTGGTGATGTTTCTTTGAAGCATTTAAAGTCACCCACCTCCGGGCGTAGGACACGGCAGCCAGCTCTGACTCTGCCATCCCCAGCCCTCCCCGAGGGTGAAGCAGTGATGGGGGCTGCTGCTTTTAACCCGGAGCACAGAACTTCTCACTGGGAGTGAGAAAAAGTACCTCGTAGGTGGATTATTTGCCTTGGAATTAAGCTTGAATAAACAGGCAGAGGACACTGGGTGAGGGATGGAGGGCACCGAGCACAGAAACATGCTAATGAATGTAGCATCCTTGAGTATGCGAAGGAAGGGAAGGCAGACAGAGCTGTCTGTGTGGGAGGCCTCAGCCCTGACAATACACTAATCAGTACAGCTTCTGCCTCAGCCCTGCTATTGCTCACGCGTTAGTTGAGCTCTTACCACAAAGCTTTCCCTTAGCCCACCCCTTAGGTGTTTCTGGCTCACGACGAAAAGCAGCCTTTGGTCCTCTCTGGAGCATCCTGCTTAGGAGATTGCCTGTGACCGGTGAGGGGCTGGGGAGCCCCGTACTGCTCCCACAGCCACTGGCTCCTTCCTACATCCCACTCTCCAAATCGCAGCCTGATGGAGACAGTCTCCTTTTTCTAAGTTGTGTGGTGCAAATATTTATTCAGCCACCCTGCTTAGGGCATTTTCCTTTGTGAGAGATGGAAGTAATTAAAAAAAAAACAGATCCCCTTTCTTTATTTTAGGGGGTGGAGGGGTAATTCTAGGATGATGCCTGTGCCACTGTCACAAGTTCCACCGTCATCCGTGGTCAGCAATGTCCCAGCTCTACTGTCCCTTGTGCCCATGAGGTCCCCTGTGCTACGTGCCCTGGGTTGCAGCCTTTTTTCCCCCCTTCATTGCATTAATCAGTGTGGTAGGAACAAGCCTGGGCTATTCGGCTGTGTCTTCCCCGAAGTAAGACAGAATAAATAACTCCCTTGGGCAGTCTTTGGGAGAGCTCCCTGGAAAATGGAAAAGGCTGCAAACAGCTTTTTTAACAATCCCCACCACGGCTCTGCCACCAGCCTCTTTGACTTCGTGATTTATTTCTTTTCAGGAGTGAGCTAGACCGTGAAATCACTTTGAAGTTTTGCTCCTGAGACGAAACATCAGGAAAGTATTAATACAACCATTTTTTTTCGTGATAAAGGAAAAAAAAGAAAACCAAGGCAGAAATAAGAGGAGCTCCTGCAGAGTTGTTTACTCTAGATTAAACTGTCCCAGACTCTCCGGATCTTAACAGCTTTAGCTGAGGAACAGCCTGAAAGTGATTAATTTATAAGGTGACAAATATCACTTGCAGGCAAGAGGCAACTCGACTGTTTGGCTGAGAGCAAAGAGCCTGTAAACAGGTTGTTTCACCGTATGAACAATATATGAGCTTTCAAGTTGGGGGTAAATCTCAGAGCTCTGGATACCCTGGGTTTTGGTATCCGACCCAGAGCTTCTGGGTTTTGGTATCAGAGCCTTTTGGCCGTAGCTTTGCCCTTTGCCGGTCTGGCTGATAGTCTTTTACCAGGTGATGGCCACTCACAGCTGTGCATGGCCTGAAGGTCACATAACCCCTGGAGAGCTGCTGTGAGTGACTCAACCAAAACTCTGCCGGGTTGTTCTGATCACACAGGGGGGAATTTTCAGAGGGAAGGCGTAGCCGTGCTGCCCATCCTAGGGGGATGCAGCAATGCCCGTGCAGCAATCTGCAACTGCCAGCAGCTGGGTCGGGGCTGGAGCCCCTTCCTGGGCACAGGCAGAGTTACCTGTCTCGCGAGTTATCCCCAGAAAGCCAGATCATCACTCAGCACTAATGACATTAATTGCGCCTGGATGAAAGCAGACACACGCCGCTTAATTTATTCTTCCTGTATTGCGGTTGATTGCTTGTTATTTTATTACCCCCCCACTGGATAGATCTTGTACTCAATTATTACACTGCTGACCCGCCTTTGCTGCTAATGTGACACTCTTGTTTCCTCTTCACTACAACAACCTCTGAAATAACATCATGCATGGGTTCTGTGCGGTGGCACACGGGGCCGGGCGTTGTGCGGCTCCCACCAGCGGATGCCGAGCGATTCTGGCAGCGAAAGACAAGATCCTTCTGCTGTATTGGTTTAATGAAACATTTTGCGAGTTGTAGTTCTCTCTGCTGCTGCCCCCAGGCCCCGTGTTTTGACCAGCTACCGGAGGCTTGAGAATTATTGATCTGGGTAAGTTCAGGAGTTGTGAGCAAGGTTGTTCCTTCCTACAGACAGAATGATCTTGCAGGAGATATAGGAAGGCATTGGCTCAGTCCTTGTATCTACTGCAGCCTTCCCATATATCTTCACGGCAAAATATGTTCCGGCTCAACTAAGATAATAGTTTCAGGAAGGCAGAGGGCTGCAGGAAACACAAACAGTTGGCAACTCACAGCCAGGATGTGGGATGCCTTTGTAGTCTAGCAGATCAGATGACGGGGTGCTATACAGATCAAGACTTGAGCTGTCTTCTTCCAAGTTGCGTTGACTTGGAAAATCACTCCTTCCCTTCTCTGACTGGGACATGATACCCTTTGTGCAGTGAGATGGGACTACCAGCCTGCCACCCAGAGCCCCAGATTTAGCCTTCTGCATGGCCTGGCCAAACTCAGCAGACTGAATGAGACCCTGGAGGAGACATGTCTGCAGAGCAGAAGATGCTCATCCTGCCACAGTGATCTGCTTTCAGAGGACATCTGTTTTGAGCTGTTCACCAAGCATCTTGGGTCCAGGGTGGTTTCTTCCTTTCTCGTGGTCTCTGCTGAGGTTTGTCTCCAATGTCTGCTGTGTTTGACATCTCCCTTGCACCCTCTGCTATGCCCATGCTGCAGAAGGAACGTGCTGGAAATTGCTTGGTTCCCCCAAAACTGTGCCTGGGACTGTTTGGAACAGACCCAGGTATGGAAGAGTAAGAGGCTGTTCCTCTGCAAAGGGTGGAGAGTCACTCTGACCGTGCTCCAGGCAGATCCACACTCCCTCTCCCCAGCCTGAGTGAAGCCCTGTTGCTCTCTAACAGAGTGTGTAAAGGGCCTGTGTGGTTTTCCCTTCCTTGGTGCCTCCTTCAGCAGAGATGTATTTCAAAACACGACTTTTCCCACTTCTTTTCTTCAAGTTACACAGAAAACCCCTTCCCAAAGGTAGTAATTCTCTGACTCAATTGCTTTGTTTATATTGCTGGCTGCAAACAGGCTTTCAGAAGCCCGTCTCCAACTTGTCACCTTCTAATAACATCTCAAAAAAGACTGGTTTGAAGGAGATTCCTGAAGGATACTACCTCTCCAGGTCTCAGCAATGTTCAACTGCTCTCTGCTAAAGGCAGTGCTCGGGGTGGTTTTAGGGAGCTGTGACCATCACAGGGCTGTTGGACAGACTCCATGCAGGGATGGGAAACGTCTGCTGCCCTGCACTGGAAAACATAAAAGCAGATTATCCTCAAAACTCAGCCTCTGAATGGCAATTAGAAGCTGTGCTGGGGCAAGTCCTTCCAAACCACAGCCAAAACCCATTAGCTGCCACCGGTGGTGTTTTATGTGCTCCATGAGTTCATGATCAAGGGCTTGATCTTGGCCCTCAGCGATGACCGTCTGTCTGGCTGCTCAGCCCCTGGGGGCATCCCTGCTGCTCTTCCAAACTTTCTCCCACGGACCAGCCGATAAAACATGCCTGGCGCTAACAACTGATCTTGGAGATGCTTTATTCCCCCTTCACACGATGTCCTAGTTTCTCATAAATGCCGGAAGATGCAGCCTCCAGTTCTGCGTGGTACAGACGTGCCATTAGGGCAGTCGGCGCGAGCGCCGAGCAGCAGGCAATTTAGGATGATAGCATGCTAAAACAGTCGAGCAGCCCACTGTCAATTCAAAAGCTTTCTGGCAGCTCTCTCTTCATTTTTGAGATTTCTATCTTAACAGATCTATAAAGGAACAGATTAATAGAGATAAATTGGATAGCAACTTGGCCTAATGTGTCAGCAAGGCTCGATTATGGCTCTCTGATGCTATGTAATGCTTGGTAACGCTGTCAGAGGTTTCTCCCAGGTCTTGAAAGAGGCTTTTGTGGGGCTCTGCCCATAGCACAGGGCCAGAGGGGAGCAGGCAGTGCCTGTGCTAAGCTTCTTGGTGTTGTTTTGAGGCTGTTTTGTGCCCAGGGTCTGCCCTGTCCTTGTCCACCTATGTTGACTGCCTGGACCCCAACCTTCTCCACGGGCACTGGAAAGAGAAAGGAGGTCTGTCAGAGCATAAAGAGGACTTCAGGCTTGATGGCATCTCCAACTTGCTCCCTGGAGCTGTTGTTCCTCCTCCCCGGCTGCATGCAAGCTGAGGGAAGACCCCCTGTGAATTTATCCTGTTTGAAGTCCTGAGAGGCAGGGAGTCCTCCAGTGTGGGCAAACCCGCCCTGGTGCTTGTGCAGTTCCCTGTGATCCTTACCCTTCTCTCTGATCTTGTCCAGATGCGACCACTCCTTGTTAAATACAGCAGATTTTGCATCTTTGCATCCAGCTGCTTAGCATCATCAGGCTTCGGTACGAAGAGCTTCACAGTGGAGGATATCTGTGAGCATGTTCCTTTCTGCCCATAAATACAGATCTTTTTCCTTTTAAATCCTGACTACATGAACTCTATTCTATTTACTCCATTACCCACAGGCAAATTGTAAAATTATAGCCCTGACTTCGGTTGGGAGGCTGCGCTTTGAGCAGCCGCTGCAGCTCAGAAACTCCTATTAACGCTGTGCTATGAAGAGGAGGGCTGGGGACCAGGGAGGCTGATTGCTCAAGATAAAAATGATAGGAAATACTACAAGAGGAATGTACTACAAAGGTTCCCCAGTCAATTAAACATCGAGATCGGGGTGTGTACTGAAGCTGCTCAGTTTGAAACCTTCTTTGCCACACTAGGGGATTTTGCTCACTTTCTTCATTTAATCTACTTAGTTTTGTAGGCAGACAGACAAATGGACAGGGACTGATCCTCTCTCACTCCTCACCATCATATCTGCTGACTTCCCTCTTCCTGACACCATCATTTAGTGGCCTGCATTCCTTTAAGGTGTTCAAAGTTTTTCTTTGATAGATAAATCCTCCTGCAGCTTAAACTGCCAAATCTGAAATAGTCCTGGCTGGAGCAGGGATTAAGCAGTAAACCCTTATTTATTTTCTTCTTGATGCTTAGACCAGGTTGTTCCTGCCATTTCGATGAGACATTGCCTGTCCTGCCCCTGCAGGCTCATGCCTGCAGAGAGGGGCACTTCTGGCACCAATCCACCCTGGGAACTGAGAGAGGATCCCTCGTCTGAGCTGGGGGATGCCCTTGGGGATGGCTGAGGACCACAGGGGGCTGGGGAAGCAACTGTCCACAAAATTTCCCATTTTTGTGCTTTTCATCTGCTTGCATTAAAAGCACTTGGATATCTGGATGGAAACATCCTTGGGCATAGTGATTTTATTAATATGCTGGTTTTTAACAAAATACACTAAATCTGAACATTAAGTTGCATTCACTGTACCTCTGGAGAAGTTTTGGAAACCACCTAGCAGTAATATGGCCTCTGACCCTACTCAAAATGGGAATCCCCAGAAAAATCTATGAAAGATGGTATCTGGGGTCCAAACTGGCAGGTAATGGAGTCTTCAGAGCTAATAACTTCATGCCCTTTTGTTGACTGGCAGCTTCAAAATTGAATGTCTCTGGTTGTTGCTCTTGGGAGCAGAGCTTCCTGTGGCTGTTCCTCAGCAAACAGTGATTAAACTGCAGCTTTATGCTGCCAGAAAAAAAAAAAAAGAAAAGAAAAAAATATAGCTTTGTAAACAAGGTCTCAGGAGAAGCCCTCCAGCTTGCCCTGCTCACCTTGTGCATGCAGAAAGTGAACACCAGCCTCCTTCTTCCAAATTCTGAGGTTCACTTAAAATTTGCCAGACTGAACTGGTTTTCTTTTATTTCAAACACAGCTGGGAAACTCATTTGTCGTTTTGACTTTGCCACTGTTCACGTTCTTATTTTTCCAGCTTGACTGTGAGACGCACTCACAGAGAGCGAGGCAGGGTACCTGGAGCCCTGGCTGCATGGGGCAAAGACGCTCATTGCCCTCATCATCCCCAAAGCCCTCATTATCCAGGCAGAGCTCTCTGCTGGTTTGTTCTTGATCTCTTGGGTGCTCAGAGACTCTGCACCCTGAATGGGAGTTGCCTTGGCCAGAACTAATAGGGTGCTAAGGTGCAGCTGGGCCATGCAGCATCACTCCTGACGTGTGGAGTCACTGCCTGAACGCAGCCAGTGATCCACTTTCAGCACGTTGTTTCCCCGAATTTGCCTGCTGAGCAACTCTTCCGCAAGAACATTTGGAAATGAGACACCCGTGCATGCTATAAATGAGCAATCACATGTTTTGTTTGATTTGCTGTCCTCTGACTTTTTTCTCCTCTTTTCTCCATTTTCACTCAGAGGTACTCAGGACCAGACATTACTTCAGTGGCTGTGACACAGGAGCTACTGCCCCATCCCCACGTGGGGGCTCTGGAGCAGGCACTGGCTACGAGGTCGAAGCAGATGTTGATAACAATAAACGCTGAGATGAAACCCAGAAGAATCAGTCATTTTCCTTATGCCCTTCAAATAAAGCCCATTCCTGTTGAATAGAGGCTCATTATTGCAGCATCATGAGAGGAGGGATGTTGCCATATAGCTAATGTGATGATTTCAGGTACAGTTGTTGCCTGATTAAACATCTCTGGGATCAGGCAGACTGCTTGGGTTGAATGGGCCATTATTCTATCCCGCTAATAGCAGACTCACAGAAGCACGTTATAATTAAAATTGGGATAAATGCCATCGCTAAACTTTGATGAGAAGTGCTTCTAGCTTTGTGCACATCCAGGCATGTCAGGTGAAATGCAGAGGACAGATTCTGCAGCATCCTCCGTTTTGGCACACGGGAGCACATCGTAGTTGTGCTGCATTGGGGGAATTGGAGATATAAAATATAAGGTAATTCCAGAGCCTTGAAGGAGTAGATTAGGTCTACTGCTATTGCCTGAACTGATGATAATGGCAGCCATGCCCTGGGTTCAAAGAAGCTGGCATGAGAGGTGGGTGGAGGGACCCTGAGTCCCAAGCCCTGCTGTGGGTTTGGGGATGCATTTGAGCGCTGTGGGCAGCCCTGGTCTCCAGGCTGATGTGGGATGAAGGGGGTTAGAGGGGCTGCAAGGAGGACGGGGATGATGCAGGGGGTGGGAGAGCTGCCTTATGAGGAGAGAATAAAAAAGCTGGGACTCTTAGCAGGGAGAGGAGAAGGCTTGAGAGGGATGAAATCCTGAAGGTTTTAGGTAAGGTGACTGCAGACTTGTTCACTGCATCCCACAGCCGTCTCACTGAAATTAGCAGGATACCGATTTAAACCAGATACAACGTGGCAGGCTTTCAAGCAGAGGCAGCACGTTTCCCGAAACACCCTGCCTGGAGATTGTGGAGGCTGACAGTCTCGGTGCGGCTGTTCTTGCAAGAGCTGGTGTTATTCTGTCTGTCCTTCAAGCCATGGCACAGGGCAGAAACAGCACGGAGCACAGCAACTACCCCGCTGCTCAGTGCCTGGCAAACTCCCGCTGTTTCTCAGTGTAAGCTGTTCAAGTAAAGGCTGTAAAATTCCTGGGGCTGGTTTGAAAGTGGGATGTTTGTCATGATCAGCGTGGGGTGTCACTTAAAACCTGATTCATCCGGATCCCCCTGGAATGACATGTTTAATATGAATTATTTTCTATCCTCCAGCAATTTTCTGGCTGCTCCTCTCTATAGATCTGCGAGATATAGAAAATGGCATATATCTCCTTTCGTGCAGCCAACGTGGAAATTAAACAACTTGTTTCCTCAAGGGACATATTTTCCCCTGAGCAGGAGGCCAGGTAGCAGAGCTGGCAGGCTGCTTGGTTGCTTCTGGTTGTAGAGACACAGCCCTGGTCCAAGCCCCTTGGGGACATATGCTGTTTGTGTCCAGCAGCCCAGGTGCCACCGCTCTCATTCGGTGCAGCTGGCTTCCACCTCTCTTTCCCTGAGATAAGAGCCAGTCTGGGATGCTCCAGTCCAGTTCCTGCATTATGAGGTCCCTGAATCTCTTTGCACAGGTGAAGCCCCCAAAATTGTACAGATGAGGCATAAGAAAAGGGATTAATTTTCTCATCTCATCCACAGCTCCCTGCCCCATCCAGCATGGGTCATTTCCCAGAGCTTTTCCCCTTGAAAATGTTTTCCATCATTTCTCTGGGTTTTCTCCTCCAGCTGTGGCCCTGGCTCAGCACCACCCCGCTGGTCCCACTCAGGTTTCCCTCTTTGAGCTGGAGACACTGCCCCAACCCCTGAACATCATGGGGGTTGCTGTGCCCCGAAGTGCCAGCAGAGAAAGCAGTCCTATGATTACGGACTCCCTGGCCCATTTGCATCCATTTCATGGATGGAAAAAGCCCTGAGGAGGACCAGGGTTTACAGGCTGAGCAGTGCATGGGTCTGAGTCCAGAGGAGGATCATTGTCTGCTTCTCAGGGCTCAACGCACACCAGGCACGTGCGGCAGCAGTGTGTAATGAGTGTGTGCAGGTCTCTGCATGCGTCCACCCCAATTGCTTGCCTCTGCGAGTACATATGTTTGCAAGCACACGTGTGAGCCTGCGTGTCCAGACTCCTAACCCCATTGCTCTGGGAAGAAGCCACTCAAGAGCTCTTTCCAAGTAACATTTCCAATAAAGAAACCTGCGTAAATGGTGCGTAAAGCTTTTATGAATCAAGCCCTTAATCAGAACTTTGGGTTTCTGAGCACATCCTTCAGGCCTAACAGCCCTTTAATGCATTCATCACATTAAGAGTTAATTTACAACACGCGGTTTGAGATGAGCTCTCGGCCCTTCGGTGAGGATCCGCCTGAAGTGCGAGCCATGCGTTAACAACCCAAATGTATTCTGCTCTCAGGAAAAAAAAATTACCCCTGATATTTTCGCCCTTCAAGGGAGACTTGGGGCCGTGGAACAACATAGCAATGGTGTGACGGGACCACCACCGCGTTCATGAATTTTAGATGCCTGAGAGAAATTATCTATTTTGCCGGACCCTTGCTGGGCTCAATCAGTTCCTCCGTGGTTGGTGACAATTAAGAGCCAGTATGATGCAAAGGGGATATTTTAGACACTGTTTGATACCAAGGCTCCTATCCCACTGGCTTTGGTCTCTTCTCTACCTCCCAGGACGTCTCTTCTCTCTTTCCCCCAAAAGGATCAGTGTGTTTGACGTACTCCCAGTCTCCAGGAAATGGGCTTTCACATCCAAAAGTTGTGTGTTTAAATGCAGAAATGATAATTATGTTGGAAAGACAGGAGTTCACTGCCTAATGTTATCTGCCCATGCAGGAGGTTGGAAGTCCTGAGGCTGAACTGCAGAGCACTTTGGTCCATGCAGAGTGGGCATCAGAAAGAAGATCTTCTCTTACTTCTCACTTTTCTTCCTCTCTCTGTTTTCTAAGCAGATAACAAATTTCAGACCATTTTTCTCTTTTGAGATGGTACTATTGTGGAGCCAAGCCACAAATCTGCTAGTGGAATGAAAAAGCCATGCAAAGCGCTTTGTTAAGCAGCCTCTTTCCTTGGGAGATCTTGCAGAGCTTTGCAGATCCAGAAGGTCACAACAGCAACAGTCAATGTACTGTTCTCCCCATGTCCTCTTTTGTCTTCTCCCCCATAATAGCAGGTCAAAAACTGAGACACAGGGGATGTGAGGGGAGATTACAAAGCCACACTGCCAGCGCTGCAACACTCTCCCCCCTCCTCAACCCCACTGCGTGGCACAGCTCCCTGTCTTAGCCTGTCACATCCCGGCTGCAGACGTGGGCTCCACTGTATTCAACAGAGTCCTGTCAGGAGAAGGGAGATGATAATCAGCTGCACCCCTAGTAGAGATGGTCAGAAAACCTTTACAGTTTTGGATGAAAAAAGGCTATTTTAATTTAAATGAAAATCTTCTTGAAAACATATCAATTTCAGCACAATATTGTCCAGGAAAAAGAGGCTCAAATTATCCTGTATTCATATGCTGGCATTGGATGATTTCCATTTTTCATCTGTTTTGATTCAAAAACAAACCCACAGTTTATAAGATATATATATATATATATATCATATATCTTTAAAGGTCAAAGCAAAATGAAGCTTGAATTCACTAAAATTAAGCATTTCAATTAAAACAGTTTTTACAAATTAATATCATTGGAAAAGTTTAAAAAATGGTGGGTTCTACTTCAGAACTGGAAACAAAGAGAAGGATTCGTGGAATTTTAATGAAAAAATATAGGGTTCCCAACCTGCTCTTCTACTGATGGACTGACATGAGGAACACAGGAAATCTGGGTACATGTCTCTCACCTGCTTGATTTAACTGGAGATTTGGATGTACCTCTTCTACAAAAAAACCCTGTACTTATCTGTTATGGGCTTCTCTCATTGCCCCCTTCTCAAATTGATCCATTTTCCCACAAGGTAAATAGAATAACCTGTTAGGCTTTGCCTAGACCCTGCTTGCAGGGACCCTGAGATCAGCATCCCTCCAACAGTATGTATTCCCCTGCCTTAATCTGGACTCATTTTAAAGAACCAATGATGAAGATGGTGTTGCTTTTGCTAGGCAATTTTTACTCTATCTTCCCCCCTGCCCCTGCCAAAAAAACCTCCTTAATAAGTAGTTTCCTTCCCAGCCTCTACTCATCCCGCCTGTTGTGTCTGCCTTGGTGCCCCTGGCTCAGCAAAAAGTCTTTGCCCATGAGCATCTTCCCAACATTGCAAAGCCTGGCTCACAGCTGGGGAGATCTGGAGATCTGCTCCTTTCTCTTTTGTATGAGCATCTTGGGTAGCTTAATGTCAGCTACTGAGGTTTCTCCTGTGTTTATAGAAGACGGTGAAAGCTCTATGGTGTTATTGATAAAGCTTCAATTTCCCAGCCCGGGCAAATACTCCACTGACTTTTGCCATGGAGCAGAGACAAATTCTTGGCTGCACAACAGGCAGATAAATAATCCTCACGCAATTTATCGCAAATCTCTTGATCCAGTCTTTGAATTTGGGAGCCGTATATCATGTAAATACATATGAAAGCCTGTTAGCTCCTTTGATCATATTAACCTGCTGCTGTGCACAATTAGTTTGAAATCTTTGTCTGAAAAGCTCCATATTAGCGTTGGAAGAGACGCAGGGGAGGGATTCAGCCTGTCAGAAGAAAATGACTTCTGAGAAGACGAAAATTTGGTATGATTATGTGATTCAAACATAATTCTTGCTAGTATAACACAGAAATCAAGTCCAACGGTATCATAAAGAGCTCTAGGACACCGCTGAGCCCTCTGCTAGGCTTGTCTTGGGGCAGACACAGTCCCTGGCTGTTGGTGGACACAGCATATTAAGTAGTTGGGTGACCAATGGTGACAGCAAGAAAGAGAAGGTGATGTCAAGTCCTTGATATTAAAGAATTTGTAATCTAAATAGACACAGTGTTTTAGGGAAACAAGCGTAGTGGTCCCATTTTAAAGATCTTATTAGTGGCTGGTATAAAAAAAAAAAATCCGGATTAAATGCTGAGTTTCCAGTCCAGTGTCTTCTCTTATCCATGGGATGATGAGACCCCCCTCTGGAGGGACCCGGTTTTGTGTTCTTTCAAAATGTGTGGACCAGCTCATGGGATGTAAGATTTTGTATACTGCGGTTTCACCTTGGCTGTTGAGCATATCAATTTCATTGCCTTGAACACCCTTGTCCGGAAAGGGATGTCCATCCTGTTTTTTCCAAACACTGCCTGACATCATCCTTTGAGTAAGTTGTTCAGGAAGCTCATGTTCCTTGTGAGATCAGTTAGGCCCCTGCTGGAACGGATCCTATCTCCTCTCTCCCACCTGACAATTTATCACTTTTAGCCTCTCCAATTAGGTGAAAGGATCAAGACAATGACAGTGTTGTTCCTCCTATACAAGGCACGGGAATTACTGCTTCTACTCAGAGATTTCTGCCTCTGCCTTGGTCTTACTGCTCGAGGTGGCTGCAGCTGCAGCCTCCCAAAGGAGATATAAAACCTCTCAAAGCTGCTTGTCCACTTGTGGAACGTCTCTTATCTGCAAAGACCATATAAGCAGTAAAACACTCCATCCGAGCCAGGCACAGCCAGGTTTCCAGGGTAATTAAATGTGAGGATCAGTTATGGGGGGAATCTAACCCTGTTCAACAAGAGAATTCCAAAGGGAGCTGGTTAAACTAATCCATGAGGCTAATTAGCCATGTTATTTTCTTGTTATTTCTGGGTCCCCTGCATGGTGTCAGACGTTTGGTAGCAGCTATTCTGCAATCCCCAGCAAAACGAAACAAAGGACACCCTCTATGCAGTACGCTGGGAGAAAGTTCATTACACCGTGACTTCGTCTGTGCAAGACCCAGTGAGATCAGCATCCCTACACAGCTCCTCGGACTGTCCGTGCTACCAAAACACAGCGGCTCTCCTTGTTCTGTGTGCCTGGCAGTGCTGATATGCTCTGGTCTTCCTCGAAAAAGCCCACCCTACGCTGCTTGAAAGATCTGCTGAGTTCCTTCCTCTGCAACTCACCCCGCTGTCATATCCTTAGCCGACAGTCAGTCTACACAATTAGAGTTAAGTGCTTTGTTTTTCAAGAGGGAGACGGAGGCAGAGACGAAGGAGCTACATATGCCACGCGTTTTGTATCTGCACACATGCTGATTTAGCCTCTCACAAAGGTTTAAGTGGAGCAGCAAAGAGGCTCTTCTCGCCACTCTAAAGGACCTCGCTGGCAAAGGGACCTGGGTCCTGAATTGTCTCACTGAGTCCTCAAAGTATTTTGTGCCGCAGGAGTGCACTGAGATGGTTAGAGGAGAAAGTGAGTCCTCTTGCAAACCTGACTAGAGTTTGGGAAATGTTTGCCCGGATATGGCATCCTGGTTTGTGTCGGACAACAAGCTGTTGGTGTAAAATACCCCAGCAAAGTGTGTTGGTGCACAGAGTTAAACCTTCAGAAGTGGGAGGAACTGGGCATACAGGAGACTCAACCATCATCAGTTACTTGGCACCTAGCTCTTTCAGAAGATGTGAGACCTCATCTTAGGCAGAAAACATGCACATTACAGATTAAGCCTAATTTCAGACCTGTTCTCGCCCTTTTAGACACAAATATGGTGTCACGCCAGGCAGCGAGCAGCAGTGGGGAGGCAGGGGCATTGCTCCTGTTCATACAGGCACGGGAGGTGGTTCCCGCAGGGGCACAGACTTTCAGCAAAAGCTGTGCAACTTTGGGATGGGCTGTGGAAAAACTGTGTTCCTTGGACAATTAGATGGGGGATGATACTGGGAATAATGACAGCATTTGAGCATTGTTGTGCTCCTCTCCTAACTGAGCTGAGTGACCTGTATACTTTTTGGCACCGTGAGGGACGGTTTGCTAAATGAGACAGCCACCAGGCATTTCCAGGCTTGTGATAATTTGCGGAATTGTAAAGAAATAAATTGTTTACCAGTTGAATAGAGAAAAGATAGGAAAATAGCAGAGAATGCAAATACTTAAGTTTTCTTTTCTCTGTTTCCCTGTTAGTAATGGTTCTCTTAGCAGTGATAATTCAGGAGCAGCCCTTTACCTCGGCAGTCGACAGAGATGGTTTTCCAATTAGCCAAACTTTCAGGTTGCCTCTCATGAGCTCTGTGGAGAACTCACCGATGCATTATGCAACCCTGCTTGTCATTTCTACCCTTTCGACTCACTTTGCTGCCTGCTCCTCCTTGCAAAAACCATGAGAGCCAGGCACAGGTTCATACCTGGACATGTCCTGGTACCCAGGAAAATTCCAGAGAGCTGCTTTACAACATTGTGGCAATGAGGAACAAATGAAGGTAAAGGGAGTTCTGCTTCTCTCTCTGGGGTTTGCCCTGAGTGTTAGACCCTTGCAAATGCTATTGGATCAATGCCAGTCTCGGGGTTGCTGCAGCAAAAGGGTCGGGCTCAGGGAGAGGATCTGCTGGTCCCCAAGCAAAGAGACATCTGGAGAGCTCAGCAATCCCTTTAGCTCAATCAGCTCCTGAGAAACCTGACTGTCCAGGTGAAAACTAAAGAAACCCACTGCCTCATTTACAGCAGTGATTCCTTGTTGATGGATGCAAACTGCCGTAGCCTAGTAGGTGGATCTTGCTCTCAGCGTACCTGGTCTGTGAACATCAGCTTATCTAATACATTTTCTTCCCTGAATCTGTATCATGAGGCTTTCATGTGGCTTTTCCACTGCAGCCTGCAGGACCTTCTCTGCCTGCCAAAATACCCTGGTTGAAGGGGACTGAGGTCTCCCTACAGGCTGTCCTGAGTTAGTCTTGGATTTGCAGCAGCACCAGAACTTTTCAGGTTTGCAGGTGTGCAACAGCCTGGACACTGATGGGAAACCTCCCTGAAAATGTATGGTCCATTCAATCAGGAGTGCTCATTGGATTTCTGGGTAGAGTTTTCAGAACTGCATAGTCCAGAAGCTCAAAAGAAATGGTCAGATTAATGTTCCTAGTCCTAAGAATTTACTAAGATACCTTGCTTCTCTGTTGCTTGGCTTCCCCTGATCAAAGACCAACATGCAACCAGACTTTCTACTGCCTTTAATCTTCCTGAGGCTCAGAGAAATAAAATCCCAAGGACTTACTTTCACCTTTTTCTTTTGTAAGGACTCAAGACATCCCTTCTTTGGGGTCTGCAAGGATGCTCAGCCCCGTGACAGTAAAGGATCCAGTAAAAGATCATGTTGGGAACAGGATAAGAAATAACCGTAAGGAGGCAAGTGTTACCTGGTGGAAAACACTGCTCTGTTCTGCTAATGTTTACCTTTCCAATGAAACAGCTCTTGTGTCTGGTGGCAGGTGACCCACAGCCAGTCTGCCTGTATGATGGGCACAGGGGGCTGGAAGGGGGGGGAATATTCCTTACAGATGTGAGCACGGAGTCAGGACATCACTTGTGTGGCCAGGGTACGGTCTGCTCTCATCGCTGCTGAGCGCTGACACAGGTGTTAGCAGCACGAGGGGAATCTCTCAGGGGTGCCTGTCCTTGGGCACCAGCACTTGTGCTTGCTTAAGGATGCACTCATGCAAAGTGGCCTCTCAGCATGAGGCAAGTACCTGGTATTGAAGCACTTTGAAGCAAGCTGAGGTTCTCATTATATTCTGAGCCTGGCAACAGTGCTGTTGCTTCATCTGAGGCTGTTTCTTGTGGTTCTGCGGAGCTGACAGGAGTTCACCCACTCCCAGTCAGTGGGGAGAGCTCCTGAATTAGCACCCTGCAGCTACGTGCACTCCTGTGGGGCCCAGCTTGATCCCTGAATTGCTTTTCAGACCAGGACTGTATTCACACCACCAATAAGCAGCCATGTAAGGAGGATCTGGAGACCTAATCCTGGCTAGATCCTGTACCAGAGATGAACCCTCAGCCCATGGAAGCACCTCTAGCCCAGGCAGCCCTTTCTAAATGGATACTGGAAGGCAAATAAAGGTGGCAGAGAGCAGATGGAGGCAGGGAAAGACCTCAGCTACAAGATCAGAGCTGCCTTGGTATTTCTTTTAGGTACAGAAATTGTAATTACACTTTTCTCCTCATCCCTCACTGGATTTGTGTTCAAGCCCTGCAGGTCACTTTGATGAAGAGACAGTGCTGCTCTGCAGACCCCCAGAGAGTTTCTTTACTGGACTATTTGCTGTGGTGGCATTTAGTCACATTTCTCACACTGGCAGCACCTTCACCCTGACCCGATCGGGAACCTGTTGTGAGGAGAATCACTGCATAAATAACTATAAATCACACTGGCCCCAGCAATGGGACTTGCAGCGATGGGTGTGTGCTGTGGGAGGGCAGAGTTTGGGAGAGGCATTGGAAAGGCAGGCTGCAGGTTGCTGGTGTGCTAAAAGCCCCATTACTAAAGACTTTGTCTAACTTTCTTGGCCATAATGGCATGCTTCCCAGCCATAATATCTTCTTTCCACGGGCTGCCAGAGTTCTGAGCCATGCCAGCTACCTCAAATGCTCTCAGATCTCTGTATTGAAGTTTCTCAGAGACGAATTACCATGTGTAATTGCCATGATGGATAACACTGCAAGGTATTGAACGGGGCCCTGGAGTCATTCAGGACCTACATTCGCCCCTTTTGTTCAGACGGAAAATTAAATGATTCTTAAAATAATAAATGTGCACCCTGGAGAGAAATACTCAGCTGCTCCCTCAAGAGGTGCTGTGCTGTTCTTGTGTTGAGCAAGGAATAATGAAGGTAATTGAAAAGTTATTACTTTGGGGGCAAATCTTTCTTGGCTTGTACAGCCTTGCAAATACACTTGACTGGTGAAGCAATCCATGTTCTGCAAAAGGGAGAACAGCCGTACTTTAAAAAAACAGGCCATCACATCTGGGGTCAGATTCTGCGCTGCCTTGTTCTTTGTCTGGTTGCAAAGGTCTTGAGCTAATCCCATGCTGGCCAGTTGTACGGTGCTACCTGATCAGACCAGGGTGAGAGCGTGCAAGCAACCATATGACATCTGGGCCAGGGCAGGCTAAGATCTCCCAGGCCATGGAGGAGAACTCACCAAGCTGCAGGCAACCCGTCAAAGAGTGAGCTTGGATATAAACAGCCGGACAAGTGCTGTATGGGAGAGGTTGGCTCTAGCCAACCCGTTGGCATTACTGAGTTATGACAAGGGATATCGCAAAGATTTGGCCATGCCCTTTGGTCTCTTCTACGGAATTTTGTCTTCTCTGTGGCTGTAGTTAAATAGTGGAGGTGAAAGCTGTATGGGAGGACCAGTGGGTTGTGGAAAGGACTGGGTGGACCATTTGGCTTGAAGCACAGTGAGCTGGGGAAAGCCAGTCAGAAGCTGATGAGATGGTGGAGGCAAACATACGAGGCAAGGTCAAAGAATTGGGTTTGTTTAAGCCTGAAGATGAGGAGGACAAGGAGAATCTCAGTGTCAGCATCAGCTGCCACCAAGGGAACTGAGAAGCTGGGACCAGACTGCCCTCGAAGTTGCACAGCAACAGGACAAGAAGCCATGGGCAGGCTAGAGCAATGCCAAGAAGGTATAATGAAAAAAACCACCTTGGTAACGAGTGTTGCAACCCTGGGACAGGGCAGTGGTGGGGAAATCTGGTTTGGGGGATATTAAAAACTCAGCAGGACAAGGCCCAGAGCAACATGACCTGACTTTGAAGTTGGTCCCTTTGTTCAGGGGGTAGGACCAGAAACCTCCAGAGGTCCCATCCTGCCTCGCTTGTGCTGCTGTTTTGGTGCTGATTTGAAAAGAAGAGGAATTAAACCTTCCTTGTTCTGCAGAGGCAAGGAAGCCACAGGAGCTGCAGTTTGCCTCTCCAGAGAGTTGTGTCTCAGGCAAAGGTGCAGCTGCTGAATACTTTCTTGGTGGTTCTAAAGGTTTGAAAAGGATTTTGGGCTCTCCTAGACCAGGCAATGACAGTGTCTCTGTCCCCTGTAGATCAGCGAGGGGTGGGAGTCTCCTACGAGAAGGTGCATTGATTCCTTGTTTTCAGAGACGGTGCAGGAGCGACTGTGTAAGCATCCAGTCCAGTGTGAGAGTGGTTCGCCCTGCCCTGCACACCCTGAAGAGAGAAAAGCAAGAGAAGAACCAAACAGAAAATTTGCTTCTCAGTGTCTGCCTGGGGCCTGGCCTGACTGCAGGGAATTTTAAAGCAGTACTTCAAAAAGGAGGGGGGTGGTGCTTTTTTTTTTTTTTAATTAATTCAAATGAAATGAAAGTTGTCACATGTTGGGTTTGTTTTTTTTTTAAAAAAGCTCTCAAATAATTAGCGCACTCAAAGTAAACAGACTCTTTATGCTTTATTACCTGATGTATATTATGGCTCCATTAACGCACTGTGGCACTTCTGCCATTTTCTGTATTTCAAAATGTTTTAAAGATGGGACTCAAATCATCAACATTAATTGCCAGCAAAACAGAAATGAACCTTCTAAAAGGGAAATCATTTTATAGCTCTAATTTGATTAAGTAGTAAAGCTCATTGTTTCCATCTTAGGTGGACAGTAAAAACACAAGTAAAGTTAATATTTATTAATCTTAATGTGCAGGGCAGGTAATTACGTTGCCCGTTGCGGTAGTGAGGACTGCGTGACTCTCACTCGCTCTCTCGCTGTATGTTTGCACACCCCTCGGGTAAACAGGAAAGAGAGGAGGGTTTGGTGCTAATTAGAGAGATGAAATTCTCTTTCCAAAGGGCTCCTGACTTTAACCGTGTGCTCAGGACCATGGATGCAGCTAGGTTATTGTGTTTGGTGACAGTGGCCAAAATCCAGGAGTGGGTGAGCGGCTCCGGAAGGAGCCGGGGCTTACGCAGGCAGAAGTAGGTGTGTAGGCATGTACAGACGCAGACACAGACTCACACGTATGCACCCCGTGTGTGGTGGTTGTTTCCCACACAGAAATCTTTCCACACTTCCAAAATGAAGTTTATCCCCATGCTGCTTTTTTTTTTTTTTTTCCTCTTCTTTTCCCTTTCCTTGCAGCCTTTAAGCAAATCCAGCTGAGACATGGAGCATCCTAATGCTGTGAGCAGGAGCAGCACCGCGCTGTCACCAGCATGGGCTGTGGGACAGACATGTTGGGGACATTGCTGGAAGCTGATTATTGAGCTCAGGAACTTTTGGGGCTGTTTCTGCCCTGCTGCGACTCTCCCTGTGCAGTGTGTGACAAGGGGACAGAGCAAAGCCAGGGGGAGAGCAGAGCCAGGTGTGCTGGCTGGCAGGGAGGTGAGGCTGCAGACCAGGAGAGCTTTTGTGGCCAGTGAAGAATTGCCTCTCCTTGGCTGCTGGTTCAAACCCACCTCAGGACAGCCGTGGCTGGAAGGCTTTGCCTTCAACAGTTTTTCTTGCCATGTGTCTATAAATCTGCTTGCTTCCACCACTGTGCTGAGCACTTGTCAGCATCTTGGCTGGTGGACACCGGGCTGTTCTGTGGGAAAGATGTTTTTCCAGGGGATACATGCAGATACATGGGGGAAAGATGCTGACAGTTGCCCAGGGCAGATAAGACCTGTCACTTTGCTAAGTCAGAACCACGCCAGGCACAAAGAGCTTTCAGGTCTCTGATTTACCTGTGCCTGCATCGAGCCCACTCTAACCAGGAGGGATTCACATGACAAGCTGCGCGTTGCCTTCAGCCACACCGTGTCTGTTCGAATGCCAAGCCTGGTCAGGACCTCCCAAGCCAAGGTTGGCCCCACAGCTCTGCAGACTGTGCTAGCTGGAGGTGAGTAGGTACTAAAACTGTGACCCCTGGATCAGTACTGACCTGAATTTATACCAGCTACTTCCAAGACCATTTTTGCTGGGCAGGAGCAGATTTAGAAATTTTCTAGCCTCCTCTTAATCGACCCAATGAAGAAGAAAAGAGGCTCAGAACATCACAAATCTACCATTTGGTTTCCCCACCAAGTCTGCTCAGCATCTTGCAGGATTTGCCCTCCTGCATCCTGCCTTTTAATTGCTGACTGATTGTAATATAGGATTTTATTTTCCCTATAATGACTCTTGGGGCCCCCAGATGTTCTCCTCAAGTGTGGTTGCGTCAGCACTAGAGACTGAATGACTGATACCAGCACTTTTTCCAGCTTGAAAGAAGAGAAATATGTGAAGGGGATTTAATTTAGCTCCAATATTGTGTCTTCATCTTCAAGATTCTACAAGAGAAAGACACCAAAAGGTTATTTTACGATGAGAGGAGGGACAATTAGCCTGAGAGAGGGAGAGATCACCAAGCTGGCTTTCTAATATCAGTTCATTACAGAGAACACGTTTGCACAGGCACTTTGCTGCTGCTGTTAATTTAAATCCAGATGATTAAAAGCTGTAATTGCACCATTTTAAATAAATGTCCGCTATCTGGGTTATTATATTTTTAATTAGTGTGGCTCTGTCGAATGTTTTTATCCTTCTGATTGATTTGTTTATACTGTATTTATTTATAATTCATTGATCTCCCTGACCCCGCTGTCTCCTGAGCATGCACTTTGGTCATGATTCTGGCAAATGGAAGAGGACTGAACCAGGAAAGAGCAAAAGGTACCAGGTCAGCTTATGAGCTCTTTCCAGCTCTCCTTCGCCTTCCAACCCTGGTGCTCTTTTGCTCTTTCCTCTTCCCCAGGGCTGTGGGGGAGGATGAACAGCCTGGAGGATTGGTTTTCTGGGAGGAAGGTAGGATGGGGGAAAATTGAATTGTCATCCAGCAAACCTCAGGATGTGGTGCTGGCAGGAGCATTCCAGGACCCTGAGGTTTCATCCTGTGTGTTAGGACCCGTTCCTTAACCGCTGCTTCATGGGCAGGAACCTGCTCCTCTCTCTCTGGGGGACTCTCTAAAAGTGCTGGAAATAGCTCTTTTAGGGCATAGGCCTCCACTGTCCAGGTGTGAGTGAGTGCAATTTTGAAGCCATTCTCTCTTTTTTAACGCCACTGTGACTGTTGGGTAAAGTCCAGAATAAGCACCAGGATACCCCATTGCATGCTGCTGTCTGCCAGGAGCAAGGAGGTCGGAGCAAGGATATCTTGCAGATCACCATCCTGATGTTCAGGGCACTCCTGATTGCTGCTTGGGGGCTGTGCATGTGTGAGAACATGCTGAGAATATTCAAGAGCTGGCTCGCTCCTGGAGGACTCCAGGGCATCTCTGCTGATGCACTTATCTCCTATCACATGTAACATCTGCAGGACGGGGACTGTCACTTGCTCTGACTTTGTGCTGCATCCACTACGGGAGGTTTCTGATGGCTGACAAGGGCCCTGAGACCCTCTGATAGCGCGATGCATCCCGATGAAGAGTCTGCCTGCCTGGCAAACACTGCAAGGCCTCCCTACACTTGACTTTGCCCCGTTTTTACAGTCTCTGGAACCGTTAAGGAACGGATGAGGCCTTCAGTGTTATAGAAGAGGAATCTGCCTGTCTGCCCTGGCTACAACATAGTGTGGGGCCTCAGCATATTGGTGCTTTCTGCTGGGTAATGGCTTTTGCCCCAGCAGTGTGCCAGATGCAGCAGTGCAGCTGCAGCATGGGTCAGCCTGGTGACGGCACATTCCCAGGGAGGCTTTTGCAAGGGCAACACCATTCCTGGGCAGGTTTCGGTGTGGACTGAGTGACAGGGCAGTAGATGGAGAGCACTCCCTGGTAACTGTGCTGGAATGATGCTCACGCATCCATACAGAGCATTTCCAGGACCTAGTGGAGAGGAAGATCGTGGGGCACTGGCTACCAGCCAAAAGGGAGGGCAGCGTTGAAGGAAACCTCCTGGAGCAGCACGTCCAGTCTTCTGACCTCACAGCTCAACATGAATATAAATTTACTTTTGGAAGGCCACATAAAGGGCACCCAAATGTGTTGCATGTAAACTACACAGCTCCACTCCAGCCTCAAAGCTTATGTCCTTTAGCACAAAAAGAGAGGGCATCCCAAGGACAGAGCAGGAAGGAATCAAAGAATAGAATCTGTAGAAGCTTCAGCCATGTTCTCATTGTGAATCTGCCAGCTACCCAGCCAGAAAATAAGACAGAAACTAGACATGGATGTACCAGAACCTGATTTCATGGGTACTGGACCAGCCCCTCGGCAGGTACAGCACTGGATGAATGGGGTAGGTGGCTATGACTTTGTAGCAGCTTTAGAGAGAATTACAGTCTGCAGCAAACAAGCCTTTTTGGCCATTCAGAAAGGGTAATTACACTTTGATATCTCTGGGGTGTATTTTTCTTGTTGGCCAGTAATCAGACTGCGTGTTCCCTTTTCCTTATTTTAATTAAAATATTGGTTTGCCATGTTCACCAGGCAGCTGGCTTGCTCAGCCTGAGTACAAATGTATAATAGCATTTTGTAATTGGCTGAATTGTCTATCAATCAGTAAATAAGTCTTGTAATTTAGTGAGCATCCTTGAAGTGCTTACTGTTAAACCTGACACAAAGCTTTGGGAACTTAACAGGCAAGAGGGATATTAAAGACAAATCAAGGTGGTTTTACACGAGGATAGCAGCATGCTCCTTGGGAAATGTGGAAGAGAGGGGCTGGGATGAGGCATTGGCATTCTGCAATTGTCCCAAGCAACTCTGCTTTCTTGAGCTCTTTCAGTTTGACAAGGGGAAGTGGGTTTGAAAGTCTGTGTCTTATTGATTTTACAGAAGAGAAAACAGAAACTTGTACAAATTGCTTTCCCTAATGAATTTCCTATTGCAACCTCTGCCTTTGGTAGGCTCACTGTGCAACTGGTGGTCACTGTGCAGAAAGGCAGAGAGGCTGTTTGAAAGCCCTGATCTCTTCAGGCGGGTGCCAGCTGGGAACCAGGGCACTGTTGGTCTGATATGTTACTGGCCCTGAATGTTTTGACCGCTAGAAAATCCCATGTCAGAAGGATCCCTGTGGAGGTTGTCCAGGCAGGGTCAGCACCCCAACTGGTTCTCTGCCCTGTGCCTTGGCCAGATTTACATGCTCTGTGTTCAGTTTTGCCCCAAGGCGTCAGTCTTTATTTTTTCAAAAGCTAAAAACTTGGGCTGTGACATGGAAACATGAAGACTTTGAGCTCTGGAGCCAAGCAAGACCTATAGCTGTTCCCTGCAGCTCACAGGGAACTGGGGAGACCCGCTTGCCTTTGCCTGGGTTGCACCTCTCCTGGTCTTAAGACCTATCTCCTCTTTGGCTTTGGGAAGAGCAGCAATTTGCTCTTCTTTCTGTTTACCTGCACCCCTCGGGAAGGGATCAGAAACTCAGGCCCACTCCTGGGGGATGCAGCCCCAAGGTGCCAGTGCACAGGTAACACACCTGGTGTTCATGCTGGAGTTGTTCCGTTATTGGTTCACACCATCTGCCTGTTGATGAGTGTGGAGGAGGACTGCCTAGTTCTGAGGTCCTGGTGCTATTTCTGCTGGTGACTCTTCATGCCGGGAGGGATATCACTGTTGTGCCGCCCCGGAAAGGAGGGAGAAGTATGACATTGGCATCCTGTGAGGGGAGCTGACTGGCAGGGAGCCTGCTGTGGGCTGTCTTGCTCTCAAGGCTGTGTTGCTGCTGCAGGTGAATGGCAGATTTTCCAGGTGGCAGGACAGCATCACCTCCTTCTCCTTTATGGTCCCTGCTCGGATCCCCATTGATCTAAAGGGAGATGCTTCCATCTCAAGGTACATCCCCAAGGGAGGAGAAGGAAGATGCTCTCTGGTGTCCTGTTCTGTCTGGATGATGGCCAAACTTTGCTTCACATAGCTCTGCAAGAAGAGGGAGGTGTTTTCTAGGAAAAACTCCAACTTTCTTTTGGGCCATTTTTTCTTACCTTCATATAAGCCTCCTCTAGACCCTCCCTCAAACTCTGCTTGGAGCAAATACTGTAGAAGACACTCTCTAAAAAATCATCTGCTTTGTCCTTTGCAACCCTGTGAGCTGCCCAGGCGACATCCTCCCCTGCTACTACAGCTGTTTTATTTGTCCCCTCATTGGCAGTAGGACTGGCAGTCTTTTGGAGGTAAGCTTCCACCTCAGAGCCAGCTGCACCCTCAATCAGGGTGAGGTGGTCCAGGATATTCACTCCTTTTGGCTTGCACAAGTTGTGCAGCAGAGTTTTCAAGGTCCACAGGAGGAGTTTGTGCACTGCCTCAGTTTTTCCATTGAAAGAGCCTTCATGAGCATGTGGGTATCCAGCAGGATTTCATCCAGGTTCATAGTGCTGATGGTGCCTGGAGGAAGCCATATGGTCCTCCACAGGCTCTTGACCAGCAGGTCAGAAAGCTTATCTGGGCTGCCCTCAGCAGTCAGGCTGCCTTGAAACAGCTTCAGTAGGACACAAAAAATACCCTGGTCAGATTTTTCCAACACAATCTTCATAAGGACATTAATGGACTGCATGAACTTCTGATCTTCCCCTAGGTCTTCGTCCAGGAAGTCTAGCATTAAGGTAAAGAGATTGTTCATTACATCCTTAAGTACTTCCACTGAGGTCTCCTGGGCCAATTTCTTCTCCTGGAAGACACAGTTACAGGCTTGGATGACACAGTCACATCACAGAATGATTTGTTCCTCCCCCCATTTCTTATCTGCTTCCTTTTGCTGGTTAATAAACTTGAATGATTGAAAGCTGGCTGCAAGGAGCTCGGAGTGCCCAGATATGGCTTCTACTTTGTTCTTCTGTCTCAGGATCTCCTCAGTGTCCTGGATGTTGGTGTCAGTATCACCACTGCTAATGTGACAAGTAAGGGAATTAATGGTGGTGATGTAATAACATGTATGGTCAGTGTCAGAGAAGATGGGCAGGGTTTGGAATTCAGGGATCATTTCTAACTGAATGATATGTTTCAGCCTAAAGAGATTGTATTTTCTGGAAACTCACCTGCTCACTTGCTCACCTACATGTGGAGACAGTACCTGGGGAGCCACATCCACCAGATAGAAATTTCCTCCTTGAGAGCAGGTGGGTTCTTGCCCATGTAGCTTCTCTGGCTCAGCAACTATGTGGGGAAAAAGGGGCAGCTCTTTGCTCTCCATTACTGCTCTCAGTGAGCATGTGCAGGTAAATAACCCCCAGCAAGGTGATGGCTGATCTCTGCACACCTGAGTGAACAGCAGCAAGAGCGATCCTCAGTGTATTGACTGGTGCCTTGGCCTCCATCCCAAGTCATCCAGCAAAGTCAAACTCCAGAATTGCATTTGACAGCCAGTCCAAGATCTTGGAATGGATCCTGGAGTTATTCTGTGAGGAGGCCAACAGCATAGCTGTCTTTGCAGTCCAAGGCAAAGAACAAGCCTCTGCTATAGCTGTCAGGGCTTATTGAGCATTGTTGCTGCATAAGACATCTCCCACAATTTCCGCCACACTTTCCAGGACAATTTGAGAAGATATTCTGGAGAAGTCCCCTTTCAGGGCTAGCAAGGTGATGGTGTTACCTTTCTTCTGCATCACCTGGAGCTTTGTTTCCTCGCACTTCCATGACAGCAGTCTCACCAGGACTTGGCATGGTATCTCAACTTTCTTCATCTCTCTGACGGTCTTCTGAAGGGTATCCATGCTGGAAAATCTCTTTCCAATCACTGTTTTTCAAATGCTGTATGCAGGTTTCAGGGAGATTCACTGCTGCCTTTTCCCCATGCTCTTCTGCTGAGAGCTCTGGTTCAAACCTGTTGCTTGAGCCAAATCTTCCTGCTTGCTGTTCACTTCTGTCCTTCCAGGGATGGTGATGTTTCCTTTCAAAGACCCTAAACCAGGAGCATAAGAGTACCACTGGGTGCCCCTGCCACTAGGCCATGCTGAGGGGATGGAGATGTTAGGGCAGCAGCTTTGAGGTCCTCCTGGCAGGGTGCATGGAGCCCATGGAAAATCCTAAGGGACCACTGGCCATTGTGAGGTTTGTGCAACCCTGGCTGTACTGGGGGACAGCCTGTGGAAAGCCACACTGGTGTGGTGATACCCCATTGCCACAAGCAGCGACTGCTTTTCCCTCAGCGGGGTCAGAGCCTCCAAAGTTCAGGATCACTTCTTGCAGCTGGGAGGAGAAGTCATCAGCTCAGGTAACATCACTTCCAGCCCCCATTGCCTCCAGAAGCTGTTTATTCAAGCTGCGGAAGATCCAGTCTCCTGCAGCCTCCCAGGCTTTGGTGTCTGGGAAACAGTGTGACTGACACACATCGTGTCAAAATGCCACCACCACAGGCCATCTGGTACCCCGAACATTTAACCGGATGTAGCCCTTCCTCCCTCTGCCCCTGCTCTTGCTGCTTAGACTGTGAAGTTTCAGCAGAGCTGAGTGAATAAGGAGGGTTTTTTGGATGCTGAACAACAACAAAAACCATTGCCAGGGGAAGAAGATCTGGATGGAATGTCACTTACAGGTTGTCGTTAGAACAAACCCCACCACATTTAAACCTAGAAAGAACAGTTCACTTACCCTCATGTTATTTAGCTTTCTTCTAACCTGTTAAAAACTAGCAACTCTGAGATGAGCGATGCCCTTTAGAAATGAAAAGTCACATAGTTTTGGGGAAAAATATCTGTCAATGGGGCAGCGCTGCCTGCATCCTCCCACAGCCCTGGTCCCTGAAAGTGCTGCTCCAGGGAAAGCCCCTCTTTGCAGAGCTCCTGTCCCCAGCCTGCCTCTCTGCAGTGGGGCTCTATCCAGAGCTCGGACAGCCCCTGGCACAGAGGATACCCATCCTGAGCTTCTGCTTCTACAGATACAGACCATAAATAGGACAATCTGTGCTCTTTGGCTCTCTCTGCTGGCTGTGGTGCACCACATCCCGGGGCTTGTGCTCAGCAATGTCCCCCAACATTGCACCCTTGAGGGAAGAGGCTGGCATGGGGAGCAGAGCAGCAGGGAAAGAAATATTGTGTTTGAACCTCTGGGAAGAATTACAAACCCTGACAAGCACAAGAAGTAAAACAGGGAAGAGAAGAGGCAGCAGTGAAGTTCTACAAAAGAGCCTTGCAAATGTAACAGCCAATTTCCAAGGGGATCCTTTTTCTTCCTTAACCCTCAGTCCTGAGGAAAAGGAGAGGTTTTCCTTGAAGGCAGAACACAGAGCTGTGTAAGGAAGCAAACGCTCTACCCCGGGGCACGGCAGCGCTGGGAGGGATTCACTGACTTCTGCTCTGTGCCCTGGGGAATCTCCTAACAAGGGCTGAGGGACGAGTAAGGGAGGGCCCAGGAGCATAAAGGAGGGCCCGGGAGCATCTCTCGGCTCACCTCCTGGGAATGCTTTGCCAGGGCTGGAGACAAGGAACGTTTCCTCCCTCCATGGAGCGGTGCAGGCTGCCAGCAGCAAGAGCCAGCTGCACAGAGAGGGAGACAGGCAGCAGAGAGCATCAGAAGGGGTGCTCCGGTGTCGTGTGTGGGACCAAGTCCCTCTCTCTCTGTTCCAGCAGCCAACCCAGGTGATGAGAAAAACATGAATTTCAATGCATCATTTTATGCCTTCTCAGGGAATCTCTCCGTAAGAAATACTGGGGACCTTCTTAAATTCATTTTGTTAACTGAATGCCCAGGTGGGTTTCTTTGTCAGATGATGTTGGAAATACAGCTTCATGGCACAAACTGGTATTTGTACTGTACGAATGAGAAAAACTGAACTTGGTGATTTTTTTGTGACCATTTGTGGTGTTCTACAAGTTGTTTATGGGTTAAGTCTCCTGAGGCTGGGATCCAAAAAGTCTTCTGAGATACTCACAGCATCTGGCCAAACAGTTATTCTTGGATGTGTAACTGGGTGTTAACAAAAAGTAACAAATAATTCCCTAATAAAAAAAAAAAAAAAGAAAAAAAGACAAGAAGAAGAGGCTCAGTGCAAGTGAGTTTTATTGCATTATTCTGGTGAGAAGCTGTCAAAGAGTCAGAAGGTGTTCAGAGAGTAGAGCGTACAGTTTGTTCCTTTATCATAATAACTTTTATTGCCTAGGTATAGCTTTTCTCACCCTGGTCAATAAACATCCTGCTGCTTTGCTTTCAGAGAATTAGGACTCGGTTGCAGCAGCAAGTGCTTTTTTCCAAATGCCTGATATTGACCCATATGGGAGCTGGGGTTGCTCCACTGCTCCCCAGAGGTGCTGGGAGTTGGGCAGGATGAAAGGGAAGAAGAATCCTGTGGTGAGAGCAGAGTTCTGGGAATGTGAGATGCTCCCGGTGGCTGTGGGTCAGAGCGGTGGTGTAATGCTTGCTAGGAGCCACAGAGGCAGAGTAAATGCAAAGGCAGCGCAGAGCATCTTACAGGCTGTTCTGGGTGAAGGGTAGTTGTGCCCATGGGTCCAGGCTCTCAATCTTTTCAGGAGCTAAAAGGAGAAGGCTGGTGCCAGAGTGGACCCAGGCTGGGAAATCTGGATCCCACAAGTATTTCCTCTGCACCACAGCCAGGATGGCTTCAAGCTATCTGTCACCAACAAGCCTTTGGGGCCAAGGAAGACTTGTCTTTTTTACCAATTTGGGCTGCACATAAAAAGAAATCCTGGTCTGCTTGCTAGAGTGAATTACCCCTCCTGGCATCGTTAGTCGGAGAGTTTGCTGCTGGGGAAGGCTGAGAAGTTCATCACTAACTTCCCATCAGGGGATGTGTGTTTCCAGGCCTTATACAACCTTTTCTGGTTTTCATTAAAAACAACTCTTCAGATAGCAGTTTCAAGCCCTTTTATTGGTTCCTCATGGATGTTTCCCTGTGCTGCCTCAGATGAATCACAGGGTTGAAGGTACCTGCTGGAGAGGGGATTGCTCTGGGTCTGCCTGTGACACCGAGTGCAAGAGGGGCGATGGATCAGCCGTGTGTGGATCATCAGGGCCCCTAACCTCCCTCAAGCCTGTGCTGAGGCTGCTCCTCCGTGGGGCCTCGGCTCTGAGCTGCAGAGAGCGTCACTTGAAAACCTCTCACAAAAATTGCTCTCCCCTTCGGCAGCTCTGGCCCGTGGGAGCTGACCCTACCTCTGTGCTCATCCCAGATTCAGCCTTGCCCAGCAAGAGTCTTCCCAGCCCAGGACACTCTTTTGTGGCTGTGTGGTGAGAGATTAAATATAGCCATTTAATCCCTTTACCCCATAATTCGTACCTATCAAAGAGAAGCAATAAATCTTTCTTTGTCTTTCTAGTCCTTTTAGCTCAGCAGGGCTAAATGCAAGACTGTTTCTTGCATTGTCTTTGTACAGCTCCAGCACCTGGGATGGATGGTGCTGCCGCAGCGCAATTACATGTGGGGATACTGTATTTAATGTCCAGGGAACTGTCTCCCCAAACTCCAGGCTCTCCTGAGTTGACGGAAGGAGGAGGTTTGTCTTTCTGCCTCTGAGCTGAGGACATTCGCACATGCCTCCACCAGTATATCTTCATTAAGCTTCGCAGAAGCTGCCGTGACGTGACGGCGGCTGTATTGCTGAAACAGGCTGGTGTAGCGTGTGAATCACTGCCTTTAATTCCTGCTTGTGCTTGAGGATCATCCACATCCCTATTTGTGATGGGTTTCACTCCAGCAATTGGCAGGATTAAAGTCCCTTCAGAAGCACTTGCTGAGCAGAGTGACCAAGAGGAAAAACCTCAGGCGAGTAGTGGTCTATTTATATCCCATGAAAGATGGGCTCGGTGCATAAGAATATTCAAGCCCCCGGCACCTCCACCCCTTTTCTGTTCCTGTAGCCACTGTCTTGAGGCTGTCTCAGCACTGAACAATTAGCTGCTTTTTGAAAGTGAAGTAGAACCTCAGTCAAGACAGGAGAGAGGAGCCGGGGATGGGGAGGTCTTTGCTTCACTGAATCCCCTAAAATTTGTTCCCTTGACAATGCACAGCAGCAAAGGAATCGGACGTGAGCTAGGACCATCGCTCTCTCCTCAGAGAGTCTGTCTCCACACTTTCAAACAGTGTCTTATTCTCACCCTGTCTGCTTTTAGGGCTGAGAAACGATCTGCATTACCTGCCCTTCTCAAATGTCTTTTTGGAGGCTTCTCCCCCAGCAGTTTGCCCCCTCCCGGAGTGAGTTAACCCTGCACCCTCCACAGCTGCACCACAGAAATCCAGAGGGTGAAAAAGGGTGTCCTGGGGCGTAGGCAAAGCAGTTGCAGCTGCCCTGCTCCAGGGAGGGAGGGTGGCATCCAGTCCTGCCCCTGTGGGCTCGGCAGGGATGGTGCCAGCAGCTTCCCTCCCCACGCACGTCCCCCACTGCCCTCGCCTGCTGCCGGTCGGCCGTGGAGCAGCCCAGCCGAGCCCTGGGGTGAGCGAGTGTGGCGGGGCTGGGGTGTCACATCAGCACTGCAGTAGTTCCCAATGATGAGGGATTCACCTGCCCCCAACTCGAATCTAACAAACCGCGGCCCGCAGGGAAAGGAGACGCCGACCAAGAATTAAGGAAGTAGCCTGTGAGCTGTCAAGAGCGATGCCCCACAGAGCTCAGCCCAGAGCAGAGGCGATTTAACACACCCTCAGTTGGGGAACCCACCTCCACCGGGGCCGTGCTCAGCCCTCTGCCTATGAACCACTCTCGGATCCCCCATTTTTCACCTTTTGTTCACATATGATGGCTACAAAATGTTTGTTACCTTTAATCCTGAATTATGAATTTCTCATGAAAGCGAATCCTGTCCCCCACGCAGGATGCGTGCTCTACGGCTCCAGCTCGCCCACGATTGCGTGTCACAAACCAGCATGGCCAGAAAAGGAAGAGACTCCGCAAAAGCACAAAAATTTTGTCTTCCAATGACAGAAGCATGTTGTTTTCCTGATGCTATCTCCTACCCTGCTGAACCTTTTAATATTGGCTTTAAGGATGATGTAGCGGGTAGAAAAAACGCTGTAACCAGTTTATTAGGTGGAGAGGGGACGATGGCATGGGTTTAGCATCTCAGCTTTATAGCGATGCAGAATGTCCCCCTGCGCAGCAGAACAAAGGAAAACTTTCTGAAGGAATCCCAGAAACAGTGCTTGTCAGGGATGTAGCAAGCAGTAAATAATGCCAGGTAAGTCTTTATTATGCCTGTTAGTCTTTGTGGCTGAGGAGGGAATGAGGTATGTGTGGGGAAAGTTGTACTGTGAACCACTTTTATGATCCCCCATCACTTGGAATACACAGCTGTGATTTACAGTGATGCCTCTGGTGATGGGTGTAAATTCTCTAGACTGACTGAAGTGCCAGTGCTGTGGATTTGACTCAGTCACAATCACAGGGGTTTGATATCTAAAATACCACTTAGTCTCTAGATCCCTTAGAAAGACCACAGCAAAAAAAAAAAAAAAAAAAGCACTTTAAGAGCTTGCCTGCGTGCATATGCATGTGGATGCTGTTGCTGCTGATGCCCTGAGACGGGCAGCATTTTGAAGACAAGCAGCCTGAGAGGTGACTTAGGTTTTCTCATTGACCACCAAATCTCAGCATCACTGTTTGAAACATAAACTTTATTGCAACAAAGAATTAAAAATAGTACATTTGAAAGAGTTGCAGAGTGCATGTCATCAAAGAACTAGTCAGAAATCACAACTCAAGCAAATCGTGTACAATTGGAACAGAAAGTTTTATTAAAACAACTGGAAATCAAACTCAAATTTTCCTTGTTTGTTTAATTTCACCATAACCGTGGATTGTGTATTTACAGTCTTCGCCTCTTGTGGTGAAGGTTCTGCTCAGGGTGGGGGGCTAGGAAGAAGGCAGGGATGGATGGGGAGAAGAGGTGGGTTTCAAAAGCTAACAGGATGTGAAAGTTTTCCAGAAGAAGTTCTTGCAGCCCGCTTTGCGTTCCCGGGGTGCCAGAGCGGGGTTTGAGTTAGCCGAGCGCTCCAGCTCCAGTCTCACTTCGTCCTGCTCAGCCCCTCGGGACAAGTCCTCAGACTCCAGGGCTTCATTTTCTGTCTGGCTTGGCTCTGAGAGCAGTTCTGCCAAAAAGTACTTGGCCAGTTCCTTGGGGCAGAAGAGAGAGAAAGAGAGAGAGAGCCCACAATTACTCCTTGGCTTTTGGGGGCTCACCACTCTGTCCCTCTAAGACACTTTTGTGCCCAGATTAGAGACATGCAGGACTCTGGAGGAGGGGAGCCCTGGCTTTCTGGAGAGCCCAGACCAACAGCTGCTACGCAGCAGCTGTGCCTATGAAATAACGTGGAGCAGAAGAGCGTCGACATCTACCTGGTGTGGGGAAGAGACCACTGTCTTGGCCGTGACAGGGAATGAACTCATCTGAGCACCATATCACCTTCCCTTCCCACTGCTCCAGCACGCTGTGCCAGACTTAGTAGGAAAGCTGTGAGGCTGATGCTAAAGTGACACGGGAAAGGTCTTTTGGGGAGCTGAGTTGGGTCACCCTCTCATTGGGGGGATATTTTTCCTCTTGTCCCTCCGAGCCCTGGCTGCTCCCTTGCATGGATGAGGACATCCTCCTGATGCATTGGGGCAGCTGCCTTGGTTCAGTACCCTGGAGAAGCCCTGGAGAGCTTCACCACAGGCTCTGCCCTCTGCCCCAGCAGTGGCTGCTCCTCATTCCCCACCAACACCCAGCTGGGCTGGGGGGGTGTCTTCCCTTCCTGCCCCCAGTCGCCCAGCCTGTTGCTGGCTCAGCCCCGGCAGGGAACCAGGGGATCTTTCAGGGAACCGGGATCTACAGCAAGCAACTGGGGTGTAAAACGGGGACACCGGGAGGTCTGGTGAGGAACTGGAACTCTGCACTGAAGGTACTGGGGTGCCTAGTAGGCAACTGGAGGGGTCTTCAGCAGGCGGGGGCTCTGCTGGGGAAACAGAGGGTCTGCAACAGGGAATCAGGGGCTTCTCTGGAGGAGAAGCGGGGGTCTGCAGCAGAGAAGCGGGGGTCTGCGGCAGGGCCGACGGGGTGCCCAGCGGGGTGCCCGAGGGGTGCCCGCCCCGTCGCGGGGCTCTCACCTGCTTCCCGGCGGCGGCAGCCAGCGACTTCTGCAGGAACTGCCGGAGCCGCGGGTCCGAGGGGGCGGCCGAGACGGTGCCGAGGGCCAGGGCGATGGAAAGCAGGGCCAGGGCGCACTGGAGGCGGCACGACAGCATCTCGCCGGCGGGTCGGGCGCGGAGAGGCGGCGGCGGGGAAGCGCTGACGGCTCCGCTGCGGCTCGGCTCCGGCGTTGGGGATCTCCTCGCCTCCCGCCGCCTTTATAAACCCTTCTCCTGACGTCAAGGCGGGGGCGCCCCCCTCGCCCCACGCCGCCGGGGGTGGGTCCCTGCCCGGGACCGGGGGGGGGGGGGCCCGGGCCGGGGCCGGGGGGGGGGGGGGGCCGGGACCGGGGATGCTCCGCTCTGCCCGGGGCCGGCCAACCGTCTACGGTGCCCGCCGAGTACCCGCCTCTGGCCGCTCCCCTGTCGCCCCCAGCGCGTTTTCTCCCCAAATCACCGCCCCTCCGGAGCCCCCGATTCTACTTGTCCTCTCTCTCCTCCCCACAGCTCGGCGGTGGGGGGTCCCAGCTGTGCACCGCCCACCCCGCCGCTCTGAGCCCCACGCCGCAGGGCGAAGCCCCCCAGTAGTCCCAGTGCCAAAGTCTTTCGCCCTAGCGCGCCTTCCCGCCCCGTCGGTTAAGAAGGGCTACAGAGTCTGGGGAGATGGAAAGGGTCGTGTCCCGCCCCCCCACCTTAAGGACGGATTTTCTCCCAGCTCCAGCAGGCTGTGGGGGATGCCGAGCTCCCCCGGGGGTTCTTACTGCCTCCCCGGCCCCTGCGGGGTTCTTCCGCACCGGTCCTTGCTCAGACCCTGTCCCCGTCCCCGGCCAGCTCCACCGGCCGTCGAGACAGCTCCGCTGGCAGCCGGCAGCCTCCCGGGGGGGTGCCCCCGCTCTGCCATAGCTCTGCAGCTGGGGGAAGCAGTGACAAACCGGTGCCTAGGTCGGGGTGTACAGATCCCTGGCTGAGCTTGCAGGGACCCCTTGTCTCCATCGCAGGGTCATTGGACATATTGGCCCCATGGGGGATGCGTCCGTCCCACTGGGATGGTCAGTCTCCCCCACTCCTCCAGCCGATCCCCATGAGCTGGCTGATGCCCGCAATGGGCAAAGCTGCTGCAAGCCCCTGTCACCTCAAAGGATGGGTCTCTTCAGCTATCTCCCAGCTGGCAGGAGCAGAGCAGGATGTGCAAGGAAGGGATGCTGCCACCACCCAGAAAAAGGGGTATCTCCTGTCTCAGTTTGCAGCTGAGGAAGCTCAAAGGCTCATGGAGACAAGGACCCAAGTACTGCACAAAGGTCTCCAGTAATCTCCAAAAGGATGTTGCATTTCATGTCAAATTAATGTACCTCCTCCCACTTCAACCCCAGTGCTGCTGGCTGGGTTTGCTAAGGCTCACCTAGGAGCATGGAGCTTGAACTGAAGTGTTCCAGCTCTGCTTCGTGTTCCAGCAAGAGGAACTGCTGTTGGTCCTTGGTTCCAGACCAAGGTTCTGAGCTGAACTGGGACTGTCCTCCCTGGATGGTGCCTCCCTTCCTTTGTGCAGAGATGTCCAGCCACATGCAACCTTCATCCTCTGCGTCCTCCCCAAATCATGGTGCAAAAGGAATGATGCCCATGAGAGAAGAAGCTTTCATTTGTAGCCCAGGTGACCCTGTCTGTTTGGTTGACTTGTGCTACTTTTACATGACCGGTTTTTCTCCAGCTGTCTGACCTGAATGAGGCCAAGTCCTGCACTCCTTGGGACCCTGTCTTCTTCTAGCACTGGTGTTGCCCTGAGGGAACTGATAGAGAGGAGTCAGCCCCTGCTCTGGTTCAGACATATTCCCTTGTTCTGGGCACAGGACACAGCCTTCTGCCAAGGCCAACGGCAGTGGTTTGGACCCAAAAAGAGCTGATTGGCTCCAAGGGCCAAAATTCCCACAGCTTCTCTCTCCACCATTTCCCTGTGCTGGCAGCTGTACCAGCAACTCCTTCCCTCCGCAGTGAAAGAAGCAGAGCCAGTCCTGGGCATGGCAAATGGCCAAGGCAGCACCTGCCAGGGCATCAGACCTATCCTGGACCTCTTGCCTGCCTTCAAGAGAGATTTCCTAGAGACGGTATTTCCCAGCACCAGTAATTTCCCCGCTTCTCCCAGTTGTGCCAACAGCACCAAGCTGGGCTCTCCCAGTTTACTTGCACTGGAAATAGATTGTTTTTTGTAGCCCTGAGGCTCTCCTCGGCACAGCACAACCCAGCTGTGTCACGCTGCAGTGCCAGCCTGGACCAGCTTTGCAAAGGGCCCCCACTCCCCAGCAGCTCATCTCAGCTCCCACAGCCCAGGGCAGAGCAGCCTGGTTGGGTGCTGTACTGGGGAGGAGCAGAGGTGGAAATGGGAGGCAGTACTGGGTTATTTCACTCCCCTGTGGCTACTGGAAGCTGTTACCTGGTGTCCCCTGCCACTTCAAACAGCAAGCAACTGTCTAGCCTGGCACCCTTTTGCCATTCAGCTTGTCACCTCAAAGGGAAGGGGACACTGGGATCTCCCACTACTCCTGAGCAGGGAGGAATGGTTACCAGCTCCCTGAGCTGCCACAGCTGTGGTTCTGCACTGATGTGCCACAGGGATTGGTTCAACATCCCTATTACCCAGGGTGTAGTGATGGGCTGGAGCGCAGCCTTGGACTGCTACATGGGATGATAAACTGCTACATTTCGGCACTGTTAGGACCCCTTTGTACACCAGCATGGAGATGGGAGCTGTAGGAGTTGGCACAGTGCAGGAACAATATCTCCTTGATTAGGTCCTCAACTTTCTTGCTTCCTGCCAACTTTATGTGGGGCCAGCAGGGCTCAGACACATTGTACAGGATTTTTCAGAGGTGCAGAGCTCAGCCTGAGATGGATGGGCTCTGGGCAGGCCAGCAGGGCTGTTTTATGTTTAGGGCTGGTGTGGTCATGCTGGTGTAAAATGGGGGAAGATATCAGACTTGAGTCCTTAAGGGGTTTTGAGAGGCCATTCTTGATGTCCTGCCCAAACCCAGACTGCTCAGCACCCCACTCTTCTCCAGCTACCGGCAGCACCTCTGTGTGCATGAGTCCAGCCCTGCTAAGGACTTTCAGCCCAGAGCCGTTCCTTGCTAGTCCCTGTCTTCACACACCCTCTGTTTTTCATTTTAACATCTACCCACCGCAACCCTGCCCTGCCAACCCTCCCTGGCCACCTGGCAGTGCAAGGCAACCTGCTGCAGAGCAATAGTGCCCAGTGGGGCTTTGGGCTAGGGGCAATGTCACTGCAGGTGGAGAGATGCGCTCCCTACAGTGTAGTCCCAGGCAAGCACAGACCCTCAGACACATTGCAGATCCCTGGTATTGGTGGTCACTCTGGCTACTGTGGCTCTTCCAGCCACGTGGGGACAAGGCTTGGAAGACCAGGTTGGCTCTGACTCCACCTCTCTGTGCCGCACTGGAGCTGAGTGGCTGTCCCCCTGCTCCCCCCTCTGCCTGGGGGAGGCTGGAGGAATTACATCGGTGTCCTCTAGCAACAGGCAAAATATTACTGCAGGGAAATGTCTTGGATTTGTCTCACTGAATTTCAGACGCTCACCTGGAAAGAAAGGGTGTGCTTCTTTTCTGCTTTCTGGTCCTGCACCGCATCAGGAGATGACTTGTTTGCCGAGCCAGAGCAGCCTCAGGAAGGCTCTGATGCCCACCTTGGCTGGTTTTCTCTTCCTGGGATTCAGCTGAGGTTGTGAGGCTGGTGGAGGCAGGATCAGAGCCAGGGCTTTGGTGGGACAGTTTGACTAAAGACATCTCAGCCTGTTTAAGGCTGAGGAGAGGAAACAAACTGAGTTCCCACCAGCTCTGAGCCTTGTTGCTGGATAAAATAGTGAATGGATCAAAATTCTTGGTGATCCCAAGTAGAATTTGGGATAATTGCTCTGAGCTCCAGCTGAAAAGTTTTGATGTTTCGTTTCAGAGAAAATCTAAAGGAAAAATACAATTTAAATGAAAACGAAAATGCAGTTTGATTCAGAAAGGTGTCTTGTGCTGCCCTGAAAGAACTAGCAATGAGGGAGTGGAGAGAGAGAGTCCATGCGCTCCATACATTGTCGGACCGTCTCCAACGTAAGGACAGACCTCCAGACGTCCTTATGACTCTGGCACAGGCATGGAACGGCGAACAAGTTGCAGATTGATTTACCAGTTCCCCTTCCCCCAGCTCCTCTATGGGATCACTGTGATCTGATTTTTTTTAACACTCATTCCCCAGCCAGGTAAATCCATCATCCGCTCGGCTGCGGCGAAGGTGATGCTGTTCCTTTCTTTCTGCCGCAGCGCTGCGGGGCATGTGGCTTCGCAGACGATTGAATTGTATTGAATTCCTGTGGCTGCTTCCTTACCCCCGCGTTTCCAGCTTGCTCCGCAGACCCAGAGCAGCCCAGCACTGCCCGGGACTGTGTGCGCAGGCTGCACGCTCAGCGCTGTACCAGCAAAGCGTGCCCTCTGCTGTCACCACGGCCGCAAGATCGGCTCTCATGACACCTCCCCTCCCTGCTGTCACCTACAAAATGCTCTCCGGACTTTCTCAGCTCTGCTTTCATGAGCAGGACAGTTTTGCCATGCACCACTACTTTGGCAGCAGGGAACCCTCCCCCCCCCTTTTTCTTATATTCTAGCACTCAGCTGGGTAGGGTTGAGCTGTGATCGTGGAATTCCTCATCCTGGCTCTGGACATGCATCCCACACTGTGGGGCAGTGAGGAAGCCGCCACAGTCCTGCAGCTCTTGCACCTTGCCGAAAACCTAAATGGAGCAGCTTCCTTGTGGAGGGCTGGTGCTACCCCAGGAGATATGGAGGAGCAGAGAAAGAGCCTGGTCATGCCTGAGTGATAACGGGAAACAAGAGCTCAACAAGGGAGGGAAACTCCTACCGACTGGTACTGCGTGTCCCCGGGATGGGCCATGTGGAGAGTGGCGGTGTCAGGATTGTACACGGATTTGCAACAGACCTGAGCGATTTCTGGGTAAAATGCTGTTTCTATAGTAAAATTTGGGCACAAATCCAAAACAATTGGACTCTCCATTAATTACAGTCCTCTGGCTTTTCTGCTCCAGGTAGCAAGGAGGGAGGGGAGCCAGACTGTGGAGGTTCACAGAGGATAGATCCTGCTACCTATTTTTTCCTGATGTCTCTGTCTAACAGCCTGAGCTGTACTCAGGATTTCTGCTGCTGCTACCTGAGATTCATTCCCGGCCTCAGTCTCCCAGGATGCTGCCACAGCATCTGTAGGGCTGAAAGCAGCCCCCTTGAAGTCAGACACAGTAAAGACCAGCACAAGCATGTGCAGAAGCAAAGGTGAACAGGATGAGCTAAGAGCAGTACCAGGCTATTTACCTGTACCACTGTGGTGACTACTAGGAGCCATGGATGGGGCTGTGTTAGCGACTGTACTGATGGTGGCCCGGGATGTAAGGAATTACTAGTATAAGGCAAGAGATGATGGATACAGATGGGTAAACACAAGAAATAATATAGGGCTTTGCTTTCTCTCTGTATATGTAACTCGCCTCTATAAAGACAGCTCCACAGCGAGAACTTGGGCCTGCCTTTCCTCCAGCTGTGACAGTGGCCTCCTCTCAGAGGGGCCAGGCCAGGAGGCTCCAGGTGGCCATGGCCACTTGGGTTCAACCCCACAAACAGGCAGGGTGCATTCCAGCGACACGGAATCCTGCCTGTGGAATTGCAGTGGCTCTCAGGCTGCTCCCAGCCACCTTGGGCTGCAGCTGGTCATTCCCCCCAGCAGGTCCACATCAGGAGACCCCAGGGACAAGCTGTGGGCAAGCAGCTTTTTTTTTTTTTTTTAATTTTCTAGGAAGAAATTCTTTACTGTGAGGGTGATGGGACACTGGAACAGGTTGCCCAGGGAAGTTGGGGATGCCCCATCCCTGGAGGTGTTCAAGGCCAGGCTGGATGGGGCTTTGAGCAACCTGCTCTAGTGGGGGTGTCCCTGCCCATGGCAGGGGGGTTGGAACTCGATGATCTTTAAGGTCCCTTCCAACTCTAACTATTCTGTGATTCTGTGATTCTGCCTGCAAACCTTCCCCTGGCTTGTAAGATTTTCCCCTACAGCGACAGATGTCCCAGGCGGGCTGATATATATATATATAAAAATATGTAATTTATTTATTTATTTATTTATTTATTTTTAGCTGATGTCTTTATTCCGGGGACTCTTTGCTTAAACACCGTCTTCGCCTGCCCTCTCGTGGAGACCCGGCAGAATACAGCGGAGCGCCCGCGGCCCTCCCGCCACATTTTGGGAAGTCACAGCCTTGGTGCCTGCATTTAAACCTTAAACACGCCTTAGTGTGTTTTTTGGTTTGGTTTTTTTTTTGTTTGTTTGGTTTTTTTGTTTTTGTTTTTTTACTCAACACAGGTTTTTCAGCACCAAAAGCAGGCCTAAAGGCTAGAGGATAAATTGGTGAATGCAGAAGGCTCGGTACAGTGGTTCACAGCATCGCTGTGGGCACTCACCCCCCCACCCTGATCCCTGCTCAGCCCCAGGAAACTGGAATCCCCATTTCTCTGCCAGGCCTTCCCGAAGGCTGTGCTGAGAAGTAAAACGGGAAAGGAGCTGGCAGCATGGCGACTGGTTGGTTTTTTTTCAGTGCAGAAGAAACTTTAAGAAAAGGGAAACTTGACCACATCCCCACCTATTGGGCAGGTCCTTTCGTGGGAGGAGGGGGCGATGGGTACCAAAAGAGCCACTCAAACGCATTCCGGGAAACTTCCTGGAAAGCGGCCAGTTTGTCGGTGTGGTGGTGTCCTTTCTTCTGAGTCTTGGCAAGGGCCAAACTCTGTATCTGCAACAGGGTTTTCAAAGGGCAAATCACCCAGGGGCACTGACATGAGCAGGGTCAGTTCTGTGTCCGTGGGCTCTGCAGCCATAAAACACGCGTAGGGCAGCCCTTTGTGTGACTGCTCTCTTGCCTCTGCAAACACCATCCGTGCTGAGCAGAGCTCGGCGGCATGGGCTGGCCGTGCCAGATGCCTGCAGACCTCTGCCCTGCGGACAGCGAGGGAGTGATTGCTATCGCTTCAGCTGAACTGCCTGGAAAAGCCGTGACATCACTGTTTAAAAAAATAAAATAAAATAATTATCTGTCAGGAGCAGGAAACACAGCCACGATCCAGGAAAATACTGTATTTATTTTGCAAATGCAGCTGAGCAAGTAAATGGGAAATAGAGGTCGCGGCTACGCAGCCTGCTTGTCTGGGGCAAGCGGGGCCATCAGCCCAGCCACTTCTAAAAGTGACAACTGCAGTAATCAGAGAGGTAGCGAGCTCAAAGGCAGGCAGCTTCCGACAGAGAGGGGAGAAACCTAAGTATGTGTGTCAAACGAGGACAGTATATGTGTCAAAACCCCGTCCTAAGGATAACCAGCTTTACTAAACATTAAAAACCTACTGGGGAGAGGGGGAGAGAGGAAGCCAGCGAGGGAATGAGGTGGAAAAGCAGGTTTTTGCTTTTTTCCCAATGCTCAGGCAATGCCCTATTTGTTGTCATTCCCCCACCCCGTGCTGAACAGGAATAAACTGGTGAGGGCTTACGCTGGGCTCAGCCTCGCCGAGCAGTCAGCGGGGTGAGACCAACCTGCGGGGTGCGAAATAGGCTCCTGTCCCGGGAGGATGCACGCAAAGGGAGGTGTTTTTGTGGCTGAGAGACTCTTGCCCCATGAAAAGCCTGCCCTGCCACAGCTGGGTGCTTGCTGCAGGCAACCATCCTGCCCATCCAAATCAAACAGCAGGAGGAGGGAGAGGCTGGCTCCAGCTCAGCCCTCGCTTTTCTGGGGGCTTCTTCATGTGCCAGCAGATCTGGTCCACTGGGAGACAAGCCAGAGGAGCTGGTGGTCCTCTTCCCTTCTGGGCATTTCCCTCCCATGCAGGGCAGCTCTGATTGTCTCGTGTCCACTTTTGTCCCATGGTGTGTTGAAAAGCCCATCCTTCTCCTTTCCATCCATCCATCTCCCTTTCAGCTCCTCCTTATGCAGCCCCTCCTGACCCCACAAACAGCCATTCTCTCCCCTTCCAGCTGGTGTTTCCAAGTCCCCCCACTGTGAATCACACACCCCACCCCACGCCCCCCCCAAGCCCTGCACCAAAATTATCCCTGAATTAACTAAACTAAAAATGAAACAAGCCCTGTGTGGCTCAGACCCCACCCCAGGCCATGTTGAGCAGTGGCCCTGCTCCACACCAGCACTGGTTGCAGCCGGTCCTGCCTCTGTAATTCGGAGAAGCTTTTTGGACGAGACTCCAGTTTTCTGCAAGCAGTGAACCCTCACCAGCAAAGAGCTGGTGGATTACTTGCACAAAGAACAAGGCACTTGCATGCACCCCAGGATACCCCTGCTTCCCAAGGGCCTGGTCAGCCCGCAGCTTCACCCACATGGACAAAGACATCTCCTCTCCCTACTTGGGGTGAGCAGGGGGACTCCCTCAAGCTGGGCTTTCTCAGCTCTGGCCTGCAGCCAGCATGCAATGGCCGGGAGCCCAGAGATGCTATCAGCCAACAAGTTCCTGGAGGGGGTTATGGACCCTGCTCCACCAAACCATTGCACAAGGCAGCCAGACCAGCAGCCCTCCCACCCCCGCACCAGGCACCGGAAAGCCAGAGGAGGAGCGGTCAGCCTTCTTCCCTGAGCAATTCTGGCAATTGCATCGGTTTCCAGGAAATATGAATAACTGCCCGGCCATCTGGAACCAGCCCTGGGCTGGTCAGCAAAAAGTCTCTCCCAGGCTCTGCCCTGTTTCTGCCGGCTACTCGGTGAAAATGCAGAAAGTAGCAAGGAGGTGGCCCAGCAGGACAGTCCCCACCAGGATGCAGAGCAGTGATCCCGAGTCTTGCTCTGACCTTACGCTGGAGACCATCTTCACTCGACCCTGGAAGAGGCTCCTCCAGCCAGCCCTGCCTTCCGTGCACCAAGCCAAGAGCTTGTCCTGGGCCTTGGGATATTCAGCCGCTTCCCTAAGGCTCTCACCGGCTTTCCAGGTGCTTAAGGAGAAGGACAAGCAAGAAGAGACCCCTCACTCCATCATACTTCACTTTTCTTCATTTTATTCTTTTATTTGTACAGCTATATTTTACAGAACGCATTAATGCAGTTTAGACACAGCCCAAACCCTGTCTCCCGAGATTGTTTATAACACAAGCATGTAAAATATGACCAAAAAAAAAACCCAAAACAAAAAAAAATAAAAATAAAACATTCCCCGATAGAGAGTTCCACCAAACTCCTTTTGCAACATCAGGCTGTACCTTGAAGAAACTGAGCTCAATATAGTCCATACATTGAAAACTTCCATTGAAAAGAAAGGCACCGTGCGAAACCACATTTTACATATATACAGACTGAGAACTAGAACAAAAAAATTACACTTTATTATTATTTTAAATTCCTTCTGCAGCTTTGTTGGTTTAATACACACTTTTTTGTAAATTGTAAACCTTCACTTGCAAAAAAATACAAATACACTGATGCATTTAGACAAAATATTTTCTTACTTGTACAGATGCAATACTTTAAAATATCTCGTTAAGTGCTCTATCATAATAAAGATTCTCAGAGTGGCTTCTGCCTGCAGAGTCCAACTGAGCCTTTAATGCATTTTATATATTTTTAATATAGCTTTTTTAAAGGTCTATATATATTTATTTTATATATATATATTTATATATTTATATCTATATATATTTACAACTCTGCCATAGATTCCTTCACCTTTGGTTAAAAAAGTTAAAGCCCTCTCTTTAATAGCATACTTTCTCTTTAAAAGAACACACATTTTGCATACAAAAGAAAAAAATCTGTTCCCATAAATCAACATTACATTCCTCATCTTCAAACGGCAAAGGCTGTGAAGGTTAGACTCCAGAGTTTATCAACACTCCACTGCACAGACATTTAAAATGACTATTCTTATTTTTTTATGTTTTATATACAGTAAGATCTGAATAATTTTATTTGTCTTTTTGTTTCACATAACTGGGAAAAATAAAACCCGTGTATTTGTAATTTTTTTTTTTAAATTTCTAATGTTTTTCCACCTATCTGCACTATGGGTTTAGAGGCACTCCATCATGTGATGAATTTTTTTTTTTATTTTTTTTTTTTTTTTTTTCTTTTCCCCCTCCTTTTTCTTTTAAAGTGTTACAAGTATCCTTTGGATAGCTTTTCTCCCACCCACCCCTTCCCCCAAAGATGACCTCCTCCTGGGAAATCCTCTGCCTTCAGCAGGCCTTGGGGAGCTCCGGAGGCACCTCGCTCGCCGAGATGCGGTACTGCACCTTGGTGTTGGTGATGGCCCCGTGCTTCTGCCGGAGGTGAAGCCGCAGCTGGCTTTTGTGGCGGAAATGCAGGTTGCACTTCTCACACTGTGGGGGCGAGAGGCAAAGGCGGAGGGTGAGAAATAACCATGGTAAGGGGACACCTCCTTCCCCTCAGGGCAGGGGTCCCGTGTCCCGCTACCCCAGGATGCTGCACCCATTACACCGGTGGATGAGGGAAAGTGAGGATGCAGGGGGAGCAGCAGTGGGGAAGTTGAAGAAGCACCCGGGACCTCCGAGCTGCCCTTCTTTCAGTCCCTAAACCTTTACCCATGTCCCATCGTTCTGTCCCCACAGCGTGGACACCTCTCCCGGGGTCAGGAACCCCATCCCAGGCTTTCAGCAACACATTTTGGTTTATGGGATGCACAAAGGCCGAGGTCCCTTAGGAGGGGACCTTGACTGTGATGGACATAGTGCCGAGCTCCTTATCTAGATGCTCAAACCAGCTACAGGGCTATTTCAGGAGCTGCTTTTGACCCCTGTCAAGCTGGATGGCTCCAGAGGGATGTTTGGATGATAACCCCTGCTCCGATTCCATCTCTAGCAGATGGGGATAGCCAGAAAAGTCTCGGCAAACAGCTGGGAGCCCCCAGGGCTGCAGCAAGGCAGGGCAGGTTGCTTGCTCGTCACAGGTGCCAGCAGCACAGGAGACCCCAGGCCAGGCTGCCGACTCCTTTCCCCCATCCTCACGCAACAGCAGGCTGCTGTAATTTAAGCCACAGCTATTTGGAGAAGTGTGACCTTCTTCCAGATGGGCTGGAAGAAAAGAGGAGCAGCTAAGATGTACCCAGCCTGGGCGGCACGTCAATGTTTCCAACGCAGCCGTTCACGACAAAATACCACATCGGCATCAGCTAATGCATGAGAGGGGGATGGGGCACAAGGAGCAGAGACGTGACCTTGGCATGGGGCATCATGAGGCTGGCAATGGGCATTGGGGTGCTGCAACCAGCCCACGTAAACACCTTGGTGTCTTCTCAGCCCCCCGAGTTTGGCAGCATCTTTCCCTGGCCCCTGCTGAGACACCTCCCACCCCCCAGGAAAAGAAGCAGAGTCACTCACATGATAGGGTTTCTCTCCCGTGTGGATTCGAAGGTGACTTTTGAGGGTCTGCAGGTGCCGGAAGCGTGTGCCGCAGATTTCACAGGGATACGGCTTCTCCCCAGTGTGGATGAGCACATGAGCACGGAGGTGAGCCACCTAGAGAGAGAACATCTCCAGGTGAGGACAGCCTCACAGAGAAGGGCATCCCACTGGGAGCGGGGTTCTGCCCAGCCATCTTTTTTTGGTCTATGGGATTCTAGCTGGGCCACACATGTCTGAGGTTTGATATCTCCAATCCTTCACAGCAAATGGAGTAGAGGAGGTAAAACCATCCATCAGGCTTCCTAGTAAGCCAAACTGGCCCACACGAACCTGGACGCCCCTATTTATCCCACACCACCACAGGAAGAGCTGCCCAAGGCAGTGAGCACGGCCCATCAGCCTCATCCCTGCCAAGTGTCACCAGTCTCAGGCAGGAGGTCAGGCCATGTCCCACCTCCCCAGGCACTGCAGGTCCCAGAGGCCACACGCACCTGGACAAATCTGGCCCCACAGGTCTCGCACTTGTAGGGTTTCTCTCCGGAGTGGATGCGTGTGTGGGTTTTCAGGTTGGCCGGCCGGTTGAACTGCGCTCCGCAGATGTTGCAGCGGTACGGCTTTTCTCCTGCAGAGCCCCAAAGGAAGGGAGAGGGATTAAGTACTGGCTTGCTCAGCACCCACCATCCATGGTGCTCCCCAGAGTTAAGTCCCTTTAAGTGCCAGACCCTGTAGCATGAAGCACCAGCCCCCACTCCTGTCCCTTTTGGAGATGGCTGTGGACAAGCAGCATCGGTCAGGACAGCTCAGGGTGTCCCCAAAGCAGGGTGAGCTCAGAAGGCACCCAAGCAGGTACCTTTTCTTTTTCAGGTTAGGAGCTGCAGCCTTCAGGGCAAGAGAGAAAAAGTCATGCAGCTCTTCCAGCCAGCATTACCAGCATCGCTCCTCCTGGCCCTGTGACAGCGGCCAGTGCCTGCGCCTCCCTACAGCCATGATAAGCCATGCAGGGCCACTTGGCTCCCTTCAGGCTCCTCGTGGTCCCCAGCACATCCTGCCCTGGTCATTCATCACCTCTTTAGAGGAGCAAGAAGAGCTGATAGAGTGGAAAGCCAAGGCACACCCAGTGACCTGGCTCCCAATTAATTTTTCAGCTACAATCACCGCTGCCGGCCCCGGCTGACTTTCTCACGGTGATGGGGGGAGCTGCAAAAAGGTTGTAACTAGTTTCTTTGGGACGGTTGAAGATGGGCTCAAAGGGGAACAGGAAAGAGTCATCATCAACCCCTTCCTGCCTTTTTCTTTCATTTCCAGGCTTCGACCCTGCTCACCCTCAAGCCCTGCCCTGGCACTTGTGTTGTCTCATTCACCGGTGCTGCCCCTCCTGGAGCTCAGCTGAGGCTGCTGGACTTTATGCCTAACACAGCACAGCAGCACCGAGCCGCCAGCACAGACTTCCCTTCCCAGCCACCGAACTGGTTGTTGACATGTTAAGCATTAATAAAAGCATGACAAAAAAAAAAAACCAACCCAGGTTTGTCAGCAAATGACTAAACCCTTAATATCCCCTTCCTTTCTCAGCTTTCATTGTGCTGATTCACAGAGTCCATCTGTTCACAGATTTTCCCATCAGCAGAGTTTCTGCCAGGCTAGATATGATCTGGATTTCTAGGATGTAGGAAAAAAAAAATAAAAAAAATCCCAGACTTCCCCCTAAATGTTGATTGTCTTTATTTATTTATTTTTGTTAAGTCTACCATAAAGTAAGCTGAAGGCCACACATCTGCTTCCAACCACGCTTTTTGCGAGCTGCCTTTAGAAATGGTGGTGTCCAATGCTTTACAGCAAAGGAGCCCGAGCTCCAGCCCCGCTGCGAGGCCGGGCAGCATCTCCCCCGTTTCCACGTTTGATGCTCTGCCCAAGGGCTCCCTGTCAGCGCTGAGAAAAGCGCCTTGTTCTTCCCATCAGGGACAGCAGGTAACACGGAGCTGGGAACACCATGTCTAGTACAAATACAGCCATAAATGGATGCCCAGCAACCCGCAGCCTCCCCAATAAGTTGTCCCCGTGGTCGAGACCATACCTGTGTGGACAGTTTTGTGGCTGGCGAGGTTCCCCTTGTAGCGGAAGGAGGCCTGGCAGCGGTCACACTTGTAGGGCTTGTCACTGTGGACTTGCAGAGAGTGTCTCTTGAGAGAGGCCTCCTCGGAGAACCGGCAGTCGCACTCATTGCAGAAAAAGGCTCCATTCTCTGGGAAGGCAGAGAGGAGAGCAATGAGACGGGCAAGGCATGGACCAGCTCCTCGATGGGCCACAGGATGGGGTTGGGGTGGTGGAGAGGGGAAGCCAGAGCAAGTGTTGCAACAAGGAGACAATCCCAGACATTGGCGGTCAACGGTGCCTGCACTGTGCCATTACCTCCTGACCTCCTTGTGCACACAGCAACAACATGCACGGCTCAAGAGGGCAAAGTCATCATGAGCAATCTCTCCTTCAGTGTGACACAAGCTGCTTCCAAGAAGCCAGTGTCTCGCCTGGACATCTTTCAGAGAGGTCCTCAAAGGCACCCAAAGTTATCAGGCATCCTCCAAAGGATGGATGCTCAGCTCTTGAGCGACTCCAGCACCTTTAGAGGTCTTAAACCTTTACATGTACAGATGTCTTCCTTGAGCATGACCATCTGAAACACAAGGCAGGTTCCCCCATAGGAGGCTGCCTAACTCTTAAGTGCCATGTACAGCTCTGAGCATCACCACAGCGGGGTTCCCTCTGTGGCGCTCTGCCCACACCACAGGTGACAATTCTGCATTCCCCCTCCCTGAGCCACAGGCAGATGGGTGCACAGATACTTGTCTCGGGGCTTGTGGAGTTTTGCAACAAGATTGCAAGCCTCATTATCTGCATTTCTCCAGATGTGCGCATTGGGCTCCCTGATAATGAAGATATCATGACGGATGCATGAGACACACCATCTTGCCCAATCCCCATTAGGGTCATTACATCTGCCAAGCTTGTTCTCCTATGGTTCTGGTGGGGTGGGGTGCACTTTGTTTCCTGTCCTTAACTGCCAAGTTTGCAGCAGGTGACTAACTCCCTGCACAAGGTATCTGGATGGTGCTGGGGAAGGGGAGGAAGGAAGCAATTCCCACACGCATGTGTCCCTCACATGCATGCATACAGCTGGTCAGCCAGTTGAGAGGGGAGTGTAAAGCACCTTGAGATCCACCAGCATCAGGGACGGGTCTGACCACCCATTTGGACACAGGGCACCAGCTGGAAGGGTCCCCAGACTGCACAGCCCCTTTGCCTGCTGGTTGAAAAAGGCAACCAGGGATCTAAGACTCACCGCAGCTGGAGTCAGAGTATTCAGACTGGGTTTCCCCCATCTCTTCTCCAAAGTTTGAGCCAGGGGTATGAAGGCACATCTCAGCATGCTGTGGGGACTGGCAGCCACAGGAGCTGCACTTTGACGAATGCATGTACAGCGGGGACTGCCCTTCGCTGCTCCGAGGGGATCCATCCCGGGACCTGTGGAAGGACAGCAACGCACACAGCCGTGAGAAGGCTTTCGCTGTGCTTGAGCTACTGGGCCCTATTTGCTCCCTTTCAGACATGAGACATAGCCATGTTTTATGGGGACACTTTTGTGGTGAGACGCACAGCATAGCCCTGATCAACAACAGGTGCCTGAGCCTCAATCTTTCCGATGCCCATCACCAAACGACCTCAACGCTCTCTGGGAACATCCAGGTCCAGAAGATAGCGTCCTGTTCCTTGGTAGTTTGGCCGTTCCAACACTTACAGCCAACCAAGAGCTTGAGGCACAGGGAGCCTGGTGAAAACCAGGTTCAGCAAATCTAGGCTCCAGAAACCATCCAGAGCTGCAGAAGTGAGTCAGGGATTCTTGACCCAATGTTCCCAATTCCATCGCTAGCCCAGGCTGGCAGCACTGGTGGGGACAGTCAGCAGCCAGCAGATGTCACTGGCAGTGCTCCACCAAATGCAGAGGTTTCCACCAGCTCATGGACAGACTCCCCAGTCCAATGCTACAGCTATTTCACACACTTCTAAACCCTCACCAACAGCACAGAGAGCCCTGTCTCTCCCAGAGGGCAGGGTGGGGAAATCTTCTCACCTGTTAACAATATTGTTGAGTCTGCTCGCTTGTGGGATAGTAGAGTCTTCTCCATTCACACTTATCTTGGTGGGGGATTGCACGTTGAGATGCTCTGGCTCCATGGACTGCTGGCAAGTGGACATGGGCATGTAGGTGCGAGGAGAGAGGGTTCCCATCTCGTTCTGGTCAGCATTGTCTTGCTTGGTGCTCTGATTGAGAGAGTTAAGGACAATGAACTTGTACTTCTTCCAGTTGCAGGCTTTGGGGTCTGTGGGGCTCTTGGTGAAGAGGGAGCTGGAGCTCTGACTGATACGGGCGTTCTTGCTGCTGCTGGACTCAGTTGGCGAGTTGGGCTGACAGTCTGACTTCTGAGGACTCTGGGGGCTGATGAGTCCCTTGCGGTCCAGAGATGTGTTGGTGGGCTCAAAGTGCTGGCTGATCTCATCCTCCGAAGAGGTCCGCTCCTCCTCTTTGGCCACTTTGTCGCAAGAGAAATAAGGATTGTTCCGGATCGAAGGGACGACAGGTTTGGGGCCAGAGGCTACGCTGTAGTGCATGTCACTCCTGGCTTCTTCAGTAGCACCTTCTTTTGGAGCATAGATGGTAGCGTGGCACATGTTGGCCGAGATGTCGGTAATGGTTCTCATGTACTCGGTGGGGATTGTCCTGGAGCTGTCACATGGCAGGATCCTCTCCTTGGGGAAGGCACCTGCCCTTGAGAGTTCAGAGAGAGGCATCCTCATCTCCCGCAACTCATCATCCACAAGGAAGCTATTTAGAGGGAGAGGGCTGTATCCATGGTAGGAAATGGGGGATCCAGACAAACTATTGATCAAGCCAGGCGCGAAGGCCCTCCCATTGCAGAGGGACCCATTCTGGAGAGGCATGCCGTTCTCCGAGACATCTCTGCTCCGATAAGCCATCACTTCTGGGTGGCTCAGCATCCGTCCAGCCAAAAACTCTTCCCTTGGGGTCTTCACAGCAGACACCATCTCTGCTTCACTGGAATGAGGCAAAAAGGAGGGAAATGCAATCATTTTCAGCCCGTAAGGATATGTTTGCAGATACTTTGTCAGTTCTCCCCCACTCCCACCCAAACACACCCCTCCCAGGCTCTCCAAAGTTCACTCATGGCGCTCACCTAGACTTGACAAACCTTCGGCAGGTATCAACCACGTGCTCCATCTGCAGGTACAGCGCTGTGGCCATCACAGCCATGATGTTGTTCTCTCTCAAGTTCAGGCGGGACGTATACATGAAGTCCAACAGGATGCAAAACCCCTCAGGGTTAATTTCGGGGTCCAGGTTGATGACATTCAAGTTGCACTTGAGCTGGTCAGTGAAGATGCTGTAGAAGAGGCCGCTGCAGAAACGAGACATCAGAGAAGTGTTATGACAATTTAGAGGAAGAAAGGAGAATTTGCCTGAAATCCCTTAGCACAGAGGGGTTCGTGAATGGAAAGGGAGGAGGAGGCAATTACAGAATTTCCTGAGCTTCCCCCTTATTATCAAGCCTGGTTTCTCAGCTTAGTAAGCATCTTCTGCACTGCACTTTTCCCAACTGGAACAGCCTGCTTTTAGATCTCACCTGCTCAACAACTCCCCACTGCCTCCATTTAGAAATTCCCTTTTTTTTGGTCATTGTTCTTACCACCACCCCCTTCCCACTGTGACTCATTTCTTTCAGAAGCCTCTTGGGGCATCTACACTAACTCTTTAACTAGAAAAAAAAAAAAAAAACCAAAACAAAAAAAAGGAAATGTCGGCAAAACATTTTTCAGATTTCTTAATAGTTAGACCTTGGCTTTTTCAAATCTTTCCACCTTGTCAGCAGGAGACCCTGGAAGGCATCTGCTGTAATTCAACTGGGCAATGGTGGGATGTTAATTAGTGTTCACTAGGAAGCAATTCCAGCAATCCTAGGAGCTGGAAAGGGATTTCAGACCCCACCAGGCTTGGAAAAAACTCAAAGGTGGGTGCAGCCAGGAGGCAGGGAAGCTTAGCTCTAAAAATAGCAGCAGCAGGGGACACTGCGGTCACAGGGGACTTGCTCACCCCAGTGAGCATCCAGCCTTCCCTCCGCTCTCCTCCTGTCCTGTCCCATCGCTGCAGAGCATTTGTGCTTTGCCTTCAAGGATGTGCCTCACATCTGCTGTGCTGCTCGTCTCTATGGGCTGCGTGTGGGCAGATGCGGGCACACAAGGAGGAGAGAGGTGCAGGCACCACGCTGGAGGCAAAACCCCTCAGCTCTAGTCCTGTTACAGGTACAAATTTCTTGGCAGCCCCTTTCAGTTCTGCTTCTCTGCCTCCATTTCCCCTGTCTGTAAACCCCACAAGCCTCCCCAGGACAGTAGCAGTGTTGCTGGTGGCCAAAGGCAGAGGGAGCAGGGAAGGGAGGCAGGGAGGGGACCCTGCTCTCACCTGCAGGCCATCAGGACTGTTTTGTGGGCTCTGAACTGCTCCCGGTTCACAATGATGACGACATCGGTCAGGATATCCCGGCTTCTAAGGCGGTTGAGGTTGAGGAGGACATCGCTAGCATGGCGGGTGAACTGGATGCAGCTGTCTGCTGGTGAGGCCATCTTGAGTCTGCTCGAAACAGAAGCAGGAGGAGGATGGGAATGGATAAGCGGCCAGGAAAATACCCTAAACCCAGCGAAGAGACAGCTGCTGCTCTGGGATGTGCTCAGATGGCCAACCACTGCTGGTAGGGACAGCACCAGCTCCTCAGTCCCAAGACAAACAGCCCTGCACCACGCCAAGTGCCTGCCAGACTGCCCAGTGAGGTCCCTTGGCCAGCAGCAAGACCTGGCATGTTTCAGTCCCACCCAGTAAGCTGGCAGGCAAAGGCGACCAGACCCTCCTGAGGATTAGCTAACCAGCTCCTCTTTCTCCCTGCCTCGCCCATGGCAGCTCCACCCCAGCCCACTCCTCCCACCACCACTCGGGTTCATCTCCATGAAGCTCTCAACACAGCTTCCCAGCCTCCAGATCTTCCTCAGAAGCCATCCCCCTCATCTGTCTGCTGGCTGGCAGCAAAACCAGCCATGGGAATCAAAACAAGCCTTGAAGGTCCCAACTGAAGCTGAAGGATTTCAACATCTGGAAAATCCAGCCCACAGTGGAGCACCAACCCTCACCCACCAGCAAACTACTTTCCTGCTTCCAAGTGGTGGCCACTCTGGAGAAGACCTGTCCACAGTTTCCCAATGAATGTGTGGTGGCAGTGAGGAACAGAACTCATCTAACCTGCTGGGCTGCTACCCACACCGCAGCCCAGTCTCTCCCAGTGAGCAAGGCTTGGGTTAGTCGAGGAACACGAAGCCTTCCCCCAACACAACATCTGTTGACCCATCTCAGAGCTGTCCTCCCATCCAGCACCCAGAAGAGCCCACATTTCCCTGTGCCTGAAGTTTGGGCTGGAACATGCATCTTCAGCATCAAATTCCTCCATGATCAACCCCCTCCCGCTGCCCGAACTCCTCCTCCTTCCCCAGCGGCATATGAACGTACAGTATTTTCTACAGAGCAGCTGCTCTCCTGAAAACAAATTCCAGCTGGGTCTAATGAAACATTTCATTCAACATGGTAAAGGGAAGGGGGGGGGAGCGAGGTTAGGAGGGGAAGCACAAAATTTAATTTACATACCCAATGCCTCAATTCACAGTCCAAAAGTTTCTTTCAAACCTACAAATAAAGCACAAGAAAACAAACGCCACATTAGCTGGTAATTACGAATTGGCCGTGGCAGGACACAAGCCTGCTGTTTCACTCGAGTATCAGTTGGATAAAAGCTAGAGATAACAAACCTTCTACTCTCCAGTAAGGTTAACATTTGTTTCTTCCGGTACAGTACGTTCTTATCACAACCACAGGCTTTGAGAATCCAATCATAGCTGCTTCCACACCCTCTAGCCCAAACCATGGGCGTATGCCAAGGAGATTTTCATTTCCATGACTCAGGAACTTAAAGGCAGGTGGGGAAGGGAAGTCAAGCGAGAATTTTCTCACCACTGCTTTTGGAGATAACTCTTCCCCTGCCAAGATCAAATTCCTGGCCAGTGCCACATCCAAGACCAAGGCCATATTCCCAGCACCTTGTTAACAGGTATGACTTACACACAAACATCTGCTGCTGCTCTGCTCAGAAACCTAGAAAGAGCCTGAATCCAGTCCTCCAAAACAGCTACTCCCCTTCTCAGAATACCCATGCGCTCCAGCCACCCCAGGGTGAAAATGCCCTGGGACAGCACTGCCGAACAGACTTGGGAGGACACAGGCATCAAGTACCGAAGTGACTTGGCCAGGATCACAGAGGAAGCCAGTGGTGGAGACGGATGAGGACCCAGAACAAACGCCTTCCTCTGGCTGCTGGAAAAGCCTTCCCCTAAACCGCAAGCTTCGTCTCCAGCCACTTGCTTTACGGGCAACGCGGCTGGGGAGGCGCGGCAAGGAAACCCAGGAGTTAACTGCCTTCCAGAACTCACGCTATTACTCTCAAATCTACTTAAAACCAAGAAAGACAATTGACCTGGCACTAACGCAGGAAGAAGGTCCTCAGGCAGCCCGCCCCAGCAGAGAGAATTGCAATAAATAAGTGAACTAACAAAGCCCAGGACCTCCATCACACTATTTTGAGGACTGACCCCCAAAAACCAGATGGAGACAGCAAGACCATCAGCACTTGCAGAGAGCCTATCCCTGTGAGGACAAGCCTCCCCTTCCCTTGCGGGAGACATGCGTATCTGGAACTCAAGCTCCCCTCACGCCCCCGGAGACACTGGGGTGAGATGAAGAGGTGAGATTCAAGGCAAGGTATCACACACAAAGCCCAGAGGGGTGTCTCACAGCCCCGTTCCAGTCATCAAATGCAAATCCGCAGGGCCGCTCTGAGCCTGGCCGGCTTATAACTTTACACACACAAAAAGTGACTCATTTCCCAAATACTGCAGACTCTGACCTTTCCGTACGCGCTCGCTGCCAGCCGCTCGCTACCGACAATCGCAAGCCAAGGGACTGGCGGCGCTCAGCAAGGAGCCCAGCACGCATCTGTGCATCCACACGAGCGGACGTATGCATCCGGGGCAGCTGGCTGGCATCCCGACCTCGGCCGCAGCGGCGGATGCGCTCCCAGGGACTCACCCCGGTGTCACAGACAAGGGGAGGTGACCCATCCGTAAACCAACAAAGTTACGACCTGCGAGATGAACTCTGCGCCCGTGAGCATCACGTGAAAAGCTGCTGCTGTCGCCAAATTCCCTTACCCACAGCGCTGCCCTGCCAGGAAGACACCCAGGTCCTCTCCCAGAGCTGGACCCCGGCACAGCCCCCTCTCCGCCCTCCCAGATTATCCCTCCCCAGCAGAGTGCTGCTGTAGCCGCCCTGGGAGCCGCAGGTGCATCCCAAGCGGCTCCCGGCTGCAGGATGTGGGCACGCAAAAGGGAAAGGGACCTTCCTTCCCCTCGCTATGCAGAGCTGGGTTAACCCTGTTCCTCCCGGCCTCTGCACAGCACCAGCTCTGCACCCCAGCACGGGAGGATGCTCTGACCAGAGACCAGCAGAGAAGCGGACAGCTATGACAAGCAGAGACCAGTGATGGGGAGCAGAGAAGACCACCACAGCCAAGCATGGCCTTCTCCATCCCACCCCCCTTAAAGCCCAGGCTCAGCTGGGGCCAGAGCATCACCCCAAGCCGCCCCCCCCCCCCCCCCCCGC